>CAKNEX010000122.1:0-727229 GCA_930367185.1 Myathropa florea | reverse complement strand
TCGGAAACTAGTAGGCCTAGAATTAAGATTTTTGGTTTAAAATGTTCGTAATGAATGCCTCTACAAATCTTGTAATGGTCAAAACCACGCCAGACTTACCGTTTTTGAGAAAAAATATGTGCATCGCACAATAACATACATATTTTTACATATTTTCAGCTAAAAGTATGGCATAATTTGGTTTATTTTCATTTTCTCGGAAACTAGTAGGCCTAGAATTAAGATTTTTGGTTTAAAATGTTCGTAATGAATGCCTCTACAAATCTTGTTATGGTCAAAACCACGCCAGACTTACCGTTTTTGAGAAAAAATATGTGCATCGCACAATAACATACATATTTTTACATATTTTCAGCTAAAAGTATGGCATAATTTGGTTTATTTTCATTTTCTCGGAAACTAGTAGGCCTAGAATTAAGATTTTTGGTTTAAAATGTTCGTAATGAATGCCTCTACAAATCTTGTTATGGTCAAAACCACGCCAGACTTACCGTTTTTGAGAAAAAATATGTGCATCGCACAATAACATACATATTTTCAGCTAAAAGTATGGCATAATTTGGTTTATTTTCATTTTCTCGGAAACTAGTAGGCCTAGAATTAAGATTTTTGGTTTAAAATGTTCGTAATGAATGCCTCTACAAATCTTGTTATGGTCAAAACCACGCCAGACTTACCGTTTTTGAGAAAAAATATGTGCATCGCACAATAACATACATATTTTCAGCTAAAAGTATGGCATAATTTGGTTTATTTTCATTTTCTCGGAAACTAGTAGGCCTAGAATTAAGATTTTTGGTTTAAAATGTTCGTAATGAATGCCTCTACAAATCTTGTTATGGTCAAAACCACGCCAGACTTACCGTTTTTGAGAAAAAATATGTGCATCGCACAATAACATACATATTTTTACATATTTTCAGCTAAAAGTATGGCATAATTTGGTTTATTTTCATTTTCTCGGAAACTAGTAGGCCTAGAATTAAGATTTTTGGTTTAAAATATTCGTAATGAATGCCTCTACAAATCTTGTTATGGTCAAAACCACGCCAGACTTACCGTTTTTGAGAAAAAATATGTGCATCGCACAATAACATACATATTTTCAGCTAAAAGTATGGCATAATTTGGTTTATTTTCATTTTCTCGGAAACTAGTAGGCCTAGAATTAAGATTTTTGGTTTAAAATGTTCGTAATGAATGCCTCTACAAATCTTGTAATGGTCAAAACCACGCCAGACTTACCGTTTTTGAGAAAAAATATGTGCATCGCACAATAACATACATATTTTTACATATTTTCAGCTAAAAGTATGGCATAATTTGGTTTATTTTCATTTTCTCGGAAACTAGTAGGCCTAGAATTAAGATTTTTGGTTTAAAATGTTCGTAATGAATGCCTCTACAAATCTTGTTATGGTCAAAACCACGCCAGACTTACCGTTTTTGAGAAAAAATATGTGCATCGCACAATAACATACATATTTTTACATATTTTCAGCTAAAAGTATGGCATAATTTGGTTTATTTTCATTTTCTCGGAAACTAGTAGGCCTAGAATTAAGATTTTTGGTTTAAAATGTTCGTAATGAATGCCTCTACAAATCTTGTTATGGTCAAAACCACGCCAGACTTACCGTTTTTGAGAAAAAATATGTGCATCGCACAATAACATACATATTTTTACATATTTTCAGCTAAAAGTATGGCATAATTTGGTTTATTTTCATTTTCTCGGAAACTAGTAGGCCTAGAATTAAGATTTTTGGTTTAAAATGTTCGTAATGAATGCCTCTACAAATCTTGTTATGGTCAAAACCACGCCAGACTTACCGTTTTTGAGAAAAAATATGTGCATCGCACAATAACATACATATTTTCAGCTAAAAGTATGGCATAATTTGGTTTATTTTCATTTTCTCGGAAACTAGTAGGCCTAGAATTAAGATTTTTGGTTTAAAATGTTCGTAATGAATGCCTCTACAAATCTTGTTATGGTCAAAACCACGCCAGACTTACCGTTTTTGAGAAAAAATATGTGCATCGCACAATAACATACATATTTTTACATATTTTCAGCTAAAAGTATGGCATAATTTGGTTTATTTTCATTTTCTCGGAAACTAGTAGGCCTAGAATTAAGATTTTTGGTTTAAAATGTTCGTAATGAATGCCTCTACAAATCTTGTTATGGTCAAAACCACGCCAGACTTACCGTTTTTGAGAAAAAAATATGTGCATCGCACAATAACATACATATTTTCAGCTAAAAGTATGGCATAATTTGGTTTATTTTCATTTTCTCGGAAACTAGTAGGCCTAGAATTAAGATTTTTGGTTTAAAATGTTCGTAATGAATGCCTCTACAAATCTTGTTATGGTCAAAACCACGCCAGACTTACCGTTTTTGAGAAAAAATATGTGCATCCCACAATAACATGCATATTTTTACATATTTTCAGCTAAAAGTATGGCATAATTTGGTTTATTTTCATTTTCTCGGAAACTAGTAGGCCTAGAATTAAGATTTTTGGTTTAAAATGTTCTTAATGAATGCCTCTACAAATCTTGTTATGGTCAAAACCACGCCAGACTTACCGTTTTTGAGAAAAAATATGTGCATCGCACAATAACATACATATTTTTACATATTTTCAGCTAAAAGTATGGCATAATTTGGTTTATTTTCATTTTCTCGGAAACTAGTAGGCCTAGAATTAAGATTTTTGGTTTAAAATGTTCGTAATGAATGCCTCTACAAATCTTGTAATGGTCAAAACCACGCCAGACTTACCGTTTTTGAGAAAAAATATGTGCATCGCACAATAACATACATATTTTTACATATTTTCAGCTAAAAGTATGGCATAATTTGGTTTATTTTCATTTTCTCGGAAACTAGTAGGCCTAGAATTAAGATTTTTGGTTTAAAATGTTCGTAATGAATGCCTCTACAAATCTTGTTATGGTCAAAACCACGCCAGACTTACCGTTTTTGAGAAAAAATATGTGCATCGCACAATAACATACATATTTTTACATATTTTCAGCTAAAAGTATGGCATAATTTGGTTTATTTTCATTTTCTCGGAAACTAGTAGGCCTAGAATTAAGATTTTTGGTTTAAAATGTTCGCAATGAATGCCTCTACAAATCTTGTTATGGTCAAAACCACGCCAGACTTACCGTTTTTGAGAAAAAATATGTGCATCGCACAATAACATACATATTTTCAGCTAAAAGTATGGCATAATTTGGTTTATTTTCATTTTCTCGGAAACTAGTAGGCCTAGAATTAAGATTTTTGGTTTAAAATGTTCGTAATGAATGCCTCTACAAATCTTGTTATGGTCAAAACCACGCCAGACTTACCGTTTTTGAGAAAAAATATGTGCATCGCACAATAACATACATATTTTTACATATTTTCAGCTAAAAGTATGGCATAATTTGGTTTATTTTCATTTTCTCGGAAACTAGTAGGCCTAGAATTAAGATTTTTGGTTTAAAATGTTCGTAATGAATGCCTCTACAAATCTTGTTATGGTCAAAACCACGCCAGACTTACCGTTTTTGAGAAAAAATATGTGCATCGCACAATAACATACATATTTTTACATATTTTCAGCTAAAAGTATGGCATAATTTGGTTTATTTTCATTTTCTCGGAAACTAGTAGGCCTAGAATTAAGATTTTTGGTTTAAAATGTTCGTAATGAATGCCTCTACAAATCTTGTTATGGTCAAAACCACGCCAGACTTACCGTTTTTGAGAAAAAATATGTGCATCGCACAATAACATACATATTTTTACATATTTTCAGCTAAAAGTATGGCATAATTTGGTTTATTTTCATTTTCTCGGAAACTAGTAGGCCTAGAATTAAGATTTTTGGTTTAAAATGTTCGTAATGAATGCCTCTACAAATCTTGTTATGGTCAAAACCACGCCAGACTTACCGTTTTTGAGAAAAAATATGTGCATCGCACAATAACATACATATTTTTACATATTTTCAGCTAAAAGTATGGCATAATTTGGTTTATTTTCATTTTCTCGGAAACTAGTAGGCCTAGAATTAAGATTTTTGGTTTAAAATGTTCGTAATGAATGCCTCTACAAATCTTGTTATGGTCAAAACCACGCCAGACTTACCGTTTTTGAGAAAAAATATGTGCATCGCACAATAACATACATATTTTCAGCTAAAAGTATGGCATAATTTGGTTTATTTTCATTTTCTCGGAAACTAGTAGGCCTAGAATTAAGATTTTTGGTTTAAAATGTTCGTAATGAATGCCTCTACAAATCTTGTTATGGTCAAAACCACGCCAGACTTACCGTTTTTGAGAAAAAATATGTGCATCGCACAATAACATACATATTTTCAGCTAAAAGTATGGCATAATTTGGTTTATTTTCATTTTCTCGGAAACTAGTAGGCCTAGAATTAAGATTTTTGGTTTAAAATGTTCGTAATGAATGCCTCTACAAATCTTGTTATGGTCAAAACCACGCCAGACTTACCGTTTTTGAGAAAAAAATATGTGCATCGCACAATAACATACATATTTTCAGCTAAAAGTATGGCATAATTTGGTTTATTTTCATTTTCTCGGAAACTAGTAGGCCTAGAATTAAGATTTTTGGTTTAAAATGTTCGTAATGAATGCCTCTACAAATCTTGTTATGGTCAAAACCACGCCAGACTTACCGTTTTTGAGAAAAAATATGTGCATCCCACAATAACATGCATATTTTTACATATTTTCAGCTAAAAGTATGGCATAATTTGGTTTATTTTCATTTTCTCGGAAACTAGTAGGCCTAGAATTAAGATTTTTGGTTTAAAATGTTCGCAATGAATGCCTCTACAAATCTTGTTATGGTCAAAACCACGCCAGACTTACCGTTTTTGAGAAAAAATATGTGCATCGCACAATAACATACATATTTTCAGCTAAAAGTATGGCATAATTTGGTTTATTTTCATTTTCTCGGAAACTAGTAGGCCTAGAATTAAGATTTTTGGTTTAAAATGTTCGTAATGAATGCCTCTACAAATCTTGTTATGGTCAAAACCACGCCAGACTTACCGTTTTTGAGAAAAAATATGTGCATCGCACAATAACATACATATTTTTACATATTTTCAGCTAAAAGTATGGCATAATTTGGTTTATTTTCATTTTCTCGGAAACTAGTAGGCCTAGAATTAAGATTTTTGGTTTAAAATGTTCGTAATGAATGCCTCTACAAATCTTGTTATGGTCAAAACCACGCCAGACTTACCGTTTTTGAGAAAAAATATGTGCATCGCACAATAACATACATATTTTTACATATTTTCAGCTAAAAGTATGGCATAATTTGGTTTATTTTCATTTTCTCGGAAACTAGTAGGCCTAGAATTAAGATTTTTGGTTTAAAATGTTCGTAATGAATGCCTCTACAAATCTTGTTATGGTCAAAACCACGCCAGACTTACCGTTTTTGAGAAAAAATATGTGCATCGCACAATAACATACATATTTTTACATATTTTCAGCTAAAAGTATGGCATAATTTGGTTTATTTTCATTTTCTCGGAAACTAGTAGGCCTAGAATTAAGATTTTTGGTTTAAAATGTTCGTAATGAATGCCTCTACAAATCTTGTTATGGTCAAAACCACGCCAGACTTACCGTTTTTGAGAAAAAATATGTGCATCGCACAATAACATACATATTTTTACATATTTTCAGCTAAAAGTATGGCATAATTTGGTTTATTTTCATTTTCTCGGAAACTAGTAGGCCTAGAATTAAGATTTTTGGTTTAAAATGTTCGTAATGAATGCCTCTACAAATCTTGTTATGGTCAAAACCACGCCAGACTTACCGTTTTTGAGAAAAAATATGTGCATCGCACAATAACATACATATTTTCAGCTAAAAGTATGGCATAATTTGGTTTATTTTCATTTTCTCGGAAACTAGTAGGCCTAGAATTAAGATTTTTGGTTTAAAATGTTCGTAATGAATGCCTCTACAAATCTTGTTATGGTCAAAACCACGCCAGACTTACCGTTTTTGAGAAAAAATATGTGCATCGCACAATAACATACATATTTTCAGCTAAAAGTATGGCATAATTTGGTTTATTTTCATTTTCTCGGAAACTAGTAGGCCTAGAATTAAGATTTTTGGTTTAAAATGTTCGTAATGAATGCCTCTACAAATCTTGTTATGGTCAAAACCACGCCAGACTTACCGTTTTTGAGAAAAAAATATGTGCATCGCACAATAACATACATATTTTCAGCTAAAAGTATGGCATAATTTGGTTTATTTTCATTTTCTCGGAAACTAGTAGGCCTAGAATTAAGATTTTTGGTTTAAAATGTTCGTAATGAATGCCTCTACAAATCTTGTTATGGTCAAAACCACGCCAGACTTACCGTTTTTGAGAAAAAATATGTGCATCCCACAATAACATGCATATTTTTACATATTTTCAGCTAAAAGTATGGCATAATTTGGTTTATTTTCATTTTCTCGGAAACTAGTAGGCCTAGAATTAAGATTTTTGGTTTAAAATGTTCGTAATGAATGCCTCTACAAATCTTGTTATGGTCAAAACCACGCCAGACTTACCGTTTTTGAGAAAAAATATGTGCATCGCACAATAACATACATATTTTTACATATTTTCAGCTAAAAGTATGGCATAATTTGGTTTATTTTCATTTTCTCGGAAACTAGTAGGCCTAGAATTAAGATTTTTGGTTTAAAATGTTCGTAATGAATGCCTCTACAAATCTTGTAATGGTCAAAACCACGCCAGACTTACCGTTTTTGAGAAAAAATGTGTGCATCGCACAATAACATACATATTTTTACATATTTTCAGCTAAAAGTATGGCATAATTTGGTTTATTTTCATTTTCTCGGAAACTAGTAGGCCTAGAATTAAGATTTTTGGTTTAAAATGTTCGTAATGAATGCCTCTACAAATCTTGTTATGGTCAAAACCACGCCAGACTTACCGTTTTTGAGAAAAAATATGTGCATCGCACAATAACATACATATTTTTACATATTTTCAGCTAAAAGTATGGCATAATTTGGTTTATTTTCATTTTCTCGGAAACTAGTAGGCCTAGAATTAAGATTTTTGGTTTAAAATGTTCGTAATGAATGCCTCTACAAATCTTGTTATGGTCAAAACCACGCCAGACTTACCGTTTTTGAGAAAAAATATGTGCATCGCACAATAACATACATATTTTTACATATTTTCAGCTAAAAGTATGGCATAATTTGGTTTATTTTCATTTTCTCGGAAACTAGTAGGCCTAGAATTAAGATTTTTGGTTTAAAATGTTCGTAATGAATGCCTCTACAAATCTTGTTATGGTCAAAACCACGCCAGACTTACCGTTTTTGAGAAAAAATATGTGCATCGCACAATAACATACATATTTTTACATATTTTCAGCTAAAAGTATGGCATAATTTGGTTTATTTTCATTTTCTCGGAAACTAGTAGGCCTAGAATTAAGATTTTTGGTTTAAAATGTTCGTAATGAATGCCTCTACAAATCTTGTTATGGTCAAAACCACGCCAGACTTACCGTTTTTGAGAAAAAAATATGTGCATCGCACAATAACATACATATTTTCAGCTAAAAGTATGGCATAATTTGGTTTATTTTCATTTTCTCGGAAACTAGTAGGCCTAGAATTAAGATTTTTGGTTTAAAATGTTCGTTATGAATGCCTCTACAAATCTTGTTATGGTCAAAACCACGCCAGACTTACCGTTTTTGAGAAAAAATATGTGCATCGCACAATGACATACATATTTTCAGCTAAAAGTATGGCATAATTTGGTTTATTTTCATTTTCTCGGAAACTAGTAGGCCTAGAATTAAGATTTTTGGTTTAAAATGTTCGTAATGAATGCCTCTGCAAATCTTGTTGTGGTCAAAACCACGCCAGACTTACCGTTTTTGAGAAAAAATATGTGCATCGAACAATCACATACATATTTTCAGCTAAAAGTATGGCATAATTTGGTTTATTTTCATTTTCTCGGAAACTAGTAGGCCTAGAATTAAGATTTTTGGTTTAAAATGTTCGTAATGAATGCCTCTACAAATCTTGTTATGGTCAAAACCACGCCAGACTTACCGTTTTTGAGAAAAAATATGTGCATCGCACAATAACATACATATTTTTACATATTTTCAGCTAAAAGTATGGCATAATTTGGTTTATTTTCATTTTCTCGGAAACTAGTAGGCCTAGAATTAAGATTTTTGGTTTAAAATGTTCGTAATGAATGCCTCTACAAATCTTGTTATGGTCAAAACCACGCCAGACTTACCGTTTTTGAGAAAAAATATGTGCATCGCACAATAACATACATATTTTCAGCTAAAAGTATGGCATAATTTGGTTTATTTTCATTTTTGAGACTTACCGTTTTTGAGAAAAAATATGTGCATCGCACAATAACATACATATTTTTACATATTTTCAGCTAAAAGTATGGCATAATTTGGTTTATTTTCATTTTCTCGGAAACTAGTAGGCCTAGAATTAAGATTTTTGGTTTAAAATGTTCGTAATGAATGCCTCTACAAATCTTGTTATGGTCAAAACCACGCCAGACTTACCGTTTTTGAGAAAAAATATGTGCATCGCACAATAACATACATATTTTTACATATTTTCAGCTAACAGTATGGCATAATTTGGTTTATTTTCATTTTCTCGGAAACTAGTAGGCCTAGAATTAAGATTTTTGGTTTAAAATGTTCGCAATGAATGCCTCTACAAATCTTGTTATGGTCAAAACCACGCCAGACTTACCGTTTTTGAGAAAAAATATGTGCATCGCACAATAACATACATATTTTCAGCTAAAAGTATGGCATAATTTGGTTTATTTTCATTTTCTCGGAAACTAGTAGGCCTAGAATTAAGATTTTTGGTTTAAAATGTTCGTAATGAATGCCTCTACAAATCTTGTTATGGTCAAAAACACGCCAGACTTACCGTTTTTGAGAAAAAATATGTGCATCGCACAATAACATACATATTTTCAGCTAAAAGTATGGCATAATTTGGTTTATTTTCATTTTCTCGGAAACTAGTAGGCCTAGAATTAAGATTTTTGGTTTAAAATGTTCGTAATGAATGCCTCTACAAATCTTGTTATGGTCAAAACCACGCCAGACTTACCGTTTTTGAGAAAAAATATGTGCATCCCACAATAACATGCATATTTTTACATATTTTCAGCTAAAAGTATGGCATAATTTGGTTTATTTTCATTTTCTCGGAAACTAGTAGGCCTAGAATTAAGATTTTTGGTTTAAAATGTTCGTAATGAATGCCTCTGCAAATCTTGTTATGGTCAAAACCACGCCAGACTTACCGTTTTTGAGAAAAAATATGTGCATCGCACAATCACATACATATTTTCAGCTAAAAGTATGGCATAATTTGGTTTATTTTCATTTTCTCGGAAACTAGTAGGCCTAGAATTAAGATTTTTGGTTTAAAATGTTCGTAATGAATGCCTCTACAAATCTTGTTATGGTCAAAACCACGCCAGACTTACCGTTTTTGAGAAAAAATATGTGCATCGCACAATAACATACATATTTTTACATATTTTCAGCTAAAAGTATGGCATAATTTGGTTTATTTTCATTTTCTCGGAAACTAGTAGGCCTAGAATTAAGATTTTTGGTTTAAAATGTTCGTAATGAATGCCTCTACAAATCTTGTTATGGTCAAAACCACGCCAGACTTACCGTTTTTGAGAAAAAATATGTGCATCGCACAATAACATACATATTTTCAGCTAAAAGTATGGCATAATTTGGTTTATTTTCATTTTTGAGACTTACCGTTTTTGAGAAAAAATATGTGCATCGCACAATAACATACATATTTTTACATATTTTCAGCTAAAAGTATGGCATAATTTGGTTTATTTTCATTTTCTCGGAAACTAGTAGGCCTAGAATTAAGATTTTTGGTTTAAAATGTTCGTAATGAATGCCTCTACAAATCTTGTTATGGTCAAAACCACGCCAGACTTACCGTTTTTGAGAAAAAATATGTGCATCGCACAATAACATACATATTTTTACATATTTTCAGCTAACAGTATGGCATAATTTGGTTTATTTTCATTTTCTCGGAAACTAGTAGGCCTAGAATTAAGATTTTTGGTTTAAAATGTTCGTAATGAATGCCTCTACAAATCTTGTTATGGTCAAAACCACGCCAGACTTACCGTTTTTGAGAAAAAATATGTGCATCGCACAATAACATACATATTTTCAGCTAAAAGTATGGCATAATTTGGTTTATTTTCATTTTCTCGGAAACTAGTAGGCCTAGAATTAAGATTTTTGGTTTAAAATGTTCGTAATGAATGCCTCTACAAATCTTGTTATGGTCAAAAACACGCCAGACTTACCGTTTTTGAGAAAAAATATGTGCATCGCACAATAACATACATATTTTCAGCTAAAAGTATGGCATAATTTGGTTTATTTTCATTTTCTCGAAAACTAGTAGGCCTAGAATTAAGATTTTTGGTTTAAAATGTTCGTAATGAATGCCTCTACAAATCTTGTTATGGTCAAAACCACGCCAGACTTACCGTTTTTGAGAAAAAATATGTGCATCGCACAATAACATACATATTTTCAGCTAAAAGTATGGCATAATTTGGTTTATTTTCATTTTCTCGGAAACTAGTAGGCCTAGAATTAAGATTTTTGGTTTAAAATGTTCGTAATGAATGCCTCTACAAATCTTGTTATGGTCAAAACCACGCCAGACTTACCGTTTTTGGGAAAAAATATGTGCATCGCACAATAACATACATATTTTCAGCTAAAAGTATGGCATAATTTGGTTTATTTTCATTTTCTCGGAAACTAGTAGGCCTAGAATTAAGATTTTTGGTTTAAAATGTTCGTAATGAATGCCTCTACAAATCTTGTTATGGTCAAAACCACGCCAGACTTACCGTTTTTGAGAAAAAATATGTGCATCGCACAATAACATACATATTTTTACATATTTTCAGCTAAAAGTATGGCATAATTTGGTTTATTTTCATTTTCTCGGAAACTAGTAGGCCTAGAATTAAGATTTTTGGTTTAAAATGTTCGTAATGAATGCCTCTACAAATCTTGTTATGGTCAAAACCACGCCAGACTTACCGTTTTTGAGAAAAAATATGTGCATCGCACAATAACATACATATTTTCAGCTAAAAGTATGGCATAATTTGGTTTATTTTCATTTTCTCGGAAACTAGTAGGCCTAGAATTAAGATTTTTGGTTTAAAATGTTCGTAATGAATGCCTCTACAAATCTTGTTATGGTCAAAACCACGCCAGACTTACCGTTTTTGAGAAAAAATATGTGCATCGCACAATAACATACATATTTTCAGCTAAAAGTATGGCATAATTTGGTTTATTTTCATTTTCTCGGAAACTAGTAGGCCTAGAATTAAGATTTTTGGTTTAAAATGTTCGTAATGAATGCCTCTACAAATCTTGTTATGGTCAAAACCACGCCAGACTTACCGTTTTTGAGAAAAAATATGTGCATCGCACAATAACATACATATTTTCAGCTAAAAGTATGGCATTATTTTGTTTTTTTTTTATTTTCTCCTAAACTAGTAGGCCTAGAATTAAGATTTTTGGTTTAAAATGTTCGTAATGAATGCCTCTACAAATCTTGTCATGGTCAAAACCACGCCAGACTTACCGTTTTTGAGAAAAAATATGTGCATCGCACAATAACATACATATTTTTACATATTTTCAGCTAAAAGTAGGGCATAATTTGGTTTATTTTCATTTTCTCGGAAACTAGTAGGCCTAGAATTAAGATTTTTGGTTTAAAATGTTCGTAATGAATGCCTCTACAAATCTTGTTATGGTCAAAACCACGCCAGACTTACCGTTTTTGAGAAAAAATATGTGCATCGCACAATAACATACATATTTTCAGCTAAAAGTATGGCATAATTTGGTTTATTTTCAGTTTCTCGGAAACTAGTAGGCCTAGAATTAAGATTTTTGGTTTAAAATGTTCGTAATGAATGCCTCTACAAATCTTGTTATGGTCAAAACCACGCCAGACTTACCGTTTTTGAGAAAAAATATGTGCATCGCACAATAACATACATATTTTTACATATTTTCAGCTAAAAGTATGGCATAATTTGGTTTATTTTCATTTTCTCGGAAACTAGTAGGCCTAGAATTAAGATTTTTAGTTTAAAATGTTCGTAATGAATGCCTCTACAAATCTTGTTATGGTCAAAACCACGCCAGACTTACCGTTTTTGAGAAAAAATATGTGCATCGCACAATAACATACATATTTTCAGCTAAAAGTATGGCATAATTTGGTTTATTTTCATTTTCTCGGAAACTAGTAGGCCTAGAATTAAGATTTTTGGTTTAAAATGTTCGTAATGAATGCCTCTACAAATCTTGTTATGGTCAAAACCACGCCAGACTTACCGTTTTTGAGAAAAAATATGTGCATCGCACAATAACATACATATTTTTACATATTTTCAGCTAAAAGTATGGCATAATTTGGTTTATTTTCATTTTCTCGGAAACTAGTAGGCCTAGAATTAATATTTTTGGTTTAAAATGTTCGTAATGAATGCCTCTACAAATCTTGTTATGGTCAAAACCACGCCAGACTTACCGTTTTTGAGAAAAAATATGTGCATCGCACAATAACATACATATTTTTACATATTTTCAGCTAAAAGTATGGCATAATTTGGTTTATTTTCATTTTCTCGGAAACTAGTAGGCCTAGAATTAAGATTTTTGGTTTAAAATGTTCGTAATGAATGCCTCTACAAATCTTGTTATGGTCAAAACCACGCCAGACTTACCGTTTTTGAGAAAAAATATGTGCATCGCACAATAACATACATATTTTCAGCTAAAAGTCTGGCATAATTTGGTTTATTTTCATTTTCTCGGAAACTAGTAGGCCTAGAATTAAGATTTTTGGTTTAAAATGCTCGTAATGAATGCCTCTACAAATCTTGTTACGGTCAAAACCACGCCAGACTTACCGTTTTTGAGAAAAAATATGTGCATCGCACAATAACATACATATTTTCAGCTAAAAGTATGGCATAATTTGGTTTATTTTCATTTTCTCGGAAACTAGTAGGCCTAGAATTAGGATTTTTGGTTTAAAATGTTCGTAATGAATGCCTCTACAAATCTTTTTATGGTCAAAACCACGCCAGACTTACCGTTTTTGAGAAAAAATATGTGCATCGCACAATAACATACATATTTTTACATATTTTCAGCTAAAAGTATGGCATAATTTGGTTTATTTTCATTTTCTCGGAAACTAGTAGGCCTAGAACTAAGATTTTTGATTTAAAATGTTCGTAATGAATGCCTCTACAAATCTTGTTATGGTCAAAACCACGCCAGACTTACCGTTTTTGAGAAAAAATATGTGCATCGCACAATAACATACATATTTTCAGCTAAAAGTATGGCATAATTTGGTTTATTTTCATTTTCTCGGAAACTAGTAGGCCTAGAATTAAGATTTTTGGTTTAAAATGTTCGTAATGAATGCCTCTACAAATCTTGTTATGGTCAAAACCACGCCAGACTTACCGTTTTTGAGAAAAAATATGTGCATCGCACAATAACATACATATTTTCAGCTAAAAGTATGGCATAATTTGGTTTATTTTCATTTTCTCGGAAACTAGTAGGCCTAGAATTAAGATTTTTGGTTTAAAATGTTCGTAATGAATGCCTCTACAAATCTTGTTATGGTCAAAACCACGCCAGACTTACCGTTTTTGAGAAAAAATATGTGCATCGCACAATAACATACATATTTTCAGCTAAAAGTATGGCATTATTTTGTTTTTTTTTATTTTCTCCTAAACTAGTAGGCCTAGAATTAAGATTTTTGGTTTAAAATGTTCGTAATGAATGCCTCTACAAATCTTGTCATGGTCAAAACCACGCCAGACTTACCGTTTTTGAGAAAAAATATGTGCATCGCACAATAACATACATATTTTTACATATTTTCAGCTAAAAGTAGGGCATAATTTGGTTTATTTTCATTTTCTCGGAAACTAGTAGGCCTAGAATTAAGATTTTTGGTTTAAAATGTTCGTAATGAATGCCTCTACAAATCTTGTTATGGTCAAAACCACGCCAGACTTACCGTTTTTGAGAAAAAATATGTGCATCGCACAATAACATACATATTTTTACATATTTTCAGCTAAAAGTATGGCATAATTTGGTTTATTTTCATTTTCTCGGAAACTAGTAGGCCTAGAATTAAGATTTTTAGTTTAAAATGTTCGTAATGAATGCCTCTACAAATCTTGTTATGGTCAAAACCACGCCAGACTCACCGTTTTGGAGAAAAAATATGTGCATCGCACAATAACATACATATTTTTACATATTTTCAGCTAAAAGTATGGCATAATTTGGTTTATTTTCATTTTCTCGGAAACTAGTAGGCCTAGAATTAAGATTTTTGGTTTAAAATGTTCGTAATGAATGCCTCTACAAATCTTGTTATGGTCAAAACCACGCCAGACTTACCGTTTTTGAGAAAAAATATGTGCATCGCACAATAACATACATATTTTCAGCTAAAAGTATGGCATAATTTGGTTTATTTTCATTTTCTCGGAAACTAGTAGGCCTAGAATTAAGATTTTTGGTTTAAAATGTTCGTAATGAATGCCTCTACAAATCTTGTTATGGTCAAAACCACGCCAGACTCACCGTTTTGGAGAAAAAATATGTGCATCGCACAATAACATACATATTTTTACATATTTTCAGCTAAAAGTATGGCATAATTTGGTTTATTTTCATTTTCTCGGAAACTAGTAGGCCTAGAATTAAGATTTTTGGTTTAAAATGTTCGTAATGAATGCCTCTACAAATCTTGTTATGGTCAAAACCACGCCAGACTTACCGTTTTTGAGAAAAAATATGTGCATCGCACAATAACATACATATTTTCAGCTAAAAGTATGGCATAATTTGGTTTATTTTCATTTTCTCGGAAACTAGTAGGCCTAGAATTAAGATTTTTGGTTTAAAATGTTCGTAATGAATGCCTCTACAAATCTTGTTATGGTCAAAACCACGCCAGACTTACCGTTTTTGAGAAAAAATATGTGCATCGCACAATAACATACATATTTTTACATATTTTCAGCTAAAAGTATGGCATAATTTGGTTTATTTTCATTTTCTCGGAAACTAGTAGGCCTAGAATTAAGATTTTTGGTTTAAAATGTTCGTAATGAATGCCTCTACAAATCTTGTTATGGTCAAAACCACGCCAGACTTACCGTTTTTGAGAAAAAATATGTGCATCGCACAATAACATACATATTTTCAGCTAAAAGTATGGCATAATTTGGTTTATTTTCATTTTCTCGGAAACTAGTAGGCCTAGAATTAAGATTTTTGGTTTAAAATGTTCGTAATGAATGCCTCTACAAATCTTGTTATGGTCAAAACCACGCCAGACTTACCGTTTTTGAGAAAAAATATGTGCATCGCACAATAACATACATATTTTCAGCTAAAAGTATGGCATAATTTGGTTTATTTTCATTTTCTCGGAAACTAGTAGGCCTAGAATTAAGATTTTTGGTTTAAAATGTTCGTAATGAATGCCTCTACAAATCTTGTTATGGTCAAAACCACGCCAGACTTACCGTTTTTGAGAAAAAATATGTGCATCGCACAATAACATACATATTTTCAGCTAAAAGTATGGCATAATTTGGTTTATTTTCATTTTCTCGGAAACTAGTAGGCCTAGAATTAAGATTTTTGGTTTAAAATGTTCGTAATGAATGCCTCTACAAATCTTGTTATGGTCAAAACCACGCCAGACTTACCGTTTTTGAGAAAAAATATGTGCATCGCACAATAACATACATATTTTCAGCTAAAAGTATGGCATTATTTTGTTTTTTTTTTATTTTCTCCTAAACTAGTAGGCCTAGAATTAAGATTTTTGGTTTAAAATGTTCGTAATGAATGCCTCTACAAATCTTGTTATGGTCAAAACCACGCCAGACTTACCGTTTTTGAGAAAAAATATGTGCATCGCACAATAACATACATATTTTTACATATTTTCAGCTAAAAGTAGGGCATAATTTGGTTTATTTTCATTTTCTCGGAAACTAGTAGGCCTAGAATTAAGATTTTTGGTTTAAAATGTTCGTAATGAATGCCTCTACAAATCTTGTTATGGTCAAAACCACGCCAGACTTACCGTTTTTGAGAAAAAATATGTGCATCGCACAATAACATACATATTTTCAGCTAAAAGTATGGCATAATTTGGTTTATTTTCAGTTTCTCGGAAACTAGTAGGCCTAGAATTAAGATTTTTGGTTTAAAATGTTCGTAATGAATGCCTCTACAAATCTTGTTATGGTCAAAACCACGCCAGACTTACCGTTTTTGAGAAAAAATATGTGCATCGCACAATAACATACATATTTTCAGCTAAAAGTATGGCATAATTTGGTTTATTTTCATTTTCTCGGAAACTAGTAGGCCTAGAATTAAGATTTTTGGTTTAAAATGTTTGTAATGAATGCCTCTACAAATCTTGTTAAGGTCAAAACCACGCCAGACTTACCGTTTTAGAGAAAAAATAAGTGCATCGCACAATAACATACATATTTTCAGCTAAAAGTATGGCATAATTTGGTTTATTTTCATTTTCTCGGAAACTAGTAGGCCTAGAATTAAGATTTTTGGTTTAAAATGTTCGTAATGAATGCCTCTACAAATCTTGTTATGGTCAAAACCACGCCAGACTTACCGTTTTTGAGAAAAAATATGTGCATCGCACAATAACATACATATTTTCAGCTAAAAGTATGGCATAATTTGGTTTATTTTCATTTTCTCGGAAACTAGTTGGCCTAGAATTAAGATTTTTGGTTTAAAATGTTCGCAATGAATGCCTCTACAAATCTTGTTATGGTCAAAACCACGCCAGACTTACCGTTTTTGAGAAAAAATATGTGCATCGCACAATAACATACATATTTTCAGCTAAAAGTATGGCATAATTTGGTTTATTTTCATTTTCTCGGAATCTAGTAGGCCTAGAATTAAGATTTTTGGTTTAAAATGTTCGTAATGAATGCCTCTACAAATCTTGTTATGGTCAAAACCACGCCAGACTTACCGTTTTTGAGAAAAAATATGTGCATCGCACAATAACATACATATTTTCAGCTAAAAGTATGGCATAATTTGGTTTATTTTCATTTTCTCGGAAACTAGTAGGCCTAGAATTAAGATTTTTGGTTTAAAATGTTCGTAATGAATGCCTCTACAAATCTTGTTATGGTCAAAACCACGCCAGACTTACCGTTTTTGAGAAAAAATATGTGCATCGCACAATAACATACATATTTTTACATATTTTCAGCTAAAAGTATGGCATAATTTGGTTTATTTTCATTTTCTCGGAAACTAGTAGGCCTAGAATTAAGATTTTTGGTTTAAAATGTTCGTAATGAATGCCTCTACAAATCTTGTTATGGTCAAAACCACGCCAGACTTACCGTTTTTGAGAAAAAATATGTGCATCGCACAATAACATACATATTTTCAGCTAAAAGTATGGCATAATTTGGTTTATTTTCATTTTCTCGGAAACTAGTAGGCCTAGAATTAAGATTTTTGGTTTAAAATGTTCGTAATGAATGCCTCTACAAATCTTGTTATGGTCAAAACCACGCCAGACTTACCGTTTTTGAGAAAAAATATGTGCATCGCACAATAACATACATATTTTCAGCTAAAAGTATGGCATAATTTGGTTTATTTTCATTTTCTCGGAAACTAGTAGGCCTAGAATTAAGATTTTTGGTTTAAAATGTTCGTAATGAATGCCTCTACAAATCTTGTTATGGTCAAAACCACGCCAGACTTACCGTTTTTGAGAAAAAATATGTGCATCGCACAATAACATACATATTTTTACATATTTTCAGCTAAAAGTATGGCATAATTTGGTTTATTTTCATTTTCTCGGAAACTAGTAGGCCTAGAATTAAGATTTTTGGTTTAAAATGTTCGTAATGAATGCCTCTACAAATCTTGTTATGGTCAAAACCACGCCAGACTTACCGTTTTTGAGAAAAAATATGTGCATCGCACAATAACATACATATTTTCAGCTAAAAGTATGGCATAATTTGGTTTATTTTCATTTTCTCGGAAACTAGTAGGCCTAGAATTAAGATTTTTGGTTTAAAATGTTCGTAATGAATGCCTCTACAAATCTTGTTATGGTCAAAACCACGCCAGACTTACCGTTTTTGAGAAAAAATATGTGCATCGCACAATAACATACATATTTTCAGCTAAAAGTATGGCATAATTTGGTTTATTTTCATTTTCTCGGAAACTAGTAGGCCTAGAATTAAGATTTTTGGTTTAAAATGTTCGTAATGAATGCCTCTACAAATCTTGTTATGGTCAAAACCACGCCAGACTTACCGTTTTTGAGAAAAAATATGTGCATCGCACAATAACATACATATTTTCAGCTAAAAGTATGGCATAATTTGGTTTATTTTCATTTTCTCGGAAACTAGTAGGCCTAGAATTAAGATTTTTGGTTTAAAATGTTCGTAATGAATGCCTCTACAAATCTTGTTATGGTCAAAACCACGCCAGACTTACCGTTTTTGAGAAAAAATATGTGCATCGCACAATAACATACATATTTTCAGCTAAAAGTATGGCATAATTTGGTTTATTTTCATTTTCTCGGAAACTAGTAGGCCTAGAATTAAGATTTTTGGTTTAAAATGTTCGCAATGAATGCCTCTACAAATCTTGTTATGGTCAAAACCACGCCAGACTTACCGTTTTTGAGAAAAAATATGTGCATCGCACAATAACATACATATTTTCAGCTAAAAGTATGGCATAATTTGGTTTATTTTCATTTTCTCGGAAACTAGTAGGCCTAGAATTAAGATTTTTGGTTTAAAATGTTCGTAATGAATGCCTCTACAAATCCTGTTATGGTCAAAACCACGCCAGACTTACCGTTTTTGAGAAAAAATATGTGCATCGCACAATAACATACATATTTTCAGCTAAAAGTATGGCATAATTTGGTTTATTTTCATTTTCTCGGAAACTAGTAGGCCTAGAATTAAGATTTTTGGTTTAAAATGTTCGTAATGAATGCCTCTACAAATCTTGTTATGGTCAAAACCACGCCAGACTTACCGTTTTTGAGAAAAAATATGTGCATCGCACAATAACATACATATTTTCAGCTAAAAGTATGGCATAATTTTGTTTATTTTCATTTTCTCGGAAACTAGTAGGCCTAGAATTAAGATTTTTGGTTTAAAATGTTTGTAATGAATGCCTCTACAAATCTTGTTAAGGTCAAAACCACGCCAGACTTACCGTTTTAGAGAAAAAATATGTGCATCGCACAATAACATACATATTTTCAGCTAAAAGTATGGCATAATTTGGTTTATTTTCATTTTCTCGGAAACTAGTAGGCCTAGAATTAAGATTTTTGGTTTAAAATGTTCGTAATGAATGCCTCTACAAATCTTGTTATGGTCAAAACCACGCCAGACTTACCGTTTTTGAGAAAAAATATGTGCATCGCACAATAACATACATATTTTCAGCTAAAAGTATGGCATAATTTGGTTTATTTTCATTTTCTCGGAAACTAGTTGGCCTAGAATTAAGATTTTTGGTTTAAAATGTTCGCAATGAATGCCTCTACAAATCTTGTTATGGTCAAAACCACGCCAGACTTACCGTTTTTGAGAAAAAATATGTGCATCGCACAATAACATACATATTTTCAGCTAAAAGTATGGCATAATTTGGTTTATTTTCATTTTCTCGGAAACTAGTAGGCCTAGAATTAAGATTTTTGGTTTAAAATGTTCGTAATGAATGCCTCTACAAATCTTGTTATGGTCAAAACCACGCCAGACTTACCGTTTTTGAGAAAAAATATGTGCATCGCACAATGACATACATATTTTCAGCTAAAAGTATGGCATAATTTGGTTTATTTTCATTTTCTCGGAAACTAGTAGGCCTAGAATTAAGATTTTTGGTTTAAAATGTTCGTAATGAATGCCTCTACAAATCCTGTTATGGTCAAAACCACGCCAGACTTACCGTTTTTGAGAAAAAATATGTGCATCGCACAATAACATACATATTTTCAGCTAAAAGTATGGCATAATTTGGTTTATTTTCATTTTCTCGGAAACTAGTAGGCCTAGAATTAAGATTTTTGGTTTAAAATGTTCGTAATGAATGCCTCTACAAATCTTGTTATGGTCAAAACCACGCCAGACTTACCGTTTTTGAGAAAAAATATGTGCATCGCACAATAACATACATATTTTCAGCTAAAAGTATGGCATAATTTTGTTTATTTTCATTTTCTCGGAAACTAGTAGGCCTAGAATTAAGATTTTTGGTTTAAAATGTTTGTAATGAATGCCTCTACAAATCTTGTTAAGGTCAAAACCACGCCAGACTTACCGTTTTAGAGAAAAAATATGTGCATCGCACAATAACATACATATTTTCAGCTAAAAGTATGGCATAATTTGGTTTATTTTCATTTTCTCGGAAACTAGTAGGCCTAGAATTAAGATTTTTGGTTTAAAATGTTCGTAATGAATGCCTCTACAAATCTTGTTATGGTCAAAACCACGCCAGACTTACCGTTTTTGAGAAAAAATATGTGCATCGCACAATAACATACATATTTTCAGCTAAAAGTATGGCATAATTTGGTTTATTTTCATTTTCTCGGAAACTAGTTGGCCTAGAATTAAGATTTTTGGTTTAAAATGTTCGCAATGAATGCCTCTACAAATCTTGTTATGGTCAAAACCACGCCAGACTTACCGTTTTTGAGAAAAAATATGTGCATCGC
The DNA here is from genome assembly GCA_930367185.1 of Myathropa florea. Classification (NCBI taxonomy): domain Eukaryota; kingdom Metazoa; phylum Arthropoda; class Insecta; order Diptera; family Syrphidae; genus Myathropa; species Myathropa florea. The sequence continues at coordinate 706,160 of CAKNEX010000122.1, read as the reverse complement.
ACAATAACATACATATTTTCAGCTAAAAGTATGGCATAATTTGGTTTATTTTCATTTTCTCGGAAACTAGTAGGCCTAGAATTAAGATTTTTGGTTTAAAATGTTCGTAATGAATGCCTCTACAAATCTTGTTATGGTCAAAACCACGCCAGACTTACCGTTTTTGAGAAAAAATATGTGCATCGCACAATGACATACATATTTTCAGCTAAAAGTATGGCATAATTTGGTTTATTTTCATTTTCTCGGAAACTAGTAGGCCTAGAATTAAGATTTTTGGTTTAAAATGTTCGTAATGAATGCCTCTACAAATCTTGTTATGGTCAAAACCACGCCAGACTTACCGTTTTTGAGAAAAAATATGTGCATCGCACAATAACATACATATTTTCAGCTAAAAGTATGGCATAATTTGGTTTATTTTCATTTTCTCGGAAACTAGTAGGCCTAGAATTAAGATTTTTGGTTTAAAATGTTTGTAATGAATGCCTCTACAAATCTTGATATGGTCAAAACCACGCCAGACTTACCGTTTTAGAGAAAAAATATGTGCATCGCACAATAACATACATATTTTCAGCTAAAAGTATGGCATAATTTGGTTTATTTTCATTTTCTCGGAAACTAGTAGGCCTAGAATTAAGATTTTTGGTTTAAAATGTTCGTAATGAATGCCTCTACAAATCTTGCTATGGTCAAAACCACGCCAGACTTACCGTTTTTGAGAAAAAATATGTGCATCGCACAATAACATACATATTTTTACATATTTTCAGCTAAAAGTATGGCATAATTTGGTTTATTTTCATTTTCTCGGAAACTAGTAGGCCTAGAATTAAGATTTTTGGTTTAAAATGTTCGTAATGAATGCCTCTACAAATCTTGTTATGGTCAAAATCACGCCAGACTTACCGTTTCTGAGAAAAAATATGTGCATCGCACAATAACATACATATTTTCAGCTAAAAGTATGGCATAATTTGGTTTATTTTCATTTTCTCGGAAACTAGTAGGCCTAGAATTAAGATTTTTGGCTTAAAATGTTCGTAATGAATGCCTCTACAAATCTTGTTATGGTCAAAACCACGCCAGACTTACCGTTTTTGAGAAAAAATATGTGCATCGCACAATACATACATATTTTCAGCTAAAAGTATGGCATAATTTGGTTTATTTTCATTTTCTCGGAAACTAGTAGGCCTAGAATTAAGATTTTTGGTTTAAAATGTTCGTAATGAATGCCTCTACAAATCTTGTTATGGTCAAAACCACGCCAGACTTACCGTTTTAGAGAAAAAATATGTGCATCGCACAATAACATACATATTTTTACATATTTTCAGCTAAAAGTATGGCATAATTTGGTTTATTTTCATTTTCTCGGAAACTAGTAGGCCTAGAATTAAGATTTTTGGTTTAAAATGTTCGTAATGAATGCCTCTACAAATCTTGTTATGGTCAAAACCACGCCAGACTTACCGTTTTTGAGAAAAAATATGTGCATCGCACAATGACATACATATTTTCAGCTAAAAGTATGGCATAATTTGGTTTATTTTCATTTTCTCGGAAACTAGTAGGCCTAGAATTAAGATTTTTGGTTTAAAATGTTCGTAATGAATGCCTCTACAAATCTTGTTATGGTCAAAACCACGCCAGACTTACCGTTTTTGAGAAAAAATATGTGCATCGCACAATAACATACATATTTTCAGCTAAAAGTATGGCATAATTTGGTTTATTTTCATTTTCTCGGAAACTAGTAGGCCTAGAATTAAGATTTTTGGTTTAAAATGTTTGTAATGAATGCCTCTACAAATCTTGATATGGTCAAAACCACGCCAGACTTGCCGTTTTAGAGAAAAAATATGTGCATCGCACAATAACATACATATTTTCAGCTAAAAGTATGGCATAATTTGGTTTATTTTCATTTTCTCGGAATCTAGTAGGCCTAGAATTAAGATTTTTGGTTTAAAATGTTCGTAATGAATGCCTCTACAAATCTTGCTATGGTCAAAACCACGCCAGACTTACCGTTTTTGAGAAAAAATATGTGCATCGCACAATAACATACATATTTTTACATATTTTCAGCTAAAAGTATGGCATAATTTGGTTTATTTTCATTTTCTCGGAAACTAGTAGGCCTAGAATTAAGATTTTTGGTTTAAAATGTTCGTAATGAATGCCTCTACAAATCTTGTTATGGTCAAAATCACGCCAGACTTACCGTTTCTGAGAAAAAATATGTGCATCGCACAATAACATACATATTTTCAGCTAAAAGTATGGCATAATTTGGTTTATTTTCATTTTCTCGGAAACTAGTAGGCCTAGAATTAAGATTTTTGGTTTAAAATGTTCGTAATGAATGCCTCTACAAATCTTGTTATGGTCAAAACCACGCCAGACTTACCGTTTTTGAGAAAAAATATGTGCATCGCACAATACATACATATTTTCAGCTAAAAGTATGGCATAATTTGGTTTATTTTCATTTTCTCGGAAACTAGTAGGCCTAGAATTAAGATTTTTGGTTTAAAATGTTCGTAATGAATGCCTCTACAAATCTTGTTATGGTCAAAACCACGCCAGACTTACCGTTTTTGAGAAAAAATATGTGCATCGCACAATAACATACATATTTTTACATATTTTCAGCTAAAAGTATGGCATAATTTGGTTTATTTACATTTTCTCGGAAACTAGTAGGCCTAGAATTAAGATTTTTGGTTTAAAATGTTCGTAATGAATGCCTCTACAAATCTTGTTATGGTCAAAACCACGCCAGACTTACCGTCTTTGAGAAAAAATATGTGCATCGCACAATAACATACATATTTTCAACTAAAAGTATGGCATAATTTGGTTTATTTTCATTTTCTCGGAAACTAGTAGGCCTAGAATTAAGATTTTTGGTTTAAAATGTTCGTAATGAATGCCTCTACAAATCTTGTTATGGTCAAAACCACGCCAGACTTACCGTTTTTGAGAAAAAATATGTGCATCGCACAATAACATACATATTTTCAGCTAAAAGTATGGCATAATTTGGTTTATTTTCATTTTCTCGGAAACTAGTAGGCCTAGAATTAAGATTTTTGGTTTAAAATGTTCGTAATGAATGCCTCTACAAATCTTGTTATGGTCAAAACCACGCCAGACTTACCGTCTTTGAGAAAAAATATGTGCATCGCACAATAACATACATATTTTCAGCTAAAAGTATGGCATAATTTGGTTTATTTTCATTTTCTCGGAAACTAGTAGGCCTAGAATTAAAATTTTTGGTTTTAAATGTTTGTAATGAATGCCTCTACAAATCTTGTTATGGTCAAAACCACGCCAGACTTACCGTTTTAGAGAAAAAATATGTGCATCGCACAATAACATACATATTTTCAGCTAAAAGTATGGCATAATTTGGTTTATTTTCATTTTCTCGGAAACTAGTAGGCCTAGAATTAAGATTTTTGGTTTAAAATGTTCGTAATGAATGCCTCTACAAATCTTGCTATGGTCAAAACCACGCCAGACTTACCGTTTTTGAGAAAAAATATGTGCATCGCACAATAACATACATATTTTTACATATTTTCAGCTAAAAGTATGGCATAATTTGGTTTATTTTCATTTTCTCGGAAACTAGTAGGCCTAGAATTAAGATTTTTGGTTTAAAATGTTCGTAATGAATGCCTCTACAAATCTTGTTATGGTCAAAATCACGCCAGACTTACCGTTTTTGAGAAAAAATATGTGCATCGCACAATAACATACATATTTTTACATATTTTCAGCTAAAAGTATGGCATAATTTGGTTTATTTTCATTTTCTCGGAAACTAGTAGGCCTAGAATTAAGATTTTTGGTTTAAAATGTTCGTAATGAATGCCTCTACAAATCTTGTTATGGTCAAAACCACGCCAGACTTACCGTTTTTAAAAAAAAAAATATGTGCATCGCACAATAACATACATATTTTCAGCTAAAAGTATGGCATAATTTGGTTTATTTTCATTTTCTCGGAAACTAGTAGGCCTAGAATTAAGATTTTTGGTTTAAAATGTTCGTAATGAATGCCTCTACAAATCTTGTTATGGTCAAAACCACGCCAGACTTACCGTTTTTGAGAAAAAATATGTGCATCGCACAATAACATACATATTTTTACATATTTTCAGCTAAAAGTATGGCATAATTTGGTTTATTTTCATTTTCTCGGAAACTAGTAGGCCTAGAATTAAGATTTTTGGTTTAAAATGTTCGTAATGAATGCCTCTACAAATCTTGCTATGGTCAAAACCACGCCAGACTTACCGTTTTTGAGAAAAAATATGTGCATCGCACAATAACATACATATTTTTACATATTTTCAGCTAAAAGTATGGCATAATTTGGTTTATTTTCATTTTCTCGGAAACTAGTAGGCCTAGAATTAAGATTTTTGGTTTAAAATGTTCGTAATGAATGCCTCTACAAATCTTGTTATGGTCAAAACCACGCCAGACTTACCGTTTTTGAGAAAAAATATGTGCATCGCACAATAACATACATATTTTCAGCTAAAAGTATGGCATAATTTGGTTTATTTTCATTTTCTCGGAAACTAGTAGGCCTAGAATTAAGATTTTTGGTTTAAAATGTTCGTAATGAATGCCTCTACAAATCTTGTTATGGTCAAAACCACGCCAGACTTACCGTTTTTGAGAAAAAATATGTGCATCGCACAATAACATACATATTTTTACATATTTTCAGCTAAAAGTATGGCATAATTTGGTTTATTTTCATTTTCTCGGAAACTAGTAGGCCTAGAATTAAGATTTTTGGTTTAAAATGTTCGTAATGAATGCCTCTACAAATCTTGTTATGGTCAAAACCACGCCAGACTTACCGTTTTTGAGAAAAAATATGTGCATCGCACAATAACATACATATTTTTACATATTTTCAGCTAAAAGTATGGCATAATTTGGTTTATTTTCATTTTCTCGGAAACTAGTAGGCCTAGAATTAAGATTTTTGGTTTAAAATGTTCGTAATGAATGCCTCTACAAATCTTGTTATGGTCAAAACCACGCCAGACTTACCGTTTTTGAGAAAAAATATGTGCATCGCACAATAACATACATATTTTCAGCTAAAAGTATGGCATAATTTGGTTTATTTTCATTTTCTCGGAAACTAGTAGGCCTAGAATTAAGATTTTTGGTTTAAAATGTTCGTAATGAATGCCTCTACAAATCTTGTTATGGTCAAAACCACGCCAGACTTACCGTTTTTGAGAAAAAATATGTGCATCGCACAATAACATACATATTTTCAGCTAAAAGTATGGCATAATTTGGTTTATTTTCATTTTCTCGGAAACTAGTAGGCCTAGAATTAAGATTTTTGGTTTAAAATGTTCGTAATGAATGCCTCTACAAATCTTGCTATGGTCAAAACCACGCCAGACTTACCGTTTTTGAGAAAAAATATGTGCATCGCACAATAACATACATATTTTCAGCTAAAAGTATGGCATAATTTGGTTTATTTTCATTTTCTCGGAAACTAGTAGGCCTAGAATTAAGATTTTTGGTTTAAAATGTTCGTAATGAATGCCTCTACAAATCTTGTTATGGTCAAAACCACGCCAGACTTACCGTTTTTGAGAAAAAATATGTGCATCGCACAATAACATACATATTTTTACATATTTTCAGCTAAAAGTATGGCATAATTTGGTTTATTTTCATTTTCTCGGAAACTAGTAGGCCTAGAATTAAGATTTTTGGTTTAAAATGTTCGTAATGAATGCCTCTACAAATCTTGTTACGGTCAAAACCACGCCAGACTTACCGTCTTTGAGAAAAAATATGTGCATCGCACAATAACATACATATTTTCAACTAAAAGTATGGCATAATTTGGTTTATTTTCATTTTCTCGGAAACTAGTAGGCCTAGAATTAAGATTTTTGGTTTAAAATGTTCGTAATGAATGCCTCTACAAATCTTGTTATGGTCAAAACCACGCCAGACTTACCGTTTTTGAGAAAAAATATGTGCATCGCACAATAACATACATATTTTCAGCTAAAAGTATGGCATAATTTGGTTTATTTTCATTTTCTCGGAAACTAGTGGGCCTAGAATTAAGATTTTTGGTTTAAAATGTTCGTAATGAATGCCTCTACAAATCTTGTTATGGTCAAAACCACGCCAGACTTACCGTCTTTGAGAAAAAATATGTGCATCGCACAATAACATACATATTTTCAGCTAAAAGTATGGCATAATTTGGTTTATTTTCATTTTCTCGGAAACTAGTAGGCCTAGAATTAAGATTTTTGGTTTAAAATGTTCGTAATGAATGCCTCTACAAATCTTGTTATGGTCAAAACCACGCCAGACTTACCGTTTTTGAGAAAAAATATGTGCATCGCACAATAACATACATATTTTTACATATTTTCAGCTAAAAGTATGGCATAATTTGGTTTATTTTCATTTTCTCGGAAACTAGTAGGCCTAGAATTAAGATTTTTGGTTTAAAATGTTCGTAATGAATGCCTCTACAAATCTTGTTATGGTCAAAACCACGCCAGACTTACCGTCTTTGAGAAAAAATATGTGCATCGCACAATAACATACATATTTTCAGCTAAAAGTATGGCATAATTTGGTTTATTTTCATTTTCTCGGAAACTAGTAGGCCTAGAATTAAGATTTTTGGTTTAAAATGTTCGTAATGAATGCCTCTACAAATCTTGTTATGGTCAAAACCACGCCAGACTTACCGTTTTTGAGAAAAAATATGTGCATCGCACAATAACATACATATTTTCAGCTAAAAGTATGGCATAATTTGGTTTATTTTCATTTTCTCGGAAACTAGTAGGCCTAGAATTAAGATTTTTGGTTTAAAATGTTCGTAATGAATGCCTCTACAAATCTTGTTATGGTCAAAACCACGCCAGACTTACCGTTTTTGAGAAAAAATATGTGCATCGCACAATAACATACATATTTTTACATATTTTCAGCTAAAAGTATGGCATAATTTGGTTTATTTTCATTTTCTCGGAAACTAGTAGGCCTAGAATTAAGATTTTTGGTTTAAAATGTTCGTAATGAATGCCTCTACAAATCTTGTTATGGTCAAAACCACGCCAGACTTACCGTTTTTGAGAAAAAATATGTGCATCGCACAATAACATACATATTTTCAGCTAAAAGTATGGCATAATTTGGTTTATTTTCATTTTCTCGGAAACTAGTAGGCCTAGAATTAAGATTTTTGGTTTAAAATGTTCGTAATGAATGCCTCTACAAATCTTGTTATGGTCAAAACCACGCCAGACTTACCGTTTTTGAGAAAAAATATGTGCATCGCACAATAACATACATATTTTTACATATTTTCAGCTAAAAGTATGGCATAATTTGGTTTATTTTCATTTTCTCGGAAACTAGTAGGCCTAGAATTAAGATTTTTGGTTTAAAATGTTCGTAATGAATGCCTCTACAAATCTTGTTATGGTCAAAACCACGCCAGACTTACCGTTTTTGAGAAAAAATATGTGCATCGCACAATAACATACATATTTTTACATATTTTCAGCTAAAAGTATGGCATAATTTGGTTTATTTTCATTTTCTCGGAAACTAGTAGGCCTAGAATTAAGATTTTTGGTTTAAAATGTTCGTAATGAATGCCTCTACAAATCTTGTTATGGTCAAAACCACGCCAGACTTACCGTCTTTGAGAAAAAATATGTGCATCGCACAATAACATACATATTTTCAGCTAAAAGTATGGCATAATTTGGTTTATTTTCATTTTCTCGGAAACTAGTAGGCCTAGAATTAAGATTTTTGGTTTAAAATGTTCGTAATGAATGCCTCTACAAATCTTGTTATGGTCAAAACCACGCCAGACTTACCGTTTTTGAGAAAAAATATGTGCATCGCACAATAACATACATATTTTCAGCTAAAAGTATGGCATAATTTGGTTTATTTTCATTTTCTCGGAAACTAGTAGGCCTAGAATTAAGATTTTTGGTTTAAAATGTTCGTAATGAATGCCTCTACAAATCTTGTTATGGTCAAAACCACGCCAGACTTACCGTCTTTGAGAAAAAATATGTGCATCGCACAATAACATACATATTTTCAGCTAAAAGTATGGCATAATTTGGTTTATTTTCATTTTCTCGGAAACTAGTAGGCCTAGAATTAAGATTTTTGGTTTAAAATGTTCGTAATGAATGCCTCTACAAATCTTGTTATGGTCAAAACCACGCCAGACTTACCGTTTTTGAGAAAAAATATGTGCATCGCACAATAACATACATATTTTTACATATTTTCAGCTAAAAGTATGGCATAATTTGGTTTATTTTCATTTTCTCGGAAACTAGTAGGCCTAGAATTAAGATTTTTGGTTTATAATGTTCGTAATGAATGCCTCTACAAATCTTGTTATGGTCAAAACCACGCCAGACTTACCGTTTTTGAGAAAAAATATGTGCATCGCACAATAACATACATATTTTTACATATTTTCAGCTAAAAGTATGGCATAATTTGGTTTATTTTCATTTTCTCGGAAACTAGTAGGCCTAGAATTAAGATTTTTGGTTTAAAATGTTCGTAATGAATGCCTCTACAAATCTTGTTATGGTCAAAACCACGCCAGACTTACCGTTTTTGAGAAAAAATATGTGCATCGCACAATAACATACATATTTTTACATATTTTCAGCTAAAAGTATGGCATAATTTGGTTTATTTTCATTTTCTCGGAAACTAGTAGGCCTAGAATTAAGATTTTTGGTTTAAAATGTTCGTAATGAATGCCTCTACAAATCTTGTTATGGTCAAAACCACGCCAGACTTACCGTTTTTGAGAAAAAATATGTGCATCGCACAATAACATACATATTTTTACATATTTTCAGCTAAAAGTATGGCATAATTTGGTTTATTTTCATTTTCTCGGAAACTAGTAGGCCTAGAATTAAGATTTTTGGTTTAAAATGTTCGTAATGAATGCCTCTACAAATCTTGTTATGGTCAAATCCACGCCAGACTTACCGTTTTTGAGAAAAAATATGTGCATCGCACAATAACATACATATTTTCAGCTAAAAGTATGGCATAATTTGGTTTATTTTCATTTTCTCGGAAACTAGTAGGCCTAGAATTAAGATTTTTGGTTTAAAATGTTCGTAATGAATGCCTCTACAAATCTTGTTATGGTCAAAACCACGCCAGACTTACCGTTTTTGAGAAAAAAATATGTGCATCGCACAATAACATACATATTTTCAGCTAAAAGTATGGCATAATTTGGTTTATTTTCATTTTCTCGGAAACTAGTAGGCCTAGAATTAAGATTTTTGGTTTAAAATGTTCGTAATGAATGCCTCTACAAATCTTGTTATGGTCAAAACCACGCCAGACTTACCGTTTTTGAGAAAAAATATGTGCATCCCACAATAACATGCATATTTTTACATATTTTCAGCTAAAAGTATGGCATAATTTGGTTTATTTTCATTTTCTCGGAAACTAGTAGGCCTAGAATTAAGATTTTTGGTTTAAAATGTTCGTAATGAATGCCTCTACAAATCTTGTTATGGTCAAAACCACGCCAGACTTACCGTTTTTGAGAAAAAATATGTGCATCGCACAATAACATACATATTTTCAGCTAAAAGTATGGCATAATTTGGTTTATTTTCATTTTCTCGGAAACTAGTAGGCCTAGAATTAAGATTTTTGGTTTAAAATGTTCGTAATGAATGCCTCTACAAATCTTGTTATGGTCAAAACCACGCCAGACTTACCGTTTTTGAGAAAAAATATGTGCATCGCACAATAACATACATATTTTTACATATTTTCAGCTAAAAGTATGGCATAATTTGGTTTATTTTCATTTTCTCGGAAACTAGTAGGCCTAGAATTAAGATTTTTGGTTTAAAATGTTCGTAATGAATGCCTCTACAAATCTTGTTATGGTCAAAACCACGCCAGACTTACCGTTTTTGAGAAAAAATATGTGCATCGCACAATAACATACATATTTTTACATATTTTCAGCTAAAAGTATGGCATAATTTGGTTTATTTTCATTTTCTCGGAAACTAGTAGGCCTAGAATTAAGATTTTTGGTTTAAAATGTTCGTAATGAATGCCTCTACAAATCTTGTTATGGTCAAAACCACGCCAGACTTACCGTTTTTGAGAAAAAATATGTGCATCGCACAATAACATACATATTTTTACATATTTTCAGCTAAAAGTATGGCATAATTTGGTTTATTTTCATTTTCTCGGAAACTAGTAGGCCTAGAATTAAGATTTTTGGTTTAAAATGTTCGTAATGAATGCCTCTACAAATCTTGTTATGGTCAAAACCACGCCAGACTTACCGTTTTTGAGAAAAAATATGTGCATCGCACAATAACATACATATTTTCAGCTAAAAGTATGGCATAATTTGGTTTATTTTCATTTTCTCGGAAACTAGTAGGCCTAGAATTAAGATTTTTGGTTTAAAATGTTCGTAATGAATGCCTCTACAAATCTTGTTATGGTCAAAACCACGCCAGACTTACCGTTTTTGAGAAAAAATATGTGCATCGCACAATAACATACATATTTTTACATATTTTCAGCTAAAAGTATGGCATAATTTGGTTTATTTTCATTTTCTCGGAAACTAGTAGGCCTAGAATTAAGATTTTTGGTTTAAAATGTTCGTAATGAATGCCTCTACAAATCTTGTTATGGTCAAAACCACGCCAGACTTACCGTTTTTGAGAAAAAATATGTGCATCGCACATTAACATACATATTTTCAGCTAAAAGTATGGCATAATTTGGTTTATTTTCATTTTCTCGGAAACTAGTAGGCCTAGAATTAAGATTTTTGGTTTAAAATGTTCGTAATGAATGCCTCTACAAATCTTGTTATGGTCAAAACCACGCCAGACTTACCGTTTTTGAGAAAAAATATGTGCATCGCACAATAACATACATATTTTTACATATTTTCAGCTAAAAGTATGGCATAATTTGGTTTATTTTCATTTTCTCGGAAACTAGTAGGCCTAGAATTAAGATTTTTGGTTTAAAATGTTCGTAATGAATGCCTCTACAAATCTTGTTATGGTCAAAACCACGCCAGACTTACCGTTTTTGAGAAAAAATATGTGCATCGCACAATAACATACATATTTTCAGCTAAAAGTATGGCATAATTTGGTTTATTTTCATTTTCTCGGAAACTAGTAGGCCTAGAATTAAGATTTTTGGTTTAAAATGTTCGTAATGAATGCCTCTACAAATCTTGTTATGGTCAAAACCACGCCAGACTTACCGTTTTTGAGAAAAAATATGTGCATCGCACAATAACATACATATTTTCAGCTAAAAGTATGGCATAATTTGGTTTATTTTCATTTTCTCGGAAACTAGTAGGCCTAGAATTAAGATTTTTGGTTTAAAATGTTCGTAATGAATGCCTCTACAAATCTTGTTATGGTCAAAACCACGCCAGACTTACCGTTTTTGAGAAAAAATATGTGCATCGCACAATAACATACATATTTTTACATATTTTCAGCTAAAAGTATGGCATAATTTGGTTTATTTTCATTTTCTCGGAAACTAGTAGGCCTAGAATTAAGATTTTTGGTTTAAAATGTTCGTATTGAATGCCTCTACAAATCTTGTTATGGTCAAAACCACGCCAGACTTACCGTTTTTGAGAAAAAATATGTGCATCGCACAATAACATACATATTTTCAGCTAAAAGTATGGCATAATTTGGTTTATTTTCATTTTCTCGGAAACTAGTAGGCCTAGAATTAAGATTTTTGGTTTAAAATGTTCGTAATGAATGCCTCTACAAATCTTGTTATGGTCAAAACCACGCCAGACTTACCGTTTTTGAGAAAAAATATGTGCATCGCACAATAACATACATATTTTCAGCTAAAAGTATGGCATAATTTGGTTTATTTTCATTTTCTCGGAAACTAGTAGGCCTAGAATTAAGATTTTTGGTTTAAATTGTTCGTAATGAATGCCTCTACAAATCTTGTTATGGTCAAAACCACGCCAGAATTACCGTTTTTGAGAAAAAATATGTGCATCGCACAATAACATACATATTTTCAGCTAAAAGTATGGCATAATTTGGTTTATTTTCATTTTCTCGGAAACTAGTAGGCCTAGAATTAAGATTTTTGGTTTAAAATGTTCGTAATGAATGCCTCTACAAATCTTGTTATGGTCAAAACCACGCCAGACTTACCGTTTTTGAGAAAAAATATGTGCATCGCACAATAACATACATATTTTCAGCTAAAAGTATGGCATAATTTGGTTTATTTTCATTTTCTCGGAAACTAGTAGGCCTAGAATTAAGATTTTTGGTTTAAAATGTTCGTAATGAATGCCTCTACAAATCTTGTTATGGTCAAAACCACGCCAGACTTACCGTTTTTGAGAAAAAATATGTGCATCGCACAATAACATACATATTTTCAGCTAAAAGTATGGCATAATTTGGTTTATTTTCATTTTCTCGGAAACTAGTAGGCCTAGAATTAAGATTTTTGGTTTAAAATGTTCGTAATGAATGCCTCTACAAATCTTGTTATGGTCAAAACCACGCCAGACTTACCGTTTTTGAGAAAAAATATGTGCATCGCACAATAACATACATATTTTCAGCTAAAAGTATGGCATAATTTGGTTTATTTTCATTTTCTCGGAAACTAGTAGGCCTAGAATTAAGATTTTTGGTTTAAAATGTTCGTAATGAATGCCTCTACAAATCTTGTTATGGTCAAAACCACGCCAGACTTACCGTTTTTGAGAAAAAATATGTGCATCGCACAATAACATACATATTTTCAGCTAAAAGTATGGCATAACTTGGTTTATTTTCATTTTCTCGGAAACTAGTAGGCCTAGAATTAAGATTTTTGGTTTAAAATGTTCGTAATGAATGCCTCTACAAATCTTGTTATGGTCAAAACCACGCCAGACTTACCGTTTTTGAGAAAAAATATGTGCATCGCACAATAACATACATATTTTCAGCTAAAAGTATGGCATAATTTGGTTTATTTTCATTTTCTCGGAAACTAGTAGGCCTAGAATTAAGATTTTTGGTTTAAAATGTTCGTAATGAATGCCTTTACAAATCTTGTTATGGTCAAAACCACGCCAGACTTACCGTTTTTGAGAAAAAATATGTGCATCGCACAATAACATACATATTTTCAGCTAAAAGTATGGCATAATTTGGTTTATTTTCATTTTCTCGGAAACTAGTAGGCCTAGAATTAAGATTTTTGGTTTAAAATGTTCGTAATGAATGCCTCTACAAATCTTGTTATGGTCAAAACCACGCCAGACTTACCGTTTTTGAGAAAAAATATGTGCATCGCACAATAACATACATATTTTCAGCTAAAAGTATGGCATAATTTGGTTTATTTTCATTTTCTCGGAAACTAGTAGGCCTAGAATTAAGATTTTTGGTTTAAAATGTTCGTAATGAATGCCTCTACAAATCTTGTTATGGTCAAAACCACGCCAGACTTACCGTTTTTGAGAAAAAATATGTGCATCGCACAATAACATACATATTTTCAGCTAAAAGTATGGCATAATTTGGTTTATTTTCATTTTCTCGGAAACTAGTAGGCCTAGAATTAAGATTTTTGGTTTAAAATGTTCGTAATGAATGCCTCTACAAATCTTGTTATGGTCAAAACCACGCCAGACTTATCGTTTTTGAGAAAAAATATGTGCATCGCACAATAACATACATATTTTTACATATTTTCAGCTAAAAGTATGGCATAATTTGGTTTATTTTCATTTTCTCGGAAACTAGTAGGCCTAGAATTAAGATTTTTGGTTTAAAATGTTCGTAATGAATGCCTCTACAAATCTTGTTATGGTCAAAACCACGCCAGACTTACCGTTTTTGAGAAAAAATATGTGCATCGCACAATAACATACATATTTTCAGCTAAAAGTATGGCATAACTTCGTTTATTTTCATTTTCTCGGAAACTAGTAGGCCTAGAATTAAGATTTTTGGTTTAAAATGTTCGTAATGAATGCCTCTACAAATCTTGTTATGGTCAAAACCACGCCAGACTTACCGTTTTTGAGAAAAAATATGTGCATCGCACAATAACATACATATTTTCAGCTAAAAGTATGGCATAATTTGGTTTATTTTCATTTTCTCGGAAACTAGTAGGCCTAGAATTAAGATTTTTGGTTTAAAATGTTCGTAATGAATGCCTCTACAAATCTTGTTATGGTCAAAAACCACGCCAGACTTACCGTTTTTGAGAAAAAATATGTGCATCGCACAATAACATACATATTTTCAGCTAAAGTATGGCATAATTTGGTTTATTTCATTTTCTCGGAAACTAGTAGGCCTAGAATTAAGATTTTTGGTTTATAATGTTCGTAATGAATGCCTCTACAAATCTTGTTATGGTCAAAACCACGCCAGACTTACCGTTTTGAGAAAAAATATGTGCATCGCACAATAACATACATATTTTTACATATTTTCCAGCTAAAAGTATGGCATAATTTGGTTTATTTCATTTTCTCGGAACTAGTAGGCCTAGAATTAAGATTTTGGTTTAAAATGTCGTAATGAATGCTCTACAAAATCTTGTTTGGTCAATAACCACGCCAGACTTACCGTTTTTGAGAAAAAATATAGTGCATCGCACAATAACATACATATTTTCAGCTAAAAGTATGGCATAATTTGGTTTATTTTCATTTTCTCTCGGAAACTAGTAGGCCTAGAATTAAGATTTTTGGTTTAAAATGTTCGTAATGAATGCCTCTACAAATCTTGTTATGGTCAAAATCCCGCCAGACTTACCGTTTTTGAGAAAAATATGTGCATCGCACAATAACATACATATTTGTCAGCTAAAAGTATGGCATAACTTAGGTTTATTTTCATTTTCCTCGGAAACTAGTAGGCCTAGAATTAAGATTTTTGGTTTAAAATGTTCGTAATGAATGCCTCTACAAATCTTGTTATGGTCAAAACCACGCCAGACTTACCGTTTTTGAGAAAAAATATGTGCATCGCACAATAACATACATATTTTTACATATTTTCAGCTAAAAGTATGGCATAATTTGGTTTATTTTCATTTTCTCGGAAACTAGTAGGCCTAGAATTAAGATTTTTGGTTTAAATGTTCGTAATGAATGCCTCTACAAATCTTGTTATGGTCAAAACCACGCCAGACTTACCGTTTTTGAGAAAAAATATATGCATCGCACAATAACATACATATTTTCAGCTAAAAGTATGGCATAATTTGGTTTATTTTCATTTTCTCGGAAACTAGTAGGCCTAGAATTAGATTTTGGTTTAAAATGTTCGTAATGAATGCCTCTACAATCTTGTTATGGTCAAAACCACGCCAGACTTACCGTTTTTGAGAAAAAATATGTGCATCGCACAATAACATACATAATTTCAGCTAAAAGTTATGGCATAATTTGGTTTATTTTCATTTTCTCGGAAACTAGTAGGCCTAGAATTAAGATTTTGGTTTAAAATGTTCGTAATGAATGCCTCTACAAATCTTGTTATGGTCAAAACCACGCCAGACTTACCGTTTTTGAGAAAAAATATGTGCATCGCACAATAACATACATATTTTCAGCTAAAAAGTATGGCATAATTTGGTTTATTTTCATTTTCTCGGAAACTAGTAGGCCTAGAATTAAGATTTTTGGTTTAAAATGTTCGTAA
Organism: Myathropa florea; assembly: GCA_930367185.1. NCBI lineage: Eukaryota > Metazoa > Arthropoda > Insecta > Diptera > Syrphidae > Myathropa > Myathropa florea. The sequence continues at coordinate 690,324 of CAKNEX010000122.1, read as the reverse complement.
TGAATGCCTCTACAAATCTTGTTATGGTCAAAACCACGCCAGACTTACCGTTTTTGAGAAAAAATATGTGCATCGCACAATAACATACATATTTTTACATATTTTCAGCTAAAAGTATGGGCTTAATTTGGTTTATATATCATTTTCTCGGAAACTAGTAGGCCTAGAATTAAGATTTTTGGTTTAAAATGTTCGTAATGAATGCCTCTACAAATCTTGTTAAGTATGGCATAATTTGGTTTATTTTCATTTTCTCGGAAACTAGTAGGCCTAGAATTAAGATTTTTGGTTTAAAATGTTCGTAATGAATGCCTCTACAAATCTTGTTATGGTCAAAACCACGCCAGACTTACCGTTTTTGAGAAAAAATATGTGCATCGCACAATAACATACATATTTTCAGCTAAAAGTATGGCATAATTTGGTTTATTTTCATTTTCTCGGAAACTAGTAGGCCTAGAGTTAAGATTTTTGGTTTAAAATGTTCGTAATGAATGCCTCTACAAATCTTGTTATGGTCAAAGCCACGCCAGACTTACCGTTTTTGAGAAAAAATATGTGCATCGCACAATAACATACATATTTTTACATATTTTCAGCTAAAAGTATGGCATAATTTGGTTTATTTTCATTTTCTCGGAAACTAGTAGGCCTAGAATTAAGATTTTTGGTTTAAAATGTTCGTAATGAATGCCTCTACAAATCTTGTTATGGTCAAAACCACGCCAGACTTACCGTTTTGAGAAAAAATATGTGCATCGCACAATAACATACATATTTTCAGCTAAAAGTATGGCATAATTTGGTTTATTTTCATTTTCTCGGAAACTAGTAGGCCTAGAATTAAGATTTTTGGTTTAAAATGTTCGTAATGAATGCCTCTACAAATCTTGTTATGGTCAAAACCACGCCAGACTTACCGTTTTTGAGAAAAAATATGTGAATCGCACAATAACATACATATTTTCAGCTAAAAGTATGGGCATAATTTGGTTTATTTTCATTTTCTCGGAAACTAGTAGGCCTAGAATTAAGATTTTTGGTTTAAAATGTTCGTAATGAATGCCTCTACAAATCTTGTTATGGTCAAAACCACGCCAGACTTACCGTTTTTGAGAAAAAATATGTGCATCGCACAATAACATACATATTTTCAGCTAAAAGTATGGCATAATTTGGTTTATTTTCATTTTCTCGGAAACTAGTAGGCCTAGAATTAAGATTTTTGGTTTAAAATGTTCGTAATGAATGCCTCTACAAATCTTGTTATGGTCAAAACCACGCCAGACTTACCGTTTTTGAGAAGAAATATGTGCATCGCACAATAACATACATATTTTCAGCTAAAAGTATGGCATAATTTGGTTTATTTTCATTTTCTCGGAAACTAGTAGGCCTAGAATTAAGATTTTTGGTTTAAAATGTTCGTAATGAATGCCTCTACAAATCTTGTTATGGTCAAAACCACGCCAGACTTACCGTTTTTGAGAAAAAATAAGTGCATCGCACAATAACATACATATTTTCAGCTAAAAGTATGGCATAATTTGGTTTATTTTCATTTTCTCGGAAACTAGTAGGCCTAGAATTAAGATTTTTGGTTTAAAATGTTCGTAATGAATGCCTCTACAAATCTTGTTATGGTCAAAACCACGCCAGACTTACCGTTTTTGTGAAAAAATATGTGCATCGCACAATAACATACATATTTTTACATATTTTCAGCTAAAAGTATGGCATAATTTGGTTTATTATCATTTTCTCGGAAACTAGTAGGCCTAGAATTAAGATTTTTGGTTTAAAATGTTCGTAATGAATGCCTCTACAAATCTTGTAATGGTCAAAACCACGCCAGACTTACCGTTTTTGAGAAAAAATATGTGCATCGCACAATAACATACATATTTTTACATATTTTCAGCTAAAAGTATGGCATAATTTGGTTTATTATCATTTTCTCGGAAACTAGTAGGCCTAGAATTAAGATTTTTGGTTTAAAATGTTCGTAATGAATGCCTCTACAAATCTTGTAATGGTCAAAACCACGCCAGACTTACCGTTTTTGAGAAAAAATATGTGAATCGCACAATAACATACATATTTTCAGCTAAAAGTATGGCATAATTTGGTTTATTTTCATTTTCTCGGAAACTAGTAGGCCTAGAATTAAGATTTTTGGTTTAAAATGTTCGTAATGAATGCCTCTACAAATCTTGTTATGGTCAAAACCACGCCAGACTTACCGTTTTTGAGAAAAAATATGTGCATCGCACAATAACATACATATTTTCAGCTAAAAGTATGGCATAATTTGGTTTATTTTCATTTTCTCGGAAACTAGTAGGCCTAGAATTAAGATTTTTGGTTTAAAATGTTCGTAATGAATGCCTCTACAAATCTTGTTATGGTCAAAACCACGCCAGACTTACCGTTTTTGTGAAAAAATATGTGCATCGCACAATAACATACATATTTTTACATATTTTCAGCTAAAAGTATGGCATAATTTGGTTTATTATCATTTTCTCGGAATTTTCTCGGAAACTAGTAGGCCTAGAATTAAGATTTTTGGTTTAAAATGTTCGTAATGAATGCCTCTACAAATCTTGTAATGGTCAAAACCACGCCAGACTTACCGTTTTTGAGAAAAAATATGTGCATCGCACAATAACATACATATTTTTACATATTTTCAGCTAAAAGTATGGCATAATTTGGTTTATTTTCATTTTCTCGGAAACTAGTAGGCCTAGAATTAAGATTTTTGGTTTAAAATGTTCGTAATGAATGCCTCTACAAATCTTGTTATGGTCAAAACCACGCCAGACTTACCGTTTTTGAGAAAAAATATGTGCATCGCACAATAACATACATATTTTCAGCTAAAAGTATGGCATAATTTGGTTTATTTTCATTTTCTCGGAAACTAGTAGGCCTAGAATTAAGATTTTTGGTTTAAAATGTTCGTAATGAATGCCTCTACAAATCTTGTTATGGTCAAAACCACGCCAGACTTACCGTTTTTGAGAAAAAATATGTGCATCGCACAATAACATACATATTTTCAGCTAAAAGTATGGCATAATTTGGTTTATTTTCATTTTCTCGGAAACTAGTAGGCCTAGAATTAAGATTTTTGGTTTAAAATGTTCGTAATGAATGCCTCTACAAATCTTGTTATGGTCAAAACCACGCCAGACTTACCGTTTTTGAGAAAAAAATATGTGCATCGCACAATAACATACATATTTTCAGCTAAAAGTATGGCATAATTTGGTTTATTTTCATTTTCTCGGAAACTAGTAGGCCTAGAATTAAGATTTTTGGTTTAAAATGTTCGTAATGAATGCCTCTACAAATCTTGTTATGGTCAAAACCACGCCAGACTTACCGTTTTTGAGAAAAAATATGTGCATCGCACAATAACATACATATTTTTACATATTTTCAGCTAAAAGTATGGCATAATTTGGTTTATTTTCATTTTCTCGGAAACTAGTAGGCCTAGAATTAAGATTTTTGGTTTAAAATGTTCGTAATGAATGCCTCTACAAATCTTGTAATGGTCAAAACCACGCCAGACTTACCGTTTTTGAGAAAAAATATGTGCATCGCACAATAACATACATATTTTTACATATTTTCAGCTAAAAGTATGGCATAATTTGGTTTATTTTCATTTTCTCGGAAACTAGTAGGCCTAGAATTAAGATTTTTGGTTTAAAATGTTCGTAATGAATGCCTCTACAAATCTTGTTATGGTCAAAACCACGCCAGACTTACCGTTTTTGAGAAAAAATATGTGCATCGCACAATAACATACATATTTTCAGCTAAAAGTATGGCATAATTTGGTTTATTTTCATTTTCTCGAAAACTAGTAGGCCTAGAATTAAGATTTTTGGTTTAAAATGTTCGTAATGAATGCCTCTACAAATCTTGTTATGGTCAAAATCACGCCAGACTTACCGTTTTTGAGAAAAAATATGTGCATCGCACAATAACATACATATTTTCAGCTAAAAGTATGGCATAATTTGGTTTATTTTCATTTTCTCGGAAACTAGTAGGCCTAGAATTGAGATTTTTGGTTTAAAATGTTCGTAATGAATGCCTCTACAAATCTTGTAATGGTCAAAACCACGCCAGACTTACCGTTTTTGAGAAAAAATATGTGCATCGCACAATAACATACATATTTTCAGCTAAAAGTATGGCATAATTTGGTTTATTTTCATTTTCTCGGAAACTAGTAGGCCTAGAATTAAGATTTTTGGTTTAAAATGTTCGTAATGAATGCCTCTACAAATCTTGTTATGGTCAAAACCACGCCAGACTTACCGTTTTTGAGAAAAAATATGTGCATCGCACAATAACATACATATTTTCAGCTAAAAGTATGGCATAATTTGGTTTATTTTCATTTTCTCGGAAACTAGTAGGCCTAGAATTAAGATTTTTGGTTTAAAATGTTCGTAATGAATGCCTCTACAAATCTTGTTCTGGTCAAAACCACGCCAGACTTACCGTTTTTGAGAAAAAACATGTGCATCGCACAATAACATACATATTTTCAGCTAAAAGTATGGCATAATTTGGTTTATTTTCATTTTCTCGGAAACTAGTAGGTCTAGAATTAAGATTTTTGGTTTAAAATGTTCGTAATGAATGCCTCTACAAATCTTGTTATGGTCAAAACCACGCCAGACTTACCGTTTTTGAGAAAAAATATGTGCATCGCACAATAACATACATATTTTCAGCTAAAAGTATGGCATAATTTGGTTTATTTTCATTTTCTCGGAAACTAGTAGGCCTAGAATTAAGATTTTTGGTTTAAAATGTTCGTAATGAATGCCTCTACAAATCTTGTTATGGTCAAAACCACGCCAGACTTACCGTTTTTGAGAAAAAATATGTGCATCGCACAATAACATACATATTTTCAGCTAAAAGTATGGCATAATTTGGTTTATTTTCATTTTCTCGGAAACTAGTAGGCCTAGAATTAAGATTTTTGGTTTAAAATGTTCGTAATGAATGCCTCTACAAATCTTGTTATGGTCAAAACCACGCCAGACTTACCGTTCTTGAGAAAAAATATGTGCATCGCACAATAACATACATATTTTTACATATTTTCAGCTAAAAGTATGGCATAATTTGGTTTATTTTCATTTTCTCGGAAACTAGTAGGCCTAGAATTAAGATTTTTGGTTTAAAATGTTCGTAATGAATGCCTCTACAAATCTTGTAATGGTCAAAACCACGCCAGACTTACCGTTTTTGAGAAAAAATATGTGCATCGCACAATAACATACATATTTTCAGCTAAAAGTATGGCATAATTTGGTTTATTATCATTTTCTCGGAAACTAGTAGGCCTAGAATTAAGATTTTTGGTTTAAAATGTTCGTAATGAATGCCTCTACAAATCTTGTAATGGTCAAAACCACGCCAGACTTACCGTTTTTGAGAAAAAATATGTGCATCGCACAATAACATACATATTTTCAGCTAAAAGTATGGCATAATTTGGTTTATTTTCATTTTCTCGGAAACTAGTAGGCCTAGAATTAAGATTTTTGGTTTAAAATGTTCGTAATGAATGCCTCTACAAATCTTGTTATGGTCAAAACAACGCCAGACTTACCGTTTTTGAGAAAAAATATGTGCATCGCACAATAACATACATATTTTCAGCTAAAAGTATGGCATAATTTGGTTTATTTTCATTTTCTCGGAAACTAGTAGGTCTAGAATTAAGATTTTTGGTTTAAAATGTTCGTAATGAATGCCTCTACAAATCTTGTTATGGTCAAAACCACGCCAGACTTACCGTTTTTGAGAAAAAATATGTGCATCGCACAATAACATACATATTTTCAGCTAAAAGTATGGCATAATTTGGTTTATTTTCATTTTCTCGGAAACTAGTAGGTCTAGAATTAAGATTTTTGGTTTAAAATGTTCGTAATGAATGCCTCTACAAATCTTGTTATGGTCAAAACCACGCCAGACTTACCGTTTTTGAGAAAAAATATGTGCATCGCACAATAACATACATATTTTCAGCTAAAAGTATGGCATAATTTGGTTTATTTTCATTTTCTCGGAAACTAGTAGGCCTAGAATTAAGATTTTTGGTTTAAAATGTTCGTAATGAATGCCTCTACAAATCTTGTTATGGTCAAAACCACGCCAGACTTACCGTTTTTGAGAAAAAATATGTGCATCGCACAATAACATACATATTTTCAGCTAAAAGTATGGCATAATTTGGTTTATTTTCATTTTCTCGGAAACTAGTAGGCCTAGAATTAAGATTTTTGGTTTAAAATGTTCGTAATGAATGCCTCTACAAATCTTGTTATGGTCAAAACCACGCCAGACTTACCGTTTTTGAGAAAAAATATGTGCATCGCACAATAACATACATATTTTTACATATTTTCAGCTAAAAGTATGGCATAATTTGGTTTATTTTCATTTTCTCGGAAACTAGTAGGCCTAGAATTAAGATTTTTGGTTTAAAATGTTCGTAATGAATGCCTCTACAAATCTTGTAATGGTCAAAACCACGCCAGACTTACCGTTTTTGAGAAAAAATATGTGCATCGCACAATAACATACATATTTTTACATATTTTCAGCTAAAAGTATGGCATAATTTGGTTTATTTTCATTTTCTCGGAAACTAGTAGGCCTAGAATTAAGATTTTTGGTTTAAAATGTTCGTATGAATGCCTCTACAAATCTTGTTATGGTCAAAACCACGCCAGACTTACCGTTTTTGAGAAAAAATATGTGCATCGCACAATAACATACATATTTTCAGCTAAAAGTATGGCATAATTTGGTTTATTTTCATTTTCTCGGAAACTAGTAGGCCTAGAATTAAGATTTTTGGTTTAAAATGTTCGTAATGAATGCCTCTACAAATCTTGTTATGGTCAAAACCACCGCCAGACTTACCGTTTTTGAGAAAAATATGTGCATCGCACAATAACATACATATTTTCAGCTAAAAGTATGGCATAATTTGGTTTATTTTCATTTTCTCGGAAACTAGTAGGCCTAGAATTAAGATTTTTGGTTTAAAATGTTCGTAATGAATGCCTCTACAAATCTTGTAATGGTCAAAACCACGCCAGACTTACCGTTTTGAGAAAAAATATGTGCATCGCACAATAACATACATATTTTCAGCTAAAAGTATGGCATAATTTGGTTTATTTCATTTTCTCGGAAACTAGTAGGCCTAGAATTAAGATTTTTGGTTTAAAATGTTCGTAATGAATGCCTCTACAAATCTTGTTACGGTCAAAACCACGCCAGACTTACCGTCTTTGAGAAAAAATATGTGCATCGCACAATAACATACATATTTTCAACTAAAAGTATGGCATAATTTGGTTTATTTTCATTTTCTCGGAAACTAGTAGGCCTAGAATTAAGATTTTTGGTTTAAAATGTTCGTAATGAATGCCTCTACAAATCTTGTTATGGTCAAAACCACGCCAGACTTACCGTTTTTGAGAAAAAATATGTGCATCGCACAATAACATACATATTTTCAGCTAAAAGTATGGCATAATTTGGTTTATTTTCATTTTCTCGGAAACTAGTAGGCCTAGAATTAAGATTTTTGGTTTAAAATGTTCGTAATGAATGCCTCTACAAATCTTGTTATGGTCAAAACCACGCCAGACTTACCGTTTTTGAGAAAAAATATGTGCATCGCACAATAACATATATATTTTTACATATTTTCAGCTAAAAGTATGGCATAATTTGGTTTATTTTCATTTTCTCGGAAACTAGTAGGCCTAGAATTAAGATTTTTGGTTTAAAATGTTCGTAATGAATGCCTCTACAAATCTTGTTATGGTCAAAACCACGCCAGACTTACCGTTTTTGAGAAAAAATATGTGCATCGCACAATAACATACATATTTTCAGCTAAAAGTATGGCATAATTTGGTTTATTTTCATTTTCTCGGAAACTAGTAGGCCTAGAATTAAGATTTTTGGTTTAAAATGTTCGTAATGAATGCCTCTACAAATCTTGTTATGGTCAAAACCACGCCAGACTTACCGTTTTGAGAAAAAATATGTGCATCGCACAATAACATATATATTTTTACATATTTTCAGCTAAAAGTATGGCATAATTTGGTTTATTTTCATTTTCTCGGAAACTAGTAGGCCTAGAATTAAGACTTTTTGGTTTAAAATGTTCGTAATGAATGCCTCTACAAATCTTGTTATGGTCAAAACCACGCCAGACTTACCGTTTTTGAGAAAAAATATGTGCATCGCACAATAACATACATATTTTCAGTTAAAAGTATTTCATAATTTGGTTTATTTTCATTTTCTCGGAAACTAGTAGGCCTAGAATTAAGATTTTTGGTTTAAAATGTTCGTAATGAATGCTTCTACAAATCTTGTTATGGTCAAAACCACGCCAGACTTACCGTTTTTGAGAAAAAATATGTGCATCGCACAATAACATACATATTTTCAGCTAAAAGTATGGCATAATTTGGTTTATTTTCATTTTCTCGGAAACTAGTAGGCCTAGAATTAAGATTTTTGGTTTAAAAATGTTCGTAATGAATGCCTCTACAAATCTTGTTATGGTCAAAACCACGCCAGACTTACCGTTTTTGAGAAAAAATATGTGCATCGCACAATAACATACATATTTTCAGCTAAAAGTATGGCATAATTTGGTTTATTTTCATTTTCTCGGAAACTAGTAGGCCTAGAATTAAGATTTTTGGTTTAAAATGTTCGTAATGAATGCCTCTACAAATCTTGTTATGGTCAAAACCACGCCAGACTTACCGTTTTTGAGAAAAAGTATGTGCATCGCACAATAACATACATATTTTCAGATAAAAGTATGGCATAATTTGGTTTATTTTCATTTTCTCGGAAACTATTAGGCCTAGAATTAAGATTTTTGGTTTAAAATGTTCGTAATGAATGCCTCTACAAATCTTGTTATGGTCAAAACCACGCCAGACTTACCGTTTTTGAGAAAAAATATGTGCATCGCACAATAACATACATATTTTCAGCTAAAAGTATGGCATAATTTGGTTTATTTTCATTTTCTCGGAAACTAGTAGGCCTAGAATTAAGATTTTTGGTTTAAAATGTTCGTAATGAATGCCTCTACAAATCTTGTTATGGTCAAAACCACGCCAGACTTACCGTTTTGAGAAAAAATATGTGCATCGCACAATAACATACATATTTTCAGCTAAAAGTATGGCATAATTTGGTTTATTTTCATTTTCTCGGAAACTAGTAGGCCTAGAATTAAGATTTTGGTTTAAAATGTTCGTAATGAATGCCTCTACAAATCTTGTTATGGTCAAAACCACGCCAGACTTACCGTTTTTGAGAAAAATATGTGCATCGCACAATAACATACATATTTTCAGCTAAAAGTATGGCATAATTTGGTTTATTTTCATTTTCTCGGAAACTAGTAGGCCTAGAATTAAGATTTTTGGTTTAAAATGTTCGTAATGAATGCCTCTACAAATCTTGTTATGGTCAAAACCACGCCAGACTTACCGTTTTTGAGAAAAGTATGTGCATCGCACAATAACATACATATTTTCAGATAAAAGTATGGCATAATTTGGTTTATTTTCATTTTCTCGAAACTATTAGGCCTAGAATTAAGATTTTTGGTTTAAAATGTTCGTAATGAATGCCTCTACAAATCTTGTTATGGTCAAAACCACGCCAGACTTACCGTTTTTGAGAAAAAATATGTGCATCGCACAATAACATACATATTTTCAGCTAAAAGTATGGCATAATTTGGTTTATTTTCATTTTCTCGGAAACTAGTAGGCCTAGAATTAAGATTTTTGGTTTAAAATGTTCGTAATGAATGCCTCTACAAATCTTGTTATGGTCAAAACCACGCCAGACTTACCGTTTTTGAGAAAAAATATGTGCATCGCACAATAACATACATATTTTCAGCTAAAAGTATGGCATAATTTGGTTTATTTTCATTTTCTCGGAAACTATTAGGCCTAGAATTAAGATTTTTGGTTTAAAATGTTCGTAATGAATGCCTCTACAAATCTTGTTATGGTCAAAACCACGCCAGACTTACCGTTTTTGAGAAAAAATATGTGCATCGCACAATAACATACATATTTTCAGCTAAAAGTATGGCATAATTTGGTTTATTTTCATTTTCTCGGAAACTAGTAGGCCTAGAATTAAGATTTTTGGTTTAAAATGTTCGTAATGAATGCCTCTACAAATCTTGTTATGGTCAAAACCACGCCAGATTTACCGTTTTTGAGAAAAAATATGTGCATCGCACAATAACATACATATTTTTACATATTTTCAGCTAAAAGTATGGCATAATTTGGTTTATTTTCATTTTCTCGGAAACTAGTAGGCCTAGAATTAAGATTTTTGGTTTAAAATGTTCGTAATGAATGCCTCTACAAATCTTGTTCTGGTCAAAACCACGCCAGACTTACCGTTTTTGAGAAAAAACATGTGCATCGCACAATAACATACATATTTTCAGCTAAAAGTATGGCATAATTTGGTTTATTTTCATTTTCTCGGAAACTAGTAGGCCTAGAATTAAGATTTTTGGTTTAAAATGTTCGTAATGAATGCCTCTACAAATCTTGTTATGGTCAAAACCACGCCAGACTTACCGTTTTTGAGAAAAAATATGTGCATCGCACAATAACATATATATTTTTACATATTTTCAGCTAAAAATATGGCATAATTTGGTTTATTTTCATTTTCTCGGAAACTAGTAGGCCTAGAATTAAGATTTTTGGTTTAAAATGTTCGTAATGAATGCCTCTACAAATCTTGCTATGGTCAAAACCACGCCAGACTTACCGTTTTTGAGAAAAAATATGTGCATCGCACAATAACATACATATTTTTACATATTTTCAGCTAAAAGTATGGCATAATTTGGTTTATTTTCATTTTCTTGGAAACTAGTAGGCCTAGAATTAAGATTTTTGGTTTAAAATGTTCGTAATGAATGCCTCTACAAATCTTGTTATGGTCAAAACCACGCCAGACTTACCGTTTTTGAGAAAAAATATGTGCATCGCACAATAACATACATATTTTCAGCTAAAAGTATGGCATAATTTGGTTTATTTTCATTTTCTCGGAAACTAGTAGGCCTAGAATTAAGATTTTTGGTTTAAAATGTTCGTAATGAATGCCTCTACAAATCTTGTTACGGTCAAAACCACGCCAGACTTACCGTTTTTGAGAAAAAATATGTGCATCGCACAATAACATACATATTTTCAGCTAAAAGTATGGCATAATTTGGTTTATTTTCATTTTCTCGGAAATTAGTAGGCCTAGAATTAAGATTTTTGGTTTAAAATGTTCGTAATGAATGCCTCTACAAATCTTGTTATGGTCAAAACCACGCCAGACTTACCGTTTTTGAGAAAAAATATGTGCATCGCACAATAACATACATATTTTCAGCTAAAAGTATGGCATAATTTGGTTAATTTTCATTTTCTCGGAAACTATTAGGCCTAGAATTAAGATTTTTGGTTTAAAATGTTCGTAATGAATGCCTCTACAAATCTTGTTATGGTCAAAACCACGCCAGACTTACCGCTTTTGAGAAAAAATATGTGCATCGCACAATAACATACATATTTTTGCATATTTTCAGCTAAAAGTATGGCATAATTTGGTTTATTTTCATTTTCTCGGAAACTAGTAGGCCTAGAATTAAGATTTTTGGTTTAAAATGTTCGTAATGAATGCCTCTACAAATCTTGTTATGGTCAAAACCACGCCAGACTTACCGTTTTTGAGAAAAATTTGTGCATCGCACAATAACATACATATTTTCAGCTAAAAGTATGGCATAATTTGGTTTATTTTCATTTTCTCGGAAACTAGTAGGCCTAGAATTAAGATTTTTGGTTTAAAATGTTCGTAATGAATGCCTCTACAAATCTTGTTATGGTCAAAACCACGCCAGACTTACCGTTTTTGAGAAAAAATATGTGCATCGCACAATAACATACATATTTTTAGCTAAAAGTATGGCATAATTTGGTTTATTTTCATTTTCTCGGAAACTAGTAGGCCTAGAATTAAGATTTTTGGTTTAAAATGTTCGTAATGAATGCCTCTACAAATCTTGTTATGGTCAAAACCACGCCAGACTTACCGTTTTTGAGAAAAAATATGTGCATCGCACAATAACATACATATTTTCAGCTAAAAGTATGGCATAATTTGGTTTATTTTCATTTTCTCGGAAACTAGTAGGCCTAGAATTAAGATTTTTGGTTTAAAATGTTCGTAATGAATGCCTCTACAAATCTTGTTATGGTCAAAACCACGCCAGACTTACCGTTTTTGAGAAAAAATATGTGCATCGCACAATAACATACATATTTTCAGCTAAAAGTATGGCATAATTTGGTTTATTTTCATTTTCTCGGAAACTAGTAGGCCTAGAATTAAGATTTTTGGTTTAAAATGTTCGTAATGAATGCCTCTACAAATCTTGTTATGGTCAAAACCACGCCAGACTTACCGTTTTTGAGAAAAAATATGTGCATCGCACAATAACATACATATTTTCAGCTAAAAGTATGGCATAATTTGGTTTATTTTCATTTTCTCGGAAACTAGTAGGCCTAGAATTAAGATTATTGGTTTAAAATGTTCGTAATGAATGCCTCTACAAATCTTGTTATGGTCAAAATCACGCCAGACTTACCGTTTTTGAGAAAAAATATGTGCATCGCACAATAACATACATATTTTTACATATTTTCAGCTAAAAGTATGGCATAATTTGGTTTATTTTCATTTTCTCGGAAACTAGTAGGCCTAGAATTAAGATTTTTGGTTTAAAATGTTCGTAATGAATGCCTCTACAAATCTTGTTATGGTCAAAACCACGCCAGACTTACCGTTTTTGAGAAAAAATATGTGCATCGCACAATAACATACATATTTTCAGCTAAAAGTATGGCATAATTTGGTTTATTTTCATTTTCTCGGAAACTAGTAGGCCTAGAATTAAGATTTTTGGTTTAAAATGTTCGTAATGAATGCCTCTACAAATCTTGTTATGGTCAAAACCACGCCAGACTTACCGTTTTTGAGAAAAAATATGTGCATCGCACAATAACATACATATTTTCAGCTAAAAGTATGGCATAATTTGGTTTATTTTCATTTTCTCGGAAACTAGTATCCCTAGAATAAAGATTTTTGGTTTAAAATGTTCGTAATGAATGCCTCTACAAATCTTGTTATGGTCAAAACCACGCCAGACTTACCGTTTTTGAGAAAAAACATGTGCATCGCACAATAACATACATATTTTCAGCTAAAAGTATGGCATAATTTGGTTTATTTTCATTTTCTCGGAAACTAGTAGGTCTAGAATTAAGATTTTTGGTTTAAAATGTTCGTAATGAATGCCTCTACAAATCTTGTTATGGTCAAAACCACGCCAGACTTACCGTTTTTGAGAAAAAATATGTGCATCGCACAATAACATACATATTTTTACATATTTTCAGCTAAAAGTATGGCATAATTTGGTTTATTTTCATTTTCTCGGAAACTAGTAGGCCTAGAATTAAGATTTTTGGTTTAAAATGTTCGTAATGAATGCCTCTACAAATCTTGTTATGGTCAAAACCACGCCAGACTTACCGTTTTTGAGAAAAAATATGTGCATCGCACAATAACATACATATTTTTACATATTTTCAGCTAAAAGTATGGCATAATTTGGTTTATTTTCATTTTCTCGGAAACTAGTAGGCCTAGAATTAAGATTTTTGGTTTAAAATGTTCGTAATGAATGCCTCTACAAATCTTGTTATGGTCAAAACCACGCCAGACTTACCGTTTTTGAGAAAAAATATGTGCATCGCACAATAACATACATATTTTCAGCTAAAATTATGGCATAATTTGGTTTATTTTAATTTTCTCGGAAACTAGTAGGCCTAGAATTAAGATTTTTGGTTTAAAATGTTCGTAATGAATGCCTCTACAAATCTTGTTATGGTCAAAACCACGCCAGACTTACCGTTTTTGAGAAAAAATATGTGCATCGCACAATAACATACATATTTTCAGCTAAAAGTATGGCATAATTTGGTTTATTTTCATTTTCTCGGAAACTAGTAGGCCTAGAATTAAGATTTTTGGTTTAAAATGTTCGTAATGAATGCCTCTACAAATCTTGTTATGGTCAAAACCACGCCAGACTTACCGTTTTTGAGAAAAAATATGTGCATCGCACAATAACATACATATTTTCAGCTAAAAGTATGGCATAATTTGGTTTATTTTCATTTTCTCGGAAACTAGTAGGCCTAGAATTAAGATTTTTGGTTTAAAATGTTCGTAATGAATGCCTCTACAAATCTTGTTATGGTCAAAACCACGCCAGACTTACCGTTTTTGAGAAAAAATATGTGCATCGCACAATAACATACATATTTTCAGCTAAAAGTATGGCATAATTTGGTTTATTTTCATTTTCTCGGAAACTAGTAGGCCTAGAATTAAGATTTTTGGTTTAAAATGTTCGTAATGAATGCCTCTACAAATCTTGTTATGGTCAAAACCACGCCAGACTTACCGTTTTTGAGAAAAAATATGTGCATCGCACAATAACATACATATTTTTACATATTTTCAGCTAAAAGTATGGCATAATTTGGTTTATTTTCATTTTCTCGGAAACTAGTAGGCCTAGAATTAAGATTTTTGGTTTAAAATGTTCGTAATGAATGCCTCTACAAATCTTGTTATGGTCAAAACCACGCCAGACTTACCGTTTTTGAGAAAAAATATGTGCATCGCACAATAACATACATATTTTCAGCTAAAAGTATGGCATAATTTGGTTTATTTTCATTTTCTCGGAAACTAGTAGGCCTAGAATTAAGATTTTTGGTTTAAAATGTTCGTAATGAATGCCTCTACAAATCTTGTTATGGTCAAAACCACGCCAGACTTACCGTTTTTGAGAAAAAATATGTGCATCGCACAATAACATACATATTTTCAGCTAAAAGTATGGCATAATTTGGTTTATTTTCATTTTCTCGGAAACTAGTAGGCCTAGAATTAAGATTTTTGGTTTGAAATGTTCGTAATGAATGCCTCTACAAATCTTGTTATGGTCAAAACCACGCCAGACTTACCGTTTTTGAGAAAAAATATGTGCATCGCACAATAACATACATATTTTCAGCTAAAAGTATGGCATAATTTGGTTTATTTTCATTTTCTCGGAAACTAGTAGGCCTAGAATTAAGATTTTTGGTTTAAAATGTTCGTAATGAATGCCTCTACAAATCTTGTTATGGTCAAAACCACGCCAGACTTACCGTTTTTGAGAAAAAATATGTGCATCGCACAATAACATACATATTTTCAGCTAAAAGTATGGCATAATTTGGTTTATTTTCATTTTCTCGGAAACTAGTAGGCCTAGAATTAAGATTTTTGGTTTAAAATGTTCGTAATGAATGCCTCTACAAATCTTGTTGTGGTCAAAACCACGCCAGACTTACCGTTTTTGAGAAAAAATATGTGCATCGCACAATAACATACATATTTTTACATATTTTCAGCTAAAAGTATGGCATAATTTGGTTTATTTTCATTTTCTCGGAAACTAGTAGGCCTAGAATTAAGATTTTTAGTTTAAAATGTTCGTAATGAATGCCTCTACAAATCTTGTTATGGTCAAAACCACGCCAGACTTACCGTTTTTGAGAAAAAATATGTGCATCGCACAATAACATACATATTTTTACATATTTTCAGCTAAAAGTATGGCATAATTTGGTATATTTTCATTTTCTCGGAAACTAGTAGGCCTGGAATTAAGATTTTTGGTTTAAAATGTTCGTAATGAATGCCTCTACAAATCTTGTTATGGTCAAAACCACGCCAGACTTACCGTTATTGAGAAAAAATATGTGCATCGCACAATAACATACATATTTTCAGCTAAAAGTATGGCATAATTTGGTTTATTTTCATTTTCTCGGAAACTAGTAGGCCTAGAATTAAGATTTTTGGTTTAAAATGTTCGTAATGAATGCCTCTACAAATCTTGTTATGGTCAAAACCACGCCAGACTTACCGTTTTTGAGAAAAAATATGTGCATCGCACAATAACATACATATTTTCAGCTAAAAGTATGGCATAATTTGGTTTATTTTCATTTTCTCGGAAACTAGTAGGCCTAGAATTAAGATTTTTGGTTTAAAATGTTCGTAATGAATGCCTCTACAAATCTTGTTATGGTCAAAACCACGCCAGACTTACCGTTTTTGAGAAAAAATATGTGCATCGCACAATAACATACATATTTTCAGCTAAAAGTATGGCATAATTTGGTTTATTTTCATTTTCTCGGAAACTAGTAGGCCTAGAATTAAGATTTTTGGTTTAAAATGTTCGTAATGAATGCCTCTACAAATCTTGTTATGGTCAAAACCACGCCAGACTTACCGTTTTTGAGAAAAAATATGTGCATCGCACAATAACATACATATTTTCAGCTAAAAGTATGGCATAATTTGGTTTATTTTCATTTTCTCGGAAACTAGTAGGCCTAGAATTAAGATTTTTGGTTTAAAATGTTCGTAATGAATGCCTCTACAAATCTTGTTATGGTCAAAACCACGCCAGACTTACCGTTTTTGAGAAAAAATATGTGCATCGCACAATAACATACATATTTTTACATATTTTCAGCTAAAAGTATGGCATAATTTGGTTTATTTTCATTTTCTCGGAAACTAGTAGGCCTAGAATTAAGATTTTTAGTTTAAAATGTTCGTAATGAATGCCTCTACAAATCTTGTTATGGTCAAAACCACGCCAGACTTACCGTTTTTGAGAAAAAATATGTGCATCGCACAATAACATACATATTTTTACATATTTTCAGCTAAAAGTATGGCATAATTTGGTATATTTTCATTTTCTCGGAAACTAGTAGGCCTGGAATTAAGATTTTTGGTTTAAAATGTTCGTAATGAATGCCTCTACAAATCTTGTTATGGTCAAAACCACGCCAGACTTACCGTTTTTGAGAAAAAATATGTGCATCGCACAATAACATACATATTTTTACATATTTTCAGCTAAAAGTATGGCATAATTTGGTTTATTTTCATTTTCTCGGAAACTAGTAGGCCTAGAATTAAGATTTTTGGTTTAAAATGTTCGTAATGAATGCCTCTACAAATCGTGTTATGGTCAAAACCACGCCAGACTTACCGTTTTTGAGAAAAAATATGTGCATCGCACAATAACATACATATTTTTACATATTTTCAGCTAAAAGTATGGCATAATTTGGTTTATTTTCATTTTCTCGGAAACTAGTAGGCCTAGAATTAAGATTTTTGGTTTAAAATGTTCGTAATGAATGCCTCTACAAATCTTGTTATGGTCAAAACCACGCCAGACTTATCGTTTTTGAGAAAAAATATGTGCATCGCACAATAACATACATATTTTCAGCTAAAAGTATGGCATAATTTGGTTTATTTTCATTTTCTCGGAAACTAGTAGGCCTAGAATTAAGATTTTTGGTTTAAAATGTTCGTAATGAATGCCTCTACAAATCTTGTTATGGTCAAAACCACGCCAGACTTACCGTTTTTGAGAAAAAATATGTGCATCGCACAATAACATACATATTTTCAGCTAAAAGTATGGCATAATTTGGTTTATTTTCATTTTCTCGGAAACTAGTAGGCCTAGAATTAAGATTTTTGGTTTAAAATGTTCGTAATGAATGCCTCTACAAATCTTGTTATGGTCAAAACCACGCCAGACTTACCGTTTTTGAGAAAAAATATGTGCATCGCACAATAACATACATATTTTCAGCTAAAAGTATGGCATAATTTGGTTTATTTTCATTTTCTCGGAAACTAGTAGGCCTAGAATTAAGATTTTTGGTTTAAAATGTTCGTAATGAATGCCTCTACAAATCTTGTTATGGTCAAAACCACGCCAGACTTACCGTTTTTGAGAAAAAATATGTGCATCGCACAATAACATACATATTTTCAGCTAAAAGTATGGCATAATTTGGTTTATTTTCATTTTCTCGGAAACTAGTAGGCCTAGAATTAAGATTTTTGGTTTAAAATGTTCGTAATGAATGCCTCTACAAATCTTGTTATGGTCAAAACCACGCCAGACTTACCGTTTTTGAGAAAAAATATGTGCATCGCACAATAACATACATATTTTTACATATTTTCAGCTAAAAGTATGGCATAATTTGGTTTATTTTCATTTTCTCGGAAACTAGTAGGCCTAGAATTAAGATTTTTGGTTTAAAATGTTCGTAATGAATGCCTCTACAAATCTTGTTATGGTCAAAACCACGCCAGACTTACCGTTTTTGAGAAAAAATATGTGCATCGCACAATAACATACATATTTTTACATATTTTCAGCTAAAAGTATGGCATAATTTGGTTTATTTTCATTTTCTCGGAAACTAGTAGGCCTAGAATTAAGATTTTTGGTTTAAAATGTTCGTAATGAATGCCTCTACAAATCTTGTTATGGTCAAAACCACGCCAGACTTACCGTTTTTGAGAAAAAATATGTGCATCGCACAATAACATACATATTTTTACATATTTTCAGCTAAAAGTATGGCATAATTTGGTTTATTTTCATTTTCTCGGAAACTAGTAGGCCTAGAATTAAGATTTTTGGTTTAAAATGTTCGTAATGAATGCCTCTACAAATCTTGTTATGGTCAAAACCACGCCAGACTTACCGTTTTTGAGAAAAAATATGTGCATCGCACAATAACATACATATTTTCAGCTAAAAGTATGGCATAATTTGGTTTATTTTCATTTTCTCGGAAACTAGTAGGCCTAGAATTAAGATTTTTGGTTTAAAATGTTCGTAATGAATGCCTCTACAAATCTTGTTATGGTCAAAACCACGCCAGACTTACCGTTTTTGAGAAAAAATATGTGCATCGCACAATAACATACATATTTTCAGCTAAAAGTATGGCATAATTTGGTTTATTTTCATTTTCTCGGAAACTAGTAGGCCTAGAATTAAGATTTTTGGTTTAAAATGTTCGTAATGAATGCCTCTACAAATCTTGTTATGGTCAAAACCACGCCAGACTTACCGTTTTTGAGAAAAAATATGTGCATCGCACAATAACATACATATTTTTACATATTTTCAGCTAAAAGTATGGCATAATTTGGTTTATTTTCATTTTCTCGGAAACTAGTAGGCCTAGAATTAAGAATTTTGGTTTAAAATGTTCGTAATGAATGCCTCTACAAATCTTGTTACGGCCAAAACCACGCCAGACTTACCGTTTTTGAGAAAAAATATGTGCATCGCACAATAACATACATATTTTTACATATTTTCAGCTAAAAGTATGGCATAATTTGGTTTATTTTCATTTTCTCGGAAACTAGTAGGCCTAGAATTAAGATTTTTGGTTTAAAATGTTCGTAATGAATGCCTCTACAAATCTTGTTATGGTCAAAACCACGCCAGACTTACCGTTTTTGAGAAAAAATATGTGCATCGCACAATAACATACATATTTTCAGCTAAAAGTATGGCATAATTTGGTTTATTTTCATTTTCTCGGAAACTAGTAGGCCTAGAATTAAGATTTTTGGTTTAAAATGTTCGTAATGAATGCCTCTACAAATCTTGTTATGGTCAAAACCACGCCAGACTTACCGTTTTTGAGAAAAAATATGTGCATCGCACAATAACATACATATTTTCAGCTAAAAGTATGGCATAATTTGGTTTATTTTCATTTTCTCGGAAACTAGTAGGCCTAGAATTAAGATTTTTGGTTTGAAATGTTCGTAATGAATGCCTCTACAAATCTTGTTATGGTCAAAACCACGCCAGACTTACCGTTTTTGAGAAAAAATATGTGCATCGCACAATAACATACATATTTTCAGCTAAAAGTATGGCATAATTTGGTTTATTTTCATTTTCTCGGAAACTAGTAGGCCTAGAATTAAGATTTTTGGTTTAAAATGTTCGTAATGAATGCCTCTACAAATCTTGTTATGGTCAAAACCACGCCAGACTTACCGTTTTTGAGAAAAAATATGTGCATCGCACAATAACATACATATTTTCAGCTAAAAGTATGGCATAATTTGGTTTATTTTCATTTTCTCGGAAACTAGTAGGCCTAGAATTAAGATTTTTGGTTTAAAATGTTCGTAATGAATGCCTCTACAAATCTTGTTGTGGTCAAAACCACGCCAGACTTACCGTTTTTGAGAAAAAATATGTGCATCGCACAATAACATACATATTTTTACATATTTTCAGCTAAAAGTATGGCATAATTTGGTTTATTTTCATTTTCTCGGAAACTAGTAGGCCTAGAATTAAGATTTTTAGTTTAAAATGTTCGTAATGAATGCCTCTACAAATCTTGTTATGGTCAAAACCACGCCAGACTTACCGTTTTTGAGAAAAAATATGTGCATCGCACAATAACATACATATTTTTACATATTTTCAGCTAAAAGTATGGCATAATTTGGTTTATTTTCATTTTCTCGGAAACTAGTAGGCCTAGAATTAAGATTTTTGGTTTAAAATGTTCGTAATGAATGCCTCTACAAATCTTGTTATGGTCAAAACCACGCCAGACTTACCGTTTTTGAGAAAAAATATGTGCATCGCACAATAACATACATATTTTCAGCTAAAAGTATGGCATAATTTGGTTTATTTTCATTTTCTCGGAAACTAGTAGGCCTAGAATTAAGATTTTTGGTTTAAAATGTTCGTAATGAATGCCTCTACAAATCTTGTTATGGTCAAAACCACGCCAGACTTACCGTTTTTGAGAAAAAATATGTGCATCGCACAATAACATACATATTTTTACATATTTTCAGCTAAAAGTATGGCATAATTTGGTATATTTTCATTTTCTCGGAAACTAGTAGGCCTGGAATTAAGATTTTTGGTTTAAAATGTTCGTAATGAATGCCTCTACAAATCTTGTTATGGTCAAAACCACGCCAGACTTACCGTTTTTGAGAAAAAATATGTGCATCGCACAATAACATACATATTTTCAGCTAAAAGTATGGCATAATTTGGTTTATTTTCATTTTCTCGGAAACTAGTAGGCCTAGAATTAAGATTTTTGGTTTAAAATGTTCGTAATGAATGCCTCTACAAATCTTGTTATGGTCAAAACCACGCCAGACTTACCGTTTTTGAGAAAAAATATGTGCATCGCACAATAACATACATATTTTCAGCTAAAAGTATGGCATAATTTGGTTTATTTTCATTTTCTCGGAAACTAGTAGGCCTAGAATTAAGATTTTTGGTTTAAAATGTTCGTAATGAATGCCTCTACAAATCTTGTTATGGTCAAAACCACGCCAGACTTACCGTTTTTGAGAAAAAATATGTGCATCGCACAATAACATACATATTTTCAGCTAAAAGTATGGCATAATTTGGTTTATTTTCATTTTCTCGGAAACTAGTAGGCCTAGAATTAAGATTTTTGGTTTAAAATGTTCGTAATGAATGCCTCTACAAATCTTGTTATGGTCAAAACCACGCCAGACTTACCGTTTTTGAGAAAAAATATGTGCATCGCACAATAACATACATATTTTCAGCTAAAAGTATGGCATAATTTGGTTTATTTTCATTTTCTCGGAAACTAGTAGGCCTAGAATTAAGATTTTTGGTTTAAAATGTTCGTAATGAATGCCTCTACAAATCTTGTTATGGTCAAAACCACGCCAGACTTACCGTTTTTGAGAAAAAATATGTGCATCGCACAATAACATACATATTTTTACATATTTTCAGCTAAAAGTATGGCATAATTTGGTTTATTTTCATTTTCTCGGAAACTAGTAGGCCTAGAATTAAGATTTTTAGTTTAAAATGTTCGTAATGAATGCCTCTACAAATCTTGTTATGGTCAAAACCACGCCAGACTTACCGTTTTTGAGAAAAAATATGTGCATCGCACAATAACATACATATTTTTACATATTTTCAGCTAAAAGTATGGCATAATTTGGTATATTTTCATTTTCTCGGAAACTAGTAGGCCTGGAATTAAGATTTTTGGTTTAAAATGTTCGTAATGAATGCCTCTACAAATCTTGTTATGGTCAAAACCACGCCAGACTTACCGTTTTTGAGAAAAAATATGTGCATCGCACAATAACATACATATTTTTACATATTTTCAGCTAAAAGTATGGCATAATTTGGTTTATTTTCATTTTCTCGGAAACTAGTAGGCCTAGAATTAAGATTTTTGGTTTAAAATGTTCGTAATGAATGCCTCTACAAATCGTGTTATGGTCAAAACCACGCCAGACTTACCGTTTTTGAGAAAAAATATGTGCATCGCACAATAACATACATATTTTTACATATTTTCAGCTAAAAGTATGGCATAATTTGGTTTATTTTCATTTTCTCGGAAACTAGTAGGCCTAGAATTAAGATTTTTGGTTTAAAATGTTCGTAATGAATGCCTCTACAAATCTTGTTATGGTCAAAACCACGCCAGACTTATCGTTTTTGAGAAAAAATATGTGCATCGCACAATAACATACATATTTTCAGCTAAAAGTATGGCATAATTTGGTTTATTTTCATTTTCTCGGAAACTAGTAGGCCTAGAATTAAGATTTTTAGTTTAAAATGTTCGTAATGAATGCCTCTACAAATCTTGTTATGGTCAAAACCACGCCAGACTTACCGTTTTTGAGAAAAAATATGTGCATCGCACAATAACATACATATTTTCAGCTAAAAGTATGGCATAATTTGGTTTATTTTCATTTTCTCGGAAACTAGTAGGCCTAGAATTAAGATTTTTGGTTTAAAATGTTCGTAATGAATGCCTCTACAAATCTTGTTATGGTCAAAACCACGCCAGACTTACCGTTTTTGAGAAAAAATATGTGCATCGCACAATAACATACATATTTTCAGCTAAAAGTATGGCATAATTTGGTTTATTTTCATTTTCTCGGAAACTAGTAGGCCTAGAATTAAGATTTTTGGTTTAAAATGTTCGTAATGAATGCCTCTACAAATCTTGTTATGGTCAAAACCACGCCAGACTTACCGTTTTTGAGAAAAAATATGTGCATCGCACAATAACATACATATTTTTGCATATTTTCAGCTAAAAGTATGGCATAATTTGGTTTATTTTCATTTTCTCGGAAACTAGTAGGCCTAGAATTAAGATTTTTGGTTTAAAATGTTCGTAATGAATGCCTCTACAAATCTTGTTATGGTCAAAACCACGCCAGACTTACCGTTTTTGAGAAAAAATATGTGCATCGCACAATAACATACATATTTTCAGCTAAAAGTATGGCATAATTTGGTTTATTTTCATTTTCTCGGAAACTAGTAGGCCTAGAATTAAGATTTTTGGTTTAAAATGTTCGTAATGAATGCCTCTACAAATCTTGTTATGGTCAAAACCACGCCAGACTTACCGTTTTTGAGAAAAAATATGTGCATCGCACAATAACATACATATTTTCAGCTAAAAGTATGGCATAATTTGGTTTATTTTCATTTTCTCGGAAACTAGAAGGCCTAGAATTAAGATTTTTGGTTTAAAATGTTCGTAATGAATGCCTCTACAAATCTTGTTATAGTCAAAACCACGCCAGACTTACCGTTTTTGAGAAAAAATATGTGCATCGCACAATAACATACATATTTTTACATATTTTCAGCTAAAAGTATGGCATAATTTGGTTTATTTTCATTTTCTCGGAAACTAGTAGGCCTAGAATTAAGATTTTTGGTTTAAAATGTTCGTAATGAATGCCTCTACAAATCTTGTTATGGTCAAAACCACGCCAGACTTACCGTTTTTGAGAAAAAATATGTGCATCGCACAATAACATACATATTTTCAGCTAAAAGTATGGCATAATTTGGTTTATTTTCATTTTCTCGGAAACTAGTAGGCCTAGAATAAAGATTTTTGGTTTAAAATGTTCGTAATGAAAGCCTCTACAAATCTTGTTATGGTCAAAACCACGCCAGACTTACCGTTTTTGAGAAAAAATATGTGCATCGCACAATAACATACATATTTTCAGCTAAAAGTATGGCATAATTTGGTTTATTTTCATTTTCTCGGAAACTAGTAGGCCTAGAATTAAGATTTTTGGTTTAAAATGTTCGTAATGAATGCCTCTACAAATCTTGTTATAGTCAAAACCACGCCAGACTTACCGTTTTTGAGAAAAAATATGTGCATCGCACAATAACATACATATTTTTACGTATTTTCAGCTAAAAGTATGGCATAATTTGGTTTATTTTCATTTTCTCGGAAACTAGTAGGCCTAGAATTAAGATTTTTGGTTTAAAATGTTCGTAATGAATGCCTCTACAAATCTTGTTATGGTCAAAACCACGCCAGGCTTACCGTTTTTGAGAAAAAATATGTGCATCGCACAATAACATACATATTTTCAGCTAAAAGTATGGCATAATTTGGTTTATTTTCATTTTCTCGGAAACTAGTAGGCCTAGAATTAAGATTTTTGGTTTAAAATGTTCGTAATGAATGCCTCTATAAATCTTGTTATGGTCAAAACCACGCCAGACTTACCGTTTTTGAGAAAAAATATGTGCATCGCACAATAACATACATATTTTCAGCTAAAAGTATGGCATAATTTGGTTTATTTTCATTTTCTCGGAAACTAGTAGGCCTAGAATTAAGATTTTTGGTTTAAAATGTTCGTAATGAATGCCTCTACAAATCTTGTTATGGTCAAAACCACGCCAGACTTACCGTTTTTGAGAAAAAATATGTGCATCGCACAATAACATACATATTTTCAGCTAAAAGTATGGCATAATTTGGTTTATTTTCATTTTCTCGGAAACTAGTAGGCCTAGAATTAAGATTTTTGGTTTAAAATGTTCGTAATGAATGCCTCTACAAATCTTGTTATGGTCAAAACCACGCCAGACTTACCGTTTTTGAGAAAAAATATGTGCATCGCACAATAACATACATATTTTCAGCTAAAAGTATGGCATAATTTGGTTTATTTTCATTTTCTCGGAAACTAGTAGGCCTAGAATTAAGATTTTTGGTTTAAAATGTTCGTAATGAATGCCTCTATAAATCTTGTTATGGTCAAAACCACGCCAGACTTACCGTTTTTGAGAAAAAATATGTGCATTTTCTCGGAAACTAGTAGGCCTAGAATTAAGATTTTTGGTTTAAAATGTTCGTAATGAATGCCTCTACAAATCTTGTTATGGTCAAAACCACGCCAGACTTACCGTTTTTGAGAAAAAATATGTGCATCGCACAATAACATACATATTTTTACATATTTTCAGCTAAAAGTATGGCATAATTTGGTTTATTTTCATTTTCTCGGAAACTAGTAGGCCTAGAATTAAGATTTTTGGTTTAAAATGTTCGTAATGAATGCCTCTACAAATCTTGTTATGGTCAAAACCACGCCAGACTTACCGTTTTTGAGAAAAAATATGTGCATCGCACAATAACATACATATTTTCAGCTAAAAGTATGGCATAATTTGGTTTATTTTCATTTTCTCGGAAACTAGTAGGCCTAGAATTAAGGTTTTTGGTTTAAAATGTTCGTAATGAATGCCTCTACAAATCTTGTTATGGTCAAAACCACGCCAGACTTACCGTTTTTGAGAAAAAATATGTGCATCGCACAATAACATACATATTTTCAGCTAAAAGTATGGCATAATTTGGTTTATTTTCATTTTCTCGGAAACTAGTAGGCCTAGAATTAAGATTTTTGGTTTAAAATGTTCGTAATGAATGCCTCTACAAATCTTGTTATGGTCAAAACCACGCCAGACTTACCGTTTTTGAGAAAAAATATGTGCATCACACAATAACATACATATTTTCAGTTAAAAGTATGGCATAATTTGGTTTATTTTCATTTTATCGGAAACTAGTAGGCCTAGAATTAAGATTTTTGGTTTAAAATGTTCGTAATGAATGCCTCTACAAATCTTGTTATGGTCAAAACCACGCCAGACTTACCGTTTTTGAGAAAAAATATGTGCATCGCACAATAACATACATATTTTCAGCTAAAAGTATGGCATAATTTGGTTTATTTTCATTTTCTCGGAAACTAGTAGGCCTAGAATTAAGATTTTTGGTTTAAAATGTTCGTAATGAATGCCTCTACAAATCTTGTTATGGTCAAAACCACGCCAGACTTACCGTTTTTGAGAAAAAATATGTGCATCGCACAATAACATACATATTTTCAGCTAAAAGTATGGCATAATTTGGTTTATTTTCATTTTCTCGGAAACTAGTAGGCCTAGAATTAAGATTTTTGGTTTAAAATGTTCGTAATGAATGCCTCTACAAATCTTGTTATGGTCAAAACCACGCCAGACTTACCGTTTTTGAGAAAAAATATGTGCATCGCACAATAACATACATATTTTCAGCTAAAAGTATGGCATAATTTGGTTTATTTTCATTTTCTCGGAAACTAGTAGGCCTAGAATTAAGATTTTTGGTTTAAAATGTTCGTAATGAATGCCTCTACAAATCTTGTTATGGTCAAAACCACGCCAGACTTACCGTTTCTGAGAAAAAATATGTGCATCGCACAATAACATACATATTTTCAGCTAAAAGTATGGCATAATTTGGTTTATTTTCATTTTCTCGGAAACTAGTAGGCCTAGAATTAAGATTTTTGGTTTAAAATGTTCGTAATGAATGCCTCTACAAATCTTGTTATGGTCAAAACCACGCCAGACTTACCGTTTTTGAGAAAAAATATGTGCATCGCACAATAACATACATATTTTCAGCTAAAAGTATGGCATAATTTGGTTTATTTTCATTTTCTCGGAAACTAGTAGGCCTAGAATTAAGATTTTTGGTTTAAAATGTTCGTAATGAATGCCTCTACAAATCTTGTAATGGTCAAAACCACGCCAGACTTACCGTTTTTGAGAAAAAATATGTGCATCGCACAATAACATACATATTTTCAGCTAAAAGTATGGCATAATTTGGTTTATTTTCATTTTCTCGGAAACTAGTAGGCCTAGAATTAAGATTTTTGGTTTAAAATGTTCGTAATGAATGCCTCTACAAATCTTGTTATGGTCAAAACCACGCCAGACTTACCGTTTTTGAGAAAAAATATGTGCATCGCACAATAACATACATATTTTCAGCTAAAAGTATGGCATAATTTGGTTTATTTTCATTTTCTCGGAAACTAGTAGGCCTAGAATTAAGATTTTTGGTTTAAAATGTTCGTAATGAATGCCTCTACAAATCTTGTTATGGTCAAAACCACGCCAGACTTACCGTTTTTGAGAAAAAATATGTGCATCGCACAATAACATACATATTTTCAGCTAAAAGTATGGCATAATTTGGTTTATTTTCATTTTCTCGGAAACTAGTAGGCCTAGAATTAAGATTTTTGGTTTAAAATGTTCGTAATGAATGCCTCTACAAATCTTGTTATGGTCAAAACCACGCCAGACTTACCGTTTTTGAGAAAAAATATGTGCATCGCACAATAACATACATATTTTCAGCTAAAAGTATGGCATAATTTGGTTTATTTTCATTTTCTCGGAAACTAGTAGGCCTAGAATTAAGATTTTTGGTTTAAAATGTTCGTAATGAATGCCTCTACAAATCTTGTTATGGTCAAAACCACGCCAGACTTACCGTTTTTGAGAAAAAATATGTGCATCGCACAATAACATACATATTTTTACATATTTTCAGCTAAAAGTATGGCATAATTTGGTTTATTTTCATTTTCTCGGAAACTAGTAGGCCTAGAATTAAGATTTTTGGTTTAAAATGTTCGTAATGAATGCCTCTACAAATCTTGTTATGGTCAAAACCACGCCAGACTTACCGTTTTTGAGAAAAAATATGTGCATCGCACAATAACATACATATTTTCAGCTAAAAGTATGGCATAATTTGGTTTATTTTCATTTTCTCGGAAACTAGTAGGCCTAGAATTAAGGTTTTTGGTTTAAAATGTTCGTAATGAATGCCTCTACAAATCTTGTTATGGTCAAAACCACGCCAGACTTACCGTTTTTGAGAAAAAATATGTGCATCGCACAATAACATACATATTTTCAGCTAAAAGTATGGCATAATTTGGTTTATTTTCATTTTCTCGGAAACTAGTAGGCCTAGAATTAAGATTTTTGGTTTAAAATGTTCGTAATGAATGCCTCTACAAATCTTGTTATGGTCAAAACCACGCCAGACTTACCGTTTTTGAGAAAAAATATGTGCATCGCACAATAACATACATATTTTCAGTTAAAAGTATGGCATAATTTGGTTTATTTTCATTTTCTCGGAAACTAGTAGGCCTAGAATTAAGATTTTTGGTTTAAAATGTTCGTAATGAATGCCTCTACAAATCTTGTTATGGTCAAAACCACGCCAGACTTACCGTTTTTGAGAAAAAATATGTGCATCGCACAATAACATACATATTTTCAGCTAAAAGTATGGCATAATTTGGTTTATTTTCATTTTCTCGGAAACTAGTAGGCCTAGAATTAAGATTTTTGGTTTAAAATGTTCGTAATGAATGCCTCTACAAATCTTGTTATGGTCAAAACCACGCCAGACTTACCGTTTTTGAGAAAAAATATGTGCATCGCACAATAACATACATATTCTCAGCTAAAAGTATGGCATAATTTGGTTTATTTTCATTTTCTCGGAAACTAGTAGGCCTAGAATTAAGATTTTTGGTTTAAAATGTTCGTAATGAATGCCTCTACAAATCTTGTTATGGTCAAAACCACGCCAGACTTACCGTTTTTGAGAAAAAATATGTGCATCGCACAATAACATACATATTTTCAGCTAAAAGTATGGCATAATTTGGTTTATTTTCATTTTCTCGGAAACTAGTAGGCCTAGAATTAAGATTTTTGGTTTAAAATGTTCGTAATGAATGCCTCTACAAATCTTGTTATGGTCAAAACCACGCCAGACTTACCGTTTCTGAGAAAAAATATGTGCATCGCACAATAACATACATATTTTCAGCTAAAAGTATGGCATAATTTGGTTTATTTTCATTTTCTCGGAAACTAGTAGGCCTAGAATTAAGATTTTTGGTTTAAAATGTTCGTAATGAATGCCTCTACAAATCTTGTTATGGTCAAAACCACGCCAGACTTACCGTTTTTGAGAAAAAATATGTGCATCGCACAATAACATACATATTTTCAGCTAAAAGTATGGCATAATTTGGTTTATTTTCATTTTCTCGGAAACTAGTAGGCCTAGAATTAAGATTTTTGGTTTAAAATGTTCGTAATGAATGCCTCTACAAATCTTGTTATGGTCAAAACCACGCCAGACTTACCGTTTTTGAGAAAAAATATGTGCATCGCACAATAACATACATATTTTCAGCTAAAAGTATGGCATAATTTGGTTTATTTTCATTTTCTCGGAAACTAGTAGGCCTAGAATTAAGATTTTTGGTTTAAAATGTTCGTAATGAATGCCTCTACAAATCTTGTTATGGTCAAAACCACGCCAGACTTACCGTTTCTGAGAAAAAATATGTGCATCGCACAATAACATACATATTTTCAGCTAAAAGTATGGCATAATTTGGTTTATTTTCATTTTCTCGGAAACTAGTAGGCCTAGAATTAAGATTTTTGGTTTAAAATGTTCGTAATGAATGCCTCTACAAATCTTGTTATGGTCAAAACCACGCCAGACTTACCGTTTTTGAGAAAAAATATGTGCATCGCACAATAACATACATATTTTCAGCTAAAAGTATGGCATAATTTGGTTTATTTTCATTTTCTCGGAAACTAGTAGGCCTAGAATTAAGATTTTTGGTTTAAAATGTTCGTAATGAATGCCTCTACAAATCTTGTTATGGTCAAAACCACGCCAGACTTACCGTTTTTGAGAAAAAATATGTGCATCGCACAATAACATACATATTTTCAGCTAAAAGTATGGCATAATTTGGTTTATTTTCATTTTCTCGGAAACTAGTAGGCCTAGAATTAAGATTTTTGGTTTAAAATGTTCGTAATGAATGCCTCTACAAATCTTGTTATGGTCAAAACCACGCCAGACTTACCGTTTTTGAGAAAAAATATGTGCATCGCACAATAACATACATATTTTCAGCTAAAAGTATGGCATAATTTGGTTTATTTTCATTTTCTCGGAAACTAGTAGGCCTAGAATTAAGATTTTTGGTTTAAAATGTTCGTAATGAATGCCTCTACAAATCTTGTTATGGTCAAAACCACGCCAGACTTACCGTTTTTGAGAAAAAATATGTGCATCGCACAATAACATACATATTTTCAGCTAAAAGTATGGTATAATTTGGTTTATTTTCATTTTCTCAGAAACTAGTAGGCCTAGAATTAAGATTTTTGGTTTAAAATGTTCGTAATGAATGCCTCTACAAATCTTGTTATGGTCAAAACCACGCCAGACTTACCGTTTTTGAGAAAAAATATGTGCATCGCACAATAACATACATATTTTCAGCTAAAAGTATGGCATAATTTGGTTTATTTTCATTTTCTCGGAAACTAGTAGGCCTAGAATTAAGATTTTTGGTTTAAAATGTTCGTAATGAATGCCTCTACAAATCTTGTTACGGTCAAAACCACGCCAGACTTACCGTTTTTGAGAAAAAATATGTGCATCGCACAATAACATACATATTTTCAGCTAAAAGTATGGCATAATTTGGTTTATTTTCATTTTCTCGGAAACTAGTAGGCCTAGAATTAAGATTTTTGGTTTAAAATGTTCGTAATGAATGCCTCTACAAATCTTGTTATGGTCAAAACCACGCCAGACTTACCGTTTTTGAGAAAAAATATGTGCATCGCACAATAACATACATATTTTCAGCTAAAATTATGGCATAATTTGGTTTATTTTCATTTTCTCGGAAACTAGTAGGCCTAGAATTAAGATTTTTGGTTTAAAATGTTCGTAATGAATGCCTCTACAAATCTTGTTATGGTCAAAACCACGCCAGACTTACCGTTTTTGAGAAAAAATATGTGCATCGCACAATAACATACATATTTTTACATATTTTTAGCTAAAAGTATGGCATAATTTGGTTTATTTTCATTTTCTCGGAAACTAGTAGGCCTAGAATTAAGATTTTTGGTTTAAAATGTTCGTAATGAATGCCTCTACAAATCTTGTTATGGTCAAAACCACGCCAGACTTACCGTTTTTGAGAAAAAATATGTGCATCGCACAATAACATACATATTTTCAGCTAAAAGTATGGCATAATTTGGTTTATTTTCATTTTCTCGGAAACTAGTAGGCCTAGAATTAAGATTTTTGGTTTAAAATGTTCGTAATGAATGCCTCTACAAATCTTGTTATGGTCAAAACCACGCCAGACTTACCGTTTTTGAGAAAAAATATGTGCATCGCACAATAACATACATATTTTCAGCTAAAAGTATGGCATAATTTGGTTTATTTTCATTTTCTCGGAAACTAGTAGGCCTAGAATTAAGATTTTTGGTTTAAAATGTTCGTAATGAATGCCTCTACAAATCTTGTTATGGTCAAAACCACGCCAGACTTACCGTTTTTGAGAAAAAATATGTGCATCGCACAATAACATACATATTTTCAGCTAAAAGTATGGCATAATTTGGTTTATTTTCATTTTCTCGGAAACTAGTAGGCCTAGAATTAAGATTTTTGGTTTAAAATGTTCGTAATGAATGCCTCTACAAATCTTGTTATGGTCAAAACCACGCCAGACTTACCGTTTTTGAGAAAAAATATGTGCATCGCACAATAACATACATATTTTCAGCTAAAAGTATGGCATAATTTGGTTTATTTTCATTTTCTCGGAAACTAGTAGGCCTAGAATTAAGATTTTTGGTTTAAAATGTTCGTAATGAATGCCTCTACAAATCTTGTTATGGTCAAAACCACGCCAGACTTACCGTTTTTGAGAAAAAATACGTGCATCGCACAATAACATACATATTTTTACATATTTTCAGCTAAAAGTATGGCATAATTTGGTTTATTTTCATTTTCTCGGAAACTAGTAGGCCTAGAATTAAGATTTTTGGTTTAAAATGTTCGTAATGAATGCCTCTACAAATCTTGTTATGGTCAAAACCACGCCAGACTTACCGTTTTTGAGAAAAAATATGTGCATCGCACAATAACATACATATTTTCAGCTAAAAGTATGGCATAATTTGGTTTATTTTCATTTTCTCGGAAACTAGTAGGCCTAGAATTAAGATTTTTAGTTTAAAATGTTCGTAATGAATGCCTCTACAAATCTTGTTATGGTCAAAACCACGCCAGACTTACCGTTTTTGAGAAAAAATATGTGCATCGCACAATAACATACATATTTTCAGCTAAAAGTATGGCATAATTTGGTTTATTTTCATTTTCTCGGAAACTAGTAGGCCTAGAATTAAGATTTTTGGTTTAAAATGTTCGTAATGAATGCCTCTACAAATCTTGTTATGGTCAAAACCACGCCAGACTTACCGTTTCTGAGAAAAAATATGTGCATCGCACAATAACATACATATTTTCAGCTAAAAGTATGGCATAATTTGGTTTATTTTAATTTTCTCGGAAACTAGTAGGCCTAGAATTAAGATTTTTGGTTTAAAATGTTCGTAATGAATGCCTCTACAAATCTTGTTATGGTCAAAACCACGCCAGACCTACCGTTTTTGAGAAAAAATATGTGCATCGCACAATAACATACATATTTTCAGCTAAAAGTATGGCATAATTTGGTTTATTTTCATTTTCTCGGAAACTAGTAGGCCTAGAATTAAGATTTTTGGTTTAAAATGTTCGTAATGAATGCCTCTACAAATCTTGTTATGGTCAAAACCACGCCAGACTTACCGTTTTTGAGAAAAAATATGTGCATCGTACAATAACATACATATTTTTACATATTTTCAGCTAAAAGTATGGCATAATTTGGTTTATTTTCATTTTCTCGGAAACTAGTAGGCCTAGAATTAAGATTTTTGGTTTAAAATGTTCGTAATGAATGCCTCTACAAATCTTGTTATGGTCAAAACCACGCCAGACTTACCGTTTTTGAGAAAAAATATGTGCATCGCACAATAACATACATATTTTCAGCTAAAAGTATGGCATAATTTGGTTTATTTTCATTTTCTCGGAAACTAGTAGGCCTAGAATTAAGATTTTTGGTTTAAAATGTTCGTAATGAATGCCTCTACAAATCTTGTTATGGTCAAAACCACGCCAGACTTACCGTTTTTGAGAAAAAATATGTGCATCGCACAATAACATACATATTTTCAGCTAAAAGTATGGCATAATTTGGTTTATTTTCATTTTCTCGGAAACTAGTAGGCCTAGAATTAAGATTTTTGGTTTAAAATGTTCGTAATGAATGCCTCTACAAATCTTGTTATGGTCAAAACCACGCCAGACTTACCGTTTTTGAGAAAAAATATGTGCATCGCACAATAACATACATATTTTCAGCTAAAAGTATGGCATAATTTGGTTTATTTTCATTTTCTCGGAAACTAGTAGGCCTAGAATTAAGATTTTTGGTTTAAAATGTTCGTAATGAATGCCTCTACAAATATTGTTATGGTCAAAACCACGCCAGACTTACCGTTTTTGAGAAAAAATATGTGCATCGCACAATAACATACATATTTTCAGCTAAAAGTATGGCATAATTTGGTTTATTTTCATTTTCTCGGAAACTAGTAGGCCTAGAATTAAGATTTTTGGTTTAAAATGTTCGTAATGAATGCCTCTACAAATCTTGTTATGGTCAAAACCACGCCAGACTTACCGTTTTTGAGAAAAAATATGTGCATCGCACAATAACATACATATTTTCAGCTAAAAGTATGGCATAATTTGGTTTATTTTCATTTTCTCGGAAACTAGTAGGCCTAGAATTAAGATTTTTGGTTTAAAATGTTCGTAATGAATGCCTCTACAAATCTTGTTATGGTCAAAACCACGCCAGACTTACCGTTTTTGAGAAAAAATATGTGCATCGCACAATAACATACATATTTTCAGCTAAAATTATGGCATAATTTGGTTTATTTTAATTTTCTCGGAAACTAGTAGGCCTAGAATTAAGATTTTTGGTTTAAAATGTTCGTAATGAATGCCTCTACAAATCTTGTTATGGTCAAAACCACGCCAGACTTACCGTTTTTGAGAAAAAATATGTGCATCGCACAATAACATACATATTTTTACATATTTTCAGCTAAAAGTATGGCATAATTTGGTTTATTTTCATTTTCTCGGAAACTAGTAGGCCTAGAATTAAGATTTTTGGTTTAAAATGTTCGTAATGAATGCCTCTACAAATCTTGTTATGGTCAAAACCACGCCAGACTTACCGTTTTTGAGAAAAAATATGTGCATCGCACAATAACATACATATTTTCAGCTAAAAGTATGGCATAATTTAGTTTATTTTCATTTTCTCGGAATCTAGTAGGCCTAGAATTAAGATTTTTGGTTTAAAATGTTCGTAATGAATGCCTCTACAAATCTTGTTATGGTCAAAACCACGCCAGACTTACCGTTTTTGAGAAAAAATATGTGCATCGCACAATAACATACATATTTTCAGCTAAAAGTATGGCATAATTTGGTTTATTTTCATTTTCTCGGAACTAGTAGGCCTAGAATTAAGATTTTTGGTTTAAAATGTTCGTAATGAATGCCTCTACAAATCTTGTTATGGTCAAAACCACGCCAGACTTACCGTTTTTGAGAAAAAATATGTGCATCGCACAATAACATACATATTTTCAGCTAAAAGTATGGCATAATTTGGTTTATTTTCATTTTCTCGGAAACTAGTAGGCCTAGAATTAAGATTTTTGGTTTAAAATGTTCGTAATGAATGCCTCTACAAATCTTGTTATGGTCAAAACCACGCCAGACTTACCGTTTTTGAGAAAAAATATGTGCATCGCACAATAACATACATATTTTTACATATTTTCAGCTAAAAGTATGGCATAATTTGGTTTATTTTCATTTTCTCGGAAACTAGTAGGCCTAGAATTAAGATTTTTGGTTTAAAATGTTCGTAATGAATGCCTCTACAAATCTTGTTATGGTCAAAACCACGCCAGACTTACCGTTTTTGAGAAAAAATATGTGCATCGCACAATAACATACATATTTTCAGCTAAAAGTATGGCATAATTTGGTTTATTTTCATTTTCTCGGAAACTAGTAGGCCTAGAATTAAGATTTTTAGTTTAAAATGTTCGTAATGAATGCCTCTACAAATCTTGTTATGGTCAAAACCACGCCAGACTTACCGTTTTTGAGAAAAAATATGTGCATCGCACAATAACATACATATTTTCAGCTAAAAGTATGGCATAATTTGGTTTATTTTCATTTTCTCGGAAACTAGTAGGCCTAGAATTAAGATTTTTGGTTTAAAATGTTCGTAATGAATGCCTCTACAAATCTTGTTATGGTCAAAACCACGCCAGACTTACCGTTTCTGAGAAAAAATATGTGCATCGCACAATAACATACATATTTTCAGCTAAAAGTATGGCATAATTTGGTTTATTTTAATTTTCTCGGAAACTAGTAGGCCTAGAATTAAGATTTTTGGTTTAAAATGTTCGTAATGAATGCCTCTACAAATCTTGTTATGGTCAAAACCACGCCAGACCTACCGTTTTTGAGAAAAAATATGTGCATCGCACAATAACATACATATTTTCAGCTAAAAGTATGGCATAATTTGGTTTATTTTCATTTTCTCGGAAACTAGTAGGCCTAGAATTAAGATTTTTGGTTTAAAATGTTCGTAATGAATGCCTCTACAAATCTTGTTATGGTCAAAACCACGCCAGACTTACCGTTTTTGAGAAAAAATATGTGCATCGTACAATAACATACATATTTTTACATATTTTCAGCTAAAAGTATGGCATAATTTGGTTTATTTTCATTTTCTCGGAAACTAGTAGGCCTAGAATTAAGATTTTTGGTTTAAAATGTTCGTAATGAATGCCTCTACAAATCTTGTTATGGTCAAAACCACGCCAGACTTACCGTTTTTGAGAAAAAATATGTGCATCGCACAATAACATACATATTTTCAGCTAAAAGTATGGCATAATTTGGTTTATTTTCATTTTCTCGGAAACTAGTAGGCCTAGAATTAAGATTTTTGGTTTAAAATGTTCGTAATGAATGCCTCTACAAATCTTGTTATGGTCAAAACCACGCCAGACTTACCGTTTTTGAGAAAAAATATGTGCATCGCACAATAACATACATATTTTCAGCTAAAAGTATGGCATAATTTGGTTTATTTTCATTTTCTCGGAAACTAGTAGGCCTAGAATTAAGATTTTTGGTTTAAAATGTTCGTAATGAATGCCTCTACAAATCTTGTTATGGTCAAAACCACGCCAGACTTACCGTTTTTGAGAAAAAATATGTGCATCGCACAATAACATACATATTTTCAGCTAAAAGTATGGCATAATTTGGTTTATTTTCATTTTCTCGGAAACTAGTAGGCCTAGAATTAAGATTTTTGGTTTAAAATGTTCGTAATGAATGCCTCTACAAATATTGTTATGGTCAAAACCACGCCAGACTTACCGTTTTTGAGAAAAAATATGTGCATCGCACAATAACATACATATTTTCAGCTAAAAGTATGGCATAATTTGGTTTATTTTCATTTTCTCGGAAACTAGTAGGCCTAGAATTAAGATTTTTGGTTTAAAATGTTCGTAATGAATGCCTCTACAAATCTTGTTATGGTCAAAACCACGCCAGACTTACCGTTTTTGAGAAAAAATATGTGCATCGCACAATAACATACATATTTTCAGCTAAAAGTATGGCATAATTTGGTTTATTTTCATTTTCTCGGAAACTAGTAGGCCTAGAATTAAGATTTTTGGTTTAAAATGTTCGTAATGAATGCCTCTACAAATCTTGTTATGGTCAAAACCACGCCAGACTTACCGTTTTTGAGAAAAAATATGTGCATCGCACAATAACATACATATTTTCAGCTAAAATTATGGCATAATTTGGTTTATTTTAATTTTCTCGGAAACTAGTAGGCCTAGAATTAAGATTTTTGGTTTAAAATGTTCGTAATGAATGCCTCTACAAATCTTGTTATGGTCAAAACCACGCCAGACTTACCGTTTTTGAGAAAAAATATGTGCATCGCACAATAACATACATATTTTTACATATTTTCAGCTAAAAGTATGGCATAATTTGGTTTATTTTAATTTTCTCGGAAACTAGTAGGCCTAGAATTAAGATTTTTGGTTTAAAATGTTCGTAATGAATGCCTCTACAAATCTTGTTATGGTCAAAACCACGCCAGACTTACCGTTTTTGAGAAAAAATATGTGCATCGCACAATAACATACATATTTTCAGCTAAAAGTATGGCATAATTTAGTTTATTTTCATTTTCTCGGAATCTAGTAGGCCTAGAATTAAGATTTTTGGTTTAAAATGTTCGTAATGAATGCCTCTACAAATCTTGTTATGGTCAAAACCACGCCAGACTTACCGTTTTTGAGAAAAAATATGTGCATCGCACAATAACATACATATTTTCAGCTAAAAGTATGGCATAATTTGGTTTATTTTCATTTTCTCGGAACTAGTAGGCCTAGAATTAAGATTTTTGGTTTAAAATGTTCGTAATGAATGCCTCTACAAATCTTGTTATGGTCAAAACCACGCCAGACTTACCGTTTTTGAGAAAAAATATGTGCATCGCACAATAACATACATATTTTCAGCTAAAAGTATGGCATAATTTGGTTTATTTTCATTTTCTCGGAAACTAGTAGGCCTAGAATTAAGATTTTTGGTTTAAAATGTTCGTAATGAATGCCTCTACAAATCTTGTTATGGTCAAAACCACGCCAGACTTACCGTTTTTGAGAAAAAATATGTGCATCGCACAATAACATACATATTTTCAGCTAAAAGTATGGCATAATTTGGTTTATTTTCATTTTCTCGGAAACTAGTAGGCCTAGAATTAAGATTTTTGGTTTAAAATGTTCGTAATGAATGCCTCTACAAATCTTGTTATGGTCAAAACCACGCCAGACTTACCGTTTTTGAGAAAAAATATGTGCATCGCACAATAACATACATATTTTCAGCTAAAAGTATGGCATAATTTGGTTTATTTTCATTTTCTCGGAAACTAGTAGGCCTAGAATTAAGATTTTTAGTTTAAAATGTTCGTAATGAATGCCTCTACAAATCTTGTTATGGTCAAAACCACGCCAGACTTACCGTTTTTGAGAAAAAATATGTGCATCGCACAATAACATACATATTTTCAGCTAAAAGTATGGCATAATTTGGTTTATTTTCATTTTCTCGGAAACTAGTAGGCCTAGAATTAAGATTTTTGGTTTAAAATGTTCGTAATGAATGCCTCTACAAATCTTGTTATGGTCAAAACCACGCCAGACTTACCGTTTCTGAGAAAAAATATGTGCATCGCACAATAACATACATATTTTCAGCTAAAAGTATGGCATAATTTGGTTTATTTTCATTTTCTCGGAAACTAGTAGGCCTAGAATTAAGATTTTTGGTTTAAAATGTTCGTAATGAATGCCTCTACAAATCTTGTTATGGTCAAAACCACGCCAGACTTACCGTTTTTGAGAAAAAATATGTGCATCGCACAATAACATACATATTTTCAGCTAAAAGTATGGCATAATTTGGTTTATTTTCATTTTCTCGGAAACTAGTAGGCCTAGAATTAAGATTTTTAGTTTAAAATGTTCGTAATGAATGCCTCTACAAATCTTGTTATGGTCAAAACCACGCCAGACTTACCGTTTTTGAGAAAAAATATGTGCATCGCACAATAACATACATATTTTCAGCTAAAAGTATGGCATAATTTGGTTTATTTTCATTTTCTCGGAAACTAGTAGGCCTAGAATTAAGATTTTTGGTTTAAAATGTTCGTAATGAATGCCTCTACAAATCTTGTTATGGTCAAAACCACGCCAGACTTACCGTTTCTGAGAAAAAATATGTGCATCGCACAATAACATACATATTTTCAGCTAAAAGTATGGCATAATTTGGTTTATTTTCATTTTCTCGGAAACTAGTAGGCCTAGAATTAAGATTTTTGGTTTAAAATGTTCGTAATGAATGCCTCTACAAATCTTGTTATGGTCAAAACCACGCCAGACTTACCGTTTTTGAGAAAAAATATGTGCATCGCACAATAACATACATATTTTCAGCTAAAAGTATGGCATAATTTGGTTTATTTTCATTTTCTCGGAAACTAGTAGGCCTAGAATTAAGATTTTTAGTTTAAAATGTTCGTAATGAATGCCTCTACAAATCTTGTTATGGTCAAAACCACGCCAGACTTACCGTTTTTGAGAAAAAATATGTGCATCGCACAATAACATACATATTTTCAGCTAAAAGTATGGCATAATTTGGTTTATTTTCATTTTCTCGGAAACTAGTAGGCCTAGAATTAAGATTTTTGGTTTAAAATGTTCGTAATGAATGCCTCTACAAATCTTGTTATGGTCAAAACCACGCCAGACTTACCGTTTTTGAGAAAAAATATGTGCATCGCACAATAACATACATATTTTCAGCTAAAAGTATGGCATAATTTGGTTTATTTTCATTTTCTCGGAAACTAGTAGGCCTAGAATTAAGATTTTTGGTTTAAAATGTTCGTAATGAATGCCTCTACAAATCTTGTTATGGTCAAAACCACGCCAGACTTACCGTTTTTGAGAAAAAATATGTGCATCGCACAATAACATACATATTTTCAGCTAAAAGTATGGCATAATTTGGTTTATTTTCATTTTCTCGGAAACTAGTAGGCCTAGAATTAAGATTTTTAGTTTAAAATGTTCGTAATGAATGCCTCTACAAATCTTGTTATGGTCAAAACCACGCCAGACTTACCGTTTTTGAGAAAAAATATGTGCATCGCACAATAACATACATATTTTCAGCTAAAAGTATGGCATAATTTGGTTTATTTTCATTTTCTCGGAAACTAGTAGGCCTAGAATTAAGATTTTTGGTTTAAAATGTTCGTAATGAATGCCTCTACAAATCTTGTTATGGTCAAAACCACGCCAGACTTACCGTTTCTGAGAAAAAATATGTGCATCGCACAATAACATACATATTTTCAGCTAAAAGTATGGCATAATTTGGTTTATTTTCATTTTCTCGGAAACTAGTAGGCCTAGAATTAAGATTTTTGGTTTAAAATGTTCGTAATGAATGCCTCTACAAATCTTGTTATGGTCAAAACCACGCCAGACTTACCGTTTTTGAGAAAAAATATGTGCATCGCACAATAACATACATATTTTCAGCTAAAAGTATGGCATAATTTGGTTTATTTTCATTTTCTCGGAAACTAGTAGGCCTAGAATTAAGATTTTTGGTTTAAAATGTTCGTAATGAATGCCTCTACAAATCTTGTTATGGTCAAAACCACGCCAGACTTACCGTTTCCGAGAAAAAATATGTGCATCGCACAATAACATACATATTTTCAGCTAAAAGTATGGCATAATTTGGTTTATTTTCATTTTCTCGGAAACTAGTAGGCCTAGAATTAAGATTTTTGGTTTAAAATGTTCGTAATGAATGCCTCTACAAATCTTGTTATGGTCAAAACCACGCCAGACTTACCGTTTTTGAGAAAAAATATGTGCATCGCACAATAACATACATATTTTCAGCTAAAAGTATGGCATAATTTGGTTTATTTTCATTTTCTCGGAAACTAGTAGGCCTAGAATTAAGATTTTTAGTTTAAAATGTTCGTAATGAATGCCTCTACAAATCTTGTTATGGTCAAAACCACGCCAGACTTACCGTTTTTGAGAAAAAATATGTGCATCGCACAATAACATACATATTTTCAGCTAAAAGTATGGCATAATTTGGTTTATTTTCATTTTCTCGGAAACTAGTAGGCCTAGAATTAAGATTTTTGGTTTAAAATGTTCGTAATGAATGCCTCTACAAATCTTGTTATGGTCAAAACCACGCCAGACTTACCGTTTCTGAGAAAAAATATGTGCATCGCACAATAACATACATATTTTCAGCTAAAAGTATGGCATAATTTGGTTTATTTTCATTTTCTCGGAAACTAGTAGGCCTAGAATTAAGATTTTTGGTTTAAAATGTTCGTAATGAATGCCTCTACAAATCTTGTTATGGTCAAAACCACGCCAGACTTACCGTTTTTGAGAAAAAATATGTGCATCGCACAATAACATACATATTTTCAGCTAAAAGTATGGCATAATTTGGTTTATTTTCATTTTCTCGGAAACTAGTAGGCCTAGAATTAAGATTTTTGGTTTAAAATGTTCGTAATGAATGCCTCTACAAATCTTGTTATGGTCAAAACCACGCCAGACTTACCGTTTTTGAGAAAAAATATGTGCATCGCACAATAACATACATATTTTCAGCTAAAAGTATGGCATAATTTGGTTTATTTTCATTTTCTCGGAAACTAGTAGGCCTAGAATTAAGATTTTTGGTTTAAAATGTTCGTAATGAATGCCTCTACAAATCTTGTTATGGTCAAAACCACGCCAGACTTACCGTTTCTGAGAAAAAATATGTGCATCGCACAATAACATACATATTTTCAGCTAAAAGTATGGCATAATTTGGTTTATTTTCATTTTCTCGGAAACTAGTAGGCCTAGAATTAAGATTTTTGGTTTAAAATGTTCGTAATGAATGCCTCTACAAATCTTGTTATGGTCAAAACCACGCCAGACTTACCGTTTTTGAGAAAAAATATGTGCATCGCACAATAACATACATATTTTCAGCTAAAAGTATGGCATAATTTGGTTTATTTTCATTTTCTCGGAAACTAGTAGGCCTAGAATTAAGATTTTTAGTTTAAAATGTTCGTAATGAATGCCTCTACAAATCTTGTTATGGTCAAAACCACGCCAGACTTACCGTTTTTGAGAAAAAATATGTGCATCGCACAATAACATACATATTTTCAGCTAAAAGTATGGCATAATTTGGTTTATTTTCATTTTCTCGGAAACTAGTAGGCCTAGAATTAAGATTTTTGGTTTAAAATGTTCGTAATGAATGCCTCTACAAATCTTGTTATGGTCAAAACCACGCCAGACTTACCGTTTCTGAGAAAAAATATGTGCATCGCACAATAACATACATATTTTCAGCTAAAAGTATGGCATAATTTGGTTTATTTTCATTTTCTCGGAAACTAGTAGGCCTAGAATTAAGATTTTTGGTTTAAAATGTTCGTAATGAATGCCTCTACAAATCTTGTTATGGTCAAAACCACGCCAGACTTACCGTTTTTGAGAAAAAATATGTGCATC
The DNA here is from genome assembly GCA_930367185.1 of Myathropa florea. Lineage (NCBI taxonomy): Eukaryota > Metazoa > Arthropoda > Insecta > Diptera > Syrphidae > Myathropa > Myathropa florea. The sequence goes on along the minus strand of CAKNEX010000122.1, from coordinate 647,651 downwards.
GCACAATAACATACATATTTTCAGCTAAAAGTATGGCATAATTTGGTTTATTTTCATTTTCTCGGAAACTAGTAGGCCTAGAATTAAGATTTTTAGTTTAAAATGTTCGTAATGAATGCCTCTACAAATCTTGTTATGGTCAAAACCACGCCAGACTTACCGTTTTTGAGAAAAAATATGTGCATCGCACAATAACATACATATTTTCAGCTAAAAGTATGGCATAATTTGGTTTATTTTCATTTTCTCGGAAACTAGTAGGCCTAGAATTAAGATTTTTGGTTTAAAATGTTCGTAATGAATGCCTCTACAAATCTTGTTATGGTCAAAACCACGCCAGACTTACCGTTTCTGAGAAAAAATATGTGCATCGCACAATAACATACATATTTTCAGCTAAAAGTATGGCATAATTTGGTTTATTTTAATTTTCTCGGAAACTAGTAGGCCTAGAATTAAGATTTTTGGTTTAAAATGTTCGTAATGAATGCCTCTACAAATCTTGTTATGGTCAAAACCACGCCAGACTTACCGTTTTTGAGAAAAAATATGTGCATCGCACAATAACATACATATTTTCAGCTAAAAGTATGGCATAATTTGGTTTATTTTCATTTTCTCGGAAACTAGTAGGCCTAGAATTAAGATTTTTGGTTTAAAATGTTCGTAATGAATGCCTCTACAAATCTTGTTATGGTCAAAACCACGCCAGACTTACCGTTTTTGAGAAAAAATATGTGCATCGCACAATAACATACATATTTTCAGCTAAAAGTATGGCATAATTTGGTTTATTTTCATTTTCTCGGAAACTAGAAGGCCTAGAATTAAGATTTTTGGTTTAAAATGTTCGTAATGAATGCCTCTACAAATCTTGTTATGGTCAAAACCACGCCAGACTTACCGTTTTTGAGAAAAAATATGTGCATCGCACAATAACATACATATTTTCAGCTAAAAGTATGGCATAATTTGGTTTATTTTCATTTTCTCGGAAACTAGTAGGCCTAGAATTAAGATTTTTAGTTTAAAATGTTCGTAATGAATGCCTCTACAAATCTTGTTATGGTCAAAACCACGCCAGACTTACCGTTTTTGAGAAAAAATATGTGCATCGCACAATAACATACATATTTTCAGCTAAAAGTATGGCATAATTTGGTTTATTTTCATTTTCTCGGAAACTAGTAGGCCTAGAATTAAGATTTTTAGTTTAAAATGTTCGTAATGAATGCCTCTACAAATCTTGTTATGGTCAAAACCACGCCAGACTTACCGTTTTTGAGAAAAAATATGTGCATCGCACAATAACATACATATTTTCAGCTAAAAGTATGGCATAATTTGGTTTATTTTCATTTTCTCGGAAACTAGTAGGCCTAGAATTAAGATTTTTGGTTTAAAATGTTCGTAATGAATGCCTCTACAAATCTTGTTATGGTCAAAACCACGCCAGACTTACCGTTTTTGAGAAAAAATATGTGCATCGCACAATAACATACATATTTTCAGCTAAAAGTATGGCATAATTTGGTTTATTTTCATTTTCTCGGAAACTAGTAGGCCTAGAATTAAGATTTTTAGTTTAAAATGTTCGTAATGAATGCCTCTACAAATCTTGTTATGGTCAAAACCACGCCAGACTTACCGTTTTTGAGAAAAAATATGTGCATCGCACAATAACATACATATTTTCAGCTAAAAGTATGGCATAATTTGGTTTATTTTCATTTTCTCGGAAACTAGTAGGCCTAGAATTAAGATTTTTGGTTTAAAATGTTCGTAATGAATGCCTCTACAAATCTTGTTATGGTCAAAACCACGCCAGACTTACCGTTTCTGAGAAAAAATATGTGCATCGCACAATAACATACATATTTTCAGCTAAAAGTATGGCATAATTTGGTTTATTTTAATTTTCTCGGAAACTAGTAGGCCTAGAATTAAGATTTTTGGTTTAAAATGTTCGTAATGAATGCCTCTACAAATCTTGTTATGGTCAAAACCACGCCAGACTTACCGTTTTTGAGAAAAAATATGTGCATCGCACAATAACATACATATTTTCAGCTAAAAGTATGGCATAATTTGGTTTATTTTCATTTTCTCGGAAACTAGTAGGCCTAGAATTAAGATTTTTGGTTTAAAATGTTCGTAATGAATGCCTCTACAAATCTTGTTATGGTCAAAACCACGCCAGACTTACCGTTTTTGAGAAAAAATATGTGCATCGCACAATAACATACATATTTTCAGCTAAAAGTATGGCATAATTTGGTTTATTTTCATTTTCTCGGAAACTAGAAGGCCTAGAATTAAGATTTTTGGTTTAAAATGTTCGTAATGAATGCCTCTACAAATCTTGTTATGGTCAAAACCACGCCAGACTTACCGTTTTTGAGAAAAAATATGTGCATCGCACAATAACATACATATTTTCAGCTAAAAGTATGGCATAATTTGGTTTATTTTCATTTTCTCGGAAACTAGTAGGCCTAGAATTAAGATTTTTGGTTTAAAATGTTCGTAATGAATGCCTCTACAAATCTTGTTATGGTCAAAACCACGCCAGACTTACCGTTTTTGAGAAAAAATATGTGCATCGCACAATAACATACATATTTTCAGCTAAAAGTATGGCATAATTTGGTTTATTTTCATTTTCTCGGAAACTAGTAGGCCTAGAATTAAGATTTTTGGTTTAAAATGTTCGTAATGAATGCCTCTACAAATCTTGTTATGGTCAAAACCACGCCAGACTTACCGTTTTTGAGAAAAAATATGTGCATCGCACAATAACATACATATTTTCAGCTAAAAGTATGGCATAATTTGGTTTATTTTCATTTTCTCGGAAACTAGTAGGCCTAGAATTAAGATTTTTAGTTTAAAATGTTCGTAATGAATGCCTCTACAAATCTTGTTATGGTCAAAACCACGCCAGACTTACCGTTTTTGAGAAAAAATATGTGCATCGCACAATAACATACATATTTTCAGCTAAAAGTATGGCATAATTTGGTTTATTTTCATTTTCTCGGAAACTAGTAGGCCTAGAATTAAGATTTTTGGTTTAAAATGTTCGTAATGAATGCCTCTACAAATCTTGTTATGGTCAAAACCACGCCAGACTTACCGTTTCTGAGAAAAAATATGTGCATCGCACAATAACATACATATTTTCAGCTAAAAGTATGGCATAATTTGGTTTATTTTAATTTTCTCGGAAACTAGTAGGCCTAGAATTAAGATTTTTGGTTTAAAATGTTCGTAATGAATGCCTCTACAAATCTTGTTATGGTCAAAACCACGCCAGACTTACCGTTTTTGAGAAAAAATATGTGCATCGCACAATAACATACATATTTTCAGCTAAAAGTATGGCATAATTTGGTTTATTTTCATTTTCTCGGAAACTAGTAGGCCTAGAATTAAGATTTTTGGTTGAAAATGTTCGTAATGAATGCCTCTACAAATCTTGTTATGGTCAAAACCACGCCAGACTTACCGTTTTTGAGAAAAAATATGTGCATCGCACAATAACATACATATTTTCAGCTAAAAGTATGGCATAATTTGGTTTATTTTCATTTTCTCGGAAACTAGTAGGCCTAGAATTAAGATTTTTGGTTTAAAATGTTCGTAATGAATGCCTCTACAAATCTTGTTATGGTCAAAACCACGCCAGACTTACCGTTTTTGAGAAAAAATATGTGCATCGCACAATAACATACATATTTTTACATATTTTCAGCTAAAAGTATGGCATAATTTGGTTTATTTTCATTTTCTCGGAAACTAGTAGGCCTAGAATTAAGATTTTTGGTTTAAAATGTTCGTAATGAATGCCTCTACAAATCTTGTTATGGTCAAAACCACGCCAGACTTACCGTTTTTGAGAAAAAATATGTGCATCGCACAATAACATACATATTTTCAGCTAAAAGTATGGCATAATTTGGTTTATTTTCATTTTCTCGGAAACTAGTAGGCCTAGAATTAAGATTTTTGGTTTAAAATGTTCGTAATGAATGCCTCTACAAATCTTGTTATGGTCAAAACCACGCCAGACTTACCGTTTTTGAGAAAAAATATGTGCATCGCACAATAACATACATATTTTCAGCTAAAAGTATGGCATAATTTGGTTTATTTTCATTTTCTCGGAAACTAGTAGGCCTAGAATTAAGATTTTTGGTTTAAAATGTTCGTAATGAATGCCTCTACAAATCTTGTTATGGTCAAAACCACGCCAGACTTACCGTTTTTGAGAAAAAATATGTGCATCGCACAATAACATACATATTTTCAGCTAAAAGTATGGCATAATTTGGTTTATTTTCATTTTCTCGGAAACTAGTAGGCCTAGAATTAAGATTTTTGGTTTAAAATGTTCGTAATGAATGCCTCTACAAATCTTGTTATGGTCAGAACCACGCCAGACTTACCGTTTTTGAGAAAAAATATGTGCATCGCACAATAACATACATATTTTTACATATTTTCAGCTAAAAGTATGGCATAATTTGGTTTATTTTCATTTTCTCGGAAACTAGTAGGCCTAGAATTAAGATTTTTGGTTTAAAATGTTCGTAATGAATGCCTCTACAAATCTTGTTATGGTCAAAACCACGCCAGACTTACCGTTTTTGAGAAAAAATATGTGCATCGCACAATAACATACATATTTTCAGCTAAAAGTATGGCATAATTTGGTTTATTTTCATTTTCTCGGAAACTAGAAGGCCTAGAATTAAGATTTTTGGTTTAAAATGTTCGTAATGAATGCCTCTACAAATCTTGTTATGGTCAAAACCACGCCAGACTTACCGTTTTTGAGAAAAAATATGTGCATCGCACAATAACATACATATTTTCAGCTAAAAGTATGGCATAATTTGGTTTATTTTCATTTTCTCGGAAACTAGTAGGCCTAGAATTAAGATTTTTGGTTTAAAATGTTCGTAATGAATGCCTCTACAAATCTTGTTATGGTCAAAACCACGCCAGACTTACCGTTTTTGAGAAAAAATATGTGCATCGCACAATAACATACATATTTTCAGCTAAAAGTATGGCATAATTTGGTTTATTTTCATTTTCTCGGAAACTAGTAGGCCTAGAATTAAGATTTTTGGTTTAAAATGTTCGTAATGAATGCCTCTACAAATCTTGTTATGGTCAAAACCACGCCAGACTTACCGTTTTTGAGAAAAAATATGTGCATCGCACAATAACATACATATTTTCAGCTAAAAGTATGGCATAATTTGGTTTATTTTCATTTTCTCGGAAACTAGTAGGCCTAGAATTAAGATTTTTAGTTTAAAATGTTCGTAATGAATGCCTCTACAAATCTTGTTATGGTCAAAACCACGCCAGACTTACCGTTTTTGAGAAAAAATATGTGCATCGCACAATAACATACATATTTTCAGCTAAAAGTATGGCATAATTTGGTTTATTTTCATTTTCTCGGAAACTAGTAGGCCTAGAATTAAGATTTTTGGTTTAAAATGTTCGTAATGAATGCCTCTACAAATCTTGTTATGGTCAAAACCACGCCAGACTTACCGTTTCTGAGAAAAAATATGTGCATCGCACAATAACATACATATTTTCAGCTAAAAGTATGGCATAATTTGGTTTATTTTAATTTTCTCGGAAACTAGTAGGCCTAGAATTAAGATTTTTGGTTTAAAATGTTCGTAATGAATGCCTCTACAAATCTTGTTATGGTCAAAACCACGCCAGACTTACCGTTTTTGAGAAAAAATATGTGCATCGCACAATAACATACATATTTTCAGCTAAAAGTATGGCATAATTTGGTTTATTTTCATTTTCTCGGAAACTAGTAGGCCTAGAATTAAGATTTTTGGTTGAAAATGTTCGTAATGAATGCCTCTACAAATCTTGTTATGGTCAAAACCACGCCAGACTTACCGTTTTTGAGAAAAAATATGTGCATCGCACAATAACATACATATTTTCAGCTAAAAGTATGGCATAATTTGGTTTATTTTCATTTTCTCGGAAACTAGTAGGCCTAGAATTAAGATTTTTGGTTTAAAATGTTCGTAATGAATGCCTCTACAAATCTTGTTATGGTCAAAACCACGCCAGACTTACCGTTTTTGAGAAAAAATATGTGCATCGCACAATAACATACATATTTTTACATATTTTCAGCTAAAAGTATGGCATAATTTGGTTTATTTTCATTTTCTCGGAAACTAGTAGGCCTAGAATTAAGATTTTTGGTTTAAAATGTTCGTAATGAATGCCTCTACAAATCTTGTTATGGTCAAAACCACGCCAGACTTACCGTTTTTGAGAAAAAATATGTGCATCGCACAATAACATACATATTTTCAGCTAAAAGTATGGCATAATTTGGTTTATTTTCATTTTCTCGGAAACTAGTAGGCCTAGAATTAAGATTTTTGGTTTAAAATGTTCGTAATGAATGCCTCTACAAATCTTGTTATGGTCAAAACCACGCCAGACTTACCGTTTTTGAGAAAAAATATGTGCATCGCACAATAACATACATATTTTCAGCTAAAAGTATGGCATAATTTGGTTTATTTTCATTTTCTCGGAAACTAGTAGGCCTAGAATTAAGATTTTTGGTTTAAAATGTTCGTAATGAATGCCTCTACAAATCTTGTTATGGTCAAAACCACGCCAGACTTACCGTTTTTGAGAAAAAATATGTGCATCGCACAATAACATACATATTTTCAGCTAAAAGTATGGCATAATTTGGTTTATTTTCATTTTCTCGGAAACTAGTAGGCCTAGAATTAAGATTTTTGGTTTAAAATGTTCGTAATGAATGCCTCTACAAATCTTGTTATGGTCAGAACCACGCCAGACTTACCGTTTTTGAGAAAAAATATGTGCATCGCACAATAACATACATATTTTTACATATTTTCAGCTAAAAGTATGGCATAATTTGGTTTATTTTCATTTTCTCGGAAACTAGTAGGCCTAGAATTAAGATTTTTGGTTTAAAATGTTCGTAATGAATGCCTCTACAAATCTTGTTATGGTCAAAACCACGCCAGACTTACCGTTTTTGAGAAAAAATATGTGCATCGCACAATAACATACATATTTTCAGCTAAAAGTATGGCATAATTTGGTTTATTTTCATTTTCTCGGAATCTAGTAGGCCTAGAATTAAGATTTTTGGTTTAAAATGTTCGTAATGAATGCCTCTACAAATCTTGTTACGGTCAAAACCACGCCAGACTTACCGTTTTTGAGAAAAAATATGTGCATCGCACAATAACATACATATTTTCAGCTAAAAGTATGGCATAATTTGGTTTATTTTAATTTTCTCGGAAACTAGTAGGCCTAGAATTAAGATTTTTGGTTTAAAATGTTCGTAATGAATGCCTCTACAAATCTTGTTATGGTCAAAACCACGCCAGACTTACCGTTTTTGAGAAAAAATATGTGCATCGCACAATAACATACATATTTTCAGCTAAAAGTATGGCATAATTTGGTTTATTTTCATTTTCTCGGAATCTAGTAGGCCTAGAATTAAGATTTTTGGTTTAAAATGTTCGTAATGAATGCCTCTACAAATCTTGTTATGGTCAAAACCACGCCAGACTTACCGTTTTTGAGAAAAAATATGTGCATCGCACAATAACATACATATTTTCAGCTAAAAGTATGGCATAATTTGGTTTATTTTCATTTTCTCGGAAACTAGTAGGCCTAGAATTAAGATTTTTGGTTTAAAATGTTCGTAATGAATGCCTCTACAAATCTTGTTGTGGTCAAAACCACGCCAGACTTACCGTTTTTGAGAAAAAATATGTGCATCGCACAATAACATACATATTTTCAGCTAAAAGTATGGCATAATTTGGTTTATTTTCATTTTCTCGGAAACTAGTAGGCCTAGAATTAAGATTTTTGGTTTAAAATGTTCGTAATGAATGCCTCTACAAATCTTGTTATGGTCAAAACCACGCCAGACTTACCGTTTTTGAGAAAAAATATGTGCATCGCACAATAACATACATATTTTCAGCTAAAAGTATGGCATAATTTGGTTTATTTTCATTTTCTCGGAATCTAGTAGGCCTAGAATTAAGATTTTTGGTTTAAAATGTTCGTAATGAATGCCTCTACAAATCTTGTTATGGTCAAAACCACGCCAGACTTACCGTTTTTGGGAAAAAATATGTGCATCGCACAATAACATACATATTTTTACATATTTTCAGCTAAAAGTATGGCATAATTTGGTTTATTTTCATTTTCTCGGAAACTAAATGTTCGTAATGAATGCCTCTACAAATCTTGTTATGGTCAAAACCACGCCAGACTTACCGTTTTTGAGAAAAAATATGTGCATCGCACAATAACATACATATTTTCAGCTAAAAGTATGGCATAATTTGGTTTATTTTCATTTTCTCGGAAACTAGTAGGCCTAGAATTAAGATTTTTGGTTTAAAATGTTCGTGATGAATGCCTCTACAAATCTTGTTATGGTCAAAACCACGCCAGACTTACCGTTTTTGAGAAAAAATATGTGCATCGCACAATAACATACATATTTTCAGCTAAAAGTATGGCATAATTTGGTTTATTTTCATTTTCTCGGAAACTAGTAGGCCTAGAATTAAGATTTTTGGTTTAAAATGTTCGTAATGAATGCCTCTACAAATCTTGTTATGGTCAAAACCACGCCAGACTTACCGTTTTTGAGAAAAAATATGTGCATCGCACAATAACATACATATTTTTACATATTTTCAGCTAAAAGTATGGCATAATTTGGTTTATTTTCATTTTCTCGGAAACTAGTAGGCCTAGAATTAAGATTTTTGGTTTAAAATGTTCGTAATGAATGCCTCTACAAATCTTGTTATGGTCAAAACCACGCCAGACTTACCGTTTTTGAGAAAAAATATGTGCATCGCACAATAACATACATATTTTCAGCTAAAAGTATGGCATAATTTGGTTTATTTTCATTTTCTCGGAATCTAGTAGGCCTAGAATTAAGATTTTTGGTTTAAAATGTTCGTAATGAATGCCTCTACAAATCTTGTTACGGTCAAAACCACGCCAGACTTACCGTTTTTGAGAAAAAATATGTGCATCGCACAATAACATACATATTTTCAGCTAAAAGTATGGCATAATTTGGTTTATTTTCATTTTCTCGGAAACTAGTAGGCCTAGAATTAAGATTTTTGGTTTAAAATGTTCGTAATGAATGCCTCTACAAATCTTGTTATGGTCAAAACCACGCCAGACTTACCGTTTTTGAGAAAAAATATGTGCATCGCACAATCACATACATATTTTCAGCTAAAAGTATGGCATAATTTGGTTTATTTTCATTTTCTCGGAAACTAGTAGGCCTAGAATTAAGATTTTTGGTTTAAAATGTTCGTAATGAATGCCTCTACAAATCTTGTTATGGTCAAAACCACGCCAGACTTACCGTTTTTGAGAAAAAATATGTGCATCGCACAATAACATACATATTTTTACATATTTTCAGCTAAAAGTATGGCATAATTTGGTTTATTTTCATTTTCTCGGAAACTAGTAGGCCTAGAATTAAGATTTTTGGTTTAAAATGTTCGTAATGAATGCCTCTACAAATCTTGTTATGGTCAAAACCACGCCAGACTTACCGTTTCTGAGAAAAAATATGTGCATCGCACAATAACATACATATTTTCAGCTAAAAGTATGGCATAATTTGGTTTATTTTCATTTTCTCGGAAACTAGTAGGCCTAGAATTAAGATTTTTGGTTTAAAATGTTCGTAATGAATGCCTCTACAAATCTTGTTATGGTCAAAACCACGCCAGACTTACCGTTTTTGAGAAAAAATATGTGCATCGCACAATAACATACATATTTTCAGCTAAAAGTATGGCATAATTTGGTTTATTTTCATTTTCTCGGAAACTAGTAGGCCTAGAATTAAGATTTTTGGTTTAAAATGTTCGTAATGAATGCCTCTTGTTATGGTCAAAACCACGCCAGACTTACCGTTTTTGAGAAAAATATGTGCATCGCACAATAACATACATATTTTTACATATTTTCAGCTAAAAGTATGGCATAATTTGGTTTATTTTCATTTTCTCGGAAACTAGTAGGCCTAGAATTAAGATTTTTGGTTTAAAATGTTCGTAATGAATGCCTCTACAAATCTTGTTATGGTCAAAACCACGCCAGACTTACCGTTTTTGAGAAAAAATATGTGCATCGCACAATAACATACATATTTTTACATATTTTCAGCTAAAAGTATGGCATAATTTGGTTTATTTTCATTTTCTCGGAAACTAGAAGGCCTAGAATTAAGATTTTTGGTTTAAAATGTTCGTAATGAATGCCTCTACAAATCTTGTTATGGTCAAAACCACGCCAGACTTACCGTTTTTGAGAAAAAATATGTGCATCGCACAATAACATACATATTTTCAGCTAAAAGTATGGCATAATTTGGTTTATTTTCATTTTCTCGGAAACTAGTAGGCCTAGAATTAAGATTTTTGGTTTAAAATGTTCGTAATGAATGCCTCTACAAATCTTGTTATGGTCAAAACCACGCCAGACTTACCGTTTTTGAGAAAAAATATGTGCATCGCACAATAACATACATATTTTCAGCTAAAAGTATGGCATAATTTGGTTTATTTTCATTTTCTGGGAAACTAGTAGGCCTAGAATTAAGATTTTTGGTTTAAAATGTTCGTAATGAATGCCTCTACAAATCTTGTTATGGTCAAAACCACGCCAGACTTACCGTTTTTGAGAAAAAATATGTGCATCGCACAATAACATACATATTTTCAGCTAAAAGTATGGCATAATTTGGTTTATTTTCATTTTCTCGGAAACTAGTAGGCCTAGAATTAAGATTTTTGGTTTAAAATGTTCGTAATGAATGCCTCTACAAATCTTGTTATGGTCAAAACCACGCCAGACTTACCGTTTTTGAGAAAAAATATGTGCATCGCACAATAACATACATATTTTCAGCTAAAAGTATGGCATAATTTGGTTTATTTTCATTTTCTCGGAAACTAGAAGGCCTAGAATTAAGATTTTTGGTTTAAAATGTTCGTAATGAATGCCTCTACAAATCTTGTTATGGTCAAAACCACGCCAGACTTACCGTTTTTGAGAAAAAATATGTGCATCGCACAATAACATACATATTTTCAGCTAAAAGTATGGCATAATTTGGTTTATTTTCATTTTCTCGGAAACTAGTAGGCCTAGAATTAAGATTTTTGGTTTAAAATGTTCGTAATGAATGCCTCTACAAATCTTGTTATGGTCAAAACCACGCCAGACTTACCGTTTTTGAGAAAAAATATGTGCATCGCACAATAACATACATATTTTTACATATTTTCAGCTAAAAGTATGGCATAATTTGGTTTATTTTCATTTTCTCGGAAACTAGTAGGCCTAGAATTAAGATTTTTGGTTTAAAATGTTCGTAATGAATGCCTCTACAAATCTTGTTATGGTCAAAACCACGCCAGACTTACCGTTTTTGAGAAAAAATATGTGCATCGCACAATAACATACATATTTTCAGCTAAAAGTATGGCATAATTTGGTTTATTTTCATTTTCTCGGAAACTAGAAGGCCTAGAATTAAGATTTTTGGTTTAAAATGTTCGTAATGAATGCTTCTACAAATCTTGTTATGGTCAAAACCACGCCAGACTTACCGTTTTTGAGAAAAAATATGTGCATCGCACAATAACATACATATTTTCAGCTAAAAGTATGGCATAATTTGGTTTATTTTCATTTTCTCGGAAACTAGTAGGCCTAGAATTAAGATTTTTGGTTTAAAATGTTCGTAATGAATGCCTCTACAAATCTTGTTATGGTCAAAACCACGCCAGACTTACCGTTTTTGAGAAAAAATATGTGCATCGCACAATAACATACATATTTTCAGCTAAAAGTATGGCATAATTTGGTTTATTTTCATTTTCTCGGAAACTAGTAGGCCTAGAATTAAGATTTTTGGTTTAAAATGTTCGTAATGAATGCCTCTACAAATCTTGTTATGGTCAAAACCACGCCAGACTTACCGTTTTTGAGAAAAAATATGTGCATCGCACAATAACATACATATTTTCAGCTAAAAGTATGGCATAATTTGGTTTATATTCATTTTCTCGGAAACTAGTAGGCCTAGAATTAAGATTTTTGGTTTAAAATGTTCGTAATGAATGCCTCTACAAATCTTGTTACGGTCAAAACCACGCCAGACTTAACGTTTTTGAGAAAAAATATGTGCATCGCACAATAACATACATATTTTCAGCTAAAAGTATGGCATAATTTGGTTTATTTTCATTTTCTCGGAAACTAGTAGGCCTAGAATTAAGATTTTTGGTTTAAAATGTTCGTAATGAATGCCTCTACAAATCTTGTTATGGTCAAAACCACGCCAGACTTACCGTTTTTGAGAAAAAATATGTGCATCGCACAATAACATACATATTTTCAGCTAAAAGTATGGCATAATTTGGTTTATTTTCATTTTCTCGGAAACTAGTAGGCCTAGAATTAAGATTTTTGGTTTAAAATGTTCGTAATGAATGCCTCTACAAATCTTGTTATGGTCAAAACCACGCCAGACTTACCGTTTTTGAGAAAAAATATGTGCATCGCACAATAACATACATATTTTTACATATTTTCAGCTAAAAGTATGGCATAATTTGGTTTATTTTCATTTTCTCGGAAACTAGTAGGCCTAGAATTAAGATTTTTGGTTTAAAATGTTCGTAATGAATGCCTCTACAAATCTTGTTATGGTCAAAACCACGCCAGACTTACCGTTTCTGAGAAAAAATATGTGCATCGCACAATAACATACATATTTTCAGCTAAAAGTATGGCATAATTTGGTTTATTTTCATTTTCTCGGAAACTAGTAGGCCTAGAATTAAGATTTTTGGTTTAAAATGTTCGTAATGAATGCCTCTACAAATCTTGTTATGGTCAAAACCACGCCAGACTTACCGTTTTTGAGAAAAAATATGTGCATCGCACAATAACATACATATTTTCAGCTAAAAGTATGGCATAATTTGGTTTATTTTCATTTTCTCGGAAACTAGTAGGCCTAGAATTAAGATTTTTGGTTTAAAATGTTCGTAATGAATGCCTCTACAAATCTTGTTATGGTCAAAACCACGCCAGACTTACCGTTTTTGAGAAAAAATATGTGCATCGCACAATAACATACATATTTTCAGCTAAAAGTATGGCATAATTTGGTTTATATTCATTTTCTCGGAAACTAGTAGGCCTAGAATTAAGATTTTTGGTTTAAAATGTTCGTAATGAATGCCTCTACAAATCTTGTTATGGTCAAAACCACGCCAGACTTAACGTTTTTGAGAAAAAATATGTGCATCGCACAATAACATACATATTTTCAGCTAAAAGTATGGCATAATTTGGTTTATTTTCATTTTCTCGGAAACTAGTAGGCCTAGAATTAAGATTTTTGGTTTAAAATGTTCGTAATGAATGCCTCTACAAATCTTGTTATGGTCAAAACCACGCCAGACTTACCGTTTTTGAGAAAAAATATGTGCATCGCACAATAACATACATATTTTCAGCTAAAAGTATGGCATAATTTGGTTTATTTTCATTTTCTCGGAAACTAGTAGGCCTAGAATTAAGATTTTTGGTTTAAAATGTTCGTAATGAATGCCTCTACAAATCTTGTTATGGTCAAAACCACGCCAGACTTACCGTTTTTGAGAAAAAATATGTGCATCGCACAATAACATACATATTTTCAGCTAAAAGTATGGCATAATTTGGTTTATTTTCATTTTCTCGGAAACTAGTAGGCCTAGAATTAAGATTTTTGGTTTAAAATGTTCGTAATGAATGCCTCTACAAATCTTGTTATGGTCAAAACCACGCCAGACTTACCGTTTTTGAGAAAAAATATGTGCATCGCACAATAACATACATATTTTCAGCTAAAAGTATGGCATAATTTGGTTTATTTTCATTTTCTCGGAAACTAGTAGGCCTAGAATTAAGATTTTTGGTTTAAAATGTTCGTAATGAATGCCTCTACAAATCTTGTTATGGTCAAAACCACGCCAGACTTACCGTTTTTGAGAAAAAATATGTGCATCGTACAATAACATACATATTTTTACATATTTTCAGCTAAAAGTATGGCATAATTTGGTTTATTTTCATTTTCTCGGAAACTAGTAGGCCTAGAATTAAGATTTTTGGTTTAAAATGTTCGTGATGAATGCCTCTACAAATCTTGTTATGGTCAAAACCACGCCAGACTTACCGTTTTTGAGAAAAATATGTGCATCGCACAATAACATACATATTTTTACATATTTTCAGCTAAAAGTATGGCATAATTTGGTTTATTTTCATTTTCTCGGAAACTAGTAGGCCTAGAATTAAGATTTTTGGTTTAAAATGTTCGTAATGAATGCCTCTACAAATCTTGTTATGGTCAAAACCACGCCAGACTTACCGTTTTTGAGAAAAAATATGTGCATCGCACAATAACATACATATTTTTACATATTTTCAGCTAAAAGTATGGCATAATTTGGTTTATTTTCATTTTCTCGGAAACTAGTAGGCCTAGAATTAAGATTTTTGGTTTAAAATGTTCGTAATGAATGCCTCTACAAATCTTGTTATGGTCAAAACCACGCCAGACTTACCGTTTTTGAGAAAAAATATGTGCATCGCACAATAACATACATATTTTCAGCTAAAAGTATGGCATAATTTGGTTTATTTTCATTTTCTGGGAGACTAGTAGGCCTAGAATTAAGATTTTTGGTTTAAAATGTTCGTAATGAATGCCTCTACAAATCTTGTTATGGTCAAAACCACGCCAGACTTACCGTTTTTGAGAAAAAATATGTGCATCGCACAATAACATACATATTTTCAGCTAAAAGTATGGCATAATTTGGTTTATTTTCATTTTCTCGGAAACTAGTAGGCCTAGAATTAAGATTTTTGGTTTAAAATGTTCGTAATGAATGCCTCTACAAATCTTGTTATGGTCAAAACCACGCCAGACTTACCGTTTTTGAGAAAAAATATGTGCATCGCACAATAACATACATATTTTCAGCTAAAAGTATGGCATAATTTGGTTTATTTTCATTTTCTCGGAAACTAGTAGGCCTAGAATTAAGATTTTTGGTTTAAAATGTTCGTAATGAATGCCTCTACAAATCTTGTTATGGTCAAAACCACGCCAGACTTACCGTTTTTGAGAAAAAATATGTGCATCGCACAATAACATACATATTTTCAGCTAAAAGTATGGCATAATTTGGTTTATTTTCATTTTCTCGGAAACTAGAAGGCCTAGAATTAAGATTTTTGGTTTAAAATGTTCGTAATGAATGCCTCTACAAATCTTGTTATGGTCAAAACCACGCCAGACTTACCGTTTTTGAGAAAAAATATGTGCATCGCACAATAACATACATATTTTCAGCTAAAAGTATGGCATAATTTGGTTTATTTTCATTTTCTCGGAAACTAGTAGGCCTAGAATTAAGATTTTTGGTTTAAAATGTTCGTAATGAAATGTTTAAGAATGCAATTTAACGAATAGACAACAAAAAAAACCGTGTTCAAGAACGTTACAAAATTATTTATTTTTGCTCCAAAGAAATCGATGTTAATAGTCGGGCGGTCAATAGTAAAAAGGGCAGAATCAACAAATCAAACATGTTAAGAGCATAGTTAGAACATAATGAGAGCATATGAGCATAAAGATATTCAAGCAGTTAACAAATACATGAGCATAAGTAATTAATATTGTGAGAGCATTACAAAAGTATGAACATAGTGAGAGCAAAACAATAGCATTAACATAGCGAGAAATTATATGAGTATTGAACATGGTGAGAGGTAACATAACATGAGAATTTGGTAACAGAAATATTACAGAGAAATATTACGTGTAAATAAATGAGAGTTAGAGATCAGTATTGATAATAGAGTGATGTTCAAAGGTTAACATATAAGGGCGCATATTACAGAACATTCAGCCCCCCCTGAAAGACTCCGGTCTTTCAGATACAGTTAGTGGCACAATTTTCACAATGGGACGAACGTATTCCTTAAATTTGGTTTTCACAATAACTACGCGAGCTTTCTCATTCTTCCCTGGATGTGTTTTGATATCACGGCCAAGAATCCATTTCGAAGGTGGCAAGCTCGGTTCTTTCAAAAGCACGATGTCGCCTACATTGATGTCCGGCTGAACTCTTGCCATTTGGGTCGCTGTTGTAATGAAGTGCAGTACTCGTGGTGCGACCTCTTTCAAAAGCCTTGCGTGAGTATCTGTAAAAGATGTTAATTAGTTTCGGTGAAATTGTACAATCTATGTATATCTGGTTGAGGAATCGCCGTATAGGGATCGCCAATCATAAAATGCGAAGGTTATAATGCGGTCGGTTCCCTATCTGAAGTTGGTCACATAAGACGATAATTCAGCAATGCCTCAATCCTTTTCAACAATGTGTACATGTGTACATGATATTTTATGAATGTAATCAGCAATAAGTTGAGATATTGGATGTGGTTTATGCAGAATTATAGGATGTTTTGCATTGTACTTTAAGTTTGATTCATTTAAATGACCGCCTACACGAAGAATACCGTTCCACGTCAAGAAAAAGATCTAGCGAATTTAGTTAATGCTTTTTTCGATAACAATCTCTGGTTGCGGAGGGCACTTATTTCTGACTGAAATAACGATTTTTGCACACATTTGATTAGCCGAATTTTAGCACTTGTAATCTCATTTGTAGGTAAATAATTTGTAGGTAAATAATTATCGTTGATCTTAGCCTTAAAGTTCGAAATAAAGTGCAAAACGAATCCAACGACGAGAAGCGCTCTTCACCAATTAGATAACTTCATAAAAGTTCTTCCAAGACATTATTTGTTTCGAGGTTTGTTATCAATACTTCTCTCTTCCAGCTCTGACGAAATTATGTTCTTGAAGCATGGATCTGATACTGGCCATTGAATCCTTTCCTTCCACAACCATGAAGGGCCCTTCCACCACAGCTCATTAAAGTTTAAAGAGAAGGTGAAACCCCACGAGTTGCAATGTCGACTGGATTGTCGGTTGACTTTTCATGGTTCCAACTTCGTCGAATGATCGATGTAAGGATTTTGGAATTCCGATTTGTCACGAAAACTGACCACTTTTTGAAGGTGCAGAAAGCCAGTGTAAAACAATTAAATCTGTAAATGCGAAGACTTTAATGTCTTTATCCTGTAAAGATATTTTAAGTCTATTAATTAGGCGAGTTAGAAGAACAGCTCCACACAGCTCAAGCCGTGGCAGTGAGGGTACGTTTATGTATGAACCCTTGTTTTAGCAGGTACTAACGACAAGATTATTAAACCATCAGCACTGACACGTCGGCAATAGACTACAGCAGCGTAGGTATCCAATGACGTATCACAAAACGCGTGTACCTCAAAATTGTGTTTATTGTTCCGAAAAATTCTTGGTATAGTTGTTGATTCAAGAAGGGTTAGGTTACCATAATCCTGGAAGAGTATTTTGATTCCAACGATGACCGGGCTAAGAATCCATCTATGTAAAAGTCATTGAGTAATACTTCCAAAGCGCGAGGGTAACTCTGCTGCATATCGGGGCTAACTGATTCAGAGTTCGAACTGCTAAAAACGAAGCATACTCTGTACCGTAAGTCACGGTTAAGAGGCGGTAATGTTTTAAAAGGTTGGTTTTTCGATTCTCTTCAGAGAATACGTTGAAAATTAGTGTAGTTATCTGGTACTGGTATCTGTCGAAACATGTTTTATGTCACCCGATAGTGTATACTAATGACGCCGAAATCGAATGTAGATAGAAAAGACGTCTCGCTGATAGCTTTGACCAACAATAAGCGACTTATCGAGGGATTGATTACTGCAAGAATTTGCCGAACCGTCGAAGACTACTCTTACTTTAGTATTTCTACTGGTTTCTTTTATTATGACGTGGTGAGGTAAATAACAGTGGGTCTTAGATATAGTTATTACATTTGACGGCATTTCTTCCATGCATCCTAAAGTGAGATACTCATCCATAATACGTATGTATTCTTCTCTCAATGAGGGGTTGGACTATATTCTACGTTCAGTGGATTTAAAGCGATTTAATGCGACATTTAGACTGTTTCCGAAATCTATTTCAGCTTTAAAAGGAAATTGAACAATGCATCTACCCTCAGATGAGCGTGAGTGAGTTTTGACAAATACTCGTATATCTTCTGCTCTTTGGTCACTTAGGGATAAACAGGGTTTAGAACAACTTCTTCAAGTCGCCAAATCGTTCAATATCAAAATAACTTGTTGAGTCCGCTTGAGTACAGTTAGGATTCAAACCAAACATTCGAAGTACTTTCCATATGACCGAAGATTGTATGGATGAGTTCTGGCATCCCATGCTCTCTCGTACTGCAGAGCCATTGATTACATTGAAGACCTTATCAGCTCCGATGAGAATGTCAATCAAATCAGGCTTATTAAAAAACTTGGATCTGCTACTCGAATGAGGCGCAATCACCTTTTTATCGGAGATCATTTGCGTAGACGCAGGGATTAACGATGCTAGCTTTGATATGAAATAGCAAAACGCTTCAGTGAACTCCTGAGAAAAGCGAGAGTATAATTTTAACGTTACAATATCATTCGTAAAACCAGCAAATGTAGAACCAACTCCTGATATGGGTATACGCATGGGTTTCCGAATAAGACCCAAACGTTGAACTGTGTTTTCAGTAATGAAAGACACATGTGATCCTGAGTCTAACAACATCCGAATGGATTGTGTATTTCCTTGCTTATCGTGAGTATGAACGACAGCTATAGGCAATATCGTTTGAATGAAACGACGAGAATTAAACGCATTACCTTTAGCTGGAATTGATGAGCAAAGCGAAAGTTGTGATGTTGCTAGATCTTTCGACGATGTCGAATTGATTGATGGAATGGGTAACGATTGAACATCTCTAGTATTTGACGAATTTGACTACGACGATGGAGAATGATGTCAAGAATTATACGTTCGGCAACGAAAATTTGACCGACACTTTTGAGCAGAATGTTCAGGCCACAAACAATTAAAACAAAGAGAGTTCTTTAACGAATTCACGACACGTGGTGGATTCGAACGAGAGAGTGCTTGGAGTAATTCAAAGGCGTCACATCGAAGTTGTAAAAAAGACACTAATTATTTTTTTTTGTGGTGGATAGGTTTGGTTGATTGTCCTAAGCACCCTGAAATAAGTCTCTAAAACTAGGCCACTATTTATATTCACAAAAAAAAAACAAAGGTTATATCCAATTTAGGTAATGCAATCGAAGCAGATTGGGTTTTATTCCGATTTTCGAGCAACGAGGCTTGCTGAGTAGTTAATCTATCGACGGCCGACTTACTAACAGAAATATTCACACTTCTTTTTATAATTTTGTTATAGTAGACTGCAACAAAGTATTTGTCCGCATATTCAGAAAAGTCTGCTTCCGGGTCTACGAAACCATCTTCATCCACGTGCTCCAAAAACCTTTCTTGCAGAATACCGGATTCTGTCCAATCTTCTTAAATTTTTGTGAGCGAATTTCGAGAAGTTCTATAGACACGCCGTCGTCTATACTTTCTGCAAATGTCACTGCCCGAGTTAATGACGATTTAATATGACCACGTTTTGCTTCTATGATATTCATTTTTATTTAATAGTTGAGTAAACGTTTGAGCACACACTAAGTAGTATTGAAAATTTGCAATAGATGAGATATGAAAAATGTTCACCACGTGTTTAATGTTCAGAAACATGCATCAGATATAATCACAAAAAATAACATTTTTTCATAAGAAATACCATACCATAATGTCCATTTTATATATACCATGTGTATGTAATAATATTCGATTAAGGTTCAATTAATCCGCGATCAGAAGGACCAAAAAATGTTTAAGAATGCAATTAAACGAATAGACAACAAAAAAAACCGTGTTCAAGAACGTTACAAAATTATTTATTTTTGCTCCAAAGAAATCGATGTTAATAGTCGGGCGGTCAATAGTAAAAAGGGCAGAATCAACAAATCAAACATGTTAAGAGCATAGTTAGAACATAATGAGAGCATATGAGCATAAAGATATTCAAGCAGTTAACAAATACATGAGCATAAGTAATTAATATTGTGAGAGCATTACAAAAGTATGAACATAGTGAGAGCAAAACAATAGCATTAACATAGCGAGAAATTATATGAGTATTGAACATGGTGAGAGGTAACATAACATGAGAATTTGGTAACAGAAATATTACAGAGAAATATTACGTGTAAATAAATGAGAGTTAGAGATCAGTATTGATAATAGAGTGATGTTCAAAGGTTAACATATAAGGGCGCATATTACAGAACACCTCTACAAATCTTGTTATGGTCAAAACAACGCCAGACTTACCGTTTTTGAGAAAAAATATGTGCATCGCACAATAACATACATATTTTCAGCTAAAAGTATGGCATAATTTGGTTTATTTTCATTTTCTCGGAAACTAGTAGGCCTAGAATTAAGATTTTTGGTTTAAAATGTTCGTAATGAATGCCTCTACAAATCTTGTTATGGTCAAAACCACGCCAGACTTACCGTTTTTGAGAAAAAATATGTGCATCGCACAATAACATACATATTTTCAGCTAAAAGTATGGCATAATTTGGTTTATTTTCATTTTCTCGGAAACTAGAAGGCCTAGAATTAAGATTTTTGGTTTAAAATGTTCGTAATGAATGCCTCTACAAATCTTGTTATGGTCAAAACCACGCCAGACTTACCGTTTTTGAGAAAAAATATGTGCATCGCACAATAACATACATATTTTCAGCTAAAAGTATGGCATAATTTGGTTTATTTTCATTTTCTCGGAAACTAGAAGGCCTAGAATTAAGATTTTTGGTTTAAAATGTTCGTAATGAATGCTTCTACAAATCTTGTTATGGTCAAAACCACGCCAGACTTACCGTTTTTGAGAAAAAATATGTGCATCGCACAATAACATACATATTTTCAGCTAAAAGTATGGCATAATTTGGTTTATTTTCATTTTCTCGGAAACTAGTAGGCCTAGAATTAAGATTTTTGGTTTAAAATGTTCGTAATGAATGCCTCTACAAATCTTGTTATGGTCAAAACCACGCCAGACTTACCGTTTTTGAAAAAAAATATGTGCATCGCACAATAACATACATATTTTCAGCTAAAAGTATGGCATAATTTGGTTTATTTTCATTTTCTCGGAAACTAGAAGGCCTAGAATTAAGATTTTTGATTTAAAATGTTCGTAATGAATGCCTCTACAAATCTTGTTATGGTCAAAACCACGCCAGACTTACCGTTTTTGAGAAAAAATATGTGCATCGCACAATAACATACATATTTTCAGCTAAAAGTATGGCATAATTTGGTTTATTTTCATTTTCTCGGAAACTAGTAGGCCTAGAATTAAGATTTTTGGTTTAAAATGTTCGTAATGAATGCCTCTACAAATCTTGTTATGGTCAAAACCACGCCAGACTTACCGTTTTTGAGAAAAAATATGTGCATCGCACAATAACATACATATTTTTACATATTTTCAGCTAAAAGTATGGCATAATTTGGTTTATTTTCATTTTCTCGGAAACTAGAAGGCCTAGAATTAAGATTTTTGGTTTAAAATGTTCGTAATGAATGCCTCTACAAATCTTGTTATGGTCAAAACCACGCCAGACTTACCGTTTTTGAGAAAAAATATGTGCATCGCACAATAACATACATATTTTTACATATTTTCAGCTAAAAGTATGGCATAATTTGGTTTATTTTCATTTTCTCGGAAACTAGTAGGCCTAGAATTAAGATTTTTGGTTTAAAATGTTCGTAATGAATGCCTCTACAAATCTTGTTATGGTCAAAACCACGCCAGACTTACCGTTTTTGAGAAAAAATATGTGCATCGCACAATAACATACATATTTTCAGCTAAAAGTATGGCATAATTTGGTTTATTTTCATTTTCTGGGAAACTAGTAGGCCTAGAATTAAGATTTTTGGTTTAAAATGTTCGTAATGAATGCCTCTACAAATCTTGTTATGGTCAAAACCACGCCAGACTTACCGTTTTTGAGAAAAAATATGTGCATCGCACAATAACATACATATTTTTACATATTTTCAGCTAAACGTATGGCATAATTTGGTTTATTTTCATTTTCTCGGAAACTAGTAGGCCTAGAATTAAGATTTTTGGTTTAAAATGTTCGTAATGAATGCCTCTACAAATCTTGTTATGGTCAAAACCACGCCAGACTTACCGGTTTTGAGAAAGAATATGTGCATCGCACAATAACATACATATTTTCAGCTAAAAGTATGGCATAATTTGGTTTATTTTCATTTTCTCGGAAACTAGTAGGCCTAGAATTAAGATTTTTGGTTTAAAATGTTCGTAATGAATGCCTCTACAAGTCTTGTTATGGTCAAAACCACGCCAGACTTACCGTTTTTGAGAAAAAATATGTGCATCGCACAATAACATACATATTTTCAGCTAAAAGTATGGCATAATTTGGTTTATTTTCATTTTCTCGGAAACTAGAAGGCCTAGAATTAAGATTTTTGGTTTAAAATGTTCGTAATGAATGCCTCTACAAATCTTGTTATGGTCAAAACCACGCCAGACTTACCGTTTTTGAGAAAAAATATGTGCATCGCACAATAACATACATATTTTCAGCTAAAAGTATGGCATAATTTGGTTTATTTTCATTTTCTCGGAAACTAGTAGGCCTAGAATTAAGATTTTTGGTTTAAAATGTTCGTAATGAATGCCTCTACAAATCTTGTTATGGTCAAAACCACGCCAGACTTACCGTTTTTGAGAAAAAATATGTGCATCGCACAATAACATACATATTTTCAGCTAAAAGTATGGCATAATTTGGTTTATTTTCATTTTCTCGGAAACTAGTAGGCCTAGAATTAAGATTTTTGGTTTAAAATGTTCGTAATGAATGCCTCTACAAATCTTGTTATGGTCAAAACCACGCCAGACTTACCGTTTTTGAGAAAAAATATGTGCATCGCACAATAACATACATATTTTCAGCTAAAAGTATGGCATAATTTGGTTTATTTTCATTTTCTCGGAAACTAGAAGGCCTAGAATTAAGATTTTTGGTTTAAAATGTTCGTAATGAATGCCTCTACAAATCTTGTTATGGGCAAAACCACGCCAGACTTACCGTTTTTGAGAAAAAATATGTGCATCGCACAATAACATACATATTTTTACATATTTTCAGCTAAACGTATGGCATAATTTGGTTTATTTTCATTTTCTCGGAAACTAGTAGGCCTAGAATTAAGATTTTTGGTTTAAAATGTTCGTAATGAATGCCTCTACAAATCTTGTTATGGTCAAAACCACGCCAGACTTACCGTTTTTGAGAAAGAATATGTGCATCGCACAATAACATACATATTTTCAGCTAAAAGTATGGCATAATTTGGTTTATTTTCATTTTCTCGGAAACTAGTAGGCCTAGAATTAAGATTTTTGGTTTAAAATGTTCGTAATGAATGCCTCTACAAATCTTGTTATGGTCAAAACCACGCCAGACTTACCGTTTTTGAGAAAAAATATGTGCATCGCACAATAACATACATATTTTCAGCTAAAAGTATGGCATAATTTGGTTTATTTTCATTTTCTCGGAAACTAGAAGGCCTAGAATTAAGATTTTTGGTTTAAAATGTTCGTAATGAATGCCTCTACAAATCTTGTTATGGTCAAAACCACGCCAGACTTACCGTTTTTGAGAAAAAATATGTGCATCGCACAATAACATACATATTTTCAGCTAAAAGTATGGCATAATTTGGTTTATTTTCATTTTCTCGGAAACTAGTAGGCCTAGAATTAAGATTTTTGGTTTAAAATGTTCGTAATGAATGCCTCTACAAATCTTGTTATGGTCAAAACCACGCCAGACTTACCGTTTTTGAGAAAAAATATGTGCATCGCACAATAACATACATATTTTCAGCTAAAAGTATGGCATAATTTGGTTTATTTTCATTTTCTCGGAAACTAGTAGGCCTAGAATTAAGATTTTTGGTTTAAAATGTTCGTAATGAATGCCTCTACAAATCTTGTTATGGTCAAAACCACGCCAGACTTACCGTTTTTGAGAAAAAATATGTGCATCGCACAATAACATACATATTTTCAGCTAAAAGTATGGCATAATTTGGTTTATTTTCATTTTCTCGGAAACTAGTAGGCCTAGAATTAAGATTTTTGGTTTAAAATGTTCGTAATGAATGCCTCTACAAATCTTGTTATGGTCAAAACCACGCCAGACTTACCGTTTTTGAGAAAAAATATGTGCATCGCACAATAACATACATATTTTCAGCTAAAAGTATGGCATAATTTGGTTTATTTTCATTTTCTCGGAAACTAGTAGGCCTAGAATTAAGATTTTTGGTTTAAAATGTTCGTAATGAATGCCTCTACAAATCTTGTTATGGTCAAAACCACGCCAGACTTACCGTTTTTGAGAAAAAATATGTGCATCGCACAATAACATACATATTTTCAGCTAAAAGTATGGCATAATTTGGTTTATTTTCATTTTCTCGGAAACTAGTAGGCCTAGAATTAAGATTTTTGGTTTAAAATGTTCGTAATGAATGCCTCTACAAATCTTGTTATGGTCAAAACCACGCCAGACTTACCGTTTTTGAGAAAAAATATGTGCATCGCACAATAACATACATATTTTCAGCTAAAAGTATGGCATAATTTGGTTTATTTTCATTTTCTCGGAAACTAGTAGGCCTAGAATTAAGATTTTTGGTTTAAAATGTTCGTAATGAATGCCTCTACAAATCTTGTTATGGTCAAAACCACGCCAGACTTACCGTTTTTGAGAAAAAATATGTGCATCGCACAATAACATACATATTTTCAGCTAAAAGTATGGCATAATTTGGTTTATTTTCATTTTCTCGGAAACTAGTAGGCCTAGAATTAAGATTTTTGGTTTAAAATGTTCGTAATGAATGCCTCTACAAATCTTGTTATGGTCAAAACCACGCCAGACTTACCGTTTTTGAGAAAAAATATGTGCATCGCACAATAACATACATATTTTCAGCTAAAAGTATGGCATAATTTGGTTTATTTTCATTTTCTCGGAAACTAGTAGGCCTAGAATTAAGATTTTTGGTTTAAAATGTTCGTAATGAATGCCTCTACAAATCTTGTTATGGTCAAAACCACGCCAGACTTACCGTTTTTGAGAAAAAATATGTGCATCGCACAATAACATACATATTTTCAGCTAAAAGTATGGCATAATTTGGTTTATTTTCATTTTCTCGGAAACTAATAGGCCTAGAATTAAGATTTTTGGTTTAAAATGTTCGTAATGAATGCCTCTACAAATCTTGTTATGGTCAAAACCACGCCAGACTTACCGTTTTTGAGAAAAAATATGTGCATCGCACAATAACATACATATTTTCAGCTAAAAGTATGGCATAATTTGGTTTATTTTCATTTTCTCGGAAACTAGTAGGCCTAGAATTAAGATTTTTGGTTTAAAATGTTCGTAATGAATGCCTCTACAAATCTTGTTATGGTCAAAACCACGCCAGACTTACCGTTTTTGAGAAAAAATATGTGCATCGCACAATAACATACATATTTTCAGCTAAAAGTATGGCATAATTTGGTTTATTTTCATTTTCTCGGAAACTAATAGGCCTAGAATTAAGATTTTTGGTTTA
Source organism: Myathropa florea (assembly GCA_930367185.1). NCBI lineage: Eukaryota > Metazoa > Arthropoda > Insecta > Diptera > Syrphidae > Myathropa > Myathropa florea. The sequence goes on along the minus strand of CAKNEX010000122.1, from coordinate 621,708 downwards.
AAATGTTCGTAATGAATGCCTCTACAAATCTTGTTATGGTCAAAACCACGCCAGACTTACCGTTTTTGAGAAAAAATATGTGCATCGCACAATAACATACATATTTGTACATATTTTCAGCTAAAAGTATGGCATAATTTGGTTTATTTTCATTTTCTCGGAAACTAGTAGGCCTAGAATTAAGATTTTTGGTTTAATATGTTCGTAATGAATGCCTCTACAAATCTTGTTATGGTCAAAACCACGCCAGACTTACCGTTTTTGAGAAAAAATATGTGCATCGCACAATAACATACATATTTTCAGCTAAAAGTATGGCATAATTTGGTTTATTTTCATTTTCTCGGAAACTAGTAGGCCTAGAATTAAGATTTTTGGTTTAAAATGTTCGTAATGAATGCCTCTACAAATCTTGTTATGGTCAAAACCACGCCAGACTTACCGTTTTTGAGAAAAAATATGTGCATCGCACAATAACATACATATTTTTACATATTTTCAGCTAAAAGTATGGCATAATTTGGTTTATTTTCATTTTCTCGGAAACTAGTAGGCCTAGAATTAAGATTTTTGGTTTAAAATGTTCGTAATGAATGCCTCTACAAATCTTGTTACGGTCAAAACCACGCCAGACTTACCGTTTTTGAGAAAAAATATGTGCATCGCACAATAACATACATATTTTCAGCTAAAAGTATGGCATAATTTGGTTTATTTTCATTTTCTCGGAAACTAGAAGGCCTAGAATTAAGATTTTTGGTTTAAAATGTTCGTAATGAATGCCTCTACAAATCTTGTTATGGTCAAAACCACGCCAGACTTACCGTTTTTGAGAAAAAATATGTGCATCGCACAATAACATACATATTTTCAGCTAAAAGTATGGCATAATTTGGTTTATTTTCATTTTCTCGGAAACTAATAGGCCTAGAATTAAGATTTTTGGTTTAAAATGTTCGTAATGAATGCCTCTACAAATCTTGTTATGGTCAAAACCACGCCAGACTTATCGTTTTTGAGAAAAAATATGTGCATCGCACAATAACATACATATTTTCAGCTAAAAGTATGGCATAATTTGGTTTATTTTCATTTTCTCGGAAACTAGTAGGCCTAGAATTAAGATTTTTGGTTTAAAATGTTCGTAATGAATGCCTCTACAAATCTTGTTATGGTCAAAACCACGCCAGACTTACCGTTTTTGAGAAAAAATATGTGCATCGCACAATAACATACATATTTTCAGCTAAAAGTATGGCATAATTTGGTTTATTTTCATTTTCTCGGAAACTAGTAGGCCTAGAATTAAGACTTTTGGTTTAAAATGTTCGTAATGAATGCCTCTACAAATCTTGTTATGGTCAAAACCACGCCAGACTTACCGTTTTTGAGAAAAAATATGTGCATCGCACAATAACATACATATTTTCAGCTAAAAGTATGGCATAATTTGGTTTATTTTCATTTTCTCGGAAACTAGTAGGCCTAGAATTAAGATTTTTGGTTTAAAATGTTCGTAATGAATGCCTCTACAAATCTTGTTATGGTCAAAACCACGCCAGACTTACCGTTTTTGAGAAAAAATATGTGCATCGCACAATAACATACATATTTTCAGCTAAAAGTATGGCATAATTTGGTTTATTTTCATTTTCTCGGAATCTAGTAGGCCTAGAATTAAGATTTTTGGTTTAAAATGTTCGTAATGAATGCCTCTACAAATCTTGTTACGGTCAAAACCACGCCAGACTTACCGTTTTTGAGAAAAAATATGTGCATCGCACAATAACATACATATTTTCAGCTAAAAGTATGGCATAATTTGGTTTATTTTCATTTTCTCGGAAACTAGTAGGCCTAGAATTAAGATTTTTGGTTTAAAATGTTCGTAATGAATGCCTCTACAAATCTTGTTATGGTCAAAACCACGCCAGACTTACCGTTTTTGAGAAAAAATATGTGCATCGCACAATAACATACATATTTTCAGCTAAAAGTATGGCATAATTTGGTTTATTTTCATTTTCTCGGAAACTAGTAGGCCTAGAATTAAGATTTTTGGTTTAAAATGTTCGTAATGAATGCCTCTACAAATCTTGTTATGGTCAAAACCACGCCAGACTTACCGTTTTTGAGAAAAAATATGTGCATCGCACAATAACATACATATTTTCAGCTAAAAGTATGGCATAATTTGGTTTATTTTCATTTTCTCGGAAACTAGTAGGCCTAGAATTAAGATTTTTGGTTTAAAATGTTCGTAATGAATGCCTCTACAAATCTTGTTATGGTCAAAACCACGCCAGACTTACCGTTTTTGAGAAAAAATATGTGCATCGCACAATAACATACATATTTTCAGCTAAAAGTATGGCATAATTTGGTTTATTTTCATTTTCTCGGAAACTAGTAGGCCTAGAATTAAGATTTTTGGTTTAAAATGTTCGTAATGAATGCCTCTACAAATCTTGTTATGGTCAAAACCACGCCAGACTTACCGTTTTTGAGAAAAAATATGTGCATCGCACAATAACATACATATTTTCAGCTAAAAGTATGGCATAATTTGGTTTATTTTCATTTTCTCGGAAACTAGTAGGCCTAGAATTAAGATTTTTGGTTTAAAATGTTCGTAATGAATGCCTCTACAAATCTTGTTATGGTCAAAACCACGCCAGACTTACCGTTTTTGAGAAAAAATATGTGCATCGCACAATCACATACATATTTTCAGCTAAAAGTATGGCATAATTTGGTTTATTTTCATTTTCTCGGAAACTAGTAGGCCTAGAATTAAGATTTTTGGTTTAAAATGTTCGTAATGAATGCCTCTACAAATCTTGTTATGGTCAAAACCACGCCAGACTTACCGTTTTTGAGAAAAAATATGTGCATCGCACAATAACATACATATTTTCAGCTAAAAGTATGGCATAATTTGGTTTATTTTCATTTTCTCGGAAACTAGTAGGCCTAGAATTAAGATTTTTGGTTTAAAATGTTCGTAATGAATGCCTCTACAAATCTTGTTATGGTCAAAACCACGCCAGACTTACCGTTTTTGAGAAAAAATATGTGCATCGCACAATAACATACATATTTTCAGCTAAAAGTATGGCATAATTTGGTTTATTTTCATTTTCTCGGAAACTAATAGGCCTAGAATTAAGATTTTTGGTTTAAAATGTTCGTAATGAATGCCTCTACAAATATTGTTATGGTCAAAACCACGCCAGACTTACCGTTTTTGAGAAAAAATATGTGCATCGCACAATAACATACATATTTTTACATATTTTCAGCTAAAAGTATAGCATAATTTGGTTTATTTTCATTTTCTCGGAAACTAGTAGGCCTAGAATTAAGATTTTTGGTTTAAAATGTTCGTAATGAATGCCTCTACAAATCTTGTTATGGTCAAAACCACGCCAGACTTACCGTTTTTGAGAAAAAATATGTGCATCGCACAATAACATACATATTTTCAGCTAAAAGTATGGCATAATTTGGTTTATTTTCATTTTCTCGGAAACTAGTAGGCCTAGAATTAAGATTTTTGGTTTAAAATGTTCGTAATGAATGCCTCTACAAATCTTGTTATGGTCAAAACCACGCCAGACTTACCGTTTTTGAGAAAAAATATGTGCATCGCACAATAACATACATATTTTCAGCTAAAAGTATGGCATAATTTGGTTTATTTTCATTTTCTCGGAAACTAGTAGGCCTAGAATTAAGATTTTTGGTTTAAAATGTTCGTAATGAATGCCTCTACAAATCTTGTAATGGTCAAAACCACGCCAGACTTACCGTTTTTGAGAAAAAATATGTGCATCGCACAATAACATACATATTTTCAGCTAAAAGTATGGCATAATTTGGTTTATTTTCATTTTCTCGGAAACTAGTAGGCCTAGAATTAAGATTTTTGGTTTAAAATGTTCGTAATGAATGCCTCTACAAATCTAGTTATGGTCAAAACCACGCCAGACTTACCGTTTTTGAGAAAAAATATGTGCATCGCACAATAACATACATATTTTCAGCTAAAAGTATGGCATAATTTGGTTTATTTTCATTTTCTCGGAAACTAGTAGGCCTAGAATTAAGATTTTTGGTTTAAAATGTTCGTAATGAATGCCTCTACAAATCTTGTTATGGTCAAAACCACGCCAGACTTACCGTTTTTGAGAAAAAATATGTGCATCGCACAATAACATACATATTTTCAGCTAAAAGTATGGCATAATTTGGTTTATTTTCATTTTCTCGGAAACTAGTAGGCCTAGAATTAAGATTTTTGGTTTAAAATGTTCGTAATGAATGCCTCTACAAATCTTGTTATGGTCAAAACCACGCCAGACTTACCGTTTTTGAGAAAAAATATGTGCATCGCACAATAACATACATATTTTCAGCTAAAAGTATGGCATAATTTGGTTTATTTTCATTTTCTCGGAAACTAATAGGCCTAGAATTAAGATTTTTGGTTTAAAATGTTCGTAATGAATGCCTCTACAAATCTTGTTATGGTCAAAACCACGCCAGACTTATCGTTTTTGAGAAAAAATATGTGCATCGCACAATAACATACATATTTTCAGCTAAAAGTATGGCATAATTTGGTTTATTTTCATTTTCTCGGAAACTAGTAGGCCTAGAATTAAGATTTTTGGTTTAAAATGTTCGTAATGAATGCCTCTACAAATCTTGTTATGGTCAAAACCACGCCAGACTTACCGTTTTTGAGAAAAAATATGTGCATCGCACAATAACATACATATTTTCAGCTAAAAGTATGGCATAATTTGGTTTATTTTCATTTTCTCGGAAACTAGTAGGCCTAGAATTAAGACTTTTGGTTTAAAATGTTCGTAATGAATGCCTCTACAAATCTTGTTATGGTCAAAACCACGCCAGACTTACCGTTTTTGAGAAAAAATATGTGCATCGCACAATAACATACATATTTTCAGCTAAAAGTATGGCATAATTTGGTTTATTTTCATTTTCTCGGAAACTAGTAGGCCTAGAATTAAGATTTTTGGTTTAAAATGTTCGTAATGAATGCCTCTACAAATCTTGTTACGGTCAAAACCACGCCAGACTTACCGTTTTTGAGAAAAAATATGTGCATCGCACAATAACATACATATTTTCAGCTAAAAGTATGGCATAATTTGGTTTATTTTCATTTTCTCGGAATCTAGTAGGCCTAGAATTAAGATTTTTGGTTTAAAATGTTCGTAATGAATGCCTCTACAAATCTTGTTACGGTCAAAACCACGCCAGACTTACCGTTTTTGAGAAAAAATATGTGCATCGCACAATAACATACATATTTTCAGCTAAAAGTATGGCATAATTTGGTTTATTTTCATTTTCTCGGAAACTAGTAGGCCTAGAATCAAGATTTTTGGTTTAAAATGTTCGTAATGAATGCCTCTACAAATCTTGTTATGGTCAAAACCACGCCAGACTTACCGTTTTTGAGAAAAAATATGTGCATCGCACAATAACATACATATTTTCAGCTAAAAGTATGGCATAATTTGGTTTATTTTCATTTTCCCGGAAACTAGTAGGCCTAGAATTAAGATTTTTGGTTTAAAATGTTCGTAATGAATGCCTCTACAAATCTTGTTATGGTCAAAACCACGCCAGACTTACCGTTTTTGAGAAAAAATATGTGCATCGCACAATAACATACATATTTTCAGCTAAAAGTATGGCATAATTTGGTTTATTTTCATTTTCTCGGAAACTAGTAGGCCTAGAATTAAGATTTTTGGTTTAAAATGTTCGTAATGAATGCCTCTACAAATCTTGTTATGGTCAAAACCACGCCAGACTTACCGTTTTTGAGAAAAAATATGTGCATCGCACAATAACATACATATTTTCAGCTAAAAGTATGGCATAATTTGGTTTATTTTCATTTTCTCGGAAACTAGTAGGCCTAGAATTAAGATTTTTGGTTTAAAATGTTCGTAATGAATGCCTCTACAAATCTTGTTATGGTCAAAACCACGCCAGACTTACCGTTTTTGAGAAAAAATATGTGCATCGCACAATAACATACATATTTTCAGCTAAAAGTATGGCATAATTTGGTTTATTTTCATTTTCTCGGAAACTAGTAGGCCTAGAATTAAGATTTTTGGTTTAAAATGTTCGTAATGAATGCCTCTACAAATCTTGTTATGGTCAAAACCACGCCAGACTTATCGTTTTTGAGAAAAAATATGTGCATCGCACAATAACATACATATTTTCAGCTAAAAGTATGGCATAATTTGGTTTATTTTCATTTTCTCGGAAACTAGAAGGCCTAGAATTAAGATTTTTGGTTTAAAATGTTCGTAATGAATGCCTCTACAAATCTTGTTATGGTCAAAACCACGCCAGACTTATCGTTTTTGAGAAAAAATATGTGCATCGCACAATAACATACATATTTTTACATATTTTCAGCTAAAAGTATGGCATAATTTGGTTTATTTTCATTTTCTCGGAAACTAGTAGGCCTAGAATTAAGATTTTTGGTTTAAAATGTTCGTAATGAATGCCTCTACAAATCTTGTTATGGTCAAAACCACGCCAGACTTACCGTTTTTGAGAAAAAATATGTGCATCGCACAATAACATACATATTTTCAGCTAAAAGTATGGCATAATTTGGTTTATTTTCATTTTCTCGGAATCTAGTAGGCCTAGAATTAAGATTTTTGGTTTAAAATGTTCGTAATGAATGCCTCTACAAATCTTGTTACGGTCAAAACCACGCCAGACTTACCGTTTTTGAGAAAAAATATGTGCATCGCACAATAACATACATATTTTCAGCTAAAAGTATGGCATAATTTGGTTTATTTTCATTTTCTCGGAAACTAGTAGGCCTAGAATTAAGATTTTTGGTTTAAAATGTTCGTAATGAATGCCTCTACAAATCTTGTTATGGTCAAAACCACGCCAGACTTACCGTTTTTGAGAAAAAATATGTGCATCGCACAATAACATACATATTTTCAGCTAAAAGTATGGCATAATTTGGTTTATTTTCATTTTCTCGGAAACTAGTAGGCCTAGAATTAAGATTTTTGGTTTAAAATGTTCGTAATGAATGCCTCTACAAATCTTGTTATGGTCAAAACCACGCCAGACTTACCGTTTTTGAGAAAAAATATGTGCATCGCACAATAACATACATATTTTCAGCTAAAAGTATGGCATAATTTGGTTTATTTTCATTTTCTCGGAAACTAGTAGGCCTAGAATTAAGATTTTTGGTTTAAAATGTTCGTAATGAATGCCTCTACAAATCTTGTTATGGTCAAAACCACGCCAGACTTACCGTTTTTGAGAAAAAATATGTGCATCGCACAATAACATACATATTTTCAGCTAAAAGTATGGCATAATTTGGTTTATTTTCATTTTCTCGGAAACTAGTAGGCCTAGAATTAAGATTTTTGGTTTAAAATGTTCGTAATGAATGCCTCTACAAATCTTGTTATGGTCAAAACCACGCCAGACTTACCGTTTTTGAGAAAAAATATGTGCATCGCACAATAACATACATATTTTCAGCTAAAAGTATGGCATAATTTGGTTTATTTTCATTTTCTCGGAAACTAGTAGGCCTAGAATTAAGATTTTTGGTTTAAAATGTTCGTAATGAATGCCTCTACAAATCTTGTTATGGTCAAAACCACGCCAGACTTACCGTTTTTGAGAAAAAATATGTGCATCGCACAATAACATACATATTTTCAGCTAAAAGTATGGCATAATTTGGTTTATTTTCATTTTCTCGGAATCTAGTAGGCCTAGAATTAAGATTTTTGGTTTAAAATGTTCGTAATGAATGCCTCTACAAATCTTGTTATGGTCAAAACCACGCCAGACTTACCGTTTTTGAGAAAAAATATGTGCATCGCACAATAACATACATATTTTCAGCTAAAAGTATGGCATAATTTGGTTTATTTTCATTTTCTCGGAAACTAAATGTTCGTAATGAATGCCTCTACAAATCTTGTTATGGTCAAAACCACGCCAGACTTACCGTTTTTGAGAAAAAATATGTGCATCGCACAATAACATACATATTTTCAGCTAAAAGTATGGCATAATTTGGTTTATTTTCATTTTCTCGGAAACTAGTAGGCCTAGAATTAAGATTTTTGGTTTAAAATGTTCGTGATGAATGCCTCTACAAATCTTGTTATGGTCAAAACCACGCCAGACTTACCGTTTTTGAGAAAAAATATGTGCATCGCACAATAACATACATATTTTCAGCTAAAAGTATGGCATAATTTGGTTTATTTTCATTTTCTCGGAAACTAGTAGGCCTAGAATTAAGATTTTTGGTTTAAAATGTTCGTAATGAATGCCTCTACAAATCTTGTTATGGTCAAAACCACGCCAGACTTACCGTTTTTGAGAAAAAATATGTGCATCGCACAATAACATACATATTTTCAGCTAAAAGTATGGCATAATTTGGTTTATTTTCATTTTCTCGGAAACTAGTAGGCCTAGAATTAAGATTTTTGGTTTAAAATGTTCGTAATGAATGCCTCTACAAATCTTGTTATGGTCAAAACCACGCCAGACTTACCGTTTTTGAGAAAAAATATGTGCATCGCACAATAACATACATATTTTCAGCTAAAAGTATGGCATAATTTGGTTTATTTTCATTTTCTCGGAAACTAGTAGGCCTAGAATTAAGATTTTTGGTTTAAAATGTTCGTGATGAATGCCTCTACAAATCTTGTTATGGTCAAAACCACGCCAGACTTACCGTTTTTGAGAAAAAATATGTGCATCGCACAATAACATACATATTTTCAGCTAAAAGTATGGCATAATTTGGTTTATTTTCATTTTCTCGGAAACTAGTAGGCCTAGAATTAAGATTTTTGGTTTAAAATGTTCGTAATGAATGCCTCTACAAATCTTGTTATGGTCAAAACCACGCCAGACTTACCGTTTTTGAGAAAAAATATGTGCATCGCACAATAACATACATATTTTCAGCTAAAAGTATGGCATAATTTGGTTTATTTTCATTTTCTCGGAAAGTAGTAGGCCTAGAATTAAGATTTTTGGTTTAAAATGTTCGTAATGAATGCCTCTACAAATCTTGTTATGGTCAAAACCACGCCAGACTTACCGTTTTTGAGAAAAAATATGTGCATCGCACAATAACATACATATTTTCAGCTAAAAGTATGGCATAATTTGGTTTATTTTCATTTTCTCGGAAACTAGTAGGCCTAGAATTAAGACTTTTGGTTTAAAATGTTCGTAATGAATGCCTCTACAAATCTTGTTATGGTCAAAACCACGCCAGACTTACCGCTTTTGAGAAAAAATATGTGCATCGCACAATAACATACATATTTTCAGCTAAAAGTATGGCATAATTTGGTTTATTTTCATTTTCTCGGAAACTAGTAGGCCTAGAATTAAGATTTTTGGTTTAAAATGTTCGTAATGAATGCCTCTACAAATCTTGTTATGGTCAAAACCACGCCAGACTTACCGTTTTTGAGAAAAAATATGTGCATCGCACAATAACATACATATTTTTACATATTTTCAGCTAAAAGTATGGCATAATTTGGTTTATTTTCATTTTCTCGGAAACTAGTAGGCCTAGAATTAAGATTTTTGGTTTAAAATGTTCGTAATGAATGCCTCTACAAATCTTGTAATGGTCAAAACCACGCCAGACTTACCGTTTTTGAGAAAAAATATGTGCATCGCACAATAACATACATATTTTCAGCTAAAAGTATGGCATAATTTGGTTTATTTTCATTTTCTCGGAAACTAGTAGGCCTAGAATTAAGATTTTTGGTTTAAAATGTTCGTAATGAATGCCTCTACAAATCTTGTTATGGTCAAAACCACGCCAGACTTACCGTTTTTGAGAAAAAATATGTGCATCGCACAATAACATACATATTTTCAGCTAAAAGTATGGCATAATTTGGTTTATTTTCATTTTCTCGGAAACTAGTAGGCCTAGAATTAAGATTTTTGGTTTAAAATGTTCGTAATGAATGCCTCTACAAATCTTGTTATGGTCAAAACCACGCCAGACTTACCGTTTTAGAGAAAAAATATGTGCATCGCACAATAACATACATATTTTCAGCTAAAAGTATGGCATAATTTGGTTTATTTTCATTTTCTCGGAAACTAGTAGGCCTAGAATTAAGACTTTTGGTTTAAAATGTTCGTAATGAATGCCTCTACAAATCTTGTTATGGTCAAAACCACGCCAGACTTACCGTTTTTGAGAAAAAATATGTGCATCCCACAATAACACATATTTTCAGCTAAAAGTATGGCATAATTTGGTTTATTTTCATTTTCTCGGAAACTAGTAGGCCTAGAATTAAGATTTTTGGTTTAAAATGTTCGTAATGAATGCCTCTACAAATCTTGTTATGGTCAAAACCACGCCAGACTTACCGTTTTTGAGAAAAAATATGTGCATCGCACAATAACATACATATTTTCAGCTAAAAGTATGGCATAATTTGGTTTATTTTCATTTTCTCGGAAAGTAGTAGGCCTAGAATTAAGATTTTTGGTTTAAAATGTTCGTAATGAATGCCTCTACAAATCTTGTTATGGTCAAAACCACGCCAGACTTACCGTTTTTGAGAAAAAATATGTGCATCGCACAATAACATACATATTTTCAGCTAAAAGTATGGCATAATTTGGTTTATTTTCATTTTCTCGGAAACTAGTAGGCCTAGAATTAAGATTTTTGGTTTAAAATGTTCGTGATGAATGCCTCTACAAATCTTGTTATGGTCAAAACCACGCCAGACTTACCGTTTTTGAGAAAAATATGTGCATCGCACAATAACATACATATTTTTACATATTTTCAGCTAAAAGTATGGCATAATTTGGTTTATTTTCATTTTCTCGGAAACTAGTAGGCCTAGAATTAAGATTTTTGGTTTAAAATGTTCGTAATGAATGCCTCTACAAATCTTGTTATGGTCAAAACCACGCCAGACTTACCGTTTTTGAGAAAAAATATATTTCAGCTAAAAGTATGGCATAATTTGGTTTATTTTCATTTTCTCGGAAACTAGAAGGCCTAGAATTAAGATTTTTGGTTTAAAATGTTCGTAATGAATGCCTCTACAAATCTTGTTATGGTCAAAACCACGCCAGACTTACCGTTTTTGAGAAAAAATATGTGCATCGAACAATAACATACATATTTTCAGCTAAAAGTATGGCATAATTTGGTTTATTTTCATTTTCTCGGAAACTAGTAGGCCTAGAATTAAGATTTTTGGTTTAAAATGTTCGTAATGAATGCCTCTACAAATCTTGTTATGGTCAAAACCACGCCAGACTTACCGTTTTTGAGAAAAAATATGTGCATCGCACAATAACATACATATTTTCAGCTAAAAGTATGGCATAATTTGGTTTATTTTCATTTTCTCGGAAACTAGTAGGCCTAGAATTAAGATTTTTGGTTTAAAATGTTCGTAATGAATGCCTCTACAAATCTTGTTATGGTCAAAACCACGCCAGACTTACCGTTTTTGAGAAAAAATATGTGCATCGCACAATAACATACATATTTCAGCTAAAAGTATGGCATAATTTGGTTTATTTTCATTTTCTCGGAATCTAGTAGGCCTAGAATTAAGATTTTTGGTTTAAAATGTTCGTAATGAATGCCTCTACAAATCTTGTTATGGTCAAAACCACGCCAGACTTACCGTTTTTGAGAAAAAATATGTGCATCGCACAATAACATACATATTTTTACATATTTTCAGCTAAAAGTATGGCATAATTTGGTTTATTTTCATTTTCTCGGAAACTAGTAGGCCTAGAATTAAGATTTTTGGTTTAAAATGTTCGTAATGAATGCCTCTACAAATCTTGTTACGGTCAAAACCACGCCAGACTTACCGTTTTTGAGAAAAAATATGTGCATCGCACAATAACATACATATTTTCAGCTAAAAGTATGGCATAATTTGGTTTATTTTCATTTTCTCGGAAACTAGTAGGCCTAGAATTAAGATTTTTGGTTTAAAATGTTCGTAATGAATGCCTCTACAAATCTTGTTATGGTCAAAACCACGCCAGACTTACCGTTTTTGAGAAAAAATATGTGCATCGCACAATCACATACATATTTTCAGCTAAAAGTATGGCATAATTTGGTTTATTTTCATTTTCTCGGAAACTAGTAGGCCTAGAATTAAGATTTTTGGTTTAAAATGTTCGTAATGAATGCCTCTACAAATCTTGTTATGGTCAAAACCACGCCAGACTTACCGTTTTTGAGAAAAAATATGTGCATCGCACAATAACATACATATTTTTACATATTTTCAGCTAAAAGTATGGCATAATTTGGTTTATTTTCATTTTCTCGGAAACTAATAGGCCTAGAATTAAGATTTTTGGTTTAAAATGTTCGTAATGAATGCCTCTACAAATCTTGTTATGGTCAAAACCACGCCAGACTTACCGTTTCTGAGAAAAAATATGTGCATCGCACAATAACATACATATTTTCAGCTAAAAGTATGGCATAATTTGGTTTATTTTCATTTTCTCGGAAACTAGTAGGCCTAGAATTAAGATTTTTGGTTTAAAATGTTCGTAATGAATGCCTCTACAAATCTTGTTATGGTCAAAACCACGCCAGACTTACCGTTTTTGAGAAAAAATATGTGCATCGCACAATAACATACATATTTTCAGCTAAAAGTATGGCATAATTTGGTTTATTTTCATTTTCTCGGAAACTAGTAGGCCTAGAATTAAGATTTTTGGTTTAAAATGTTCGTAATGAATGCCTCTACAAATCTTGTTATGGTCAAAACTACGCCAGACTTACCGTTTTTGAGAAAAAATATGTGCATCGCACAATAACATACATATTTTTACATATTTTCAGCTAAAAGTATGGCATAATTTGGTTTATTTTCATTTTCTCGGAAACTAGTAGGCCTAGAATTAAGATTTTTGGTTTAAAATGTTCGTAATGAATGCCTCTACAAATCTTGTTATGGTCAAAACCACGCCAGACTTAACGTTTTTGAGAAAAAATATGTGCATCGCACAATAACATACATATTTTCAGCTAAAAGTATGGCATAATTTGGTTTATTTTCATTTTCTCGGAAACTAGTAGGCCTAGAATTAAGATTTTTGGTTTAAAATGTTCGTAATGAATGCCTCTACAAATCTTGTTATGGTCAAAACCACGCCAGACTTACCGTTTTTGAGAAAAAATATGTGCATCGCACAATAACATACATATTTTCAGCTAAAAGTATGGCATAATTTGGTTTATTTTCATTTTCTCGGAAACTAGTAGGCCTAGAATTAAGATTTTTGGTTTAAAATGTTCGTAATGAATGCCTCTACAAATCTTGTTATGGTCAAAACCACGCCAGACTTACCGTTTTTGAGAAAAAATATGTGCATCGCACAATAACATACATATTTTCAGCTAAAAGTATGGCATAATTTGGTTTATTTTCATTTTCTCGGAAACTAGTAGGCCTAGAATTAAGATTTTTGGTTTAAAATGTTCGTAATGAATGCCTCTACAAATCTTGTTATGGTCAAAACCACGCCAGACTTACCGTTTTTGAGAAAAAATATGTGCATCGCACAATAACATACATATTTTCAGCTAAAAGTATGGCATAATTTGGTTTATTTTCATTTTCTCGGAAACTAGTAGGCCTAGAATTAAGATTTTTGGTTTAAAATGTTCGTAATGAATGCCTCTACAAATCTTGTTATGGTCAAAACCACGCCAGACTTACCGTTTTTGAGAAAAAATATGTGCATCGCACAATAACATACATATTTTCAGCTAAAAGTATGGCATAATTTGGTTTATTTTCATTTTCTCGGAAACTAGTAGGCCTAGAATTAAGGTTTTTGGTTTAAAATGTTCGTAATGAATGCCTCTACAAATCTTGTTATGGTCAAAACCACGCCAGACTTACCGTTTTTGAGAAAAAATATGTGCATCGTACAATAACATACATATTTTTACATATTTTCAGCTAAAAGTATGGCATAATTTGGTTTATTTTCATTTTCTCGGAAACTAGTAGGCCTAGAATTAAGATTTTTGGTTTAAAATGTTCGTGATGAATGCCTCTACAAATCTTGTTATGGTCAAAACCACGCCAGACTTACCGTTTTTGAGAAAAATATGTGCATCGCACAATAACATACATATTTTTACATATTTTCAGCTAAAAGTATGGCATAATTTGGTTTATTTTCATTTTCTCGGAAACTAGTAGGCCTAGAATTAAGATTTTTGGTTTAAAATGTTCGTAATGAATGCCTCTACAAATCTTGTTATGGTCAAAACCACGCCAGACTTACCGTTTTTGGTCAAAACCACGTTTATCCGTTTATGGTCAAAACCACGCCAGACTTACCGTTTTTGAGAAAAAATATGTGCATCGCACAATCACATACATATTTTCAGCTAAAAGTATGGCATAATTTGGTTTATTTTCATTTTCTCGGAAACTAGTAGGCCTAGAATTAAGATTTTTGGTTTAAAATGTTCGTAATGAATGCCTCTACAAATCTTGTTATGGTCAAAACCACGGCAGACTTACCGTTTTTGAGAAAAAATATGTGAATCGCACAATAACATACATATTTTTACATATTTTCAGCTAAAAGTATGGCATAATTTGGTTTATTTTCATTTTCTCGGAAACTAGAAGGCCTAGAATTAAGATTTTTGGTTTAATATGTTCGTAATGAATGCCTCTACAAATCTTGTTATGGTCAAAACCACGCCAGACTTACCGTTTTTGAGAAAAAATATGTGCATCGCACAATAACATACATATTTTTACATATTTTCAGCTAAAAGTATGGCATAATTTGGTTTATTTTCATTTTCTCGGAAACTAGAAGGCCTAGAATTAAGATTTTTGGTTTAAAATGTTCGTAATGAATGCCTCTACAAATCTTGTTATGGTCAAAACCACGCCAGACTTACCGTTTTTGAGAAAAAATATGTGCATCGCACAATAACATACATATTTTTACATATTTTCAGCTAAAAGTATGGCATAATTTGGTTTATTTTCATTTTCTCGGAAACTAGTAGGCCTAGAATTAAGATTTTTGGTTTAAAATGTTCGTAATGAATGCCTCTACAAATCTTGTTATGGTCAAAACCACGCCAGACTTAACGTTTTTGAGAAAAAATATGTGCATCGCACAATAACATACATATTTTCAGCTAAAAGTATGGCATAATTTGGTTTATTTTCATTTTCTCGGAAACTAGTAGGCCTAGAATTAAGATTTTTGGTTTAAAATGTTCGTAATGAATGCCTCTACAAATCTTGTTATGGTCAAAACCACGCCAGACTTACCGTTTTTGAGAAAAAATATGTGCATCGCACAATAACATACATATTTTCAGCTAAAAGTATGGCATAATTTGGTTTATTTTCATTTTCTCGGAAACTAGTAGGCCTAGAATTAAGATTTTTGGTTTAAAATGTTCGTAATGAATGCCTCTACAAATCTTGTTATGGTCAAAACCACGCCAGACTTACCGTTTTTGAGAAAAAATATGTGCATCGCACAATAACATACATATTTTCAGCTAAAAGTATGGCATAATTTGGTTTATTTTCATTTTCTCGGAAACTAGTAGGCCTAGAATTAAGATTTTTGGTTTAAAATGTTCGTAATGAATGCCTCTACAAATCTTGTTATGGTCAAAACCACGCCAGACTTACCGTTTTTGAGAAAAAATATGTGCATCGCACAATAACATACATATTTTTACATATTTTCAGCTAAAAGTATGGCATAATTTGGTTTATTTTCATTTTCTCGGAAACTAGTAGGCCTAGAATTAAGATTTTTGGTTTAAAATGTTCGTGATGAATGCCTCTACAAATCTTGTTATGGTCAAAACCACGCCAGACTTACCGTTTTTGAGAAAAATATGTGCATCGCACAATAACATACATATTTTTACATATTTTCAGCTAAAAGTATGGCATAATTTGGTTTATTTTCATTTTCTCGGAAACTAGTAGGCCTAGAATTAAGATTTTTGGTTTAAAATGTTCGTAATGAATGCCTCTACAAATCTTGTTATGGTCAAAACCACGCCAGACTTACCGTTTTTGAGAAAAAATATGTGCATCGCACAATAACATACATATTTTTACATATTTTCAGCTAAAAGTATGGCATAATTTGGTTTATTTTCATTTTCTCGGAAACTAGAAGGCCTAGAATTAAGATTTTTGGTTTAAAATGTTCGTAATGAATGCCTCTACAAATCTTGTTATGGTCAAAACCACGCCAGACTTACCGTTTTTGAGAAAAAATATGTGCATCGCACAATAACATACATATTTTCAGCTAAAAGTATGGCATAATTTGGTTTATTTTCATTTTCTCGGAAACTAGTAGGCCTAGAATTAAGATTTTTGGTTTAAAATGTTCGTAATGAATGCCTCTACAAATCTTGTTATGGTCAAAACCACGCCAGACTTACCGTTTTTGAGAAAAAATATGTGCATCGCACAATAACATACATATTTTCAGCTAAAAGTATGGCATAATTTGGTTTATTTTCATTTTCTGGGAAATTAGTAGGCCTAGAATTAAGATTTTTGGTTTAAAATGTTCGTAATGAATGCCTCTACAAATCTTGTTATGGTCAAAACCACGCCAGACTTACCGTTTTTGAGAAAAAATATGTGCATCGCACAATAACATACATATTTTCAGCTAAAAGTATGGCATAATTTGGTTTATTTTCATTTTCTCGGAAACTAGTAGGCCTAGAATTAAGATTTTTGGTTTAAAATGTTCGTAATGAATGCCTCTACAAATCTTGTTATGGTCAAAACCACGCCAGACTTACCGTTTTTGAGAAAAAATATGTGCATCGCACAATAACATACATATTTTCAGCTAAAAGTATGGCATAATTTGGTTTATTTTCATTTTCTCGGAAACTAGAAGGCCTAGAATTAAGATTTTTGGTTTAAAATGTTCGTAATGAATGCCTCTACAAATCTTGTTATGGTCAAAACCACGCCAGACTTACCGTTTTTGAGAAAAAATATGTGCATCGCACAATAACATACATATTTTCAGCTAAAAGTATGGCATAATTTGGTTTATTTTCATTTTCTCGGAAACTAGTAGGCCTAGAATTAAGATTTTTGGTTTAAAATGTTCGTAATGAATGCCTCTACAAATCTTGTTATGGTCAAAACCACGCCAGACTTACCGTTTTTGAGAAAAAATATGTGCATCGCACAATAACATACATATTTTTACATATTTTCAGCTAAAAGTATGGCATAATTTGGTTTATTTTCATTTTCTCGGAAACTAGTAGGCCTAGAATTAAGATTTTTGGTTTAAAATGTTCGTAATGAATGCCTCTACAAATCTTGTTATGGTCAAAACCACGCCAGACTTACCGTTTTTGAGAAAAAATATGTGCATCGCACAATAACATACATATTTTCAGCTAAAAGTATGGCATAATTTGGTTTATTTTCATTTTCTCGGAAACTAGAAGGCCTAGAATTAAGATTTTTGGTTTAAAATGTTCGTAATGAATGCTTCTACAAATCTTGTTATGGTCAAAACCACGCCAGACTTACCGTTTTTGAGAAAAAATATGTGCATCGCACAATAACATACATATTTTCAGCTAAAAGTATGGCATAATTTGGTTTATTTTCATTTTCTCGGAAACTAGTAGGCCTAGAATTAAGATTTTTGGTTTAAAATGTTCGTAATGAATGCCTCTACAAATCTTGTTATGGTCAAAACCACGCCAGACTTACCGTTTTTGAGAAAAAATATGTGCATCGCACAATAACA
This sequence comes from Myathropa florea, assembly GCA_930367185.1. Lineage (NCBI taxonomy): Eukaryota > Metazoa > Arthropoda > Insecta > Diptera > Syrphidae > Myathropa > Myathropa florea. The sequence continues at coordinate 603,765 of CAKNEX010000122.1, read as the reverse complement.
TACATATTTTCAGCTAAAAGTATGGCATAATTTGGTTTATTTTCATTTTCTCGGAAACTAGTAGGCCTAGAATTAAGATTTTTGGTTTAAAATGTTCGTAATGAATGCCTCTTGTTATGGTCAAAACCACGCCAGACTTACCGTTTTTGAGAAAAATATGTGCATCGCACAATAACATACATATTTTTACATATTTTCAGCTAAAAGTATGGCATAATTTGGTTTATTTTCATTTTCTCGGAAACTAGTAGGCCTAGAATTAAGATTTTTGGTTTAAAATGTTCGTAATGAATGCCTCTACAAATCTTGTTATGGTCAAAACCACGCCAGACTTACCGTTTTTGAGAAAAAATATGTGCATCGCACAATAACATACATATTTTTACATATTTTCAGCTAAAAGTATGGCATAATTTGGTTTATTTTCATTTTCTCGGAAACTAGAAGGCCTAGAATTAAGATTTTTGGTTTAAAATGTTCGTAATGAATGCCTCTACAAATCTTGTTATGGTCAAAACCACGCCAGACTTACCGTTTTTGAGAAAAAATATGTGCATCGCACAATAACATACATATTTTCAGCTAAAAGTATGGCATAATTTGGTTTATTTTCATTTTCTCGGAAACTAGTAGGCCTAGAATTAAGATTTTTGGTTTAAAATGTTCGTAATGAATGCCTCTACAAATCTTGTTATGGTCAAAACCACGCCAGACTTACCGTTTTTGAGAAAAAATATGTGCATCGCACAATAACATACATATTTTCAGCTAAAAGTATGGCATAATTTGGTTTATTTTCATTTTCTGGGAAACTAGTAGGCCTAGAATTAAGATTTTTGGTTTAAAATGTTCGTAATGAATGCCTCTACAAATCTTGTTATGGTCAAAACCACGCCAGACTTACCGTTTTTGAGAAAAAATATGTGCATCGCACAATAACATACATATTTTCAGCTAAAAGTATGGCATAATTTGGTTTATTTTCATTTTCTCGGAAACTAGTAGGCCTAGAATTAAGATTTTTGGTTTAAAATGTTCGTAATGAATGCCTCTACAAATCTTGTTATGGTCAAAACCACGCCAGACTTACCGTTTTTGAGAAAAAATATGTGCATCGCACAATAACATACATATTTTCAGCTAAAAGTATGGCATAATTTGGTTTATTTTCATTTTCTCGGAAACTAGAAGGCCTAGAATTAAGATTTTTGGTTTAAAATGTTCGTAATGAATGCCTCTACAAATCTTGTTATGGTCAAAACCACGCCAGACTTACCGTTTTTGAGAAAAAATATGTGCATCGCACAATAACATACATATTTTCAGCTAAAAGTATGGCATAATTTGGTTTATTTTCATTTTCTCGGAAACTAGTAGGCCTAGAATTAAGATTTTTGGTTTAAAATGTTCGTAATGAATGCCTCTACAAATCTTGTTATGGTCAAAACCACGCCAGACTTACCGTTTTTGAGAAAAAATATGTGCATCGCACAATAACATACATATTTTTACATATTTTCAGCTAAAAGTATGGCATAATTTGGTTTATTTTCATTTTCTCGGAAACTAGTAGGCCTAGAATTAAGATTTTTGGTTTAAAATGTTCGTAATGAATGCCTCTACAAATCTTGTTATGGTCAAAACCACGCCAGACTTACCGTTTTTGAGAAAAAATATGTGCATCGCACAATAACATACATATTTTCAGCTAAAAGTATGGCATAATTTGGTTTATTTTCATTTTCTCGGAAACTAGAAGGCCTAGAATTAAGATTTTTGGTTTAAAATGTTCGTAATGAATGCTTCTACAAATCTTGTTATGGTCAAAACCACGCCAGACTTACCGTTTTTGAGAAAAAATATGTGCATCGCACAATAACATACATATTTTCAGCTAAAAGTATGGCATAATTTGGTTTATTTTCATTTTCTCGGAAACTAGTAGGCCTAGAATTAAGATTTTTGGTTTAAAATGTTCGTAATGAATGCCTCTACAAATCTTGTTATGGTCAAAACCACGCCAGACTTACCGTTTTTGAGAAAAAATATGTGCATCGCACAATAACATACATATTTTCAGCTAAAAGTATGGCATAATTTGGTTTATTTTCATTTTCTCGGAAACTAGTAGGCCTAGAATTAAGATTTTTGGTTTAAAATGTTCGTAATGAATGCCTCTACAAATCTTGTTATGGTCAAAACCACGCCAGACTTACCGTTTTTGGTTTAAAATGTTCGTAATGAATGCCTCTACAAATCTTGTTATGGTCAAAACCACGCCAGACTTACCGTTTTTGAGAAAAAATATGTGCATCGCACAATAACATACATATTTTCAGCTAAAAGTATGGCATAATTTGGTTTATTTTCATTTTCTCGGAAACTAGTAGGCCTAGAATTAAGATTTTTGGTTTAAAATGTTCGTAATGAATGCCTCTACAAATCTTGTTATGGTCAAAACCACGCCAGACTTACCGTTTTTGAGAAAAAATATGTGCATCGCACAATAACATACATATTTTCAGCTAAAAGTATGGCATAATTTGGTTTATTTTCATTTTCTCGGAAACTAGAAGGCCTAGAATTAAGATTTTTGGTTTAAAATGTTCGTAATGAATGCCTCTACAAATCTTGTTATGGTCAAAACCACGCCAGACTTACCGTTTTTGAGAAAAAATATGTGCATCGCACAATAACATACATATTTTCAGCTAAAAGTATGGCATAATTTGGTTTATTTTCATTTTCTGGGAAACTAGTAGGCCTAGAATTAAGATTTTTGGTTTAAAATGTTCGTAATGAATGCCTCTACAAATCTTGTTATGGTCAAAACCACGCCAGACTTACCGTTTTTGAGAAAAAATATGTGCATCGCACAATAACATACATATTTTTACATATTTTCAGCTAAAAGTATGGCATAATTTGGTTTATTTTCATTTTCTCGGAAACTAGTAGGCCTAGAATTAAGATTTTTGGTTTAAAATGTTCGTAATGAATGCCTCTACAAATCTTGTTATGGTCAAAACCACGCCAGACTTACCGTTTTTGAGAAAAAATATGTGCATCGCACAATAACATACATATTTTCAGCTAAAAGTATGGCATAATTTGGTTTATTTTCATTTTCTCGGAAACTAGTAGGCCTAGAATTAAGATTTTTGGTTTAAAATGTTCGTAATGAATGCCTCTACAAATCTTGTTATGGTCAAAACCACGCCAGACTTACCGTTTTTGAGAAAAAATATGTGCATCGCACAATAACATACATATTTTCAGCTAAAAGTATGGCATAATTTGGTTTATTTTCATTTTCTCGGAAACTAGAAGGCCTAGAATTAAGATTTTTGGTTTAAAATGTTCGTAATGAATGCCTCTACAAATCTTGTTATGGTCAAAACCACGCCAGACTTACCGTTTTTGAGAAAAAATATGTGCATCGCACAATAACATACATATTTTCAGCTAAAAGTATGGCATAATTTGGTTTATTTTCATTTTCTCGGAAACTAGTAGGCCTAGAATTAAGATTTTTGGTTTAAAATGTTCGTAATGAATGCCTCTACAAATCTTGTTATGGTCAAAACCACGCCAGACTTACCGTTTTTGAGAAAAAATATGTGCATCGCACAATAACATACATATTTTCAGCTAAAAGTATGGCATAATTTGGTTTATTTTCATTTTCTCGGAAACTAGTAGGCCTAGAATTAAGATTTTTGGTTTAAAATGTTCGTAATGAATGCCTCTACAAATCTTGTTATGGTCAAAACCACGCCAGACTTACCGTTTTTGAGAAAAAATATGTGCATCGCACAATAACATACATATTTTTACATATTTTCAGCTAAAAGTATGGCATAATTTGGTTTATTTTCATTTTCTCGGAAACTAGTAGGCCTAGAATTAAGATTTTTGGTTTAAAATGTTCGTAATGAATGCCTCTACAAATCTTGTTATGGTCAAAACCACGCCAGACTTACCGTTTTTGAGAAAAAATATGTGCATCGCACAATAACATACATATTTTCAGCTAAAAGTATGGCATAATTTGGTTTATTTTCATTTTCTCGGAAACTAGTAGGCCTAGAATTAAGATTTTTGGTTTAAAATGTTCGTAATGAATGCCTCTACAAATCTTGCTATAGTCAAAACCACGCCAGACTTACCGTTTTTGAGAAAAAATATGTGCATCGCACAATAACATACATATTTTCAGCTAAAAGTATGGCATAATTTGGTTTATTTTCATTTTCTCGGAAACTAGTAGGCCTAGAATTAAGATTTTTGGTTTAAAATGTTCGTAATGAATGCCTCTACAAATCTTGTTATGGTCAAAACCACGCCAGACTTACCGTTTTTGAGAAAAAATATGTGCATCGCACAATAACATACATATTTTCAGCTAAAAGTATGGCATAATTTGGTTTATTTTCATTTTCTCGGAAACTAATAGGCCTAGAATTAAGATTTTTGGTTTAAAATGTTCGTAATGAATGCCTCTACAAATCTTGTTATGGTCAAAACCACGCCAGACTTACCGTTTTTGAGAAAAAATATGTGCATCGCACAATACCATACATATTTTCAGCTAAAAGTATGGCATAATTTGGTTTATTTTCATTTTCTCGGAAACTAGTAGGCCTAGAATTAAGATTTTTGGTTTAAAATGTTCGTAATGAATGCCTCTACAAATCTTGTTATGGTCAAAACCACGCCAGACTTATCGTTTTTGAGAAAAAATATGTGCATCGCACAATAACATACATATTTTCAGCTAAAAGTATGGCATAATTTGGTTTATTTTCATTTTCTCGGAAACTAGTAGGCCTAGAATTAAGATTTTTGGTTTAAAATGTTCGTAATGAATGCCTCTACAAATCTTGTTATGGTCAAAACCACGCCAGACTTACCGTTTTTGAGAAAAAATATGTGCATCGCACAATAACATACATATTTTCAGCTAAAAGTATGGCATAATTTGGTTTATTTTCATTTTCTCGGAAACTAGTAGGCCTAGAATTAAGACTTTTGGTTTAAAATGTTCGTAATGAATGCCTCTACAAATCTTGTTATGGTCAAAACCACGCCAGACTTACCGTTTTTGAGAAAAAATATGTGCATCACACAATAACATACATATTGTCAGCTAAAAGTATGGCATAATTTGGTTTATTTTCATTTTCTCGGAAACTAGTAGGCCTAGAATTAAGATTTTTGGTTTAAAATGTTCGTAATGAATGCCTCTACAAATCTTGTTATGGTCAAAACCACGCCAGACTTACCGTTTTTGAGAAAAAATATGTGCATCGCACAATAACATACATATTTTCAGCTAAAAGTATGGCATAATTTGGTTTATTTTCATTTTCTCGGAAACTAGTAGGCCTAGAATTAAGATTTTTGGTTTAAAATGTTCGTAATGAATGCCTCTACAAATCTTGTTATGGTCAAAACCACGCCAGACTTACCGTTTTTGAGAAAAAATATGTGCATCGCACAATAACATACATATTTTCAGCTAAAAGTATGGCATAATTTGGTTTATTTTCATTTTCTCGGAAACTAGTAGGCCTAGAATTAAGATTTTTGGTTTAAAATGTTCGTAATGAATGCCTCTACAAATCTTGTTATGGTCAAAACCACGCCAGACTTACCGTTTTTGAGAAAAAATATGTGCATCGCACAATAACATACATATTTTCAGCTAAAAGTATGGCATAATTTGGTTTATTTTCATTTTCTCGGAAACTAGTAGGCCTAGAATTAAGATTTTTGGTTTAAAATGTTCGTAATGAATGCCTCTACAAATCTTGTTATGGTCAAAACCACGCCAGACTTACCGTTTTTGAGAAAAAATATGTGCATCGCACAATAACATACATATTTTCAGCTAAAAGTATGGCATAATTTGGTTTATTTTCATTTTCTCGGAAACTAGTAGGCCTAGAATTAAGATTTTTGGTTTAAAATGTTCGTAATGAATGCCTCTACAAATCTTGTTATGGTCAAAACCACGCCAGACTTACCGTTTTTGAGAAAAAATATGTGCATCGCACAATACCATACATATTTTCAGCTAAAAGTATGGCATAATTTGGTTTATTTTCATTTTCTCGGAAACTAGTAGGCCTAGAATTAAGATTTTTGGTTTAAAATGTTCGTAATGAATGCCTCTACAAATCTTGTTATGGTCAAAACCACGCCAGACTTACCGTTTTTGAGAAAAAATATGTGCATCGCACAATAACATACATATTTTCAGCTAAAAGTATGGCATAATTTGGTTTATTTTCATTTTCTCGGAAACTAGTAGGCCTAGAATTAAGATTTTTGGTTTAAAATGTTCGTAATGAATGCCTCTACAAATCTTGTTATGGTCAAAACCACGCCAGACTTACCGTTTTTGAGAAAAAATATGTGCATCGCACAATAACATACATATTTTCAGCTAAAAGTATGGCATAATTTGGTTTATTTTCATTTTCTCGGAAACTAGTAGGCCTAGAATTAAGATTTTTGGTTTAAAATGTTTGTAATGTATGCCTCTACAAATCTTGTTGTGGTCAAAACCACGCCAGACTTACCGTTTTTGAGAAAAAATATGTGCATCGCACAATAACATACATATTTTCAGCTAAAAGTATGGCATAATTTGGTTTATTTTCATTTTCTCGGAAACTAGTAGGCCTAGAATTAAGATTTTTGGTTTAAAATGTTCGTAATGAATGCCTCTACAAATCTTGTTATGGTCAAAACCACGCCAGACTTACCGTTTTTGAGAAAAAATATGTGCATCGCACAATAACATACATATTTTCAGCTAAAAGTATGGCATAATTTGGTTTATTTTCATTTTCTCGGAAACTAGTAGGCCTAGAATTAAGATTTTTGGTTTAAAATGTTCGTAATGAATGCCTCTACAAATCTTGTTATGGTCAAAACCACGCCAGACTTACCGTTTTTGAGAAAAAATATGTGCATCGCACAATAACATACATATTTTCAGCTAAAAGTATGGCATAATTTGGTTTATTTTCATTTTCTCGGAAACTAGTAGGCCTAGAATTAAGATTTTTGGTTTAAAATGTTCGTAATGAATGCCTCTACAAATCTTGTTATGGTCAAAACCACGCCAGACTTACCGTTTTTGAGAAAAAATATGTGCATCGCACAATAACATACATATTTTCAGCTAAAAGTATGGCATAATTTGGTTTATTTTCATTTTCTCGGAAACTGGTAGGCCCAGAATTAAGACTTTTGGTTTAAAATGTTCGTAATGAATGCCTCTACAAATCTTGTTATGGTCAAAACCACGCCAGACTTACCGTTTTTGAGAAAAAATATGTGCATCGCACAATAACATACATATTTTCAGCTAAAAGTATGGCATAATTTGGTTTATTTTCATTTTCTCGGAAACTAGTAGGCCTAGAATTAAGATTTTTGGTTTAAAATGTTCGTAATGAATGCCTCTACAAATCTTGTTATGGTCAAAACCACGCCAGACTTACCGTTTTTGAGAAAAAATATGTGCATCGCACAATAACATACATATTTTCAGCTAAAAGTATGGCATAATTTGGTTTATTTTCATTTTCTCGGAAACTAGTAGGCCTAGAATTAAGATTTTTGGTTTAAAATGTTCGTAATGAATGCCTCTACAAATCTTGTTATGGTCAAAACCACGCCAGACTTACCGTTTTTGAGAAAAAATATGTGCATCGCACAATAACATACATATTTTCAGCTAAAAGTATGGCATAATTTGGTTTATTTTCATTTTCTCGGAAACTAGTAGGCCTAGAATTAAGATTTTTGGTTTAAAATGTTCGTAATGAATGCCTCTACAAATCTTGTTATGGTCAAAACCACGCCAGACTTATCGTTTTTGAGAAAAAATATGTGCATCGCACAATAACATACATATTTTCAGCTAAAAGTATGGCATAATTTGGTTTATTTTCATTTTCTGGGAAACTAGTAGGCCTAGAATTAAGATTTTTGGTTTAAAATGTTCGTAATGAATGCCTCTACAAATCTTGTTATGGTCAAAACCACGCCAGACTTACCGTTTTTGAGAAAAAATATGTGCATCGCACAATAACATACATATTTTCAGCTAAAAGTATGGCATAATTTGGTTTATTTTCATTTTCTCGGAAACTAGTAGGCCTAGAATTAAGATTTTTGGTTTAAAATGTTCGTAATGAATGCCTCTACAAATCTTGTTATGGTCAAAACCACGCCAGACTTACCGTTTTTGAGAAAAAATATGTGCATCGCACAATAACATACATATTTTCAGCTAAAAGTATGGCATAATTTGGTTTATTTTCATTTTCTCGGAAACTAGAAGGCCTAGAATTAAGATTTTTGGTTTAAAATGTTCGTAATGAATGCCTCTACAAATCTTGTTATGGTCAAAACCACGCCAGACTTACCGTATTTGAGAAAAAATATGTGCATCGCACAATAACATACATATTTTTACATATTTTCAGCTAAAAGTATGGCATAATTTGGTTTATTTTCATTTTCTCGGAAACTAGTAGGCCTAGAATTAAGATTTTTGGTTTAAAATGTTCGTAATGAATGCCTCTACAAATCTTGTTATGGTCAAAACCACGCCAGACTTACCGTTTTTGAGAAAAAATATGTGCATCGCACAATAACATACATATTTTTACATATTTTCAGCTAAAAGTATGGCATAATTTGGTTTATTTTCATTTTCTTGGAAACTAGTAGGCCTAGAATTAAGATTTTTGGTTTAAAATGTTCGTAATGAATGCCTCTACAAATCTTGTTATGGTCAAAACCACGCCAGACTTACCGTTTTTGAGAAAAAATATGTGCATTGCACAATAACATACATATTTTTACATATTTTCAGCTAAAAGTATGGCATAATTTGGTTTATTTTCATTTTCTCGGAAACTAGTAGGCCTAGAATTAAGATTTTTGGTTTAAAATGTTCGTAATGAATGCCTCTACAAATCTTGTTATGGTCAAAACCACGCCAGACTTACCGTTTTTGAGAAAAAATATGTGCATCGCACAATAACATACATATTTTCAGCTAAAAGTATGGCATAATTTGGTTTATTTTCATTTTCTCGGAAACTAGTAGGCCTAGAATTAAGATTTTTGGTTTAAAATGTTCGTAATGAATGCCTCTACAAATCTTGTTATGGTCAAAACCACGCCAGACTTACCGTTTTTGAGAAAAAATATGTGCATCGCACAATAACATACATATTTTCAGCTAAAAGTATGGCATAATTTGGTTTATTTTCATTTTCTCGGAAACTAGTAGGCCTAGAATTAAGATTTTTGGTTTAAAATGTTCGTAATGAATGCCTCTACAAATCTTGTTATGGTCAAAACCACGCCAGACTTACCGTTTTTGAGAAAAAATATGTGCATCGCACAATAACATACATATTTTTACATATTTTCAGCTAAAAGTATGGCATAATTTGGTTTATTTTCATTTTCTCGGAAACTAGTAGGCCTAGAATTAAGATTTTTGGTTTAAAATGTTCGTAATGAATGCCTCTACAAATCTTGTTATGGTCAAAACCACGCCAGACTTACCGTTTTTGAGAAAAAATATGTGCATCGCACAATAACATACATATTTTCAGCTAAAAGTATGGCATAATTTGGTTTATTTTCATTTTCTCGGAAACTAGTAGGCCTAGAATTAAGATTTTTGGTTTAAAATGTTCGTAATGAATGCCTCTATAAATCTTGTTATGGTCAAAACCACGCCAGACTTACCGTTTTTGAGAAAAAATATGTGCATCGCACAATAACATACATATTTTTACATATTTTCAGCTAAAAGTATGGCATAATTTGGTTTATTTTCATTTTCTCGGAAACTAGTAGGCCTAGAATTAAGATTTTTGGTTTAAAATGTTCGTAATGAATGCCTCTACAAATCTTGTTATGGTCAAAACCACGCCAGACTTACCGTTTTTGAGAAAAAATATGTGCATCGCACAATAACATACATATTTTCAGCTAAAAGTATGGCATAATTTGGTTTATTTTCATTTTCTCGGAAACTAGTAGGCCTAGAATTAAGATTTTTGGTTTAAAATGTTCGTAATGAATGCCTCTACAAATCTTGTTATGGTCAAAACCACGCCAGACTTACCGTTTTTGAGAAAAAATATGTGCATCGCACAATAACATACATATTTTTACATATTTTCAGCTAAAAGTATGGCATAATTTGGTTTATTTTCATTTTCTCGGAAACTAGAAGGCCTAGAATTAAGATTTTTGGTTTAAAATGTTCGTAATGAATGCCTCTACAAATCTTGTTATGGTCAAAAAAACGCCAGACTTTTACGCCATATTTTTACATATTTTCAGCTAAAAGTATGGCATAATTTGGTTTATTTTCATTTTCTCGGAAACTAGTAGGCCTAGAATTAAGATTTTTGGTTTAAAATGTTCGTAATGAATGCCTCTACAAATCTTGTTATGGTCAAAACCACGCCAGACTTACCGTTTTTGAGAAAAAATATGTGCATCGCACAATAACATACATATTTTCAGCTAAAAGTATGGCATAATTTGGTTTATTTTAATTTTCTCGGAAACTAGTAGGCCTAGAATTAAGATTTTTGGTTTAAAATGTTCGTAATGAATGCCTCTACAAATCTTGTTATGGTCAAAACCACGCCAGACTTACCGTTTTTGAGAAAAAATATGTGCATCGCACAATAACATACATATTTTTACATATTTTCAGCTAAAAGTATGGCATAATTTGGTTTATTTTCATTTTCTCGGAAACTAGAAGGCCTAGAATTAAGATTTTTGGTTTAAAATGTTCGTAATGAATGCCTCTACAAATCTTGTTATGGTCAAAACCACGCCAGACTTACCGTTTTTGAGAAAAAATATGTGCATCGCACAATAACATACATATTTTCAGCTAAAAGTATGGCATAATTTGGTTTATTTTCATTTTCTCGGAAACTAGAAGGCCTAGAATTAAGATTTTTGGTTTAAAATGTTCGTAATGAATGCCTCTACAAATCTTGTTGTGGTCAAAACCACGCCAGACTTACCGTTTTTGAGAAAAAATATGTGCATCGCACAATAACATACATATTTTCAGCTAAAAGTATGGCATAATTTGGTTTATTTTCATTTTCTCGGAAACTAGTAGGCCTAGAATTAAGATTTTTGGTTTAAAATGTTCGTAATGAATGCCTCTACAAATCTTGTTATGGTCAAAACCACGCCAGACTTACCGTTTTTGAGAAAAAATATGTGCATCGCACAATAACATACATATTTTCAGCTAAAAGTATGGCATAATTTGGTTTATTTTCATTTTCTCGGAAACTAGTAGGCCTAGAATTAAGATTTTTGGTTTAAAATGTAATGAATGCCTCTACAAATCTTGTTGTGGTCAAAACCACGCCAGACTTACCGTTTTTGAGAAAAAATATGTGCATCGCACAATAACATACATATTTTCAGCTAAAAGTATGGCATAATTTGGTTTATTTTCATTTTCTCGGAAACTAGTAGGCCTAGAATTAAGATTTTTGGTTTAAAATGTTCGTAATGAATGCCTCTACAAATCTTGTTACGGTCAAAACCACGCCAGACTTACCGTTTTTGAGAAAAAATATGTGCATCGCACAATAACATACATATTTTTACATATTTTCAGCTAAAAGTATGGCATAATTTGGTTTATTTTCATTTTCTCGGAAACTAGTAGGCCTAGAATTAAGATTTTTGGTTTAAAATGTTCGTAATGAATGCCTCTACAAATCTTGTTATGGTCAAAACCACGCCAGACTTACCGTTTTTGAGAACAAATATGTGCATCGCACAATAACATACATATTTTCAGCTAAAAGTATGGCATAATTTGGTTTATTTTCATTTTCTCGGAAACTAGTAGGCCTAGAATTAAGATTTTTGGTTTAAAATGTTCGTAATGAATGCCTCTACAAATCTTGTTATGGTCAAAACCACGCCAGACTTACCGTTTTTGAGAAAAAATATGTGCATCGCACAATAACATACATATTTTTACATATTTTCAGCTAAAAGTATGGCATAATTTGGTTTATTTTCATTTTCTCGGAAACTAGTAGGCCTAGAATTAAGATTTTTGGTTTAAAATGTTCGTAATGAATGCCTCTACAAATCTTGTTATGGTCGAAACCACGCCAGACTTACCGTTTCTGAGAAAAAATATGTGCATCGCACAATAACATACATATTTTTACATATTTTCAGCTAAAAGTATGGCATAATTTGGTTTATTTTCATTTTCTCGGAAACTAGAAGGCCTAGAATTAAGATTTTTGGTTTAAAATGTTCGTAATGAATGCCTCTACAAATCTTGTTATGGTCAAAACCACGCCAGACTTACCGTTTTTGAGAAAAAATATGTGCATCGCACAATAACATACATATTTTCAGCTAAAAGTATGGCATAATTTGGTTTATTTTCATTTTCTCGGAAACTAGTAGGCCTAGAATTAAGATTTTTTGGTTTAAAATGTTTGTAATGAATGCCTCTACAAATCTTGTTATGGTCAAAACCACGCCAGACTTACCGTTTTTGAGAAAAAATATGTGCATCGCACAATAACATACATATTTTTACATATTTTCAGCTAAAAGTATGGCATAATTTGGTTTATTTTCATTTTCTCGGAAACTAGTAGGCCTAGAATTAAGATTTTTGGTTTAAAATGTTCGTAATGAATGCCTCTACAAATCTTGTTATGGTCAAAACCACGCCAGACTTACCGTTTTTGAGAAAAAATATGTGCATCGCACAATAACATACATATTTTCAGCTAAAAGTATGGCATAATTTGGTTTATTTTCATTTTCTCGGAAACTACTAGGCCTAGAATTAAGATTTTTGGTTTAAAATGTTCGTAATGAATGCCTCTACAAATCTTGTTATGGTCAAAACCACGCCAGACTTACCGTTTTTGAGAAAAAATATGTGCATCGCACAATAACATACATATTTTTACATATTTTCAGCTAAAAGTATGGCATAATTTGGTTTATTTTCATTTTCTCGGAAACTAGAAGGCCTAGAATTAAGATTTTTGGTTTAAAATGTTCGTAATGAATGCCTCTACAAATCTTGTTATGGTCAAAACCACGCCAGAATTACCGTTTTTGAGAAAAAATATGTGCATCGCACAATACCATACATATTTTCAGCTAAAAGTATGGCATAATTTGGTTTATTTTCATTTTCTCGGAAACTAGTAGGCCTAGAATTAAGATTTTTGGTTTAAAATGTTCGTAATGAATGCCTCTACAAATCTTGTTATGGTCAAAACCACGCCAGACTTACCGTTTTTGAGAAAAAATATGTGCATCGCACAATAACATACATATTTTCAGCTAAAAGTATGGCATAATTTGGTTTATTTTCATTTTCTCGGAAACTAGTAGGCCTAGAATTAAGATTTTTGGTTTAAAATGTTCGTAATGAATGCCTCTACAAATCTTGTTATGGTCAAAACCACGCCAGACTTACCGTTTTTGAGAAAAAATATGTGCATCGCACAATAACATACATATTTTTACATATTTTCAGCTAAAAGTATGGCATAATTTGGTTTATTTTCATTTTCTCGGAAACTAGAAGGCCTAGAATTAAGATTTTTGGTTTAAAATGTTCGTAATGAATGCCTCTACAAATCTTGTTATGGTCAAAACCACGCCAGACTTACCGTTTTTGAGAAAAAATATGTGCATCGCACAATAACATACATATTTTTACATATTTTCAGCTAAAAGTATGGCATAATTTGGTTTATTTTCATTTTCTCGGAAACTAGTAGGCCTAGAATTAAGATTTTTGGTTTAAAATGTTCGTAATGAATGCCTCTACAAATCTTGTTATGGTCAAAACCACGCCAGACTTACCGTTTTTGAGAAAAAATATGTGCATCGCACAATAACATACATATTTTTACATATTTTCAGCTAAAAGTATGGCATAATTTGGTTTATTTTCATTTTCTCGGAAACTAGTAGGCCTAGAATTAAGATTTTTGGTTTAAAATGTTCGTAATGAATGCCTCTACAAATCTTGTTATGGTCAAAACCACGCCAGACTTACCGTTTTTGAGAAAAAATATGTGCATCGCACAATAACATACATATTTTTACATATTTTCAGCTAAAAGTATGGCATAATTTGGTTTATTTTCATTTTCTCGGAAACTAGTAGGCCTAGAATTAAGATTTTTGGTTTAAAATGTTCGTAATGAATGCCTCTACAAATCTTGTTATGGTCAAAACCACGCCAGACTTACCGTTTTTGAGAAAAAATATGTGCATCGCACAATAACATACATATTTTTATATATTTTCAGCTAAAAGTATGGCATAATTTGGTTTATTTTCATTTTCTCGGAAACTAGAAGGCCTAGAATTAAGATTTTTGGTTTAAAATGTTCGTAATGAATGCCTCTACAAATCTTGTTATGGTCAAAACCACGCCAGACTTACCGTTTTTGAGAAAAAATATGTGCATCGCACAATAACATACATATTTTTACATATTTTCAGCTAAAAGTATGGCATAATTTGGTTTATTTTCATTTTCTCGGAAACTAGTAGGCCTAGAATTAAGATTTTTGGTTTAAAATGTTCGTAATGAATGCCTCTACAAATCTTGTTATGGTCAAAACCACGCCAGACTTATCGTTTTTGAGAAAAAATATGTGCATCGCACAATAACATACATATTTTCAGCTAAAAGTATGGCATAATTTGGTTTATTTTCATTTTCTCGGAAACTAGTAGGCCTAGAATTAAGATTTTTGGTTTAAAATGTTCGTAATGAATGCCTCTACAAATCTTGTTATGGTCAAAACCACGCCAGACTTACCGTTTTTGAGAAAAAATATGTGCATCGCACAATAACATACATATTTTCAGCTAAAAGTATGGCATAATTTGGTTTATTTCCATTTTCTCGGAAACTAGTAGGCCTAGAATTAAGATTTTTGGTTTAAAATGTTCGTAATGAATGCCTCTACAAATCTTGTTATGGTCAAAACCACGCCAGACTTACCGTTTTTGAGAAAAAATATGTGCATCGCACAATAACATACATATTTTTACATATTTTCAGCTAAAAGTATGGCATAATTTGGTTTATTTTCATTTTCTCGGAAACTAGTAGGCCTAGAATTAAGATTTTTGGTTTAAAATGTTCGTAATGAATGCCTCTACAAATCTTGTTATGGTCAAAACCACGCCAGACTTATCGTTTTTGAGAAAAAATATGTGCATCGCACAATAACATACATATTTTCAGCTAAAAGTATGGCATAATTTGGTTTATTTTCATTTTCTCGGAAACTAGTAGGCCTAGAATTAAGATTTTTGGTTTAAAATGTTCGTAATGAATGCCTCTACAAATCTTGTTATGGTCAAAACCACGCCAGACTTACCGTTTTTGAGAAAAAATATGTGCATCGCACAATAACATACATATTTTCAGCTAAAAGTATGGCATAATTTGGTTTATTTTCATTTTCTCGGAAACTAGTAGGCCTAGAATTAAGATTTTTGGTTAAAAATGTTCGTAATGAATGCCTCTACAAATCTTGTTATGGTCAAAACCACGCCAGACTTACCGTTTTTGAGAAAAAATATGTGCATTGCACAATAACATACATATTTTCAGCTAAAAGTATGGCATAATTTGGTTTATTTTCATTTTCTCGGAAACTAGTAGGCCTAGAATTAATATTTTTGGTTTAAAATGTTCGTAATGAATGCCTCTACAAATCTTGTTACGGTCAAAACCACGCCAGACTTACCGTTTTTGAGAAAAAATATGTGCATCGCACAATAACATACATATTTTCAGCTAAAAGTATGGCATAATTTGGTTTATTTTCATTTTCTCGGAAACTAGTAGGCCTAGAATTAAGATTTTTGGTTTAAAATGTTCGTAATGAATGCCTCTACAAATCTTGTTATGGTCAAAACCACGCCAGACTTACCGTTTTTGAGAAAAAATATGTGCATCGCACAATAACATACATATTTTCAGCTAAAAGTATGGCATAATTTGGTTTATTTTCATTTTCTCGGAAACTAGAAGGCCTAGAATTAAGATTTTTGGTTTAAAATGTTCGTAATGAATGCCTCTACAAATCTTGTTATGGTCAAAACCACGCCAGACTTACCGTTTTTGAGAAAAAATATGTGCATCGCACAATAACATACATATTTTCAGCTAAAAGTATGGCATAATTTGGTTTATTTTCATTTTCTCGGAAACTAGTAGGCCTAGAATTAAGATTTTTGGTTTAAAATGTTCGTAATGAATGCCTCTACAAATCTTGTTATGGTCAAAACCACGCCAGACTTACCGTTTTTGAGAAAAAATATGTGCATCGCACAATAACATACATATTTTTACATATTTTCAGCTAAAAGTATGGCATAATTTGGTTTATTTTCATTTTCTCGGAAACTAGTAGGCCTAGAATTAAGATTTTTGGTTTAAAATGTTCGTAATGAATGCCTCTACAAATCTTGTTATGGTCAAAACCACGCCAGACTTACCGTTTTTGAGAAAAAATATGTGCATCGCACAATAACATACATATTTTCAGCTAAAAGTATGGCATAATTTGGTTTATTTTCATTTTCTCGGAAACTAGTAGGCCTAGAATTAAGATTTTTGGTTTAAAATGTTCGTAATGAATGCCTCTACAAATCTTGTTATGGTCAAAACCACGCCAGACTTACCGTTTTTGAGAAAAAATATGTGCATCGCACAATAACATACATATTTTCAGCTAAAAGTATGGCATAATTTGGTTTATTTTCATTTTCTCGGAAACTAGTAGGCCTAGAATTAAGATTTTTGGTTTAAAATGTTCGTAATGAATGCCTCTACAAATCTTGTTATGGTGAAAACCACGCCAGACTTACCGTTTTTGAGAAAAAATATGTGCATCGCACAATAACATACATATTTTTACATATTTTCAGCTAAAAGTATGGCATAATTTGGTTTATTTTCATTTTCTCGGAAACTAGTAGGCCTAGAATTAAGATTTTTGGTTTAAAATGTTCGTAATGAATGCCTCTACAAATCTTGTTATGGTCAAAACCACGCCAGACTTACCGTTTTTGAGAAAAAATATGTGCATCGCACAATAACATACATATTTTCAGCTAAAAGAATGGCATAATTTGGTTTATTTTCATTTTCTCGGAAACTAGAAGGCCTAGAATTAAGATTTTTGGTTTAAAATGTTCGTAATGAATGCCTCTACAAATCTTGTTATGGTCAAAACCACGCCAGACTTACCGTTTTTGAGAAAAAATATGTGCATCGCACAATAACATACATATTTTTACATATTTTCAGCTAAAAGTATGGCATAATTTGGTTTATTTTCATTTTCTCGGAAACTAGTAGGCCTAGAATTAAGATTTTTGGTTTAAAATGTTCGTAATGAATGCCTCTACAAATCTTGTTATGGTCAAAACCACGCCAGACTTACCGTTTTTGAGAAAAAATATGTGCATCGCACAATAACATACATATTTTCAGCTAAAAGTATGGCATAATTTGGTTTATTTTCATTTTCTCGGAAACTAGTAGGCCTAGAATTAAGATTTTTTGTTTAAAATGTTCGTAATGAATGCCTCTACAAATCTTGTTATGGTCAAAACCACGCCAGACTTACCGTTTTTGAGAAAAAATATGTGCATCGCACAATAACATACATATTTTCAGCTAAAAGTATGGCATAATTTGGTTTATTTTCATTTTCTCGGAAACTAGTAGGCCTAGAATTAAGATTTTTGGTTTAAAATGTTCGTAATGAATGCTTCTACAAATCTTGTTATGGTCAAAACCACGCCAGACTTACCGTTTTTGAGACAAAATATGTGCATCGCACAATAACATACATATTTTCAGCTAAAAGTATGGCATAATTTGGTTTATTTTCATTTTCTCGGAAACTAGTAGGCCTAGAATTAAGATTTTTGGTTTAAAATGTTCGTAATGAATGCCTCTACAAATCTTGTTATGGTCAAAACCACGCCAGACTTACCGTTTTTGAGAAAAAATATGTGCATCGCACAATAACATACATATTTTCAGCTAAAAGTATGGCATAATTTGGTTTATTTTCATTTTCTCGGAAACTAGTAGGCCTAGAATTAAGATTTTTGGTTTAAAATGTTCGTAATGAATGCCTCTACAAATCTTGTTATGGTCAAAACCACGCCAGACTTACCGTTTTTGAGAAAAAATATGTGCATCGCACAATAACATACATATTTTTACATATTTTCAGCTAAAAGTATGGTATAATTTGGTTTATTTTCATTTTCTCGGAAACTAGTAGGCCTAGAATTAAGATTTTTGGTTTAAAATGTTCGTAATGAATGCCTCTACAAATCTTGTTATGGTCAAAACCACGCCAGACTTACCGTTTTTGAGAAAAAATATGTGCATCGCACAATAACATACATATTTTCAGCTAAAAGTATGGCATAATTTGGTTTATTTTCATTTTCTCGGAAACTAGTAGGCCTAGAATTAAGATTTTTGGTTTAAAATGTTCGTAATGAATGCCTCTACAAATCTTGTTATGGTCAAAACCACGCCAGACTTACCGTTTTTGAGAAAAAATATGTGCATCGCACAATAACATACATATTTTCAGCTAAAAGTATGGCATAATTTGGTTTATTTTCATTTTCTCGGAAACTAGTAGGCCTAGAATTAAGATCTTTGGTTTAAAATGTTCGTAATGAATGCCTCTACAAATCTTGTTATGGTCAAAACCACGCCAGACTTACCGTTTTTGAGAAAAAATATGTGCATCGCACAATAACATACATATTTTCAGCTAAAAGTATGGCATAATTTGGTTTATTTTCATTTTCTCGGAAACTAGTAGGCCTAGAATTAAGATTTTTGGTTTAAAATGTTCGTAATGAATGCCTCTACAAATCTAGTTACGGTCAAAACCACGCCAGACTTACCGTTTTTGAGAAAAAATATGTGCATCGCACAATAACATACATATTTTTACATATTTTCAGCTAAAAGTATGGCATAATTTGGTATATTTTCATTTTCTCGGAAACTAGTAGGCCTAGAATTAAGATTTTTGGTTTAAAATGTTCGTAATGAATGCCTCTACAAATCTTGTTATGGTCAAAACCACGCCAGACTTACCGTTTTTGAGAAAAAATATGTGCATCGCACAATAACATACATATTTTCAGCTAAAAGTATGGCATAATTTGGTTTATTTTCATTTTCTCGGAAACTAGTAGGCCTAGAATTAAGATTTTTGGTTTAAAATGTTCGTAATGAATGCCTCTACAAATCTTGTTATGGTCAAAACCACGCCAGACTTACCGTTTTTGAGAAAAAATATGTGCATCGCACAATAACATACATATTTTTACATATTTTCAGCCAAAAGTATGGCATAATTTGGTTTATTTTCATTTTCTCGGAAACTAGAAGGCTTAGAATTAAGATTTTTGGTTTAAAATGTTCGTAATGAATGCCTCTACAAATCTTGTTATGGTCAAAACCACGCCAGACTTACCGTTTTTGAGAAAAAATATGTGCATCGCACAATAACATACATATTTTTACATATTTTCAGCTAAAAGTATGGCATAATTTGGTTTATTTTCATTTTCTCGGAAACTAGTAGGCCTAGAATTAAGATTTTTGGTTTAAAATGTTCGTAATGAATGCCTCTACAAATCTTGTTATGGTCAAAACCACGCCAGACTTACCGTTTTTGAGAAAAAATATGTGCATCGCACAATAACATACATATTTTTACATATTTTCAGCTAAAAGTATGGCATAATTTGGTTTATTTTCATTTTCTCGGAAACTAGTAGGCCTAGAATTAAGATTTTTGGTTTAAAATGTTCGTAATGAATGCCTCTACAAATCTTGTTATGGTCAAAACCACGCCAGACTTACCGTTTTTGAGAAAAAATATGTGCATCGCACAATAACATACATATTTTCAGCTAAAAGTATGGCATAATTTGGTTTATTTTCATTTTCTCGGAAACTAGTAGGCCTAGAATTAAGATTTTTGGTTTAAAATGTTCGTAATGAATGCCTCTACAAATCTTGTTATGGTCAAAACCACGCCAGACTTACCGTTTTTGAGAAAAAATATGTGCATCGCACAATAACATACATATTTTCAGCTAAAAGTATGGCATAATTTGGTTTATTTTCATTTTCTCGGAAACTAGTAGGCCTAGAATTAAGATTTTTGGTTTAAAATGTTCGTAATGAATGCCTCTACAAATCTTGTTATGGTCAAAACCACGCCAGACTTACCGTTTTTGAGAAAAAATATGTGCATCGCACAATAACATACATATTTTCAGCTAAAAGTATGGCATAATTTGGTTTATTTTCATTTTCTCGGAAACTAGTAGGCCTAGAATTAAGATTTTTGGTTTAAAATGTTCGTAATGAATGCCTCTACAAATCTTGTTATGGTCAAAACCACGCCAGACTTACCGTTTTTGAGAAAAAATATGTGCATCGCACAATAACATACATATTTTCAGCTAAAAGTATGGCATAATTTGGTTTATTTTCATTTTCTCGGAAACTAGTAGGCCTAGAATTAAAATTTTTGGTTTAAAATGTTCGTAATGAATGCCTCTACAAATCTTGTTATGGTCAAAACCACGCCAGACTTACCGTTTTTGAGAAAAAATATGTGCATCGCACAATAACATACATATTTTCAGCTAAAAGTATGGCATAATTTGGTTTATTTTCATTTTCTCGGAAACTAGTAGGCCTAGAATTAAGATTTTTGGTTTAAAATGTTCGTAATGAATGCCTCTACAAATCTTGTTATGGTCAAAACCACGCCAGACTTACCGTTTTTGAGAAAAAATATGTGCATCGCACAATAACATACATATTTTTACATATTTTCAGCTAAAAGTATGGCATAATTTGGTTTATTTTCATTTTCTCGGAAACTAGTAGGCCTAGAATTAAGATTTTTGGTTTAAAATGTTCGTAATGAATGCCTCTACAAATCTTGTTATGGTTAAAACCACGCCAGACTTACCGTTTTTGAGAAAAAATATGTGCATCGCACAATAACATACATATTTTCAGCTAAAAGTATGGCATAATTTGGTTTATTTTCATTTTCTCGGAAACTAGTAGGCCTAGAATTAAGATTTTTGGTTTAAAATGTTCGTAATGAATGCCTCTACAAATCTTGTTATGGTCAAATCCACGCCAGACTTACCGTTTTTGAGAAAAAATATGTACATCGCACAATAACATACATATTTTCAGCTAAAAGTATGGCATAATTTGGTTTATTTTCATTTTCTCGGAAACTAGTAGGCCTAGAATTAAGATTTTTGGTTTAAAATGTTCGTAATGAATGCCTCTACAAATCTTGTTATGGTCAAAACCACGCCAGGCTTACCGTTTTTGAGAAAAAATATGTGCATCGCACAATAACATACATATTTTTACATATTTTCAGCTAAAAGTATGGCATAATTTGGTTTATTTTCATTTTCTCGGAAACTAGTAGGCCTAGAATTAAGATTTTTGGTTTAAAATGTTCGTAATGAATGCCTCTACAAATCTTGTTATGGTCAAAACCACGCCAGACTTACCGTTTTTGAGAAAAAATATGTGCATCGCACAATAACATACATATTTTTACATATTTTCAGCTAAAAGTATGGCATAATTTGGTTTATTTTCATTTTCTCGGAAACTAATAGGCCTAGAATTAAGATTTTTGTTTTAAAATGTTCGTAATGAATGCCTCTACAAATCTTGTTATGGTCAAAACCACGCCAGACTTACCGTTTTTGAGAAAAAATATGTGCATCGCACAATAACATACATATTTTTACATATTTTCAGCTAAAAGTATGGCATAATTTGGTTTATTTTCATTTTCTCGGAAACTAATAGGCCTAGAATTAAGATTTTTGTTTTAAAATGTTCGTAATGAATGCCTCTACAAATCTTGTTATGGTCAAAACCACGCCAGACTTACCGTTTTTGAGAAAAAATATGTGCATCGCACAATAACATACATATTTTCAGCTAAAAGTATGGCATAATTTGGTTTATTTTCATTTTCTCGGAAACTAGTAGGCCTAGAATTAAGATTTTTGGTTTAAAATGTTCGTAATGAATGCCTCTACAAATCTTGTTATGGTCAAAACCACGCCAGACTTACCGTTTTTGAGAAAAAATATGTGCATCGCACAATAACATACATATTTTCAGCTAAAAGTATGGCATAATTTGGTTTATTTTCATTTTCTCGGAAACTAGTAGGCCTAGAATTAAGATTTTTGGTTTAAAATGTTCGTAATGAATGCCTCTATAAATCTTGTTATGGTCAAAACCACGCCAGACTTACCGTTTTTGAGAAAAAATATGTGCATCGCACAATAACATACATATTTTCAGCTAAAAGTATGGCATAATTTGGTTTATTTTCATTTTCTCGGAAACTAGTAGGCCTAGAATTAAGATTTTTGGTTTAAAATGTTCGTAATGAATGCCTCTACAAATCTTGTTATGGTCAAAACCACGCCAGACTTACCGTTTTTGAGAAAAAATATGTGCATCGCACAATAACATACATATTTTCAGCTAAAAGTATGGCATAATTTGGTTTATTTTCATTTTCTCGGAAACTAGTAGGCCTAGAATTAAGATTTTTGGTTTAAAATGTTCGTAATGAATGCCTCTACAAATCTTGTTATGGTCAAAACCACGCCAGACTTACCGTTTTTGAGAAAAAATATGTGCATCGCACAATAACATACATATTTTCAGCTAAAAGTATGGCATAATTTGGTTTATTTTCATTTTCTCGGAAACTAGTAGGCCTAGAATTAAGATTTTTGGTTTAAAATGTTCGTAATGAATGCCTCTACAAATCTTGTTATGGTCAAAACCACGCCAGACTTACCGTTTTTGAGAAAAAATATGTGCATCGCACAATAACATACATATTTTCAGCTAAAAGTGTGGCATAATTTGGTTTATTTTCATTTTCTCGGAAACTAGTAGGCCTAGAATTAAGATTTTTGGTTTAAAATGTTCGTAATGAATGCCTCTACAAATCTTGTTATGGTGAAAACCACGCCAGACTTACCGTTTTTGAGAAAAAATATGTGCATCGCACAATAACATACATATTTTCAGCTAAAAGTATGGCATAATTTGGTTTATTTTCATTTTCTCGGAAACTAGTAGGCCTAGAATTAAGATCTTTGGTTTAAAATGTTCGTAATGAATGCCTCTACAAATCTTGTTATGGTCAAAACCACGCCAGACTTACCGTTTTTGAGAAAAAATATGTGCATCGCACAATAACATACATATTTTCAGCTAAAAGTATGGCATAATTTGGTTTATTTTCATTTTCTCGGAAACTAGTAGGCCTAGAATTAAGATTTTTGGTTTAAAATGTTCGTAATGAATGCCTCTACAAATCTTGTTATGGTCAAAACCACGCCAGACTTACCGTTTTTGAGAAAAAATATGTGCATCGCACAATAACATACATATTTTCAGCTAAAAGTATGGCATAATTTGGTTTATTTTTATTTTCTCGGAAACTAGTAGACCTAGAATTAAGATTTTTGGTTTAAAATGTTCGTAATGAATGCCTCTACAAATCTTGTTATGGTCAAAACCACGCCAGACTTACCGTTTTTGACAAAAAATATGTGCATCGCACAATAACATACATATTTTCAGCTAAAAGTATGGCATAATTTGGTTTATTTTCATTTTCTCGGAAACTAGTAGGCCTAGAATTAAGATTTTTGGTTTAAAATGTTCGTAATGAATGCCTCTACAAATCTTGTTATGGTCAAAACCACGCCAGACTTACCGTTTTTGAGAAAAAATATGTGCATCGCACAATAACATACATATTTTCAGCTAAAAGTATGGCATAATTTGGTTTATTTTCATTTTCTCGGAAACTAGTAGGCCTAGAATTAAGATTTTTGGTTTAAAATGTTCGTAATGAATGCCTCTACAAATCTTGTTATGGTCAAAACCACGCCAGACTTGCCGTTTTTGAGAAAAAATATGTGCATCGCACAATAACATACATATTTTCAGCTAAAAGTATGGCATAATTTGGTTTATTTTCATTTTCTCGGAAACTAGTAGGCCTAGAATTAAGATTTTTGGTTTAAAATGTTCGTAATGAATGCCTCTACAAATCTTGTTATGGTCAAAACCACGCCAGACTTACCGTTTTTGAGAAAAAATATGTGCATCGCACAATAACATACATATTTTCAGCTAAAAGTATGGCATAATTTGGTTTATTTTCATTTTCTCGGAAACTAGTAGGCCTAGAATTAAGATTTTTGGTTTAAAATGTTCGTAATGAATGCCTCTACAAATCTTGTTATGGTTAAAACCACGCCAGACTTACCGTTTTTGAGAAAAAATATGTGCATCGCACAATAACATACATATTTTCAGCTAAAAGTATGGCATAATTTGGTTTATTTTCATTTTCTCGGAAACTAGTAGGCCTAGAATTAAGATTTTTGGTTTAAAATGTTCGTAATGAATGCCTCTACAAATCTTGTTATGGTCAAAACCACGCCAGACTTACCGTTTTTGAGAAAAAATATGTGCATCGCACAATAACATACATATTTTTACATATTTTCAGCTAAAAGTATGGCATAATTTGGTTTATTTTCATTTTCTCGGAAACTAGTAGGCCTAGAATTAAGATTTTTGGTTTAAAATGTTCGTAACGAATGCCTCTACAAATCTTGCTATGGTCAAAACCACGCCAGACTTACCGTTTTTGAGAAAAAATATGTGCATCGCACAATAACATACATATTTTTACATATTTTCAGCTAAAAGTATGGCATAATTTGGTTTATTTTCATTTTCTCGGAAACTAGTAGGCCTAGAATTAAGGTTTTTGGTTTAAAATGTTCGTAATGAATGCCTCTACAAATCTTGTTATGGTCAAAACCACGCCAGACTTACCGTTTTTGAGAAAAAATATGTGCATCGCACAATAACATACATATTTTTACATATTTTCAGCTAAAAGTATGGCATAATTTGGTTTATTTTCATTTTCTCGGAAACTAGTAGGCCTAGAATTAAGATTTTTGGTTTAAAATGTTCGTAATGAATGCCTCTACAAATCTTGTTATGGTCAAAACCACGCCAGACTTACCGTTTTTGAGAAAAAATATGTGCATCGCACAATAACATACATATTTTTACATATTTTCAGCTAAAAGTATGGCATAATTTGGTTTATTTTCATTTTCTCGGAAACTAGTAGGCCTAGAATTAAGATTTTTGGTTTAAAATGTTCGTAATGAATGCCTCTACAAATCTTGTTATGGTCAAAACCACGCCAGACTTACCGTTTCTGAGAAAAAATATGTGCATCGCACAATAACATACATATTTTTACATATTTTCAGCTAAAAGTATGGCATAATTTGGTTTATTTTCATTTTCTCGGAAACTAGTAGGCCTAGAATTAAGATTTTTGGTTTAAAATGTTCGTAATGAATGCCTCTACAAATCTTGTTATGGTCAAAACCACGCCAGACTTACCGTTTTTGAGAAAAAATATGTGCATCGCACAATAACATACATATTTTTACATATTTTCAGCTAAAAGTATGGCATAATTTGGTTTATTTTCATTTTCTCGGAAACTAGTAGGCCTAGAATTAAGATTTTTGGTTTAAAATGTTCGTAATGAATGCCTCTACAAATCTTGTTATGGTCAAAACCACGCCAGACTTACCGTTTTTGAGAAAAAATATGTGCATCGCACAATAACATACATATTTTTACATATTTTCAGCTAAAAGTATGGCATAATTTGGTTTATTTTCATTTTTTTTCGGAAACTAGTAGGCCTAGAATTAAGATTTTTGGTTTAAAATGTTCGTAATGAATGCCTCTACAAATCTTGTTATGGTCAAAACCACGCCAGACTTACCGTTTCTGAGAAAAAATATGTGCATCGCACAATAACATACATATTTTCAGCTAAAAGTATGGCATAATTTGGTTTATTTTCATTTTCTCGGAAACTAGTAGGCCTAGAATTAAGATTTTTGGTTTAAAATGTTCGTAATGAATGCCTCTACAAATCTTGTTATGGTCAAAACCACGCCAGACTTACCGTTTTTGAGAAAAAATATGTGCATCGCACAATAACATACATATTTTCAGCTAAAAGTATGGCATAATTTGGTTTATTTTTATTTTCTCGGAAACTAGTAGGCCTAGAATTAAGATTTTTGGTTTAAAATGTTCGTAATGAATGCCTCTACAAATCTTGTTATGGTCAAAACCACGCCAGACTTACCGTTTTTGACAAAAAATATGTGCATCGCACAATAACATACATATTTTCAGCTAAAAGTATGGCATAATTTGGTTTATTTTCATTTTCTCGGAAACTAGTAGGCCTAGAATTAAGATTTTTGGTTTAAAATGTTCGTAATGAATGCCTCTACAAATCTTGTTATGGTCAAAACCACGCCAGACTTACCGTTTTTGAGAAAAAATATGTGCATCGCACAATAACATACATATTTTCAGCTAAAAGTATGGCATAATTTGGTTTATTTTCATTTTCTCGGAAACTAATAGGCCTAGAATTAAGATTTTTGTTTTAAAATGTTCGTAATGAATGCCTCTACAAATCTTGTTATGGTCAAAACCACGCCAGACTTACCGTTTTTGAGAAAAAAAATGTGCATCGCACAATAACATACATATTTTCAGCTAAAAGTATGGCATAATTTGGTTTATTTTCATTTTCTCGGAAACTAGTAGGCCTAGAATTAAGATTTTTGGTTTAAAATGTTCGTAATGAATGCCTCTACAAATCTTGTTATGGTCAAAACCACGCCAGACTTACCGTTTTTGAGAAAAAATATGTGCATCGCACAATAACATACATATTTTCAGCTAAAAGTATGGCATAATTTGGTTTATTTTCATTTTCTCGGAAACTAGTAGGCCTAGAATTAAGATTTTTGGTTTAAAATGTTCGTAATGAATGCCTCTACAAATCTTGTTATGGTCAAAACCACGCCAGACTTACCGTTTTTGAGAAAAAATATGTGAATCGCACAATAACATACATATTTTTACATATTTTCAGCTAAAATTATGGCATAATTTGGTTTATTTTCATTTTCTCGGAAACTAGAAGGCCTAGAATTAAGATTTTTGGTTTAAAATGTTCGTAATGAATGCCTCTACAAATCTTGTTATGGTCAAAACCACGCCAGACTTACCGTTTTTGAGAAAAAATATGTGCATCGCACAATAACATACATATTTTTACATATTTTCAGCTAAAAGTATGGCATAATTTGGTTTATTTTCATTTTCTCGGAAACTAGTAGGCCTAGAATTAAGATTTTTGGTTTAAAATGTTCGTAATGAATGCCTCTACAAATCTTGTTATGGTCAAAACCACGCCAGACTTACCGTTTTTGAGAAAAAATATGTGCATCGCACAATAACATACATATTTTTACATATTTTCAGCTAAAAGTATGGCATAATTTGGTTTATTTTCATTTTCTCGGAAACTAGTAGGCCTAGAATTAAGATTTTTGGTTTAAAATGTTCGTAATGAATGCCTCTACAAATCTTGTTATGGTCAAAACCACGCCAGACTTACCGTTTTTGAGAAAAAATATGTGCATCGCACAATAACATACATATTTTTACATATTTTCAGCTAAAAGTATGGCATAATTTGGTTTATTTTCATTTTTTTTCGGAAACTAGTAGGCCTAGAATTAAGATTTTTGGTTTAAAATGTTCGTAATGAATGCCTCTACAAATCTTGTTATGGTCAAAACCACGCCAGACTTACCGTTTTTGAGAAAAAATATGTGCATCGCACAATAACATACATATTTTCAGCTAAAAGTATGGCATAATTTGGTTTATTTTCATTTTCTCGGAAACTAGTAGGCCTAGAATTAAGATTTTTGGTTTAAAATGTTCGTAATGAATGCCTCTACAAATCTTGTTATGGTCAAAACCACGCCAGACTTACCGTTTTTGAGAAAAAATATGTGCATCGCACAATAACATACATATTTTTACATATTTTCAGCTAAAAGTATGGCATAATTTGGTATATTTTCATTTTCTCGGAAACTAGTAGGCCTAGAATTAAGATTTTTGGTTTAAAATGTTCGTAATGAATGCCTCTACAAATCTTGTTATGGTCAAAACCACGCCAGACTTACCGTTTTTGAGAAAAAATATGTGCATCGCACAATAACATACATATTTTCAGCTAAAAGTATGGCATAATTTGGTTTATTTTCATTTTCTCGGAAACTAGTAGGCCTAGAATTAAGATTTTTGGTTTAAAATGTTCGTAATGAATGCCTCTACAAATCTTGTTATGATCAAAACCACGCCAGACTTACCGTTTTTGAGAAAAAATATGTGCATCGCACAATAACATACATATTTTTACATATTTTCAGCTAAAAGTATGGCATAATTTGGTTTATTTTCATTTTCTCGGAAACTAGAAGGCCTAGAATTAAGATTTTTGGTTTAAAATGTTCGTAATGAATGCCTCTACAAATCTTGTTATGGTCAAAACCACGCCAGACTTACCGTTTTTGAGAAAAAATATGTGCATCGCACAATAACATACATATTTTCAGCTAAAAGTATGGCATAATTTGGTTTATTTTCATTTTCTCGGAAACTAGTAGGCCTAGAATTAAGATTTTTGGTTTAAAATGTTCGTAATGAATGCCTCTACAAATCTTGTTATGGTCAAAACCACGCCAGACTTACCGTTTTTGAGAAAAAATATGTGCATCGCACAATAACATACATATTTTCAGCTAAAAGTATGGCATAATTTGGTTTATTTTCATTTTCTCGGAAACTAGTAGGCCTAGAATTAAGATCTTTGGTTTAAAATGTTCGTAATGAATGCCTCTACAAATCTTGTTATGGTCAAAACCACGCCAGGCTTACCGTTTTTGAGAAAAAATATGTGCATCGCACAATAACATACATATTTTTACATATTTTCAGCTAAAAGTATGGCATAATTTGGTTTATTTTCATTTTCTCGGAAACTAGTAGGCCTAGAATTAAGATTTTTGGTTTAAAATGTTCGTAATGAATGCCTCTACAAATCTTGTTATGGTCAAAACCACGCCAGACTTACCGTTTTTGAGAAAAAATATGTGCATCGCACAATAACATACATATTTTTACATATTTTCAGCTAAAAGTATGGCATAATTTGGTTTATTTTCATTTTCTCGGAAACTAGTAGGCCTAGAATTAAGATTTTTGGTTTAAAATGTTCGTAATGAATGCCTCTACAAATCTTGTTATGGTCAAAACCACGCCAGACTTACCGTTTTTGAGAAAAAATATGTGCATCGCACAATAACATACATATTTTCAGCTAAAAGTATGGCATAATTTGGTTTATTTTCATTTTCTCGGAAACTAGTAGGCCTAGAATTAAGATCTTTGGTTTAAAATGTTCGTAATGAATGCCTCTACAAATCTTGTTATGGTCAAAACCACGCCAGACTTACCGTTTTTGAGAAAAAATATGTGCATCGCACAATAACATACATATTTTTACATATTTTCAGCTAAAAGTATGGCATAATTTGGTTTATTTTCATTTTCTCGGAAACTAGTAGGCCTAGAATTAAGATTTTTGGTTTAAAATGTTCGTAATGAATGCCTCTACAAATCTTGTTATGGTTAAAACCACGCCAGACTTACCGTTTTTGAGAAAAAATATGTGCATCGCACAATAACATACATATTTTTACATATTTTCAGCTAAAAGTATGGCATAATTTGGTTTATTTTCATTTTCTCGGAAACTAGTAGGCCTAGAATTAAGATTTTTGGTTTAAAATGTTCGTAATGAATGCCTCTACAAATCTTGTTATGGTCAAAACCACGCCAGACTTACCGTTTTTGAGAAAAAATATGTGCATCGCACAATAACATACATATTTTCAGCTAAAAGTATGGCATAATTTGGTTTATTTTCATTTTCTCGGAAACTAGTAGGCCTAGAATTAAGATTTTTTGTTTAAAATGTTCGTAATGAATGCCTCTACAAATCTTGTTATGGTCAAAACCACGCCAGACTTACCGTTTTTGAGAAAAAATATGTGCATCGCACAATAACATACATATTTTCAGCTAAAAGTATGGCATAATTTGGTTTATTTTCATTTTCTCGGAAACTAGTAGGCCTAGAATTAAGATTTTTGGTTTAAAATGTTCGTAATGAATGCCTCTACAAATCTTGTTATGGTCAAAACCACGCCAGACTTACCGTTTTTGAGAAAAAATATGTGCATCGCACAATAACATACATATTTTTACATATTTTCAGCTAAAAGTATGGCATAATTTGGTTTATTTTCATTTTCTCGGAAACTAGTAGGCCTAGAATTAAGATTTTTGGTTTAAAATGTTCGTAATGAATGCCTCTACAAATCTTGTTATGGTCAAAACCACGCCAGACTTATCGTTTTTGAGAAAAAATATGTGCATCGCACAATAACATACATATTTTCAGCTAAAAGTATGGCATAATTTGGTTTATTTTCATTTTCTCGGAAACTAGTAGGCCTAGAATTAAGATTTTTGGTTTAAAATGTTCGTAATGAATGCCTCTACAAATCTTGTTATGGTCAAAACCACGCCAGACTTACCGTTTTTGAGAAAAAATATGTGCATCGCACAATAACATACATATTTTTACATATTTTCAGCTAAAAGTATGGCATAATTTGGTTTATTTTCATTTTCTCGGAAACTAGTAGGCCTAGAATTAAGATTTTTGGTTTAAAATGTTCGTAATGAATGCCTCTACAAATCTTGTTATGGTCAAAACCACGCCAGACTTACCGTTTTTGAGAAAAAATATGTGCATCGCACAATAACATACATATTTTTACATATTTTCAGCTAAAAGTATGGCATAATTTGGTTTATTTTCATTTTCTCGGAAACTAATAGGCCTAGAATTAAGATTTTTGGTTTAAAATGTTCGTAATGAATGCCTCTACAAATCTTGTTATGGTCAAAACCACGCCAGACTTACCGTTTTTGAGAAAAAATATGTGCATCGCACAATAACATACATATTTTCAGCTAAAAGTATGGCATAATTTGGTTTATTTTTATTTTCTCGGAAACTAGTAGGCCTAGAATTAAGATTTTTGGTTTAAAATGTTCGTAATGAATGCCTCTACAAATCTTGTTATGGTCAAAACCACGCCAGACTTACCGTTTTTGAGAAAAAATATGTGCATCGCACAATAACATACATATTTTTACATATTTTCAGCTAAAAGTATGG
This sequence comes from Myathropa florea, assembly GCA_930367185.1. Lineage (NCBI taxonomy): Eukaryota > Metazoa > Arthropoda > Insecta > Diptera > Syrphidae > Myathropa > Myathropa florea. The sequence continues at coordinate 572,254 of CAKNEX010000122.1, read as the reverse complement.
CATAATTTGGTTTATTTTCATTTTCTCGGAAACTAGTAGGCCTAGAATTAAGATTTTTGGTTTAAAATGTTCGTAATGAATGCCTCTACAAATCTTGTTATGGTCAAAACCACGCCAGACTTACCGTTTTTGAGAAAAAATATGTGCATCGCACAATAACATACATATTTTCAGCTAAAAGTATGGCATAATTTGGTTTATTTTCATTTTCTCGGAAACTAGTAGGCCTAGAATTAAGATTTTTGGTTTAAAATGTTCGTAATGAATGCCTCTACAAATCTTGTTATGGTCAAAACCACGCCAGACTTACCGTTTTTGAGAAAAAATATGTGCATCGCACAATAACATACATATTTTCAGCTAAAAGTATGGCATAATTTGGTTTATTTTCATTTTCTCGGAAACTAGTAGGCCCAGAATTAAGATTTTTGGTTTAAAATGTTCGTAATGAATGCCTCTACAAATCTTGTTATGGTCAAAACCACGCCAGACTTACCGTTTTTGAGAAAAAATATGTGCATCGCACAATAACATACATATTTTTACATATTTTCAGCTAAAAGTATGGCATAATTTGGTTTATTTTCATTTTCTCGGAAACTAATAGGCCTAGAATTAAGATTTTTGGTTTAAAATGTTCGTAATGAATGCCTCTACAAATCTTGTTATGGTCAAAACCACGCCAGACTTACCGTTTTTGAGAAAAAATATGTGCATCGCACAATAACATACATATTTTCAGCTAAAAGTATGGCATAATTTGGTTTATTTTTATTTTCTCGGAAACTAGTAGGCCTAGAATTAAGATTTTTGGTTTAAAATGTTCGTAATGAATGCCTCTACAAATCTTGTTATGGTCAAAACCACGCCAGACTTACCGTTTTTGAGAAAAAATATGTGCATCGCACAATAACATACGTATTTTCAGCTAAAAGTATGGCATAATTTGGTTTATTTTCATTTTCTCGGAAACTAGTAGGCCTAGAATTAAGACTTTTGGTTTAAAATGTTCGTAATGAATGCCTCTACAAATCTTGTTATGGTCAAAACCACGCCAGACTTACCGTTTTTGAGAAAAAATATGTGCATCGCACAATAACATACATATTTTCAGCTAAAAGTATGGCATAATTTGGTTTATTTTCATTTTCTCGGAAACTAGTAGGCCTAGAATTAAGATTTTTGGTTTAAAATGTTCGTAATGAATGCCTCTACAAATCTTGTTATGGTCAAAACCACGCCAGACTTACCGTTTTTGAGAAAAAATATGTGCATCGCACAATAACATACATATTTTCAGCTAAAAGTATGGCATAATTTGGTTTATTTTCATTTTCTCGGAAACTAGTAGGCCTAGAATTAAGATTTTTGGTTTAAAATGTTCGTAATGAATGCCTCTACAAATCTTGTTATGGTCAAAACCACGCCAGACTTACCGTTTTTGAGAAAAAATATGTGCATCGCACAATAACATACATATTTTCAGCTAAAAGTATGGCATAATTTGGTTTATTTTCATTTTCTCGGAAACTAGTAGGCCTAGAATTAAGATTTTTGGTTTAAAATGTTCGTAATGAATGCCTCTACAAATCTTGTTATGGTCAAAACCACGCCAGACTTACCGTTTTTGAGAAAAAATATGTGCATCGCACAATAACATACATATTTTTACATATTTTCAGCTAAAAGTATGGCATAATTTGGTTTATTTTCATTTTCTCGGAAACTAGTAGGCCTAGAATTAAGATTTTTGGTTTAAAATGTTCGTAATGAATGCCTCTACAAATCTTGTTATGGTCAAAACCACGCCAGACTTACCGTTTTTGAGAAAAAATATGTGCATCGCACAATAACATACATATTTTTACATATTTTCAGCTAAAAGTATGGCATAATTTGGTTTATTTTCATTTTTTTTCGGAAACTAGTAGGCCTAGAATTAAGATTTTTGGTTTAAAATGTTCGTAATGAATGCCTCTACAAATCTTGTTATGGTCAAAACCACGCCAGACTTACCGTTTTTGAGAAAAAATATGTGCATCGCACAATAACATACATATTTTCAGCTAAAAGTATGGCATAATTTGGTTTATTTTCATTTTCTCGGAAACTAGTAGGCCTAGAATTAAGATTTTTAGTTTAAAATGTTCGTAATGAATGCCTCTACAAATCTTGTTATGGTCAAAACCACGCCAGACTTACCGTTTTTGAGAAAAAATATGTGCATCGCACAATAACATACATATTTTCAGCTAAAAGTATGGCATAATTTGGTTTATTTTCATTTTCTCGGAAACTAGTAGGCCTAGAATTAAGATTTTTGGTTTAAAATGTTCGTAATGAATGCCTCTACAAATCTTGTTATGGTCAAAACCACGCCAGACTTACCGTTTTTGAGAAAAAATATGTGCATCGCACAATAACATACATATTTTCAGCTAAAAGTATGGCATAATTTGGTTTATTTTCATTTTCTCGGAAACTAGTAGGCCTAGAATTAAGATTTTTGGTTTAAAATGTTCGTAATGAATGCCTCTACAAATCTTGTTATGGTCAAAACCACGCCAGACTTACCGTTTTTGAGAAAAAATATGTGCATCGCACAATAACATACATATTTTTACATATTTTCAGCTAAAAGTATGGCATAATTATGTTCTTGTTATGGTCAAAACCACGCCAGACTTACCGTTTTTGAGAAAAAATATGTGCATCGCACAATAACATACATATTTTCAGCTAAAAGTATGGCATAATTTGGTTTATTTTCATTTTCTCGGAAACTAGTAGGCCTAGAATTAAGATTTTTGGTTTAAAATGTTCGTAATGAATGCCTCTACAAATCTTGTTATGGTCAAAACCACGCCAGACTTACCGTTTTTGAGAAAAAATATGTGCATCGCACAATAACATACATATTTTCAGCTAAAAGTATGGCATAATTTGGTTTATTTTCATTTTCTCGGAAACTAGTAGGCCTAGAATTAAGATTTTTGGTTTAAAATGTTCGTAATGAATGCCTCTACAAATCTTGTTATGGTCAAAACCACGCCAGACTTACCGTTTTTGAGAAAAAATATGTGCATCGCACAATAACATACATATTTTCAGCTAAAAGTATGGCATAATTTGGTTTATTTTTATTTTCTCGGAAACTAGTAGGCCTAGAATTAAGATTTTTGGTTTAAAATGTTCGTAATGAATGCCTCTACAAATCTTGTTATGGTCAAAACCACGCCAGACTTACCGTTTTTGAGAAAAAATATGTGCATCGCACAATAACATACATATTTTTACATATTTTCAGCTAAAAGTATGGCATAATTTGGTTTATTTTCATTTTCTCGGAAACTAGTAGGCCTAGAATTAAGATTTTTGGTTTAAAATGTTCGTAATGAATGCCTCTACAAATGGTCAAAACCACGCCAGACTTACCGTTTTTGAGAAAAAATATGTGCATCGCACAATAACATACATATTTTTACATATTTTCAGCTAAAAGTATGGCATAATTTGGTTTATTTTCATTTTCTCGGAAACTAGTAGGCCTAGAATTAAGATTTTTGGTTTAAAATGTTCGTAATGAATGCCTCTACAAATCTTGTTATGGTCAAAACCACGCCAGACTTACCGTTTTTGAGAAAAAATATGTGCATCGCACAATAACATACATATTTTTACATATTTTCAGCTAAAAGTATGGCATAATTTGGTTTATTTTCATTTTCTCGGAAACTAGTAGGCCTAGAATTAAGATTTTTGGTTTAAAATGTTCGTAATGAATGCCTCTACAAATCTTGTTATGGTCAAAACCACGCCAGACTTATCGTTTTTGAGAAAAAATATGTGCATCGCACAATAACATACATATTTTCAGCTAAAAGTATGGCATAATTTGGTTTATTTTCATTTTCTCGGAAACTAGTAGGCCTAGAATTAAGATTTTTGGTTTAAAATGTTCGTAATGAATGCCTCTACAAATCTTGTTATGGTCAAAACCACGCCAGACTTACCGTTTTTGAGAAAAAATATGTGCATCGCACAATAACATACATATTTTTACATATTTTCAGCTAAAAGTATGGCATAATTTGGTTTATTTTCATTTTCTCGGAAACTAGTAGGCCTAGAATTAAGATTTTTGGTTTAAAATGTTCGTAATGAATGCCTCTACAAATCTTGTTATGGTCAAAACCACGCCAGACTTATCGTTTTTGAGAAAAAATATGTGCATCGCACAATAACATACATATTTTCAGCTAAAAGTATGGCATAATTTGGTTTATTTTCATTTTCTCGGAAACTAGTAGGCCTAGAATTAAGATTTTTGGTTTAAAATGTTCGTAATGAATGCCTCTACAAATCTTGTTATGGTCAAAACCACGCCAGACTTACCGTTTTTGAGAAAAAATATGTGCATCGCACAATAACATACATATTTTCAGCTAAAAGTATGGCATAATTTGGTTTATTTTCATTTTCTCGGAAACTAGTAGGCCTAGAATTAAGATTTTTGGTTTAAAATGTTCGTAATGAATGCCTCTACAAATCTTGTTATGGTCAAAACCACGCCAGACTTACCGTTTTTGAGAAAAAATATGTGCATCGCACAATAACATACATATTTTTACATATTTTCAGCTAAAAGTATGGCATAATTTTGTTCTTGTTATGGTCAAAACCACGCCAGACTTACCGTTTTTGAGAAAAAATATGTGCATCGCACAATAACATACATATTTTCAGCTAAAAGTATGGCATAATTTGGTTTATTTTCATTTTCTCGGAAACTAGTAGGCCTAGAATTAAGATTTTTGGTTTAAAATGTTCGTAATGAATGCCTCTACAAATCTTGTTATGGTCAAAACCACGCCAGACTTACCGTTTTTGAGAAAAAATATGTGCATCGCACAATAACATACATATTTTCAGCTAAAAGTATGGCATAATTTGGTTTATTTTCATTTTCTCGGAAACTAGTAGGCCTAGAATTAAGATTTTTGGTTTAAAATGTTCGTAATGAATGCCTCTACAAATCTTGTTATGGTCAAAACCACGCCAGACTTACCGTTTTTGAGAAAAAATATGTGCATCGCACAATAACATACATATTTTCAGCTAAAAGTATGGCATAATTTGGTTTATTTTTATTTTCTCGGAAACTAGTAGGCCTAGAATTAAGATTTTTGGTTTAAAATGTTCGTAATGAATGCCTCTACAAATCTTGTTATGGTCAAAACCACGCCAGACTTACCGTTTTTGAGAAAAAATATGTGCATCGCACAATAACATACATATTTTTACATATTTTCAGCTAAAAGTATGGCATAATTTGGTTTATTTTCATTTTCTCGGAAACTAGTAGGCCTAGAATTAAGATTTTTGGTTTAAAATGTTCGTAATGAATGCCTCTACAAATGGTCAAAACCACGCCAGACTTACCGTTTTTGAGAAAAAATATGTGCATCGCACAATAACATACATATTTTTACATATTTTCAGCTAAAAGTATGGCATAATTTGGTTTATTTTCATTTTCTCGGAAACTAGAAGGCCTAGAATTAAGATTTTTGGTTTAAAATGTTCGTAATGAATGCCTCTACAAATCTTGTTATGGTCAAAACCTCGCCAGACTTACCGTTTTTGAGAAAAAATATGTGCATCGCACAATAACATACATATTTTTACATATTTTCAGCTAAAAGTATGGCATAATTTGGTTTATTTTCATTTTCTCGGAAACTAGTAGGCCTAGAATTAAGATTTTTGGTTTAAAATGTTCGTAATGAATGCCTCTACAAATCTTGTTATGGTCAAAACCACGCCAGACTTATCGTTTTTGAGAAAAAATATGTGCATCGCACAATAACATACATATTTTCAGCTAAAAGTATGGCATAATTTGGTTTATTTTCATTTTCTCGGAAACTAGTAGGCCTAGAATTAAGATTTTTGGTTTAAAATGTTCGTAATGAATGCCTCTACAAATCTTGTTATGGTCAAAACCACGCCAGACTTACCGTTTTTGAGAAAAAATATGTGCATCGCACAATAACATACATATTTTTACATATTTTCAGCTAAAAGTATGGCATAATTTGGTTTATTTTCATTTTCTCGGAAACTAGTAGGCCTAGAATTAAGATTTTTGGTTTAAAATGTTCGTAATGAATGCCTCTACAAATCTTGTTATGGTCAAAACCACGCCGGACTTATCGTTTTTGAGAAAAAATATGTGCATCGCACAATAACATACATATTTTCAGCTAAAAGTATGGCATAATTTGGTTTATTTTCATTTTCTCGGAAACTAGTAGGCCTAGAATTAAGATTTTTGGTTTAAAATGTTCGTAATGAATGCCTCTACAAATCTTGTTATGGTCAAAACCACGCCAGACTTACCGTTTTTGAGAAAAAATATGTGCATCGCACAATAACATACATATTTTTACATATTTTCAGCTAAAAGTATGGCATAATTTGGTTTATTTTCATTTTCTCGGAAACTAGTAGGCCTAGAATTAAGATTTTTGGTTTAAAATGTTCGTAATGAATGCCTCTACAAATCTTGTTATGGTCAAAACCACGCCAGACTTACCGTTTTTGAGAAAAAATATGTGCATCGCACAATAACATACATATTTTTACATATTTTCAGCTAAAAGTATGGCATAATTTGGTTTATTTTCATTTTCTCGGAAACTAGAAGGCCTAGAATTAAGATTTTTGGTTTAAAATGTTCGTAATGAATGCCTCTACAAATCTTGTTATGGTCAAAACCACGCCAGACTTACCGTTTTTGAGAAAAAATATGTGCATCGCACAATAACATACATATTTTTACATATTTTCAGCTAAAAGTATGGCATAATTTGGTTTATTTTCATTTTCTCGGAAACTAGTAGGCCTAGAATTAAGATTTTTGGTTTAAAATGTTCGTAATGAATGCCTCTACAAATCTTGTTATGGTCAAAACCACGCCAGACTTATCGTTTTTGAGAAAAAATATGTGCATCGCACAATAACATACATATTTTCAGCTAAAAGTATGGCATAATTTGGTTTATTTTCATTTTCTCGGAAACTAGTAGGCCTAGAATTAAGATTTTTGGTTTAAAATGTTCGTAATGAATGCCTCTACAAATCTTGTTATGGTCAAAACCACGCCAGACTTACCGTTTTTGAGAAAAAATATGTGCATCGCACAATAACATACATATTTTCAGCTAAAAGTATGGCATAATTTGGTTTATTTTCATTTTCTCGGAAACTAGTAGGCCTAGAATTAAGATTTTTGGTTTAAAATGTTCGTAATGAATGCCTCTACAAATCTTGTTATGGTCAAAACCACGCCAGACTTACCGTTTTTGAGAAAAAATATGTGCATCGCACAATAACATACATATTTTCAGCTAAAAGTATGGCATAATTTGGTTTATTTTCATTTTCTCGGAAACTAGTAGGCCTAGAATTAAGATTTTTGGTTTAAAATGTTCGTAATGAATGCCTCTACAAATCTTGTTATGGTCAAAACCACGCCAGACTTACCGTTTTTGAGAAAAAATATGTGCATTGCACAATAACATACATATTTTCAGCTAAAAGTATGGCATAATTTGGTTTATTTTCATTTTCTCGGAAACTAGTAGGCCTAGAATTAAGATTTTTGGTTTAAAATGTTCGTAATGAATGCCTCTACAAATCTTGTTATGGTCAAAACCACGCCAGACTTACCGTTTTTGAGAAAAAATATGTGCATCGCACAATAACATACATATTTTCAGCTAAAAGTATGGCATAATTTGGTTTATTTTCATTTTCTCGGAAACTAGTAGGCCTAGAATTAAGATTTTTGGTTTAAAATGTTCGTAATGAATGCCTCTACAAATCTTGTTATGGTCAAAACCACGCCAGACTTACCGTTTTTGAGAAAAAATATGTGCATCGCACAATAACATACATATTTTCAGCTAAAAGTATGGCATAATTTGGTTTATTTTCATTTTCTCGGAAACTAGAAGGCCTAGAATTAAGATTTTTGGTTTAAAATGTTCGTAATGAATGCCTCTACAAATCTTGTTATGGTCAAAACCACGCCAGACTTACCGTTTTTGAGAAAAAATATGTGCATCGCACAATAACATACATATTTTCAGCTAAAAGTATGGCATAATTTGGTTTATTTTCATTTTCTCGGAAACTAGTAGGCCTAGAATTAAGATTTTTGGTTTAAAATGTTCGTAATGAATGCCTCTACAAATCTTGTTATGGTCAAAACCACGCCAGACTTACCGTTTTTGAGAAAAAATATGTGCATCGCACAATAACATACATATTTGTACATATTTTCAGCTAAAAGTATGGCATAATTTGGTTTATTTTCATTTTCTCGGAAACTAGTAGGCCTAGAATTAAGATTTTTGGTTTAAAATGTTCGTAATGAATGCCTCTACAAATCTTGTTATGGTCAAAACCACGCCAGACTTATCGTTTTTGAGAAAAAATATGTGCATCGCACAATAACATACATATTTTCAGCTAAAAGTATGGCATAATTTGGTTTATTTTCATTTTCTCGGAAACTAGTAGGCCTAGAATTAAGATTTTTGGTTTAAAATGTTCGTAATGAATGCCTCTACAAATCTTGTTATGGTCAAAACCACGCCAGACTTACCGTTTTTGAGAAAAAATATGTGCATCGCACAATAACATACATATTTTTACATATTTTCAGCTAAAAGTATGGCATAATTTGGTTTATTTTCATTTTCTCGGAAACTAGTAGGCCTAGAATTAAGATTTTTGGTTTAAAATGTTCGTAATGAATGCCTCTACAAATCTTGTTATGGTCAAAACCACGCCAGACTTATCGTTTTTGAGAAAAAATATGTGCATCGCACAATAACATACATATTTTCAGCTAAAAGTATGGCATAATTTGGTTTATTTTCATTTTCTCGGAAACTAGTAGGCCTAGAATTAAGATTTTTGGTTTAAAATGTTCGTAATGAATGCCTCTACAAATCTTGTTATGGTCAAAACCACGCCAGACTTACCGTTTTTGAGAAAAAATATGTGCATCGCACAATAACATACATATTTTTACATATTTTCAGCTAAAAGTATGGCATAATTTGGTTTATTTTCATTTTCTCGGAAACTAGTAGGCCTAGAATTAAGATTTTTGGTTTAAAATGTTCGTAATGAATGCCTCTACAAATCTTGTTATGGTCAAAACCACGCCAGACTTACCGTTTTTGAGAAAAAATATGTGCATCGCACAATAACATACATATTTTTACATATTTTCAGCTAAAAGTATGGCATAATTTGGTTTATTTTCATTTTCTCGGAAACTAGAAGGCCTAGAATTAAGATTTTTGGTTTAAAATGTTCGTAATGAATGCCTCTACAAATCTTGTTATGGTCAAAACCACGCCAGACTTACCGTTTTTGAGAAAAAATATGTGCATCGCACAATAACATACATATTTTTACATATTTTCAGCTAAAAGTATGGCATAATTTGGTTTATTTTCATTTTCTCGGAAACTAGTAGGCCTAGAATTAAGATTTTTGGTTTAAAATGTTCGTAATGAATGCCTCTACAAATCTTGTTATGGTCAAAACCACGCCAGACTTATCGTTTTTGAGAAAAAATATGTGCATCGCACAATAACATACATATTTTCAGCTAAAAGTATGGCATAATTTGGTTTATTTTCATTTTCTCGGAAACTAGTAGGCCTAGAATTAAGATTTTTGGTTTAAAATGTTCGTAATGAATGCCTCTACAAATCTTGTTATGGTCAAAACCACGCCAGACTTACCGTTTTTGAGAAAAAATATGTGCATCGCACAATAACATACATATTTTCAGCTAAAAGTATGGCATAATTTGGTTTATTTTCATTTTCTCGGAAACTAGTAGGCCTAGAATTAAGATTTTTGGTTTAAAATGTTCGTAATGAATGCCTCTACAAATCTTGTTATGGTCAAAACCACGCCAGACTTACCGTTTTTGAGAAAAAATATGTGCATCGCACAATAACATACATATTTTCAGCTAAAAGTATGGCATAATTTGGTTTATTTTCATTTTCTCGGAAACTAGTAGGCCTAGAATTAAGATTTTTGGTTTAAAATGTTCGTAATGAATGCCTCTACAAATCTTGTTATGGTCAAAACCACGCCAGACTTACCGTTTTTGAGAAAAAATATGTGCATTGCACAATAACATACATATTTTCAGCTAAAAGTATGGCATAATTTGGTTTATTTTCATTTTCTCGGAAACTAGTAGGCCTAGAATTAAGATTTTTGGTTTAAAATGTTCGTAATGAATGCCTCTACAAATCTTGTTATGGTCAAAACCACGCCAGACTTACCGTTTTTGAGAAAAAATATGTGCATCGCACAATAACATACATATTTTCAGCTAAAAGTATGGCATAATTTGGTTTATTTTCATTTTCTCGGAAACTAGTAGGCCTAGAATTAAGATTTTTGGTTTAAAATGTTCGTAATGAATGCCTCTACAAATCTTGTTATGGTCAAAACCACGCCAGACTTACCGTTTTTGAGAAAAAATATGTGCATCGCACAATAACATACATATTTTCAGCTAAAAGTATGGCATAATTTGGTTTATTTTCATTTTCTCGGAAACTAGAAGGCCTAGAATTAAGATTTTTGGTTTAAAATGTTCGTAATGAATGCCTCTACAAATCTTGTTATGGTCAAAACCACGCCAGACTTACCGTTTTTGAGAAAAAATATGTGCATCGCACAATAACATACATATTTTCAGCTAAAAGTATGGCATAATTTGGTTTATTTTCATTTTCTCGGAAACTAGTAGGCCTAGAATTAAGATTTTTGGTTTAAAATGTTCGTAATGAATGCCTCTACAAATCTTGTTATGGTCAAAACCACGCCAGACTTACCGTTTTTGAGAAAAAATATGTGCATCGCACAATAACATACATATTTGTACATATTTTCAGCTAAAAGTATGGCATAATTTGGTTTATTTTCATTTTCTCGGAAACTAGTAGGCCTAGAATTAAGATTTTTGGTTTAAAATGTTCGTAATGAATGCCTCTACAAATCTTGTTATGGTCAAAACCACGCCAGGCTTACCGTTTTTGAGAAAAAATATGTGCATCGCACAATAACATACATATTTTTACATATTTTCAGCTAAAAGTATGGCATAATTTGGTTTATTTTCATTTTCTCGGAAACTAGTAGGCCTAGAATTAAGATTTTTGGTTTAAAATGTTCGTAATGAATGCCTCTACAAATCTTGTTATGGTCAAAACCACGCCAGACTTACCGTTTTTGAGAAAAAATATGTGCATCGCACAATAACATACATATTTTCAGCTAAAAGTATGGCATAATTTGGTTTATTTTCATTTTCTCGGAAACTAGTAGGCCTAGAATTAAGATTTTTGGTTTAAAATGTTCGTAATGAATGCCTCTACAAATCTTGTTATGGTCAAAACCACGCCAGACTTACCGTTTTTGAGAAAAAATATGTGCATCGCACAATAACATACATATTTTCAGCTAAAAGTATGGCATAATTTGGTTTATTTTCATTTTCTCGGAAACTAGTAGGCCTAGAATTAAGATTTTTGGTTTAAAATGTTCGTAATGAATGCCTCTACAAATCTTGTTATGGTCAAAACCACGCCAGACTTACCGTTTTTGAGAAAAAATATGTGCATCGCACAATAACATACATATTTTCAGCTAAAAGTATGGCATAATTTGGTTTATTTTCATTTTCTCGGAAACTAGTAGGCCTAGAATTAAGATCTTTGGTTTAAAATGTTCGTAATGAATGCCTCTACAAATCTTGTTATGGTCAAAACCACGCCAGACTTACCGTTTTTGAGAAAAAATATGTGCATCGCACAATAACATACATATTTTCAGCTAAAAGTATGGCATAATTTGGTTTATTTTCATTTTCTCGGAAACTAGTAGGCCTAGAATTAAGATTTTTGGTTTAAAATGTTCGTAATGAATGCCTCTACAAATCTAGTTATGGTCAAAACCACGCCAGACTTACCGTTTTTGAGAAAAAATATGTGCATCGCACAATAACATACATATTTTTACATATTTTCAGCTAAAAGTATGGCATAATTTGGTATATTTTCATTTTCTCGGAAACTAGTAGGCCTAGAATTAAGATTTTTGGTTTAAAATGTTCGTAATGAATGCCTCTACTTGTTATGGTCAAAACCACGCCAGACTTACCGTTTTTGAGAAAAAATATGTGCATCGCCTACATCGGAAACTAGTAGGCCTAGAATTAAGATTTTTGGTTTAAAATGTTCGTAATGAATGCCTCTACTTGTTATGGTCAAAACCACGCCAGACTTACCGTTTTTGAGAAAAAATATGTGCATCGCACAATTACATACATATTTTTACATATTTTCAGCTAAAAGTATGGCATAATTTGGTTTATTTTCATTTTCTCGGAAACTAGAAGGCTTAGAATTAAGATTTTTGGTTTAAAATGTTCGTAATGAATGCCTCTACAAATCTTGTTATGGTCAAAACCACGCCAGACTTACCGTTTTTGAGAAAAAATATGTGCATCGCACAATAACATACATATTTTTACATATTTTCAGCTAAAAGTATGGCATAATTTGGTTTATTTTCATTTTCTCGGAAACTAGTAGGCCTAGAATTAAGATTTTTAGTTTAAAATGTTCGTAATGAATGCCTCTACAAATCTTGTTATGGTCAAAACCACGCCAGACTTACCGTTTTTGAGAAAAAATATGTGCATCGCACAATAACATACATATTTTCAGCTAAAAGTATGGCATAATTTGGTTTATTTTCATTTTCTCGGAAACTAGTAGGCCTAGAATTAAGATTTTTGGTTTAAAATGTTCGTAATGAATGCCTCTACAAATCTTGTTATGGTTAAAACCACGCCAGACTTACCGTTTTTGAGAAAAAATATGTGCATCGCACAATAACATACATATTTTTACATATTTTCAGCTAAAAGTATGGCATAATTTGGTTTATTTTCATTTTCTCGGAAACTAGAAGGCTTAGAATTAAGATTTTTGGTTTAAAATGTTCGTAATGAATGCCTCTACAAATCTTGTTATGGTCAAAACCACGCCAGACTTACCGTTTTTGAGAAAAAATATGTGCATCGCACAATAACATACATATTTTCAGCTAAAAGTATGGCATAATTTGGTTTATTTTCATTTTCTCGGAAACTAGTAGGCCTAGAATTAAGATTTTTGGTTTAAAATGTTCGTAATGAATGCCTCTACAAATCTTGTTATGGTCAAAACCACGCCAGACTTACCGTTTTTGAGAAAAAATATGTGCATCGCACAATAACATACATATTTTTACATATTTTCAGCTAAAAGTATGGCATAATTTGGTTTATTTTCATTTTCTCGGAAACTAGTAGGCCTAGAATTAAGATTTTTGGTTTAAAATGTTCGTAATGAATGCCTCTACAAATCTTGTTATGGTCAAAACCACGCCAGACTTACCGTTTTTGAGAAAAAATATGTGCATCGCACAATAACATACATATTTTTACATATTTTCAGCTAAAAGTATGGCATAATTTGGTTTATTTTCATTTTCTCGGAAACTAGAAGGCTTAGAATTAAGATTTTTGGTTTAAAATGTTCGTAATGAATGCCTCTACAAATCTTGTTATGGTCAAAACCACGCCAGACTTACCGTTTTTGAGAAAAAATATGTGCATCGCACAATAACATACATATTTTTACATATTTTCAGCTAAAAGTATGGCATAATTTGGTTTATTTTCATTTTCTCGGAAACTAGTAGGCCTAGAATTAAGATTTTTGGTTTAAAATGTTCGTAATGAATGCCTCTACAAATCTTGTTATGGTCAAAACCACGCCAGACTTACCGTTTTTGAGAAAAAATATGTGCATCGCACAATAACATACATATTTTCAGCTAAAAGTATGGCATAATTTGGTTTATTTTCATTTTCTCGGAAACTAGTAGGCCTAGAATTAAGATTTTTGGTTTAAAATGTTCGTAATGAATGCCTCTACAAATCTTGTTATGGTCAAAACCACGCCAGACTTACCGTTTTTGAGAAAAAATATGTGCATCGCACAATAACATACATATTTTTACATATTTTCAGCTAAAAGTATGGCATAATTTGGTTTATTTTCATTTTCTCGGAAACTAGTAGGCCTAGAATTAAGATTTTTGGTTTAAAATGTTCGTAATGAATGCCTCTACAAATCTTGTTATGGTTAAAACCACGCCAGACTTACCGTTTTTGAGAAAAAATATGTGCATCGCACAATAACATACATATTTTCAGCTAAAAGTATGGCATAATTTGGTTTATTTTCATTTTCTCGGAAACTAGTAGGCCTAGAATTAAGATTTTTGGTTTAAAATGTTCGTAATGAATGCCTCTACAAATCTTGTTATGGTCAAAACCACGCCAGACTTACCGTTTTTGAGAAAAAATATGTGCATCGCACAATAACATACATATTTTCAGCTAAAAGTATGGCATAATTTGGTTTATTTTCATTTTCTCGGAAACTAGTAGGCCTAGAATTAAGATTTTTGGTTTAAAATGTTCGTAATGAATGCCTCTACAAATCTTGTTATGGTCAAAACCACGCCAGACTTACCGTTTTTGAGAAAAAATATGTGCATCGCACAATAACATACATATTTTTACATATTTTCAGCTAAAAGTATGGCATAATTTGGTTTATTTTCATTTTCTCGGAAACTAGTAGGCCTAGAATTAAGATTTTTGGTTTAAAATGTTCGTAATGAATGCCTCTACAAATCTTGTTATGGTCAAAACCACGCCAGACTTACCGTTTTTGAGAAAAAATATGTGCATCGCACAATAACATACATATTTTTACATATTTTCAGCTAAAAGTATGGCATAATTTGGTTTATTTTCATTTTCTCGGAAACTAGAAGGCTTAGAATTAAGATTTTTGGTTTAAAATGTTCGTAATGAATGCCTCTACAAATCTTGTTATGGTCAAAACCACGCCAGACTTACCGTTTTTGAGAAAAAATATGTGCATCGCACAATAACATACATATTTTCAGCTAAAAGTATGGCATAATTTGGTTTATTTTCATTTTCTCGGAAACTAGTAGGCCTAGAATTAAGATTTTTGGTTTAAAATGTTCGTAATCAATGCCTCTATAAATCTTGTTATGGTCAAAACCACGCCAGACTTACCGTTTTTGAGAAAAAATATGTGCATCGCACAATAACATACATATTTTCAGCTAAAAGTATGGCATAATTTGGTTTATTTTCATTTTCTCGGAAACTAGTAGGCCTAGAATTAAGATTTTTGGTTTAAAATGTTCGTAATGAATGCCTCTACAAATCTTGTTATGGTCAAAACCACGCCAGACTTACCGTTTTTGAGAAAAAATATGTGCATCGCACAATAACATACATATTTTCAGCTAAAAGTATGGCATAATTTGGTTTATTTTCATTTTCTCGGAAACTAGTAGGCCTAGAATTAAGATTTTTGGTTTAAAATGTTCGTAATGAATGCCTCTACAAATCTTGTTATGGTCAAAACCACGCCAGACTTACCGTTTTTGAGAAAAAATATGTGCATCGCACAATAACATACATATTTTTACATATTTTCAGCTAAAAGTATGGCATAATTTGGTTTATTTTCATTTTCTCGGAAACTAGAAGGCCTAGAATTAAGATTTTTGGTTTAAAATGTTCGTAATGAATGCCTCTACAAATCTTGTTATGGTGAAAACCACGCCAGACTTACCGTTTTTGAGAAAAAATATGTGCATCGCACAATAACATACATATTTTCAGCTAAAAGTATGGCATAATTTGGTTTATTTTCATTTTCTCGGAAACTAGTAGGCCTAGAATTAAGATTTTTGGTTTAAAATGTTCGTAATGAATGCCTCTACAAATCTTGTTATGGTCAAAACCACGCCAGACTTACCGTTTTTGAGAAAAAATATGTGCATCGCACAATAACATACATATTTTCAGCTAAAAGTATGGCATAATTTGGTTTATTTTCATTTTCTCGGAAACTAGTAGGCCTAGAATTAAGATTTTTGGTTTAAAATGTTCGTAATGAATGCCTCTATAAATCTTGTTGTGGTCAAAACCACGCCAGACTTACCGTTTTTGAGAAAAAATATGTGCATCGCACAATAACATACATATTTTCAGCTAAAAGTATGGCATAATTTGGTTTATTTTCATTTTCTCGGAAACTAGTAGGCCTAGAATTAAGATTTTTGGTTTAAAATGTTCGTAATGAATGCCTCTACAAATCTTGTTATGGTCAAAACCACGCCAGACTTACCGTTTTTGAGAAAAAATATGTGCATCGCACAATAACATACATATTTTCAGCTAAAAGTATGGCATAATTTGGTTTATTTTCATTTTCTCGGAAACTAGTAGGCCTAGAATTAAGATTTTTGGTTTAAAATGTTCGTAATGAATGCCTCTACAAATCTTGTTATGGTCAAAACCACGCCAGACTTACCGTTTTTGAGAAAAAATATGTGCATCGCACAATAACATACATATTTTTACATATTTTCAGCTAAAAGTATGGCATAATTTGGTTTATTTTCATTTTCTCGGAAACTAGAAGGCCTAGAATTAAGATTTTTGGTTTAAAATGTTCGTAATGAATGCCTCTACAAATCTTGTTATGGTGAAAACCACGCCAGACTTACCGTTTTTGAGAAAAAATATGTGCATCGCACAATAACATACATATTTTCAGCTAAAAGTATGGCATAATTTGGTTTATTTTCATTTTCTCGGAAACTAGTAGGCCTAGAATTAAGATTTTTGGTTTAAAATGTTCGTAATGAATGCCTCTACAAATCTTGTTATGGTCAAAACCACGCCAGACTTACCGTTTTTGAGAAAAAATATGTGCATCGCACAATAACATACATATTTTCAGCTAAAAGTATGGCATAATTTGGTTTATTTTCATTTTCTCGGAAACTAGTAGGCCTAGAATTAAGATTTTTGGTTTAAAATGTTCGTAATGAATGCCTCTACAAATCTTGTTATGGTCAAAACCACGCCAGACTTACCGTTTTTGAGAAAAAATATGTGCATCGCACAATAACATACATATTTTCAGCTAAAAGTATGGCATAATTTATTTTATTTTTATTTTCTCGGAAACTAGTAGGCCTAGAATTAAGATTTTTGGTTTAAAATGTTCGTAATGAATGCCTCTACAAATCTTGTTATGGTCAAAACCACGCCAGACTTACCGTTTTTGAGAAAAAATATGTGCATCGCACAATAACATACATATTTTTACATATTTTCAGCTAAAAGTATGGCATAATTTGGTTTATTTTCATTTTCTCGGAAACTAGTAGGCCTAGAATTAAGATTTTTGGTTTAAAATGTTCGTAATGAATGCCTCTACAAATCTTGTTATGGTCAAAACCACGCCAGACTTACCGTTTTTGACAAAAAATATGTGCATCGTACAATAACATACATATTTTTACATATTTTCAGCTAAAAGTATGGCATAATTTGGTTTATTTTCATTTTCTCTTAAACTAGAAGGCCTAGAATTAAGATTTTTGGTTTAAAATGTTCGTAATGAATGCCTCTACAAATCTTGTTATGGTCAAAACCACGCCAGACTTACCGTTTTTGAGAAAAAATATGTGCATCGCACAATAACATACATATTTTCAGCTAAAAGTATGGCATAATTTGGTTTATTTTCATTTTCTCGGAAACTAGTAGGCCTAGAATTAAGATTTTTGGTTTAAAATGTTCGTAATGAATGCCTCTACAAATCTTGTTATGGTCAAAACCACGCCAGACTTACCGTTTTTGAGAAAAAATATGTGCATCGCACAATAACATACATATTTTCAGCTAAAAGTATGGCATAATTTGGTTTATTTTCATTTTCTCGGAAACTAGTAGGCCTAGAATTAAGATTTTTGGTTTAAAATGTTCGTAATGAATGCCTCTACAAATCTTGTTATGGTCAAAACCACGCCAGACTTACCGTTTTTGAGAAAAAATATGTGCATCGCACAATAACATACATATTTTCAGCTAAAAGTATGGCATAATTTGGTTTATTTTCATTTTCTCGGAAACTAGAAGGCCTAGAATTAGGATTTTTGGTTTAAAATGTTCGTAATGAATGCCTCTACAAATCTTGTTATGGTCAAAACCACGCCAGACTTACCGTTTTTGAGAAAAAATATGTGCATCGCACAATAACATACATATTTGTACATATTTTCAGCTAAAAGTATGGCATAATTTGGTTTATTTTCATTTTCTCGGAAACTAGTAGGCCTAGAATTAAGATTTTTGGTTTAAAATGTTCGTAATGAATGCCTCTACAAATCTTGTTATGGTCAAAACCACGCCAGACTTACCGTTTTTGAGAAAAAATATGTGCATCGCACAATAACATACATATTTTCAGCTAAAAGTATGGCATAATTTGGTTTATTTTCATTTTCTCGGAAACTAGTAGGCCTAGAATTAAGATTTTTGGTTTAAAATGTTCGTAATGAATGCCTCTACAAATCTTGTTATGGTCAAAACCACGCCAGACTTACCGTTTTTGAGAAAAAATATGTGCATCGCACAATAACATACATATTTTCAGCTAAAAGTATGGCATAATTTGGTTTATTTTCATTTTCTCGGAAACTAGTAGGCCTAGAATTAAGATTTTTGGTTTAAAATGTTCGTAATGAATGCCTCTACAAATCTTGTTATGGTCAAAACCACGCCAGACTTACCGTTTTTGAGAAAAAATATCTGCATCGCACAATAACATACATATTTTCAGCTAAAAGTATGGCATAATTTGGTTTATTTTCATTTTCTCGGAAACTAGTAGGCCTAGAATTAAGATTTTTGGTTTAAAATGTTCGTAATGAATGCCTCTACAAATCTTGTTATGGTCAAAACCACGCCAGACTTACCGTTTTTGAGAAAACATATGTGCATCGCACAATAACATACATATTTTCAGCTAAAAGTATGGCATAATTTGGCTTATTTTCATTTTCTCGGAAACTAGTAGGCCTAGAATTAAGATTTTTGGTTTAAAATGTTCGTAATGAATGCCTCTACAAATCTTGTTATGGTCAAAACCACGCCAGACTTACCGTTTTTGAGAAAAAATATGTGCATCGCACAATAACATACATATTTTTACATATTTTCAGCTAAAAGTATGGCATAATTTGGTTTATTTTCATTTTCTCGGAAACTAGTAGGCCTAGAATTAAGATTTTTGGTTTAAAATGTTCGTAATGAATGCCTCTACAAATCTTGTTATGGTCAAAACCACGCCAGACTTACCGTTTTTGAGAAAAAATATGTGCATCGCACAATAACATACATATTTTCAGCTAAAAGTATGGCATAATTTGGTTTATTTTCATTTTCTCGGAAACTAGTAGGCCTAGAATTAAGATTTTTGGTTTAAAATGTTCGTAATGAATGCCTCTACAAATCTTGTTATGGTCAAAACCACGCCAGACTTACCGTTTTTGAGAAAAAATATGTGCATCGCACAATAACATACATATTTTTACATATTTTCAGCTAAAAGTATGGCATAATTTGGTTTATTTTCATTTTCTCGGAAACTAGAAGGCTTAGAATTAAGATTTTTGGTTTAAAATGTTCGTAATGAATGCCTCTACAAATCTTGTTATGGTCAAAACCACGCCAGACTTACCGTTTTTGAGAAAAAAATATGTGCATCGCACAATAACATACATATTTTCAGCTAAAAGTATGGCATAATTTGGTTTATTTTCATTTTCTCGGAAACTAGTAGGCCTAGAATTAAGATTTTTGGTTTAAAATGTTCGTAATGAATGCCTCTACAAATCTTGTTATGGTCAAAACCACGCCAGACTTACCGTTTTTGAGAAAAATATGTGCATCGCACAATAACATACATATTTTCAGCTAAAAGTATGGCATAATTTGGTTTATTTTCATTTTCTCGGAAACTAGTAGGCCTAGAATTAAGATTTTTGGTTTAAAATGTTCGTAATGAATGCCTCTACAAATCTTGTTATGGTCAAAACCACGCCAGACTTACCGTTTTTGAGAAAAAATATGTGCATCGCACAATAACATACATATTTTCAGCTAAAAGTATGGCATAATTTGGTTTATTTTCATTTTCTCGGAAACTAGTAGGCCTAGAATTAAGATTTTTGGTTTAAAATGTTCGTAATGAATGCCTCTACAAATCTTGTTATGGTCAAAACCACGCCAGACTTACCGTTTTTGAGAAAAAATATGTGCATCGCACAATAACATACATATTTTCAGCTAAAAGTATGGCATAATTTGGTTTATTTTCATTTTCTCGGAAACTAGTAGGCCTAGAATTAAGATTTTTGGTTTAAAATGTTCGTAATGAATGCCTCTACAAATCTTGTTATGGTCAAAACCACGCCAGACTTACCGTTTTTGAGAAAAATATGTGCATCGCACAATAACATACATATTTTCAGCTAAAAGTATGGCATAATTTGGTTTATTTTCATTTTCTCGGAAACTAGTAGGCCTAGAATTAAGATTTTTGGTTTAAAATGTTCGTAATGAATGCCTCTACAAATCTTGTTATGGTCAAAACCACGCCAGACTTACCGTTTTTGAGAAAAAATATGTGCATCGCACAATAACATACATATTTTTACATATTTTCAGCTAAAAGTATGGCATAATTTGGTTTATTTTCATTTTCTCGGAAACTAGAAGGCCTAGAATTAAGATTTTTGGTTTAAAATGTTCGTAATGAATGCCTCTACAAATCTTGTTATGGTCAAAACCACGCCAGACTTACCGTTTTTGAGAAAAAATATGTGCATCGCACAATAACATACATATTTTCAGCTAAAAGTATGGCATAATTTGGTTTATTTTCATTTTCTCGGAAACTAGTAGGCCTAGAATTAAGATTTTTGGTTTAAAATGTTCGTAATGAATGCCTATTTAAGATTTTTGGTTTAAAATGTTCGTAATGAATGCCTCTACAAATCTTGTTATGGTCAAAACCACGCCAGACTTACCGTTTTTGAGAAAAAATATGTGCATCGCACAATAACATACATATTTTTACATATTTTCAGCTAAAAGTATGGCATAATTTGGTTTATTTTCATTTTCTCGGAAACTAGTAGGCCTAGAATTAAGATTTTTGGTTTAAAATGTTCGTAATGAATGCCTCTACAAATCTTGTTATGGTTAAAACCACGCCAGACTTACCGTTTTTGAGAAAAAATATGTGCATCGCACAATAACATACATATTTTCAGCTAAAAGTATGGCATAATTTGGTTTATTTTCATTTTCTCGGAAACTAGTAGGCCTAGAATTAAGATTTTTGGTTTAAAATGTTCGTAATGAATGCCTCTACAAATCTTGTTATGGTCAAAACCACGCCAGACTTACCGTTTTTGAGAAAAAATATGTGCATCGCACAATAACATACATATTTTTACATATTTTCAGCTAAAAGTATGGCATAATTTGGTTTATTTTCATTTTCTCGGAAACTAGTAGGCCTAGAATTAAGATTTTTTGTTTAAAATGTTCGTAATGAATGCCTCTACAAATCTTGTTATGGTCAAAACCACGCCAGACTTACCGTTTTTGAGAAAAAATATGTGCATCGCACAATAACATACATATTTTCAGCTAAAAGTATGGCATAATTTGGTTTATTTTCATTTTCTCGGAAACTAGTAGGCCTAGAATTAAGATTTTTGGTTTAAAATGTTCGTAATGAATGCCTCTACAAATCTTGTTATGGTCAAAACCACGCCAGACTTACCGTTTTTGAGAAAAAATATGTGCATCGCACAATAACATACATATTTTTACATATTTTCAGCTAAAAGTATGGCATAATTTGGTTTATTTTCATTTTCTCGGAAACTAGTAGGCCTAGAATTAAGATTTTTGGTTTAAAATGTTCGTAATGAATGCCTCTACAAATCTTGTTATGGTGAAAACCACGCCAGACTTACCGTTTTTGAGAAAAAATATGTGCATCGCACAATAACATACATATTTTTACATATTTTCAGCTAAAAGTATGGCATAATTTGGTTTATTTTCATTTTCTCGGAAACTAGTAGGCCTAGAATTAAGATTTTTGGTTTAAAATGTTCGTAATGAATGCCTCTACAAATCTTGTTATGGTCAAAACCACGCCAGACTTACCGTTTTTGAGAAAAAATATGTGCATCGCACAATAACATACATATTTTCAGCTAAAAGTATGGCATAATTTGGTTTATTTTCATTTTCTCGGAAACTAGTAGGCCTAGAATTAAGATTTTTGGTTTAAAATGTTCGTAATGAATGCCTCTACAAATCTTGTTATGGTCAAAACCACGCCAGACTTACCGTTTTTGAGAAAAAATATGTGCATCGCACAATAACATACATATTTTTACATATTTTCAGCTAAAAGTATGGCATAATTTGGTTTATTTTCATTTTCTCGGAAACTAGTAGGCCTAGAATTAAGATTTTTGGTTTAAAATGTTCGTAATGAATGCCTCTACAAATCTTGTTATGGTTAAAACCACGCCAGACTTACCGTTTTTGAGAAAAAATATGTGCATCGCACAATAACATACATATTTTTACATATTTTCAGCTAAAAGTATGGCATAATTTGGTTTATTTTCATTTTCTCGGAAACTAGTAGGCCTAGAATTAAGATTTTTGTTTTAAAATGTTCGTAATGAATGCCTCTACAAATCTTGTTATGGTCAAAACCACGCCAGACTTACCGTTTTTGAGAAAAAATATGTGCATCGCACAATAACATACATATTTTCAGCTAAAAGTATGGCATAATTTGGTTTATTTTAATTTTCTCGGAAACTAGTAGGCCTAGAATTAAGATTTTTGGTTTAAAATGTTCGTAATGAATGCCTCTACAAATCTTGTTATGGTCAAAACCACGCCAGACTTACCGTTTTTGAGAAAAAATATGTGCATCGCACAATAACATACATATTTATACATATTTTCAGCTAAAAGTATGGCATAATTTGGTTTATTTTCATTTTCTCGGAAACTAGTAGGCCTAGAATTAAGATTTTTGGTTTAAAATGTTCGTAATGAATGCCTCTACAAATCTTGTTATGGTCAAAACCACGCCAGACTTACCGTTTTTGAGAAAAAATATGTGCATCGCACAATAACATACATATTTTTACATATTTTCAGCTAAAAGTATGGCATAATTTGGTTTATTTTCATTTTCTCGGAAACTAATAGGCCTAGAATTAAGATTTTTTGTTTAAAATGTTCGTAATGAATGCCTCTACAAATCTTGTTATGGTCAAAACCACGCCAGACTTACCGTTTTTGAGAAAAAATATGTGCATCGCACAATAACATACATATTTTCAGCTAAAAGTATGGCATAATTTGGTTTATTTTTATTTTCTCGGAAACTAGTAGGCCTAGAATTAAGATTTTTGGTTTAAAATGTTCGTAATGAATGCCTCTACAAATCTTGTTATGGTCAAAACCACGCCAGACTTACCGTTTTTGAGAAAAAATATGTGCATCGCACAATAACATACATATTTTCAGCTAAAAGTATGGCATAATTTGGTTTATTTTCATTTTCTCGGAAACTAGTAGGCCTAGAATTAAGATTTTTGGTTTAAAATGTTCGTAATGAATGCCTCTACAAATCTTGTTATGGTCAAAACCACGCCAGACTTACCGTTTTTGAGAAAAAATATGTGCATCGCACAATAACATACATATTTTCAGCTAAAAGTATGGCATAATTTGGTTTATTTTCATTTTCTCGGAAACTAGTAGGCCTAGAATTAAGATTTTTGGTTTAAAATGTTCGTAATGAATGCCTCTACAAATCTTGTTATGGTCAAAACCACGCCAGACTTACCGTTTTTGAGAAAAAATATGTGCATCGCACAATAACATACATATTTTTACATATTTTCAGCTAAAAGTATGGCATAATTTGGTTTATTTTCATTTTCTCGGAAACTAGTAGGCCTAGAATTAAGATTTTTGGTTTAAAATGTTCGTAATGAATGCCTCTACAAATCTTGTTATGGTCAAAACCACGCCAGACTTACCGTTTTTGAGAAAAAATATGTGCATCGCACAATAACATACATATTTTCAGCTAAAAGTATGGCATAATTTGGTTTATTTTCATTTTCTCGGAAACTAGTAGGCCTAGAATTAAGATTTTTGGTTTAAAATGTTCGTAATGAATGCCTCTACAAATCTTGCTATGGTCAAAACCACGCCAGACTTACCGTTTTTGAGAAAAAATATGTGCATCGCACAATAACATACATATTTTCAGCTAAAAGTATGGCATAATTTGGTTTATTTTCATTTTCTCGGAAACTAGTAGGCCTAGAATTAAGATTTTTGGTTTAAAATGTTCGTAATGAATGCCTCTACAAATCTTGTTATGGTCAAAACCACGCCAGACTTACCGTTTTTGAGAAAAAATATGTGCATCGCACAATAACATACATATTTTCAGCTAAAAGTATGGCATAATTTGGTTTATTTTCATTTTCTCGGAAACTAGTAGGCCTAGAATTAAGATCTTTGATTTAAAATGTTCGTAATGAATGCCTCTACAAATCTTGTTATGGTCAAAACCACGCCAGACTTACCGTTTTTGAGAAAAAATATGTGCATCGCACAATAACATACATATTTTTACATATTTTCAGCTAAAAGTATGGCATAATTTGGTTTATTTTCATTTTCTCGGAAACTAGTAGGCCTAGAATTAAGATTTTTGGTTTAAAATGTTCGTAATGAATGCCTCTACAAATCTTGTTATGGTCAAAACCACGCCAGACTTACCGTTTTTGAGAAAAAATATGTGCATCGCACAATAACATACATATTTTTACATAT
The DNA here is from genome assembly GCA_930367185.1 of Myathropa florea. Lineage (NCBI taxonomy): Eukaryota > Metazoa > Arthropoda > Insecta > Diptera > Syrphidae > Myathropa > Myathropa florea. Next base: position 547,215 of record CAKNEX010000122.1, on the reverse strand, counting down.
TTTCAGCTAAAAGTATGGCATAATTTGGTTTATTTTCATTTTCTCGGAAACTAGTAGGCCTAGAATTAAGATTTTTGGTTTAAAATGTTCGTAATGAATGCCTCTACAAATCTTGTTATGGTCAAAACCACGCCAGACTTACCGTTTTTGAGAAAAAATATGTGCATCGCACAATAACATACATATTTTTACATATTTTCAGCTAAAAGTATGGCATAATTTGGTTTATTTTCATTTTCTCGGAAACTAGTAGGCCTAGAATTAAGATTTTTGGTTTAAAATGTTCGTAATGAATGCCTCTACAAATCTTGTTATGGTCAAAACCACGCCAGACTTACCGTTTTTGAGAAAAAATATGTGCATCGCACAATAACATACATATTTTCAGCTAAAAGTATGGCATAATTTGGTTTATTTTCATTTTCTCGGAAACTAGTAGGCCTAGAATTAAGATTTTTGGTTTAAAATATTCGTAATGTATGCCTCTACAAATCTTGTTATGGTCAAAACCACGCCAGACTTACCGTTTTTGAGAAAAAATATGTGCATCGCACAATAACATACATATTTTTACATATTTTCAGCTAAAAGTATGGCATAATTTGGTTTATTTTCATTTTCGCGGAAACTAGTAGGCCTAGAATTAAGATTTTTGGTTTAAAATGTTCGTAATGAATGCCTCTACAAATCTTGTTATGGTCAAAACCACGCCAGACTTACCGTTTTTGAGAAAAAATATGTGCATCGCACAATAACATACATATTTTCAGCTAAAAGTATGGCATAATTTGGTTTATTTTCATTTTCTCGGAAACTAGTAGGCCTAGAATTAAGATTTTTGGTTTAAAATGTTCGTAATGAATGCCTCTACAAATCTTGTTATGGTCAAAACCACGCCAGACTTACCGTTTTTGAGAAAAAATATGTGCATCGCACAATAACATACATATTTTCAGCTAAAAGTATGGCATAATTTGGTTTATTTTCATTTTCTCGGAAACTAGTAGGCCTAGAATTAAGATTTTTGGTTTAAAATGTTCGTAATGAATGCCTCTACAAATCTTGTTATGGTCAAAACCACGCCAGACTTACCGTTTTTGAGAAAAAATATGTGCATCGCACAATAACATACATATTTTCAGCTAAAAGTATGGCATAATTTGGTTTATTTTCATTTTCTCGGAAACTAGTAGGCCTAGAATTAAGATTTTTGGTTTAAAATGTTCGTAATGAATGCCTCTACAAATCTTGTTATGGTCAAAACCACGCCAGACTTACCGTTTTTGAGAAAAAATATGTGCATCGCACAATAACATACATATTTTTACATATTTTCAGCTAAAAGTATGGCATAATTTGGTTTATTTTCATTTTCTCGGAAACTAGTAGGCCTAGAATTAAGATTTTTGGTTTAAAATGTTCGTAATGAATGCCTCTACAAATCTTGTTATGGTCAAAACCACGCCAGACTTACCGTTTTTGAGAAAAAATATGTGCATCGCACAATAACATACATATTTTCAGCTAAAAGTATGGCATAATTTGGTTTATTTTCATTTTCTCGGACAAATCTTGTTATGGCCAAAACCACGCCAGACTTACCGTTTTTGAGAAAAAATATGTGCATCGCACAATAACATACATATTTTTACATATTTTCAGCTAAAAGTATGGCATAATTTTGTTCTTGTTATGGTCAAAACCACGCCAGACTTACCGTTTTTGAGAAAAAATATGTGCATCGCACAATAACATACATATTTTCAGCTAAAAGTATGGCATAATTTGGTTTATTTTCATTTTCTCGGAAACTAGTAGGCCAAGAATTAAGATTTTTGGTTTAAAATGTTCGTAATGAATGCCTCTACAAATCTTGTTATGGTCAAAACCACGCCAGACTTACCGTTTTTGAGAAAAAATATGTGCATCGCACAATAACATACATATTTTCAGCTAAAAGTATGGCATAATTTGGTTTATTTTCATTTTCTCGGAAACTAGTAGGCCTAGAATTAAGATTTTTGGTTTAAAATGTTCGTAATGAATGCCTCTACAAATCTTGTTATGGTCAAAACCACGCCAGACTTACCGTTTTTGAGAAAAAATATGTGCATCGCACAATAACATACATATTTTCAGCTAAAAGTATGGCATAATTTGGTTTATTTTCATTTTCTCGGAAACTAGTAGGCCTAGAATTAAGATTTTTGGTTTAAAATGTTCGTAATGAATGCCTCTACAAATCTTGTTATGGTCAAAACCACGCCAGACTTACCGTTTTTGAGAAAAAATATGTGCATCGCACAATAACATACATATTTTCAGCTAAAAGTATGGCATAATTTGGTTTATTTTCATTTTCTCGGAAACTAGTAGGCCTAGAATTAAGATTTTTGGTTTAAAATGTTCGTAATGAATGCCTCTACAAATCTTGTTATGGTCAAAACCACGCCAGACTTACCGTTTTTGAGAAAAAATATGTGCATCGCACAATAACATACATATTTTCAGCTAAAAGTATGGCATAATTTGGTTTATTTTCATTTTCTCGGAAACTAGTAGGCCTAGAATTAAGATCTTTGGTTTAAAATGTTCGTAATGAATGCCTCTACAAATCTTGTTATGGTCAAAACCACGCCAGACTTACCGTTTTTGAGAAAAAATATGTGCATCGCACAATAACATACATATTTTTACATATTTTCAGCTAAAAGTATGGCATAATTTGGTTTATTTTCATTTTCTCGGAAACTAGTAGGCCTAGAATTAAGATTTTTGGTTTAAAATGTTCGTAATGAATGCCTCTACAAATCTTGTTATGGTCAAAACCACGCCAGACTTACCGTTTTTGAGAAAAAATATGTGCATCGCACAATAACATACATATTTTTACATATTTTCAGCTAAAAGTATGGCATAATTTGGTTTATTTTCATTTTCTCGGAAACTAGTAGGCCTAGAATTAAGATTTTTGGTTTAAAATGTTCGTAATGAATGCCTCTACAAATCTTGTTATGGTCAAAACCACGCCAGACTTACCGTTTTTGAGAAAAAATATGTGCATCGCACAATAACATACATATTTTTACATATTTTCAGCTAAAAGTATGGCATAATTTGGTTTATTTTCATTTTCTCGGAAACTAGTAGGCCTAGAATTAAGATTTTTGGTTTAAAATGTTCGTAATGAATGCCTCTACAAATCTTGTTATGGTCAAAACCACGCCAGACTTACCGTTTTTGAGAAAAAATATGTGCATCGCACAATAACATACATATTTTCAGCTAAAAGTATGGCATAATTTGGTTTATTTTCATTTTCTCGGAAACTAGTAGGCCTAGAATTAAGATTTTTAGTTTAAAATGTTCGTAATGAATGCCTCTACAAATCTTGTTATGGTCAAAACCACGCCAGACTTACCGTTTTTGAGAAAAAATATGTGCATCGCACAATAACATACATATTTTCAGCTAAAAGTATGGCATAATTTGGTTTATTTTCATTTTCTCGGAAACTAGTAGGCCTAGAATTAAGATTTTTGGTTTAAAATGTTCGTAATGAATGCCTCTACAAATCTTGTTATGGTCAAAACCACGCCAGACTTACCGTTTTTGAGAAAAAATATGTGCATCGCACAATAACATACATATTTTCAGCTAAAAGTATGGCATAATTTGGTTTATTTTCATTTTCTCGGAAACTAGTAGGCCTAGAATTAAGATTTTTGGTTTAAAATGTTCGTAATGAATGCCTCTACAAATCTTGTTATGGTCAAAACCACGCCAGACTTGCCGTTTTTGAGAAAAAATATGTGCATCGCACAATAACATACATATTTTTACATATTTTCAGCTAAAAGTATGGCATAATTTGGTTTATTTTCATTTTCTCGGAAACTAGTAGGCCTAGAATTAAGATTTTTGGTTTAAAATGTTCGTAATGAATGCCTCTACAAATCTTGTTATGGTCAAAACCACGCCAGACTTACCGTTTTTGAGAAAAAATATGTGCATCGCACAATAACATACATATTTTTACATATTTTCAGCTAAAAGTATGGCATAATTTGGTTTATTTTCATTTTCTCGGAAACTAGTAGGCCTAGAATTAAGATTTTTGGTTTAAAATGTTCGTAATGAATGCCTCTACAAATCTTGTTATGGTCAAAACCACGCCAGACTTACCGTTTTTGAGAAAAAATATGTGCATCGCACAATAACATACATATTTTTACATATTTTCAGCTAAAAGTATGGCATAATTTGGTTTATTTTCATTTTCTCGGAAACTAGTAGGCCTAGAATTAAGATTTTTGGTTTAAAATGTTCGTAATGAATGCCTCTACAAATCTTGTTATGGTCAAAACCACGCCAGACTTACCGTTTTTGAGAAAAAATATGTGCATCGCACAATAACATACATATTTTTACATATTTTCAGCTAAAAGTATGGCATAATTTGGTTTATTTTCATTTTCTCGGAAACTAGTAGGCCTAGAATTAAGATTTTTGGTTTAAAATGTTCGTAATGAATGCCTCTACAAATCTTGTTATGGTCAAAACCACGCCAGACTTACCGTTTTTGAGAAAAAATATGTGCATCGCACAATAACATACATATTTTCAGCTAAAAGTATGGCATAATTTGGTTTATTTTCATTTTCTCGGAAACTAGTAGGCCTAGAATTAAGATTTTTAGTTTAAAATGTTCGTAATGAATGCCTCTACAAATCTTGTTATGGTCAAAACCACGCCAGACTTACCGTTTTTGAGAAAAAATATGTGCATCGCACAATAACATACATATTTTCAGCTAAAAGTATGGCATAATTTGGTTTATTTTCATTTTCTCGGAAACTAGTAGGCCTAGAATTAAGATTTTTGGTTTAAAATGTTCGTAATGAATGCCTCTACAAATCTTGTTATGGTCAAAACCACGCCAGACTTACCGTTTTTGAGAAAAAATATGTGCATCGCACAATAACATACATATTTTCAGCTAAAAGTATGGCATAATTTGGTTTATTTTCATTTTCTCGGAAACTAGTAGGCCTAGAATTAAGATTTTTGGTTTAAAATGTTCGTAATGAATGCCTCTACAAATCTTGTTATGGTCAAAACCACGCCAGACTTGCCGTTTTTGAGAAAAAATATGTGCATCGCACAATAACATACATATTTTTACATATTTTCAGCTAAAAGTATGGCATAATTTGGTTTATTTTCATTTTCTCGGAAACTAGTAGGCCTAGAATTAAGATTTTTGGTTTAAAATGTTCGTAATGAATGCCTCTACAAATCTTGTTATGGTCAAAACCACGCCAGACTTACCGTTTTTGAGAAAAAATATGTGCATCGCACAATAACATACATATTTTTACATATTTTCAGCTAAAAGTATGGCATAATTTGGTTTATTTTCATTTTCTCGGAAACTAGTAGGCCTAGAATTAAGATTTTTGGTTTAAAATGTTCGTAATGAATGCCTCTACAAATCTTGTTATGGTCAAAACCACGCCAGACTTACCGTTTTTGAGAAAAAATATGTGCATCGCACAATAACATACATATTTTCAGCTAAAAGTATGGCATAATTTGGTTTATTTTCATTTTCTCGGACAAATCTTGTTATGGCCAAAACCACGCCAGACTTACCGTTTTTGAGAAAAAATATGTGCATCGCACAATAACATACATATTTTTACATATTTTCAGCTAAAAGTATGGCATAATTTTGTTCTTGTTATGGTCAAAACCACGCCAGACTTACCGTTTTTGAGAAAAAATATGTGCATCGCACAATAACATACATATTTTCAGCTAAAAGTATGGCATAATTTGGTTTATTTTCATTTTCTCGGAAACTAGTAGGCCTAGAATTAAGATTTTTGGTTTAAAATGTTCGTAATGAATGCCTCTACAAATCTTGTTATGGTCAAAACCACGCCAGACTTACCGTTTTTGAGAAAAAATATGTGCATCGCACAATAACATACATATTTTCAGCTAAAAGTATGGCATAATTTGGTTTATTTTCATTTTCTCGGAAACTAGTAGGCCTAGAATTAAGATTTTTGGTTTAAAATGTTCGTAATGAATGCCTCTACAAATCTTGTTATGGTCAAAACCACGCCAGACTTACCGTTTTTGAGAAAAAATATGTGCATCGCACAATAACATACATATTTTCAGCTAAAAGTATGGCATAATTTGGTTTATTTTCATTTTCTCGGAAACTAGTAGGCCTAGAATTAAGATTTTTGGTTTAAAATGTTCGTAATGAATGCCTCTACAAATCTTGTTATGGTCAAAACCACGCCAGACTTACCGTTTTTGAGAAAAAATATGTGCATCGCACAATAACATACATATTTTCAGCTAAAAGTATGGCATAATTTGGTTTATTTTCATTTTCTCGGAAACTAGTAGGCCTAGAATTAAGATTTTTGGTTTAAAATGTTCGTAATGAATGCCTCTACAAATCTTGTTATGGTCAAAACCACGCCAGACTTACCGTTTTTGAGAAAAAATATGTGCATCGCACAATAACATACATATTTTCAGCTAAAAGTATGGCATAATTTGGTTTATTTTCATTTTCTCGGAAACTAGTAGGCCTAGAATTAAGATCTTTGGTTTAAAATGTTCGTAATGAATGCCTCTACAAATCTTGTTATGGTCAAAACCACGCCAGACTTACCGTTTTTGAGAAAAAATATGTGCATCGCACAATAACATACATATTTTTACATATTTTCAGCTAAAAGTATGGCATAATTTGGTTTATTTTCATTTTCTCGGAAACTAGTAGGCCTAGAATTAAGATTTTTGGTTTAAAATGTTCGTAATGAATGCCTCTACAAATCTTGTTATGGTCAAAACCACGCCAGACTTACCGTTTTTGAGAAAAAATATGTGCATCGCACAATAACATACATATTTTTACATATTTTCAGCTAAAAGTATGGCATAATTTGGTTTATTTTCATTTTCTCGGAAACTAGTAGGCCTAGAATTAAGATTTTTGGTTTAAAATGTTCGTAATGAATGCCTCTACAAATCTTGTTATGGTCAAAACCACGCCAGACTTACCGTTTTTGAGAAAAAATATGTGCATCGCACAATAACATACATATTTTTACATATTTTCAGCTAAAAGTATGGCATAATTTGGTTTATTTTCATTTTCTCGGAAACTAGTAGGCCTAGAATTAAGATTTTTGGTTTAAAATGTTCGTAATGAATGCCTCTACAAATCTTGTTATGGTCAAAACCACGCCAGACTTACCGTTTTTGAGAAAAAATATGTGCATCGCACAATAACATACATATTTTCAGCTAAAAGTATGGCATAATTTGGTTTATTTTCATTTTCTCGGAAACTAGTAGGCCTAGAATTAAGATTTTTAGTTTAAAATGTTCGTAATGAATGCCTCTACAAATCTTGTTATGGTCAAAACCACGCCAGACTTACCGTTTTTGAGAAAAAATATGTGCATCGCACAATAACATACATATTTTCAGCTAAAAGTATGGCATAATTTGGTTTATTTTCATTTTCTCGGAAACTAGTAGGCCTAGAATTAAGATTTTTGGTTTAAAATGTTCGTAATGAATGCCTCTACAAATCTTGTTATGGTCAAAACCACGCCAGACTTACCGTTTTTGAGAAAAAATATGTGCATCGCACAATAACATACATATTTTCAGCTAAAAGTATGGCATAATTTGGTTTATTTTCATTTTCTCGGAAACTAGTAGGCCTAGAATTAAGATTTTAGGTTTAAAATATTCGTAATGTATGCCTCTACAAATCTTGTTATGGTCAAAACCACGCCAGACTTACCGTTTTTGAGAAAAAATATGTGCATCGCACAATAACATACATATTTTCAGCTAAAAGTATGGCATAATTTGGTTTATTTTCATTTTCTCGGAAACTAGTAGGCCTAGAATTAAGATTTTTGGTTTAAAATGTTCGTAATGAATGCCTCTACAAATCTTGTTATTGTCAAAACCACGCCAGACTTACCGTTTTTGAGAAAAAATATGTGCATCGCACAATAACATACATATTTTCAGCTAAAAGTATGGCATAATTTGGTTTATTTTCATTTTCTCGGAAACTAGTAGGCCTAGAATTAAGATTTTTGGTTTAAAATGTTCGTAATGAATGCCTCTACAAATCTTGTTATGGTCAAAACCACGCCAGACTTACCGTTTTTGAGAAAAAATATGTGCATCGCACAATAACATACATATTTTCAGCTAAAAGTATGGCATAATTTGGTTTATTTTCATTTTCTCGGAAACTAGTAGGCCTAGAATTAAGATTTTTGGTTTAAAATGTTCGTAATGAATGCCTCTACAAATCTTGTTATGGTCAAAACCACGCCAGACTTGCCGTTTTTGAGAAAAAATATGTGCATCGCACAATAACATACATATTTTTACATATTTTCAGCTAAAAGTATGGCATAATTTGGTTTATTTTCATTTTCTCGGAAACTAGTAGGCCTAGAATTAAGATTTTTGGTTTAAAATGTTCGTAATGAATGCCTCTACAAATCTTGTTATGGTCAAAACCACGCCAGACTTACCGTTTTTGAGAAAAAATATGTGCATCGCACAATAACATACATATTTTTACATATTTTCAGCTAAAAGTATGGCATAATTTGGTTTATTTTCATTTTCTCGGAAACTAGTAGGCCTAGAATTAAGATTTTTGGTTTAAAATGTTCGTAATGAATGCCTCTACAAATCTTGTTATGGTCAAAACCACGCCAGACTTACCGTTTTTGAGAAAAAATATGTGCATCGCACAATAACATACATATTTTCAGCTAAAAGTATGGCATAATTTGGTTTATTTTCATTTTCTCGGAAACTAGTAGGCCTAGAATTAAGATTTTTAGTTTAAAATGTTCGTAATGAATGCCTCTACAAATCTTGTTATGGTCAAAACCACGCCAGACTTACCGTTTTTGAGAAAAAATATGTGCATCGCACAATAACATACATATTTTCAGCTAAAAGTATGGCATAATTTGGTTTATTTTCATTTTCTCGGAAACTAGTAGGCCTAGAATTAAGATTTTTGGTTTAAAATGTTCGTAATGAATGCCTCTACAAATCTTGTTATGGTCAAAACCACGCCAGACTTACCGTTTTTGAGAAAAAATATGTGCATCGCACAATAACATACATATTTTCAGCTAAAAGTATGGCATAATTTGGTTTATTTTCATTTTCTCGGAAACTAGTAGGCCTAGAATTAAGATTTTTGGCTTAAAATGTTCGTAATGAATGCCTCTACAAATCTTGTTATGGTCAAAACCACGCCAGACTTACCGTTTTTGAGAAAAAATATGTGCATCGCACAATAACATACATATTTTCAGCTAAAAGTATGGCATAATTTGGTTTATTTTCATTTTCTCGGAAACTAGTAGGCCTAGAATTAAGATTTTTGGTTTAAAATATTCGTAATGTATGCCTCTACAAATCTTGTTATGGTCAAAACCACGCCAGACTTACCGTTTTTGAGAAAAAATATGTGCATCGCACAATAACATACATATTTTCAGCTAAAAGTATGGCATAATTTGGTTTATTTTCATTTTCTCGGAAACTAGTAGGCCTAGAATTAAGATTTTTGGTTTAAAATGTTCGTAATGAATGCCTCTACAAATCTTGTTATGGTCAAAACCACGCCAGACTTACCGTTTTTGAGAAAAAATATGTGCATCGCACAATAACATACATATTTTCAGCTAAAAGTATGGCATAATTTGGTTTATTTTCATTTTCTCGGAAACTAGTAGGCCTAGAATTAAGATTTTTGGTTTAAAATATTCGTAATGTATGCCTCTACAAATCTTGTTATGGTCAAAACCACGCCAGACTTACCGTTTTTGAGAAAAAATATGTGCATCGCACAATAACATACATATTTTCAGCTAAAAGTATGGCATAATTTGGTTTATTTTCATTTTCTCGGAAACTAGTAGGCCTAGAATTAAGATTTTTGGTTTAAAATGTTCGTAATGAATGCCTCTACAAATCTTGTTATGGTCAAAACCACGCCAGACTTACCGTTTTTGAGAAAAAATATGTGCATCGCACAATAACATACATATTTTCAGCTAAAAGTATGGCATAATTTGGTTTATTTTCATTTTCTCGGAAACTAGTAGGCCTAGAATTAAGATTTTTGGTTTAAAATGTTCGTAATGAATGCCTCTACAAATCTTGTTATGGTCAAAACCACGCCAGACTTACCGTTTTTGAGAAAAAATATGTGCATCGCACAATAACATACATATTTTCAGCTAAAAGTATGGCATAATTTGGTTTATTTTCATTTTCTCGGAAACTAGTAGGCCTAGAATTAAGATTTTTGGTTTAAAATGTTCGTAATGAATGCCTCTACAAATCTTGTTATGGTCAAAACCACGCCAGACTTGCCGTTTTTGAGAAAAAATATTTGCATCGCACAATAACATACATATTTTTACATATTTTCAGCTAAAAGTATGGCATAATTTGGTTTATTTTCATTTTCTCGGAAACTAGTAGGCCTAGAATTAAGATTTTTGGTTTAAAATGTTCGTAATGAATGCCTCTACAAATCTTGTTATGGTCAAAACCACGCCAGACTTACCGTTTTTGAGAAAAAATATGTGCATCGCACAATAACATACATATTTTTACATATTTTCAGCTAAAAGTATGGCATAATTTGGTTTATTTTCATTTTCTCGGAAACTAGTAGGCCTAGAATTAAGATTTTTGGTTTAAAATGTTCGTAATGAATGCCTCTACAAATCTTGTTATGGTCAAAACCACGCCAGACTTACCGTTTTTGAGAAAAAATATGTGCATCGCACAATAACATACATATTTTCAGCTAAAAGTATGGCATAATTTGGTTTATTTTCATTTTCTCGGACAAATCTTGTTATGGCCAAAACCACGCCAGACTTACCGTTTTTGAGAAAAAATATGTGCATCGCACAATAACATACATATTTTTACATATTTTCAGCTAAAAGTATGGCATAATTTTGTTCTTGTTATGGTCAAAACCACGCCAGACTTACCGTTTTTGAGAAAAAATATGTGCATCGCACAATAACATACATATTTTCAGCTAAAAGTATGGCATAATTTGGTTTATTTTCATTTTCTCGGAAACTAGTAGGCCTAGAATTAAGATTTTTAGTTTAAAATGTTCGTAATGAATGCCTCTACAAATCTTGTTATGGTCAAAACCACGCCAGACTTACCGTTTTTGAGAAAAAATATGTGCATCGCACAATAACATACATATTTTTACATATTTTCAGCTAAAAGTATGGCATAATTTGGTTTATTTTCATTTTCTCGGAAACTAGTAGGCCTAGAATTAAGATTTTTGGTTTAAAATGTTCGTAATGAATGCCTCTACAAATCTTGTTATGGTCAAAACCACGCCAGACTTACCGTTTTTGAGAAAAAATATGTGCATCGCACAATAACATACATATTTTCAGCTAAAAGTATGGCATAATTTGGTTTATTTTCATTTTCTCGGAAACTAGTAGGCCTAGAATTAAGATTTTTGGTTTAAAATGTTCGTAATGAATGCCTCTACAAATCTTGTTATGGTCAAAACCACGCCAGACTTACCGTTTTTGAGAAAAAATATGTGCATCGCACAATAACATACATATTTTCAGCTAAAAGTATGGCATAATTTGGTTTATTTTTATTTTCTCGGAAACTAGTAGGCCTAGAATTAAGATTTTTGGTTTAAAATGTTCGTAATGAATGCCTCTACAAATCTTGTTATGGTCAAAACCACGCCAGACTTACCGTTTTTGAGAAAAAATATGTGCATCGCACAATAACATACATATTTTCAGCTAAAAGTATGGCATAATTTGGTTTATTTTTATTTTCTCGGAAACTAGTAGGCCTAGAATTAAGATTTTTGGTTTAAAATGTTCGTAATGAATGGCTCTACAAATCTTGTTATGGTCAAAACCACGCCAGACTTACCGTTTTTGAGAAAAAATATGTGCATCGCACAATAACATACATATTTTTACATATTTTCAGCTAAAAGTATGGCATAATTTGGTTTATTTTCATTTTCTCGGAAACTAGTAGGCCTAGAATTAAGATTTTTGGTTTAAAATGTTCGTAATGAATGCCTCTACAAATCTTGTTATGGTCAAAACCACGCCAGACTTACCGTTTTTGAGAAAAAATATGTGCATCGCACAATAACATACATATTTTCAGCTAAAAGTATGGCATAATTTGGTTTATTTTCATTTTCTCGGAAACTAGTAGGCCTAGAATTAAGATTTTTGGTTTAAAATGTTCGTAATGAATGCCTCTACAAATCTTGTTATGGTCAAAACCACGCCAGACTTACCGTTTTTGAGAAAAAATATGTGCATCGCACAATAACATACATATTTTTACATATTTTCAGCTAAAAGTATGGCATAATTTGGTTTATTTTCATTTTCTCGGAAACTAGTAGGCCTAGAATTAAGATTTTTGGTTTAAAATGTTCGTAATGAATGCCTCTACAAATCTTGTTATGGTCAAAACCACGCCAGACTTACCGTTTTTGAGAAAAAATATGTGCATCGCACAATAACATACATATTTTCAGCTAAAAGTATGGCATAATTTGGTTTATTTTCATTTTCTCGGACAAATCTTGTTATGGTCAAAACCACGCCAGACTTACCGTTTTTGAGAAAAAATATGTGCATCGCACAATAACATACATATTTTTACATATTTTCAGCTAAAAGTATGGCATAATTTTGTTCTTGTTATGGTCAAAACCACGCCAGACTTACCGTTTTTGAGAAAAAATATGTGCATCGCACAATAACATACATATTTTCAGCTAAAAGTATGGCATAATTTGGTTTATTTTCATTTTCTCGGAAACTAGTAGGCCTAGAATTAAGATTTTTGGTTTAAAATGTTCGTAATGAATGCCTCTACAAATCTTGTTATGGTCAAAACCACGCCAGACTTACCGTTTTTGAGAAAAAATATGTGCATCGCACAATAACATACATATTTTCAGCTAAAAGTATGGCATAATTTGGTTTATTTTTATTTTCTCGGAAACTAGTAGGCCTAGAATTAAGATTTTTGGTTTAAAATGTTCGTAATGAATGGCTCTACAAATCTTGTTATGGTCAAAACCACGCCAGACTTACCGTTTTTGAGAAAAAATATGTGCATCGCACAATAACATACATATTTTTACATATTTTCAGCTAAAAGTATGGCATAATTTGGTTTATTTTCATTTTCTCGGAAACCAGTAGGCCTAGAATTAAGATTTTTGGTTTAAAATGTTCGTAATGAATGCCTCTACAAATCTTGTTATGGTCAAAACCACGCCAGACTTACCGTTTTTGAGAAAAAATATGTGCATCGCACAATAACATACATATTTTCAGCTAAAAGTATGGCATAATTTGGTTTATTTTCATTTTCTCGGAAACTAGTAGGCCTAGAATTACGATTTTTGGTTTAAAATGTTCGTAATGAATGCCTCTACAAATCTTGTTATGGTCAAAACCACGCCAGACTTACCGTTTTTGAGAAAAAATATGTGCATCGCACAATAACATACATATTTTCAGCTAAAAGTATGGCATAATTTGGTTTATTTTCATTTTCTCGGAAACTAGTAGGCCTAGAATTAAGATTTTTGGTTTAAAATGTTCGTAATGAATACCTCTACAAATCTTGTTATGGTCAAAACCACGCCAGACTTACCGTTTTTGAGAAAAAATATGTGCATCGCACAATAACATACATATTTTCAGCTAAAAGTATGGCATAATTTGGTTTATTTTCATTTTCTCGGAAACTAGTAGGCCTAGAATTAAGATTTTTGGTTTAAAATGTTCGTAATGAATGCCTCTACAAATCTTGTTATGGTCAAAACCACGCCAGACTTACCGTTTTTGAGAAAAAATATGTGCATCGCACAATAACATACATATTTTTACATATTTTCAGCTAAAAGTATGGCATAATTTGGTTTATTTTCATTTTCTCGGAAACTAGTAGGCCTAGAATTAAGATTTTTGGTTTAAAATGTTCGTAATGAATGCCTCTACAAATCTTGTTATGGTCAAAACCACGCCAGACTTACCGTTTTTGAGAAAAAATATGTGCATCGCACAATAACATACATATTTTCAGCTAAAAGTATGGCATAATTTGGTTTATTTTCATTTTCTCGGAAACTGGTAGGCCTAGAATTAAGATTTTTGGTTTAAAATGTTCGTAATGAATGCCTCTACAAATCTTGTTATGGTCAAAACCACGCCAGACTTACCGTTTTTGAGAAAAAATATGTGCATCGCACAATAACATACATATTTTTACATATTTTCAGCTAAAAGTATGGCATAATTTGGTTTATTTTCATTTTCTCGGAAACTAGTAGGCCTAGAATTAAGATTTTTGGTTTAAAATGTTCGTAATGAATGCCTCTACAAATCTTGTTATGGTCAAAACCACGCCAGACTTACCGTTTTTGAGAAAAAATATGTGCATCGCACAATAACATACATATTTTCAGCTAAAAGTATGGCATAATTTGGTTTATTTTCATTTTCTCGGAAACTAGTAGGCCTAGAATTAAGATTTTTGGTTTAAAATGTTCGTAATGAATGCCTCTACAAATCTTGTTATGGTCAAAACCACGCCAGACTTACCGTTTTTGAGAAAAAATATGTGCATCGCACAATAACATACATATTTTCAGCTAAAAGTATGGCATAATTTGGTTTATTTTCATTTTCTCAGAAACTAGTAGGCCTAGAATTAAGATTTTTGGTTTAAAATGATCGTAATGAATGCCTCTACAAATCTTGTTATGGTCAAAACCACGCCAGACTTACCGTTTTTGAGAAAAAATATGTGCATCGCACAATAACATACATATTTTCAGCTAAAAGTATGGCATAATTTGGTTTATTTTCATTTTCTCGGAAACTAGTAGGCCTAGAATTAAGATTTTTGGTTTAAAATGTTCGTAATGAATGCCTCTACAAATCTTGTTATGGTCAAAACCACTCCAGACTTACCGTTTTTGAGAAAAAATATGTGCATCGCACAATAACATACATATTTTTACATATTTTCAGCTAAAAGTATGGCATAATTTGGTTTATTTTCATTTTCTCGGAAACTAGTAGGCCTAGAATTAAGATTTTTGGTTTAAAATGTTCGTAATGAATGCCTCTACAAATCTTGTTATGGTCAAAACCACGCCAGACTTACCGTTTTTGAGAAAAAATATGTGCATCGCACAATAACATACATATTTTTACATATTTTCAGCTAAAAGTATGGCATAATTTGGTTTATTTTCATTTTCTCGGAAACTAGTAGGCCTAGAATTAAGATTTTTAGTTTAAAATGTTCGTAATGAATGCCTCTACAAATCTTGTTATGGTCAAAAACACGCCAGACTTACCGTTTTTGAGAAAAAATATGTGCATCGCACAATAACATACATATTTTCAGCTAAAAGTATGGCATAATTTGGTTTATTTTCATTTTCTCGGAAACAGGTAGGCCTAGAATTAAGATTTTTGGTTTAAAATGTTCGTAATGAATGCCTCTACAAATCTTGTTATGGTCAAAACCACGCCAGACTTACCGTTTTTGAGAAAAAATATGTGCATCGCACAATAACATACATATTTTCAGCTAAAAGTATGGCATAATTTGGTTTATTTTCATTTTCTCGGAAACTAGTAGGCCTAGAATTAAGATTTTTGATTTAAAATGTTCGTAATGAATGCCTCTACAAATCTTGTTATGGTCAAAACCACGCCAGACTTACCGTTTTTGAGAAAAAATATGTGCATCGCACAATAACATACATATTTTTACATATTTTCAGCTAAAAGTATGGCATAATTTGGTTTATTTTCATTTTCTCGGAAACTAGTAGGCCTAGAATTAAGATTTTTGGTTTAAAATGTTCGTAATGAATGCCTCTACAAATCTTGTTATGGTCAAAACCACGCCAGACTTACCGTTTTTGAGAAAAAATATGTGCATCGCACAATAACATACATATTTTCAGCTAAAAGTATGGCATAATTTGGTTTATTTTCATTTTCTCGGAAACTAGTAGGCCTAGAATTAAGATTTTTGGTTTAAAATGTTCGTAATGAATGCCTCTACAAATCTTGTTGTGGTCAAAACCACGCCAGACTTACCGTTTTTAAAAAAAAAAATATGTGCATCGCACAATAACATACATATTTTTACATATTTTCAGCTAAAAGTATGGCATAATTTGGTTTATTTTCATTTTCTCGGAAACTAGTAGGCCTAGAATTAAGATTTTTGGTTTAAAATGTTCGTAATGAATGCCTCTACAAATCTTGTTATGGTCAAAACCACGCCAGACTTACCGTTTTTGAGAAAAAATATGTGCATCGCACAATAACATACATATTTTCAGCTAAAAGTATGGCATAATTTGGTTTATTTTCATTTTCTCGGAAACTAGTAGGCCTAGAATTAAGATTTTTGGTTTAAAATGTTCGTAATGAATGCCTCTACAAATCTTGTTATGGTCAAAACCACGCCAGACCTACCGTTTTTGAGAAAAAATATGTGCATCGCACAATAACATACATATTTTCAGCTAAAAGTGTGGCATAATTTGGTTTATATTCATTTTCTCGGAAACTAGTAGGCCTAGAATTAAGATTTTTGGTTTAAAATGTTCGTAATGAATGCCTCTACAAATCTTGTTATGGTCAAAACCACGCCAGACTTACCGTTTTTGAGAAAAAATATGTGCATCGCACAATAACATACATATTTTTACATATTTTCAGCTAAAAGTATGGCATAATTTGGTTTATTTTCATTTTCTCGGAAACTAGTAGGCCTAGAATTAAGATTTTTGGTTTAAAATGTTCGTAATGAATGCCTCTACAAATCTTGTTATGGTCAAAACCACGCCAGACTTACCGTTTTTGAGAAAAAATATGTGCATCGCACAATAACATACATATTTTCAGCTAAAAGTATGGCATAATTTGGTTTATTTTCATTTTCTCGGAAACTAGTAGGCCTAGAATTAAGATTTTTGGTTTAAAATGTTCGTAATGAATGCCTCTACAAATCTTGTTATGGTCAAAACCACGCCAGACTTACCGTTTTTGAGAAAAAATATGTGCATCGTACAATAACATACATATTTTTACATATTTTCAGCTAAAAGTATGGCATAATTTGGTTTATTTTCATTTTCTCGGAAACTAGTAGGCCTAGAATTAAGATTTTTGGTTTAAAATGTTCGTAATGAATGCCTCTACAAATCTTGTTATGGTCAAAACCACGCCAGACTTACCGTTTTTGAGAAAAAATATGTGCATCGCACAATAACATACATATTTTCAGCTAAAAGTATGGCATAATTTGGTTTATTTTCATTTTCTCGGAAACTAGTAGGCCTAGAATTAAGATTTTTGGTTTAAAATGTTCGTAATGAATGCCTCTACAAATCTTGTTATGGTCAAAACCACGCCAGACTTACCGTTTTTGAGAAAAAATATGTGCATCGCACAATAACATACATATTTTTACATATTTTCAGCTAAAAGTATGGCATAATTTGGTTTATTTTCATTTTCTCGGAAACTAGTAGGCCTAGAATTAAGATTTTTGGTTTAAAATGTTCGTAATGAATGCCTCTACAAATCTTGTTATGGTCAAAACCACGCCAGACTTACCGTTTTTGAGAAAAAATATGTGCATCGCACAATAACATACATATTTTCAGCTAAAAGTATGGCATAATTTGGTTTATTTTCATTTTCTCGGAAACTAGTAGGCCTAGAATTAAGATTTTTGGTTTAAAATGTTCGTAATGAATGCCTCTACAAATCTTGTTATGGTCAAAACCACGCCAGACTTACCGTTTTTGAGAAAAAATATGTGCATCGCACAATAACATACATATTTTTACATATTTTCAGCTAAAAGTATGGCATAATTTGGTTTATTTTCATTTTCTCGGAAACCAGTAGGCCTAGAATTAAGATTTTTGGTTTAAAATGTTCGTAATGAATGCCTCTACAAATCTTGTTATGGTCAAAACCACGCCAGACTTACCGTTTTTGAGAAAAAATATGTGCATCGCACAATAACATACATATTTTTACATATTTTCAGCTAAAAGTATGGCATAATTTGGTTTATTTTCATTTTCTCGGAAACTAGTAGGCCTAGAATTAAGATTTTTGGTTTAAAATGTTCGTAATGAATGCCTCTACAAATCTTGTTATGGTCAAAACCACGCCAGACTTACCGTTTTTGAGAAAAAATATGTGCATCGCACAATAACATACATATTTTCAGCTAAAAGTATGGCATAATTTGGTTTATTTTCATTTTCTCGGAAACTAGTAGGCCTAGAATTAAGATTTTTGGTTTAAAATGTTCGTAATGAATGCCTCTACAAATCTTGTTATGGTCAAAACCACGCCAGACTTACCGTTTTTGAGAAAAAATATGTGCATCGCACAATAACATACATATTTTCAGCTAAAAGTATGGCATAATTTGGTTTATTTTCATTTTCTCGGAAACTAGTAGGCCTAGAATTAAGATTTTTGGTTTAAAATGTTCGTAATGAATGCCTCTACAAATCTTGTTATGGTCAAAACCACGCCAGACTGACCGTTTTTGAGAAAAAATATGTGCATCGCACAATAACATACATATTTTCAGCTAAAAGTATGGCATAATTTGGTTTATTTTCATTTTCTCGGAAACTAGTAGGCCTAGAATTAAGATTTTTGGTTTAAAATGTTCGTAATGAATGCCTCTACAAATCTTGTTATGGTCAAAACCACGCCAGACTTACCGTTTTTGAGAAAAAATATGTGCATCGCACAATAACATACATATTTTTACATATTTTCAGCTAAAAGTATGGCATAATTTGGTTTATTTTCATTTTCTCGGAAACTAGTAGGCCTAGAATTAAGATTTTTGGTTTAAAATGTTCGTAATGAATGCCTCTACAAATCTTGTTATGGTCAAAACCACGCCAGACTGACCGTTTTTGAGAAAAAATATGTGCATCGCACAATAACATACATATTTTCAGCTAAAAGTATGGCATAATTTGGTTTATTTTCATTTTCTCGGAAACTAGTAGGCCTAGAATTAAGATTTTTGGTTTAAAATGTTCGTAATGAATGCCTCTACCAATCTTGTTATGGTCAAAACCACGCCAGACTTACCGTTTTTGAGAAAAAATATGTGCATCGCACAATAACATACATATTTTCAGCTAAAAGTATGGCATAATTTGGTTTATTTTCATTTTCTCGGAAACTAGTAGGCCTAGAATTAAGATTTTTGGTTTAAAATGTTCGTAATGAATGCCTCTACAAATCTTGTTATGGTCAAAACCACGCCAGACTTACCGTTTTTGAGAAAAAATATGTGCATCGCACAATAACATACATATTTTTACATATTTTCAGCTAAAAGTATGGCATAATTTGGTTTATTTTCATTTTCTCGGAAACTAGTAGGCCTAGAATTAAGATTTTTGGTTTAAAATGTTCGTAATGAATGCCTCTACAAATCTTGTTATGGTCAAAACCACGCCAGACTTACCGTTTTTGAGAAAAAATATGTGCATCGCACAATAACATACATATTTTCAGCTAAAAGTATGGCATAATTTGGTTTATTTTCATTTTCTCGGAAACTAGTAGGCCTAGAATTAAGATTTTTGGTTTAAAATGTTCGTAATGAATGCCTCTACAAATCTTGTTATGGTCAAAACCACGCCAGACTTACCGTTTTTGAGAAAAAATATGTGCATCGCACAATAACATACATATTTTCAGCTAAAAGTATGGCATAATTTGGTTTATTTTCATTTTCTCAGAAACTAGTAGGCCTAGAATTAAGATTTTTGGTTTAAAATGATCGTAATGAATGCCTCTACAAATCTTGTTATGGTCAAAACCACGCCAGACTTACCGTTTTTGAGAAAAAATATGTGCATCGCACAATAACATACATATTTTCAGCTAAAAGTATGGCATAATTTGGTTTATTTTCATTTTCTCGGAAACTAGTAGGCCTAGAATTAAGATTTTTGGTTTAAAATGTTCGTAATGAATGCCTCTACAAATCTTGTTATGGTCAAAACCACGCCAGACTGACCGTTTTTGAGAAAAAATATGTGCATCGCACAATAACATACATATTTTCAGCTAAAAATATGGCATAATTTGGTTTATTTTCATTTTCTCGGAAACTAGTAGGCCTAGAATTAAGATTTTTGGTTTAAAATGTTCGTAATGAATGCCTCTACAAATCTTGTTATGGTCAAAACCACGCCAGACTTACCGTTTTTGAGAAAAAATATGTGCATCGCACAATAACATACATATTTTCAGCTAAAAGTATGGCATAATTTGGTTTATTTTCATTTTCTCGGAAACTGGTAGGCCTAGAATTAAGATTTTTGGTTTAAAATGTTCGTAATGAATGCCTCTACAAATCTTGTTATGGTCAAAACCACGCCAGACTTACCGTTTTTGAGAAAAAATATGTGCATCGCACAATAACATACATATTTTTACATATTTTCAGCTAAAAGTATGGCATAATTTGGTTTATTTTCATTTTCTCGGAAACTAGTAGGCCTAGAATTAAGATTTTTGGTTTAAAATGTTCGTAATGAATGCCTCTACAAATCTTGTTATGGTCAAAACCACGCCAGACTTACCGTTTTTGAGAAAAAATATGTGCATCGCACAATAACATACATATTTTCAGCTAAAAGTATGGCATAATTTGGTTTATTTTCATTTTCTCGGAAACTAGTAGGCCTAGAATTAAGATTTTTGGTTTAAAATGTTCGTAATGAATGCCTCTACAAATCTTGTTATGGTCAAAACCACGCCAGACTTACCGTTTTTGAGAAAAAATATGTGCATCGCACAATAACATACATATTTTCAGCTAAAAGTATGGCATAATTTGGTTTATTTTCATTTTCTCAGAAACTAGTAGGCCTAGAATTAAGATTTTTGGTTTAAAATGATCGTAATGAATGCCTCTACAAATCTTGTTATGGTCAAAACCACGCCAGACTTACCGTTTTTGAGAAAAAATATGTGCATCGCACAATAACATACATATTTTCAGCTAAAAGTATGGCATAATTTGGTTTATTTTCATTTTCTTGGAAACTAGTAGGCCTAGAATTAAGATTTTTGGTTTAAAATGTTCGTAATGAATGCCTCTACAAATCTTGTTATGGTCAAAACCACGCCAGACTTACCGTTTTTGAGAAAAAATATGTGCATCGCACAATAACATACATATTTTTACATATTTTCAGCTAAAAGTATGGCATAATTTGGTTTATTTTCATTTTCTCGGAAACTAGTAGGCCTAGAATTAAGATTTTTGGTTTAAAATGTTCGTAATGAATGCCTCTACAAATCTCGTTATGGTCAAAACCACGCCAGACTTACCGTTTTTGAGAAAAAATATGTGCATCGCACAATAACATACATATTTTTACATATTTTCAGCTAAAAGTATGGCATAATTTGGTTTATTTTCATTTTCTCGGAAACTAGTAGGCCTAGAATTAAGATTTTTGGTTTAAAATGTTCGTAATGAATGCCTCTACAAATCTTGTTATGGTCAAAACCACGCCAGACTTACCGTTTTTGAGAAAAAATATGTGCATCGCACAATAACATACATATTTTTACATATTTTCAGCTAAAAGTATGGCATAATTTGGTTTATTTTCATTTTCTCGGAAACTAGTAGGCCTAGAATTAAGATTTTTAGTTTAAAATGTTCGTAATGAATGCCTCTACAAATCTTGTTATGGTCAAAAACACGCCAGACTTACCGTTTTTGAGAAAAAATATGTGCATCGCACAATAACATACATATTTTTACATATTTTCAGCTAAAAGTATGGCATAATTTGGTTTATTTTCATTTTCTCGGAAACAGGTAGGCCTAGAATTAAGATTTTTGGTTTAAAATGTTCGTAATGAATGCCTCTACAAATCTTGTTATGGTCAAAACCACGCCAGACTTACCGTTTTTGAGAAAAAATATGTGCATCGCACAATAACATACATATTTTCAGCTAAAAGTATGGCATAATTTGGTTTATTTTCATTTTCTCGGAAACTAGTAGGCCTAGAATTAAGATTTTTGGTTTAAAATGTTCGTAATGAATGCCTCTACAAATCTTGTTATGGTCAAAACCACGCCAGACTTACCGTTTTTGAGAAAAAATATGTGCATCGCACAATAACATACATATTTTTACATATTTTCAGCTAAAAGTATGGCATAATTTGGTTTATTTTCATTTTCTCGGAAACTAGTAGGCCTAGAATTAAGATTTTTGGTTTAAAATGTTCGTAATGAATGCCTCTACAAATCTTGTTATGGTCAAAACAACGCCAGACTTACCGTTTTTGAGAAAAAATATGTGCATCGCACAATAACATACATATTTTCAGCTAAAAGTATGGCATAATTTGGTTTATTTTCATTTTCTCGGAAACTAGTAGGCCTAGAATTAAGATTTTTGGTTTAAAATGTTCGTAATGAATGCCTCTACAAATCTTGTTGTGGTCAAAACCACGCCAGACTTACCGTTTTTAAAAAAAAAAATATGTGCATCGCACAATAACATACATATTTTCAGCTAAAAGTATGGCATAATTTGGTTTATTTTCATTTTCTCGGAAACTAGTAGGCCTAGAATTAAGATTTTTGGTTTAAAATGTTCGTAATGAATGCCTCTACAAATCTTGTTATGGTCAAAACCACGCCAGACTTACCGTTTTTGAGAAAAAATATGTGCATCGCACAATAACATACATATTTTCAGCTAAAAGTATGGCATAATTTGGTTTATTTTCATTTTCTCGGAAACTAGTAGGCCTAGAATTAAGATTTTTGGTTTAAAATGTTCGTAATGAATGCCTCTACAAATCTTGTTATGGTCAAAACCACGCCAGACTTACCGTTTTTGAGAAAAAATATGTGCATCGCACAATAACATACATATTTTCAGCTAAAAGTGTGGCATAATTTGGTTTATTTTCATTTTCTCGGAAACTAGTAGGCCTAGAATTAAGATTTTTGGTTTAAAATGTTCGTAATGAATGCCTCTACAAATCTTGTTATGGTCAAAACCACGCCAGACTTACCGTTTTTGAGAAAAAATATGTGCATCGCACAATAACATACATATTTTTACATATTTTCAGCTAAAAGTATGGCATAATTTGGTTTATTTTCATTTTCTCGGAAACTAGTAGGCCTAGAATTAAGATTTTTGGTTTAAAATGTTCGTAATGAATGCCTCTACAAATCTTGTTATGGTCAAAACCACGCCAGACTTACCGTTTTTGAGAAAAAATATGTGCATCGCACAATAACATACATATTTTTACATATTTTCAGCTAAAAGTATGGCATAATTTGGTTTATTTTCATTTTCTCGGAAACTAGTAGGCCTAGAATTAAGATTTTTATTTTAAAATGTTCGTAATGAATGCCTCTACAAATCTTGTTATGGTCAAAACCACGCCAGACTTACCGTTTTTGAGAAAAAATATGTGCATCGTACAATAACATACATATTTTTACATATTTTCAGCTAAAAGTATGGCATAATTTGGTTTATTTTCATTTTCTCGGAAACTAGTAGGCCTAGAATTAAGATTTTTGGTTTAAAATGTTCGTAATGAATGCCTCTACAAATCTTGTTATGGTCAAAACCACGCCAGACTTACCGTTTTTGAGAAAAAATATGTGCATCGCACAATAACATACATATTTTCAGCTAAAAGTATGGCATAATTTGGTTTATTTTCATTTTCTCGGAAACTAGTAGGCCTAGAATTAAGATTTTTGGTTTAAAATGTTCGTAATGAATGCCTCTACAAATCTTGTTATGGTCAAAACCACGCCAGACTTACCGTTTTTGAGAAAAAATATGTGCATCGCACAATAACATACATATTTTCAGCTAAAAGTATGGCATAATTTGGTTTATTTTCATTTTCTCGGAAACTAGTAGGCCTAGAATTAAGATTTTTGGTTTAAAATGTTCGTAATGAATGCCTCTACAAATCTTGTTATGGTCAAAACCACGCCAGACTTACCGTTTTTGAGAAAAAATATGTGCATCGCACAATAACATACATATTTTCAGCTAAAAGTATGGCATAATTTGGTTTATTTTCATTTTCTCGGAAACTAGTAGGCCTAGAATTAAGATTTTTGGTTTAAAATGTTCGTAATGAATGCCTCTACAAATCTTGTTATGGTCAAAACCACGCCAGACTTACCGTTTTTGAGAAAAAATATGTGCATCGCACAATAACATACATATTTTTACATATTTTCAGCTAAAAGTATGGCATAATTTGGTTTATTTTCATTTTCTCGGAAACTAGTAGGCCTAGAATTAAGATTTTTGGTTTAAAATGTTCGTAATGAATGCCTCTACAAATCTTGTTATGGTCAAAACCACGCCAGACTTACCGTTTTTGAGAAAAAATATGTGCATCGCACAATAACATACATATTTTCAGCTAAAAGTATGGCATAATTTGGTTTATTTTCATTTTCTCGGAAACTAGTAGGCCTAGAATTAAGATTTTTGGTTTAAAATGTTCGTAATGAATGCCTCTACAAATCTTGTTATGGTCAAAACCACGCCAGACTTACCGTTTTTGAGAAAAAATATGTGCATCGCACAATAACATACATATTTTTACATATTTTCAGCTAAAAGTATGGCATAATTTGGTTTATTTTCATTTTCTCGGAAACTAGTAGGCCTAGAATTAAGATTTTTGGTTTAAAATGTTCGTAATGAATGCCTCTACAAATCTTGTTATGGTCAAAACCACGCCAGACTTACCGTTTTTGAGAAAAAATATGTGCATCGCACAATAACATACATATTTTCAGCTAAAAGTATGGCATAATTTGGTTTATTTTCATTTTCTCGGAAACTAGTAGGCCTAGAATTAAGATTTTTGGTTTAAAATGTTCGTAATGAATGCCTCTACAAATCTTGTTATGGTCAAAACCACGCCAGACTTACCGTTTTTGAGAAAAAATATGTGCATCGCACAATAACATACATATTTTCAGCTAAAAGTATGGCATAATTTGGTTTATTTTCATTTTCTCGGAAACTAGTAGGCCTAGAATTAAGATTTTTGGTTTAAAATGTTCGTAATGAATGCCTCTACAAATCTTGTTATGGTCAAAACCACGCCAGACTTACCGTTTTTGAGAAAAAATATGTGCATCGCACAATAACATACATATTTTCAGCTAAAAGTATGGCATAATTTGGTTTATTTTCATTTTCTCGGAAACTAGTAGGCCTAGAATTAAGATTTTTGGTTTAAAATGTTCGTAATGAATGCCTCTACAAATATTGTTATGGTCAAAACCACGCCAGACTTACCGTTTTTGAGAAAAAATATGTGCATCGCACAATAACATACATATTTTCAGCTAAAAGTATGGCATAATTTGGTTTATTTTCATTTTCTCGGAAACTAGTAGGCCTAGAATTAAGATTTTTGGTTTAAAATGTTCGTAATGAATGCCTCTACAAATCTTGTTATGGTCAAAACCACGCCAGACTTACCGTTTTTGAGAAAAAATATGTGCATCGCACAATAACATACATATTTTTACATATTTTCAGCTAAAAGTATGGCATAATTTGGTTTATTTTCATTTTCTCGGAAACTAGTAGGCCTAGAATTAAGATTTTTGGTTTAAAATGTTCGTAATGAATGCCTCTACAAATCTTGTTATGGTCAAAACCACGCCAGACTTACCGTTTTTGAGAAAAAATATGTGCATCGCACAATAACATACATATTTTCAGCTAAAAGTATGGCATAATTTGGTTTATTTTCATTTTCTCGGAAACTAGTAGGCCTAGAATTAAGATTTTTGGTTTAAAATGTTCGTAATGAATGCCTCTACAAATCTTGTTATGGTCAAAACCACGCCAGACTTACCGTTTTTGAGAAAAAATATGTGCATCGCACAATAACATACATATTTTTACATATTTTCAGCTAAAAGTATGGCATAATTTGGTTTATTTTCATTTTCTCGGAAACTAGTAGGCCTAGAATTAAGATTTTTGGTTTAAAATGTTCGTAATGAATGCCTCTACAAATCTTGTTATGGTCAAAACCACGCCAGACTTACCGTTTTTGAGAAAAAATATGTGCATCGCACAATAACATACATATTTTTACATATTTTCAGCTAAAAGTATGGCATAATTTGGTTTATTTTCATTTTCTCGGAAACTAGTAGGCCTAGAATTAAGATTTTTGGTTTAAAATGTTCGTAATGAATGCCTCTACAAATCTTGTTATGGTCAAAACCACGCCAGACTTACCGTTTTTGAGAAAAAATATGTGCATCGCACAATAACATACATATTTTCAGCTAAAAGTATGGCATAATTTGGTTTATTTTCATTTTCTCGGAAACTAGTAGGCCTAGAATTAAGATTTTTGGTTTAAAATGTTCGTAATGAATGCCTCTACAAATCTTGTTATGGTCAAAACCACGCCAGACTTACCGTTTTTGAGAAAAAATATGTGCATCGCACAATAACATACATATTTTCAGCTAAAAGTATGGCATAATTTGGTTTATTTTCATTTTTTCGGAAACTAGTAGGCCTAGAATTAAGATTTTTGGTTTAAAATGTTCGTAATGAATGCCTCTACAAATCTTGTTATGGTCAAAACCACGCCAGACTTATCGTTTTTGAGAAAAAATATGTGCATCGCACAATAACATACATATTTTTACATATTTTCAGCTAAAAGTATGGCATAATTTGGTTTATTTTCATTTTCTCGGAAACTAGTAGGCCTAGAATTAAGATTTTTGGTTTAAAATGTTCGTAATGAATGCCTCTACAAATCTTGTTATGGTCAAAACCACGCCAGACTTACCGTTTTTGAGAAAAAATATGTGCATCGCACAATAACATACATATTTTCAGCTAAAAGTATGGCATAATTTGGTTTATTTTCATTTTCTCGGAAACTAGTAGGCCTAGAATTAAGATTTTTGGTTTAAAATGTTCGTAATGAATGCCTCTACAAATCTTGTTATGATCAAAACCACGCCAGACTTACCGTTTTTGAGAAAAAATATGTGCATCGCACAATAACATACATATTTTTACATATTTTCAGCTAAAAGTATGGCATAATTTGGTTTATTTTCATTTTCTCGGAAACTAGTAGGCCTAGAATTAAGATTTTTGGTTTAAAATGTTCGTAATGAATGCCTCTACAAATCTTGTTATGGTCAAAACCACGCCAGACTTACCGTTTTTGAGAAAAAATATGTGCATCGCACAATAACATACATATTTTTACATATTTTCAGCTAAAAGTATGGCATAATTTGGTTTATTTTCATTTTCTCGGAAACTAGTAGGCCTAGAATTAAGATTTTTGGTTTAAAATGTTCGTAATGAATGCCTCTACAAATCTTGTTATGGTCAAAACCACGCCAGACTTACCGTTTTTGAGAAAAAATATGTGCATCGCACAATAACATACATATTTTCAGCTAAAAGTATGGCATAATTTGGTTTATTTTCATTTTCTCGGAAACTAGTAGGCCTAGAATTAAGATTTTTGGTTTAAAATGTTCGTAATGAATGCCTCTACAAATCTTGTTATGGTCAAAACCACGCCAGACTTACCGTTTTTGAGAAAAAATATGTGCATCGCACAATAACATACATATTTTTACATATTTTCAGCTAAAAGTATGGCATAATTTGGTTTATTTTCATTTTCTCGGAAACTAGTAGGCCTAGAATTAAGATTTTTGGTTTAAAATGTTCGTAATGAATGCCTCTACAAATCTTGTTATGGTCAAAACCACGCCAGACTTACCGTTTTTGAGAAAAAATATGTGCATCGCACAATAACATACATATTTTTACATATTTTCAGCTAAAAGTATGGCATAATTTGGTTTATTTTCATTTTCTCGGAAACTAGTAGGCCTAGAATTAAGATTTTTGGTTTAAAATGTTCGTAATGAATGCCTCTACAAATCTTGTTATGGTCAAAACCACGCCAGACTTACCGTTTTTGAGAAAAAATATGTGCATCGCACAATAACATACATATTTTTACATATTTTCAGCTAAAAGTATGGCATAATTTGGTTTATTTTCATTTTCTCGGAAACTAGTAGGCCTAGAATTAAGATTTTTGGTTTAAAATGTTCGTAATGAATGCCTCTACAAATCTTGTTATGGTCAAAACCACGCCAGACTTACCGTTTTTGAGAAAAAATATGTGCATCGCACAATAACATACATATTTTCAGCTAAAAGTATGGCATAATTTGGTTTATTTTCATTTTCTCGGAAACTAGTAGGCCTAGAATTAAGATTTTTGGTTTAAAATGTTCGTAATGAATGCCTCTACAAATCTTGTTATGGTCAAAACCACGCCAGACTTACCGTTTTTGAGAAAAAATATGTGCATCGCACAATAACATACATATTTTCAGCTAAAAGTATGGCATAATTTGGTTTATTTTCATTTTCTCGGAAACTAGTAGGCCTAGAATTAAGATTTTTGGTTTAAAATGTTCGTAATGAATGCCTCTACAAATCTTGTTATGGTCAAAACCACGCCAGACTTACCGTTTTTGAGAAAAAATATGTGCATCGCACAATAACATACATATTTTTACATATTTTCAGCTAAAAGTATGGCATAATTTGGTTTATTTTCATTTTCTCGGAAACTAGTAGGCCTAGAATTAAGATTTTTGGTTTAAAATGTTCGTAATGATTCCTCTACAAATCTTGTTATGGTCAAAACCACGCCAGACTTACCGTTTTTGAGAAAAAATATGTGCATCGCACAATAACATACATATTTTTACATATTTTCAGCTAAAAGTATGGCATAATTTGGTTTATTTTCATTTTCTCGGAAACTAGTAGGCCTAGAATTAAGATTTTTGGTTTAAAATGTTCGTAATGAATGCCTCTACAAATCTTGTTATAGTCAAAACCACGCCAGACTTACCGTTTTTGAGAAAAAATATGTGCATCGCACAATAACATACATATTTTCAGCTAAAAGTATGGCATAATTTGGTTTATTTTCATTTTCTCGGAAACTAGTAGGCCTAGAATTAAGATTTTTGGTTTAAAATGTTCGTAATGAATGCCTCTACAAATCTTGTCATGGTCAAAACCACGCCAGACTTACCGTTTTTGAGAAAAAATATGTGCATCGCACAATAACATACATATTTTCAGCTAAAAGTATGGCATAATTTGGTTTATTTTCATTTTCTCGGAAACTAGTAGGCCTAGAATTAAGATTTTTGGTTTAAAATGTTCGTAATGAATGCCTCTACAAATCTTGTTATGGTCAAAACCACGCCAGACTTACCGTTTTTGAGAAAAAATATGTGCATCGCACAATAACATACATATTTTCAGCTAAAAGTATGGCATAATTTGGTTTATTTTCATTTTCTCGGAAACTAGTAGGCCTAGAATTAAGATTTTTGGTTTAAAATGTTCGTAATGAATGCCTCTACAAATCTTGTTATGGTCAAAACCACGCCAGACTTACCGTTTTTGACAAAAAATATGTGCATCGCACAATAACATACATATTTTCAGCTAAAAGTATGGCATAATTTGGTTTATTTTCATTTTCTCGGAAACTAGTAGGCCTAGAATTAAGATTTTTGGTTTAAAATGTTCGTAATGAATGCCTCTACAAATCTTGTTATGGTCAAAACCACGCCAGACTTACCGTTTTTGAGAAAAAATATGTGCATCGCACAATAACATACATATTTTCAGCTAAAAGTATGGCATAATTTGGTTTATTTTCATTTTCTCGGAAACTAGTAGGCCTAGAATTAAGATTTTTGGTTTAAAATGTTCGTAATGAATGCCTCTACAAATCTTGTTATGGTCAAAACCACGCCAGACTTACCGTTTTTGAGAAAAAATATGTGCATCGCACAATAACATACATATTTTCAGCTAAAAGTATGGCATAATTTGGTTTATTTTCATTTTCTCGGAAACTAGTAGGCCTAGAATTAAGATTTTTGGTTTAAAATGTTCGTAATGAATGCCTCTACAAATCTTGTTATGATCAAAACCACGCCAGACTTACCGTTTTTGAGAAAAAATATGTGCATCGCACAATAACATACATATTTTTACATATTTTCAGCTAAAAGTATGGCATAATTTGGTTTATTTTCATTTTCTCGGAAACTAGTAGGCCTAGAATTAAGATTTTTGGTTTAAAATGTTCGTAATGAATGCCTCTACAAATCTTGTTATGGTCAAAACCACGCCAGACTTACCGTTTTTGAGAAAAAATATGTGCATCGCACAATAACATACATATTTTTACATATTTTCAGCTAAA
The DNA here is from genome assembly GCA_930367185.1 of Myathropa florea. Taxonomy (NCBI): domain Eukaryota; kingdom Metazoa; phylum Arthropoda; class Insecta; order Diptera; family Syrphidae; genus Myathropa; species Myathropa florea. The sequence goes on along the minus strand of CAKNEX010000122.1, from coordinate 516,613 downwards.
AGTATGGCATAATTTGGTTTATTTTCATTTTCTCGGAAACTAGTAGGCCTAGAATTAAGATTTTTGGTTTAAAATGTTCGTAATGAATGCCTCTACAAATCTTGTTATGGTCAAAACCACGCCAGACTTACCGTTTTTGAGAAAAAATATGTGCATCGCACAATAACATACATATTTTCAGCTAAAAGTATGGCATAATTTGGTTATTTTCATTTTCTCGGAAACTAGTAGGCCTAGAATTAAGATTTTTGGTTTAAAATGTTCGTAATGAATGCCTCTACAAATCTTGTTATGATCAAAACCACGCCAGACTTACCGTTTTTGAGAAAAAATATGTGCATCGCACAATAACATACATATTTTTACATATTTTCAGCTAAAAGTATGGCATAATTTGGTTTATTTTCATTTTCTCTCGGAAACTAGTAGCCTAGAATTAAGATTTTTTGGTTTAAAAATGTTCGTAATGATTCCTCTACAAATCTTGTTATGGTCAAAACCACGCCAGACTTACCGTTTTTGAGAAAAAATATGTGCATCGCACAATAACATACATATTTTTTACATATTTTCAGCTAAAAGTATGGCATAATTTGGTTTATTTCATTTTCTCGGGAAACTAGTAGGCCTAGAATTAAGATTTTTGGTTTAAAATGTTCGTAATGAATGCCTCTACAAATCTTGTTAATAGTCAAAACCACGCCAGACTTACCGTTTTTGAGAAAAAATATGTGCATCGCACAATAACATACATATTTTCAGCTAAAAGTATGGCATAATTTGGTTTATTTTCATTTTCTCGGAAACTAGTAGGCCTAGAATTAAGATTTTTGGTTTAAAATGTTCGTAATGAATGCCTCTACAAATCTTGTCATGGTCAAAACCACGCCAGACTTACCGTTTTTGAGAAAAAATATGTGCATCGCACAATAACATACATATTTTCAGCTAAAAGTATGGCATAATTTGGTTTATTTTCATTTTCTCGGAAACTAGTAGGCCTAGAATTAAGATTTTGGTTTAAAATGTTCGTAATGAATACCTCTACAAATCTTGTTATGGTCAAAACCACGCCAGACTTACCGTTTTTGAGAAAAAATATGTGCATCGCACAATAACATACATATTTTCAGCTAAAAGTATGCATAATTTGGTTTATTTTCATTTTCTCGGAAACTAGTAGGCCTAGAATTAAGATTTTTGGTTTAAAATGTTCGTAATGAATGCCTCTACAAATCTTGTTATGGTCAAAACCACGCCAGACTTACCGTTTTTGAGAAAAAATATGTGCATCGCACAATAACATACATATTTTCAGCTAAAAGTATGGCATAATTTGGTTTATTTTCATTTCTCGGAAACTAGTAGGCCTAGAATTAAGATTTTTTGGTTTAAAATGTTCGTAATGAATGCCTCTACAAATCTTGTTATGGTCAAAACCACGCCAGACTTACCGTTTTTGAGAAAAAATATGTGCATCGCACAATAACATACATATTTTCAGCTAAAAGTATGCATAATTTGGTTTATTTCATTTTCTCGGAAACTAGTAGGCCTAGAATTAAGATTTTTGGTTTAAAATGTTCGTAATGAATGCCTCTACAAATCTTGTTATGGTCAAAACCACGCCAGACTTACCGTTTTTGAGAAAAAATATGTGCATCGCACAATAACATACATATTTTCAGCTAAAAGTATGGCATAATTTGGTTTATTTTCATTTTCTCGGAAACTAGTAGGCCTAGAATTAAGATTTTTGGTTTAAAATGTTCGTAATGAATGCCTCTACAAATCTTGTTATGATCAAAACCACGCCAGACTTACCGTTTTTGAGAAAAAATATGTGCATCGCACAATAACATACATATTTTTAACATATTTTCAGCTAAAAGTATGGCATAATTTGGTTTATTTTCATTTTCTCGGAAACTAGTAGCCTAGAATTAAGATTTTTGGTTTAAAATGTTCGTAATGAATGCCTCTACAAATCTTGTTATGGTCAAAACCACGCCAGACTTACCGTTTTTGAGAAAAATATGTGCATCGCACAATAACATACATATTTTTTACATATTTTTCAGCTAAATGTATGGCATAATTTGGTTTATTTTCATTTTCTCGGAAACTAGTAGGCCTAGAATTAAGATTTTGGTTTAAAATGTTCGTAATGAATGCCTCTACAAATCTTGTTATGGTCAAAACCACGCCAGACTTACCGTTTTTGAGAAAAAATATGTGCATCGCACAATAACATACATATTTTCAGCTAAAAGTATGGCATAATTGGTTTATTTTCATTTTCTCGGAAACTAGTAGGCCTAGAATTAAGATTTTTGGTTTAAAATGTTCGTAATGAATGCCTCTACAAATCTTGTCATGGTCAAAACCACGCAGACTTACCGTTTTTGAGAAAAAATATGTGCATCGCACAATAACATACATATTTTCAGCTAAAAGTATGGCATAATTTGGTTTATTTTCATTTTCTCGGAAACTAGTAGGCCTAGAATTAAGATTTTTGGTTTAAAATGTCGTAATGAATGCCTCTACAAATCTTGTTATGATCAAAACCACGCCAGACTTACCGTTTTTGAGAAAAAATATGTTGTGCATCGCACAATAACATACATATTTTTACATATTTTCAGCTAAAAGTATGGCATAATTTGGTTTATTTTCATTTTCTCGGAAACTAGTAGGCCTAGAATTAAGATTTTTGGTTTAAAATGTTCGTAATGAATGCCTCTACAAATCTTGTTATGGTCAAAACCACGCCAGACTTACCGTTTTTGAGAAAAAATATGTGCATCGCACAATAACATACATATTTTCAGCTAAAAGTATGGCATAATTTGGTTTATTTTCATTTTCTCGGAAACTAGTAGGCCTAGAATTAAGATTTTTGGTTTAAAATGTTCGTAATGAATGCCTCTACAAATCTTGTTATGATCAAAACCACGCCAGACTTACCGTTTTTGAGAAAAAATATGTGCATGGCACAATAACATACATATTTTTACATATTTTCAGCTAAAAGTATGGCATAATTTGGTTTATTTTCATTTTCTCGGAAACTAGTAGGCCTAGAATTAAGATTTTTGGTTTAAAATGTTCGTAATGAATGCCTCTACAAATCTTGTTATGGTCAAAACCACGCCAGACTTACCGTTTTTGAGAAAAAATATGTGCATCGCACAATAACATACATATTTTTACATATTTTCAGCTAAAAGTATGGCATAATTTGGTTTATTTTCATTTTCTCGGAAACTAGTAGGCCTAGAATTAAGATTTTTGGTTTAAAATGTTCGTAATGAATGCCTCTACAAATCTTGTTATGGTCAAAACCACGCCAGACTTACCGTTTTTGAGAAAAAATATGTGCATCGCACAATAACATACATATTTTCAGCTAAAAGTATGGCATAATTTGGTTTATTTTCATTTTCTCGGAAACTAATAGGCCTAGAATTAAGATTTTTGGTTTAAAATGTTCGTAATGAATGCCTCTACAAATCTTGTCATGGTCAAAACCACGCCAGACTTACCGTTTTTGAGAAAAAATATGTGCATCGCACAATAACATACATATTTTCAGCTAAAAGTATGGCATAATTTGGTTTATTTTCATTTTCTCGGAAACTAGTAGGCCTAGAATTAAGATTTTTGGTTTAAAATGTTCGTAATGAATGCCTCTACAAATCTTGTTATGGTCAAAACCACGCCAGACTTACCGTTTTTGAGAAAAAATATGTGCATCGCACAATAACATACATATTTTTACATATTTTCAGCTAAAAGTATGGCATAATTTGGTTTATTTTCATTTTCTCGGAAACTAGTAGGCCTAGAATTAAGATTTTTGGTTTAAAATGTTCGTAATGAATGCCTCTACAAATCTTGTTATGGTCAAAACCACGCCAGACTTACCGTTTTTGAGAAAAAATAAGTGCATCGCACAATAACATACATATTTTTACATATTTTCAGCTAAAAGTATGGCATAATTTGGTTTATTTTCATTTTCTCGGAAACTAGTAGGCCTAGAATTAAGATTTTTGGTTTAAAATGTTCGTAATGAATGCCTCTACAAATCTTGTTATGGTCAAAACCACGCCAGACTTACCGTTTTTGAGAAAAAATATGTGCATCGCACAATAACATACATATTTTCAGCTAAAAGTATGGCATAATTTGGTTTATTTTCATTTTCTCGGAAACTAGTAGGCCTAGAATTAAGATTTTTGGTTTAAAATGTTCGTAATGAATGCCTCTACAAATCTTGTCATGGTCAAAACCACGCCAGACTTACCGTTTTTGAGAAAAAATATGTGCATCGCACAATAACATACATATTTTCAGCTAAAAGTATGGCATAATTTGGTTTATTTTCATTTTCTCGGAAACTAGTAGGCCTAGAATTAAGATTTTTGGTTTAAAATGTTCGTAATGAATGCCTCTACAAATCTTGTTATGATCAAAACCACGCCAGACTTACCGTTTTTGAGAAAAAATATGTGCATCGCACAATAACATACATATTTTTACATATTTTCAGCTAAAAGTATGGCATAATTTGGTTTATTTTCATTTTCTCGGAAACTAGTAGGCCTAGAATTAAGATTTTTGGTTTAAAATGTTCGTAATGAATGCCTCTACAAATCTTGTTATGGTCAAAACCACGCCAGACTTACCGTTTTTGAGAAAAAATATGTGCATCGCACAATAACATACATATTTTTACATATTTTCAGCTAAAAGTATGGCATAATTTGGTTTATTTTCATTTTCTCGGAAACTAGTAGGCCTAGAATTAAGATTTTTGGTTTAAAATGTTCGTAATGAATGCCTCTACAAATCTTGTTATGGTCAAAACCACGCCAGACTTACCGTTTTTGAGAAAAAATATGTGCATCGCACAATAACATACATATTTTCAGCTAAAAGTATGGCATAATTTGGTTTATTTTCATTTTCTCGGAAACTAGTAGGCCTAGAATTAAGATTTTTGGTTTAAAATGTTCGTAATGAATGCCTCTACAAATCTTGTCATGGTCAAAACCACGCCAGACTTACCGTTTTTGAGAAAAAATATGTGCATCGCACAATAACATACATATTTTCAGCTAAAAGTATGGCATAATTTGGTTTATTTTCATTTTCTCGGAAACTAGTAGGCCTAGAATTAAGATTTTTGGTTTAAAATGTTCGTAATGAATGCCTCTACAAATCTTGTTATGGTCAAAACCACGCCAGACTTACCGTTTTTGAGAAAAAATATGTGCATCGCACAATAACATACATATTTTCAGCTAAAAGTATGGCATAATTTGGTTTATTTTCATTTTCTCGGAAACTAGTAGGCCTAGAATTAAGATTTTTGGTTTAAAATGTTCGTAATGAATGCCTCTACAAATCTTGTTATGGTCAAAACCACGCCAGACTTACCGTTTTTGACAAAAAATATGTGCATCGCACAATAACATACATATTTTCAGCTAAAAGTATGGCATAATTTGGTTTATTTTCATTTTCTCGGAAACTAGTAGGCCTAGAATTAAGATTTTTGGTTTAAAATGTTCGTAATGAATGCCTCTACAAATCTTGTTATGGTCAAAACCACGCCAGACTTACCGTTTTTGAGAAAAAATATGTGCATCGCACAATAACATACATATTTTTACATATTTTCAGCTAAAAGTATGGCATAATTTGGTTTATTTTCATTTTCTCGGAAACTAGTAGGCCTAGAATTAAGATTTCTGGTTTAAAATGTTCGTAATGAATGCCTCTACAAATCTTGTTATGGTCAAAACCACGCCAGACTTACCGTTTTTGAGAAAAAATATGTGCATCGCACAATAACATACATATTTTCAGCTAAAAGTATGGCATAATTTGGTTTATTTTCATTTTCTCGGAAACTAGTAGGCCTAGAATTAAGATTTTTGGTTTAAAATGTTCGTAATGAATGCCTCTACAAATCTTGTCATGGTCAAAACCACGCCAGACTTACCGTTTTTGAGAAAAAATATGTGCATCGCACAATAACATACATATTTTTACATATTTTCAGCTAAAAGTATGGCATAATTTGGTTTATTTTCATTTCCTCGGAAACTAGTAGGCCTAGAATTAAGATTTTTGGTTTAAAATGTTCGTAATGAATGCCTCTACAAATCTTGTTATGGTCAAAACCACGCCAGACTTACCGTTTTTGAGAAAAAATATGTGCAACGCACAATAACATACATATTTTTACATATTTTCAGCTAAAAGTATGACATAATTTGGTTTATTTTCATTTTCTCGGAAACTAGTAGGCCTAGAATTAAGATTTTTGGTTTAAAATGTTCGTAATGAATGCCTCTACAAATCTTGTTATGGTCAAAACCACGCCAGACTTACCGTTTTTGAGAAAAAATATGTGCATCGCACAATAACATACATATTTTCAGCTAAAAGTATGGCATAATTTGGTTTATTTTCATTTTCTCGGAAACTAGTAGGCCTAGAATTAAGATTTTTGGTTTAAAATGTTCGTAATGAATGCCTCTACAAATCTTGTTATGGTCAAAACCACGCCAGACTTACCGTTTTTGAGAAAAAATATGTGCATCGCACAATAACATACATATTTTCAGCTAAAAGTATGGCATAATTTGGTTTATTTTCATTTTCTCGGAAACTAGTAGGCCTAGAATTAAGATTTTTGGTTTAAAATGTTCGTAATGAATGCCTCTACAAATCTTGTCATGGTCAAAACCACGCCAGACTTACCGTTTTTGAGAAAAAATATGTGCATCGCACAATAACATACATATTTTTACATATTTTCAGCTAAAAGTATGGCATAATTTGGTTTATTTTCATTTTCTCGGAAACTAGTAGGCCTAGAATTAAGATTTTTGGTTTAAAATGTTCGTAATGAATGCCTCTACAAATCTTGTTATGGTCAAAACCACGCCAGACTTACCGTTTTTGAGAAAAAATATGTGCAACGCACAATAACATACATATTTTTACATATTTTCAGCTAAAAGTATGACATAATTTGGTTTATTTTCATTTTCTCGGAAACTAGTAGGCCTAGAATTAAGATTTTTGGTTTAAAATGTTCGTAATGAATGCCTCTACAAATCTTGTTATGGTCAAAACCACGCCAGACTTACCGTTTTTGAGAAAAAATATGTGCATCGCACAATAACATACATATTTTTACATATTTTCAGCTAAAAGTATGGCATAATTTGGTTTATTTTCATTTTCTCGGAAACTAGTAGGCCTAGAATTAAGATTTTTGGTTTAAAATGTTCGTAATGAATGCCTCTACAAATCTTGTTATGGTCAAAACCACGCCAGACTTACCGTTTTTGAGAAAAAATATGTGCATCGCACAATAACATACATATTTTCAGCTAAAAGTATGGCATAATTTGGTTTATTTTCATTTTCTCGGAAACTAGTAGGCCTAGAATTAAGATTTTTGGTTTAAAATGTTCGTAATGAATGCCTCTACAAATCTTGTTATGGTCAAAACCACGCCAGACTTACCGTTTTTGAGAAAAAATATGTGCATCGCACAATAACATACATATTTTCAGCTAAAAGTATGGCATAATTTGGTTTATTTTCATTTTCTCGGAAACTAGTAGGCCTAGAATTAAGATTTTTGGTTTAAAATGTTCGTAATGAATGCCTCTACAAATCTTGTTATGGTCAAAACCACGCCAGACTTACCGTTTTTGAGAAAAAATATGTGCATCGCACAATAACATACATATTTTTACATATTTTCAGCTAAAAGTATGGCATAATTTGGTTTATTTTCATTTTCTCGGAAACTTGTAGGCCTAGAATTAAGATTTTTGGTTTAAAATGTTCGTAATGAATGCCTCTACAAATCTTGTTATGGTCAAAACCACGCCAGACTTACCGTTTTTGAGAAAAAATATGTGCATCGCACAATAACATACATATTTTCAGCTAAAAGTATGGCATAATTTGGTTTATTTTCATTTTCTCGGAAACTAGTAGGCCTAGAATTAAGATTTTTGGTTTAAAATGTTCGTAATGAATGCCTCTACAAATCTTGTTATGGTCAAAACCACGCCAGACTTACCGTTTTTGAGAAAAAATATGTGCATCGTACAATAACATACATATTTTTACATATTTTCAGCTAAAAGTATGGCATAATTTGGTTTATTTTCATTTTCTCGGAAACTAGTAGGCCTAGAATTAAGATTTTTGGTTTAAAATGTTCGTAATGAATGCCTCTACAAATCTTGTTATGGTCAAAACCACGCCAGACTTACCGTTTTTGAGAAAAAATATGTGCATCGCACAATAACATACATATTTTCAGGTAAAAGTATGGCATAATTTGGTTTATTTTCATTTTCTCGGAAACTAGTAGGCCTAGAATTAAGATTTTTGGTTTAAAATGTTCGTAATGAATGCCTCTACAAATCTTGTTATGGTCAAAACCACGCCAGACTTACCGTTTTTGAGAAAAAATATGTGCATCGCACAATAACATACATATTTTCAGCTAAAAGTATGGCATAATTTGGTTTATTTTCATTTTCTCGGAAACTAGTAGGCCTAGAATTAAGATTTTTGGTTTTAAATGTTTGTAATGAATGCCTCTACAAATCTTGTTATGGTCAAAACCACGCCAGACTTACCGTTTTTGAGAAAAAATATGTGCATCGCACAATAACATACATATTTTTACATATTTTCAGCTAAAAGTATGGCATAATTTGGTTTATTTTCATTTTCTCGGAAACTAGTAGGCCTAGAATTAAGATTTTTGGTTTAAAATGTTCGTAATGAATGCCTCTACAAATCTTGTTATGGTCAAAACCACGCCAGACTTACCGTTTTTGAGAAAAAATATGTGCATCGCACAATAACATACATATTTTCAGCTAAAAGTATGGCATAATTTGGTTTATTTTCATTTTCTCGGAAACTAGTAGGCCTAGAATTAAGATTTTTGGTTTAAAATGTTCGTAATGAATGCCTCTACAAATCTTGTTATGGTCAAAACCACGCCAGACTTACCGTTTTTGAGAAAAAATATGTGCATCGCACAATAACATACATATTTTCAGCTAAAAGTATGGCATAATTTGGTTTATTTTCATTTTCTCGGAAACTAGTAGGCCTAGAATTAAGATTTTTGGTTTAAAATGTTCGTAATGAATGCCTCTACAAATCTTGTTATGGTCAAAACCACGCCAGACTTACCGTTTTTGAGAAAAAATATGTGCATCGCACAATAACATACATATTTTTACATATTTTCAGCTAAAAGTATGGCATAATTTGGTTTATTTTCATTTTCTCGGAAACTAGTAGGCCTAGAATTAAGATTTTTGGTTTAAAATGTTCGTAACGAATGCCTCTACAAATCTTGTTATGGTCAAAACCACGCCAGACTTACCGTTTTTGAGAAAAAATATGTGCATCGCACAATAACATACATATTTTCAGCTAAAAGTATGGCATAATTTGGTTTATTTTCATTTTCTCGGAAACTAGTAGGCCTAGAATTAAGATTTTTGGTTTAAAATGTTCGTAATGAATGCCTCTACAAATCTTGTTATGGTCAAAACCACGCCAGACTTACCGTTTTTGAGAAAAAATATGTGCATCGCACAATAACATACATATTTTTACATATTTTCAGCTAAAAGTATGGCATAATTTGGTTTATTTTCATTTTCTCGGAAACTAGTAGGCCTAGAATTAAGATTTTTGGTTTAAAATGTTCGTAATGAATGCCTCTACAAATCTTGTTATGGTCAAAACCACGCCAGACTTACCGTTTTTGAGAAAAAATATGTGCATCGCACAATAACATACATATTTTTACATATTTTCAGCTAAAAGTATGGCATAATTTGGTTTATTTTCATTTTCTCGGAAACTAGTAGGCCTAGAATTAAGATCTTTGGTTTAAAATGTTCGTAATGAATGCCTCTACAAATCTTGTTATGGTCAAAACCACGCCAGACTTACCGTTTTTGAGAAAAAATATGTGCATCGCACAATAACATACATATTTTCAGCTAAAAGTATGGCATAATTTGGTTTATTTTCATTTTCTCGGAAACTAGTAGGCCTAGAATTAAGATTTTTGGTTTAAAATGTTCGTAATGAATGCCTCTACAAATCTTGTTATGGTCAAAACCACGCCAGACTTACCGTTTTTGAGAAAATATATGTGCATCGCACAATAACATACATATTTTTACATATTTTCAGCTAAAAGTATGGCATAATTTGGTTTATTTTCATTTTCTCGGAAACTAGTAGGCCTAGAATTAAGATTTTTGGTTTAAAATGTTCGTAATGAATGCCTCTACAAATCTTGTTATGGTCAAAACCACGCCAGACTTACCGTTTTTGAGAAAAAATATGTGCATCGCACAATAACATACATATTTTCAGCTAAAAGTATGGCATAATTTGGTTTATTTTCATTTTCTCGGAAACTAGTAGGCCTAGAATTAAGATTTTTGGTTTAAAATGTTCGTAATGAATGCCTCTACAAATCTTGTTATGGTCAAAACCACGCCAGACTTACCGTTTTTGAGAAAAAATATGTGCATCGCACAATAACATACATATTTTCAGCTAAAAGTATGGCATAATTTGGTTTATTTTCATTTTCTCGGAAACTAGTAGGCCTAGAATTAAGATTTTTGGTTTAAAATGTTCGTAATGAATGCCTCTACAAATCTTGTTATGGTCAAAACCACGCCAGACTTACCGTTTTTGAGAAAAAATATGTGCATCGCACAATAACATACATATTTTTACATATTTTCAGCTAAAAGTATGGCATAATTTGGTTTATTTTCATTTTCTCGGAAACTAGTAGGCCTAGAATTAAGATTTTTGGTTTAAAATGTTCGTAACGAATGCCTCTACAAATCTTGTTATGGTCAAAACCACGCCAGACTTACCGTTTTTGAGAAAAAATATGTGCATCGCACAATAACATACATATTTTCAGCTAAAAGTATGGCATAATTTGGTTTATTTTCATTTTCTCGGAAACTAGTAGGCCTAGAATTAAGATTTTTGGTTTAAAATGTTCGTAATGAATGCCTCTACAAATCTTGTTATGGTCAAAACCACGCCAGACTTACCGTTTTTGAGAAAAAATATGTGCATCGCACAATAACATACATATTTTTACATATTTTCAGCTAAAAGTATGGCATAATTTGGTTTATTTTCATTTTCTCGGAAACTAGTAGGCCTAGAATTAAGATTTTTGGTTTAAAATGTTCGTAATGAATGCCTCTACAAATCTTGTTATGGTCAAAACCACGCCAGACTTACCGTTTTTGAGAAAAAATATGTGCATCGCACAATAACATACATATTTTTACATATTTTCAGCTAAAAGTATGGCATAATTTGGTTTATTTTCATTTTCTCGGAAACTAGTAGGCCTAGAATTAAGATCTTTGGTTTAAAATGTTCGTAATGAATGCCTCTACAAATCTTGTTATGGTCAAAACCACGCCAGACTTACCGTTTTTGAGAAAAAATATGTGCATCGCACAATAACATACATATTTTCAGCTAAAAGTATGGCATAATTTGGTTTATTTTCATTTTCTCGGAAACTAGTAGGCCTAGAATTAAGATTTTTGGTTTAAAATGTTCGTAATGAATGCCTCTACAAATCTTGTTATGGTCAAAACCACGCCAGACTTACCGTTTTTGAGAAAATATATGTGCATCGCACAATAACATACATATTTTTACATATTTTCAGCTAAAAGTATGGCATAATTTGGTTTATTTTCATTTTCTCGGAAACTAGTAGGCCTAGAATTAAGATTTTTGGTTTAAAATGTTCGTAATGAATGCCTCTACAAATCTTGTTATGGTCAAAACCACGCCAGACTTACCGTTTTTGAGAAAAAATATGTGCATCGCACAATAACATACATATTTTCAGCTAAAAGTATGGCATAATTTGGTTTATTTTCATTTTCTCGGAAACTAGTAGGCCTAGAATTAAGATTTTTGGTTTAAAATGTTCGTAATGAATGCCTCTACAAATCTTGTTATGGTCAAAACCACGCCAGACTTACCGTTTTTGAGAAAAAATATGTGCATCGCACAATAACATACATATTTTCAGCTAAAAGTATGGCATAATTTGGTTTATTTTCATTTTCTCGGAAACTAGTAGGCCTAGAATTAAGATTTTTGGTTTAAAATGTTCGTAATGAATGCCTCTACAAATCTTGTTATGGTCAAAACCACGCCAGACTTACCGTTTTTGAGAAAAAATATGTGCATCGCACAATAACATACATATTTTTACATATTTTCAGCTAAAAGTATGGCATAATTTGGTTTATTTTCATTTTCTCGGAAACTAGTAGGCCTAGAATTAAGATTTTTGGTTTAAAATGTTCGTAATGAATGCCTCTACAAATCTTGTTATGGTCAAAACCACGCCAGACTTACCGTTTTTGAGAAAAAATATGTGCATCGCACAATAACATACATATTTTTACATGTTTTCAGCTAAAAGTATGGCATAATTTGGTTTATTTTCATTTTCTCGGAAACTAGTAGGCCTAGAATTAAGATCTTTGGTTTAAAATGTTCGTAATGAATGCCTCTACAAATCTTGTTATGGTCAAAACCACGCCAGACTTACCGTTTTTGAGAAAAAATATGTGCATCGCACAATAACATACATATTTTCAGCTAAAAGTATGGCATAATTTGGTTTATTTTCATTTTCTCGGAAACTAGTAGGCCTAGAATTAAGATTTTTGGTTTAAAATGTTCGTAATGAATGCCTCTACAAATCTTGTTATGGTCAAAACCACGCCAGACTTACCGTTTTTGAGAAAATATATGTGCATCGCACAATAACATACATATTTTTACATATTTTCAGCTAAAAGTATGGCATAATTTGGTTTATTTTCATTTTCTCGGAAACTAGTAGGCCTAGAATTAAGATTTTTGGTTTAAAATGTTCGTAATGAATGCCTCTACAAATCTTGTTATGGTCAAAACCACGCCAGACTTACCGTTTTTGAGAAAAAATATGTGCATCGCACAATAACATACATATTTTCAGCTAAAAGTATGGCATAATTTGGTTTATTTTCATTTTCTCGGAAACTAGTAGGCCTAGAATTAAGATTTTTGGTTTAAAATGTTCGTAATGAATGCCTCTACAAATCTTGTTATGGTCAAAACCACGCCAGACTTACCGTTTTTGAGAAAAAATATGTGCATCGCACAATAACATACATATTTTCAGCTAAAAGTATGGCATAATTTGGTTTATTTTCATTTTCTCGGAAACTAGTAGGCCTAGAATTAAGATTTTTGGTTTAAAATGTTCGTAATGAATGCCTCTACAAATCTTGTTATGGTCAAAACCACGCCAGACTTACCGTTTTTGAGAAAAAATATGTGCATCGCACAATAACATACATATTTTTACATATTTTCAGCTAAAAGTATGGCATAATTTGGTTTATTTTCATTTTCTCGGAAACTAGTAGGCCTAGAATTAAGATTTTTGGTTTAAAATGTTCGTAATGAATGCCTCTACAAATCTTGTTATGGTCAAAACCACGCCAGACTTACCGTTTTTGAGAAAAAATATGTGCATCGCACAATAACATACATATTTTTACATGTTTTCAGCTAAAAGTATGGCATAATTTGGTTTATTTTCATTTTCTCGGAAACTAGTAGGCCTAGAATTAAGATTTTTGGTTTAAAATGTTCGTAATGAATGCCTCTACAAATCTTGTTATGGTCAAAACCACGCCAGACTTACCGTTCTTTGAGAAAAAATATGTGCATCGCACAATAACATACATATTTTCAGCTAAAAGTATGGCATAATTTGGTTTATTTTCATTTTCTCGGAAACTAGTAGGCCTAGAATTAAGATTTTTGGTTTAAAATGTTCGTAATGAATGCCTCTACAAATCTTGTTATGGTCAAAACCACTCCAGACTTACCGTTTTTGAGAAAAAATATGTGCATCGCACAATAACATACATATTTTTACATATTTTCAGCTAAAAGTATGGCATAATTTGGTTTATTTTCATTTTCTCGGAAACTAGTAGGCCTAGAATTAAGATTTTTGGTTTAAAATGTTCGTAATGAATGCCCCTACAAATCTTGTTATGGTCAAAACCACGCCAGACTTACCGTTTTTGAGAAAAAATATGTGCATCGCACAATAACATACATATTTTCAGCTAAAAGTATGGCATAATTTGGTTTATTTTCATTTTCTCGGAAACTAGTAGGCCTAGAATTAAGATTTTTGGTTTAAAATGTTCGTAATGAATGCCTCTACAAATCTTGTTATGGTCAAAACCACGCCAGACTTACCGTTTTTGAGAAAAAATATGTGCATCGCACAATAACATACATATTTTCAGCTAAAAGTATGGCATAATTTGGTTTATTTTCATTTTCTCGGAAACTAGTAGGCCTAGAATTAAGATTTTTGGTTTAAAATGTTCGTAATGAATGCCTCTACAAATCTTGTTATGGTCAAAACCACGCCAGACTTACCGTTTTTGAGAAAAAATATGTGCATCGCACAATAACATACATATTTTTACATATTTTCAGCTAAAAGTATGGCATAATTTGGTTTATTTTCATTTTCTCGGAAACTAGTAGGCCTAGAATTAAGATTTTTGGTTTAAAATGTTCGTAATGAATTCCTCTACAAATCTTGTTATGGTCAAAACCACGCCAGACTTACCGTTTTTGAGAAAAAATATGTGCATCGCACAATAACATACATATTTTCAGCTAAAAGTATGGCATAATTTGGTTTATTTTCATTTTCTCGGAAACTAGTAGGCCTAGAATTAAGATTTTTGGTTTAAAATGTTCGTAATGAATGCCTCTACAAATCTTGTTATGGTCAAAACCACGCCAGACTTACCGTTCTTTGAGAAAAAATATGTGCATCGCACAATAACATACATATTTTCAGCTAAAAGTATGGCATAATTTGGTTTATTTTCATTTTCTCGGAAACTAGTAGGCCTAGAATTAAGATTTTTGGTTTAAAATGTTCGTAATGAATGCCTCTACAAATCTTGTTATGGTCAAAACCACGCCAGACTTACCGTTTTTGAGAAAAAATATGTGCATCGCACAATAACATACATATTTTTACATATTTTCAGCTAAAAGTATGGCATAATTTGGTTTATTTTCATTTTCTCGGAAACTAGTAGGCCTAGAATTAAGATTTTTGGTTTAAAATGTTCGTAATGAATGCCTCTACAAATCTTGTTATGGTCAAAACCACGCCAGACTTACCGTTTTTGAGAAAAAATATGTGCATCGCACAATAACATACATATTTTCAGCTAAAAGTATGGCATAATTTGGTTTATTTTCATTTTCTCGGAAACTAGTAGGCCTAGAATTAAGATTTTTGGTTTAAAATGTTCGTAATGAATGCCTCTACAAATCTTGTTATGGTCAAAACCACGCCAGACTTACCGTTTTTGAGAAAAAATATGTGCATCGCACAATAACATACATATTTTCAGCTAAAAGTATGGCATAATTTGGTTTATTTTCATTTTCTCGGAAACTAGTAGGCCTAGAATTAAGATTTTTGGTTTAAAATGTTCGTAATGAATGCCTCTACAAATCTTGTTATGGTCAAAACCACGCCAGACTTACCGTTTTTGAGAAAAAATATGTGCAACGCACAATAACATACATATTTTTACATATTTTCAGCTAAAAGTATGGCATAATTTGGTTTATTTTCATTTTCTCGGAAACTAGTAGGCCTAGAATTAAGATTTTTGGTTTAAAATGTTCGTAATGAATTCCTCTACAAATCTTGTTATGGTCAAAACCACGCCAGACTTACCGTTTTTGAGAAAAAATATGTGCATCGCACAATAACATACATATTTTCAGCTAAAAGTATGGCATAATTTGGTTTATTTTCATTTTCTCGGAAACTAGTAGGCCTAGAATTAAGATTTTTGGTTTAAAATGTTCGTAATGAATGCCTCTACAAATCTTGTTATGGTCAAAACCACGCCAGACTTACCGTTTTTGAGAAAAAATATGTGCATCGCACAATAACATACATATTTTTACATATTTTCAGCTAAAAGTATGGCATAATTTGGTTTATTTTCATTTTCTCGGAAACTAGTAGGCCTAGAATTAAGATTTTTGGTTTAAAATGTTCGTAATGAATGCCTCTACAAATCTTGTTATGGTCAAAACCACGCCAGACTTACCGTTTTTGAGAAAAAATATGTGCATCGCACAATAACATACATATTTTTACATATTTTCAGCTAAAAGTATGGCATAATTTGGTTTATTTTCATTTTCTCGGAAACTAGTAGGCCTAGAATTAAGATTTTTGGTTTAAAATGTTCGTAATGAATGCCTCTACAAATCTTGTTATGGTCAAAACCACGCCAGACTTACCGTTTTTGAGAAAAAATATGTGCATCGCACAATAACATACATATTTTCAGCTAAAAGTATGGCATAATTTGGTTTATTTTCATTTTCTCGGAAACTAGTAGGCCTAGAATTAAGATTTTTGGTTTAAAATGTTCGTAATGAATGCCTCTACAAATCTTGTTATGGTCAAAACCACGCCAGACTTACCGTTTTTGAGAAAAAATATGTGCATCGCACAATAACATACATATTTTCAGCTAAAAGTATGGCATAATTTGGTTTATTTTCATTTTCTCGGAAACTAGTAGGCCTAGAACTAAGATTTTTGGTTTAAAATGTTCGTAATGAATGCCTCTACAAATCTTGTTATGGTCAAAACCACGCCAGACTTACCGTTTTTGAGAAAAAATATGTGCATCGCACAATAACATACATATTTTCAGCTAAAAGTATGGCATAATTTGGTTTATTTTCATTTTCTCGGAAACTAGTAGGCCTAGAATTAAGATTTTTGGTTTAAAATGTTCGTAATGAATGCCTCTACAAATCTTGTCATGGTCAAAACCACGCCAGACTTACCGTTTTTGAGAAAAAATATGTGCATCGCACAATAACATACATATTTTTACATATTTTCAGCTAAAAGTATGGCATAATTTGGTTTATTTTCATTTTCTCGGAAACTAGTAGGCCTATAATTAAGATTTTTGGTTTAAAATGTTCGTAATGAATGCCTCTACAAATCTTGTTATGGTCAAAACCACGCCAGACTTACCGTTTTTGAGAAAAAATATGTGCATCGCACAATAACATACATATTTTCAGCTAAAAGTATGGCATAATTTGGTTTATTTTCATTTTCTCGGAAACTAGTAGGCCTAGAATTAAGATTTTTGGTTTAAAATGTTCGTAATGAATGCCTCTACAAATCTTGTTATGGTCAAAACCACGCCAGACTTACCGTTTTTGAGAAAAAATATGTGCATCGCACAATAACATACATATTTTTACATATTTTCAGCTAAAAGTATGGCATAATTTGGTTTATTTTCATTTTCTCGGAAACTAGTAGGCCTAGAATTAAGATTTTTGGTTTAAAATGTTCGTAATGAATGCCTCTACAAATCTTGTTATGGTCAAAACCACGCCAGACTTACCGTTTTTGAGAAAAAATATGTGCATCGCACAATAACATACATATTTTTACATATTTTCAGCTAAAAGTATGGCATAATTTGGTTTATTTTCATTTTCTCGGAAACTAGTAGGCCTAGAATTAAGATTTTTGGTTTAAAATGTTCGTAATGAATGCTTCTACAAATCTTGTTATGGTCAAAACCACGCCAGACTTACCGTTTTTGAGAAAAAATATGTGCATCGCACAATAACATACATATTTTCAGCTAAAAGTATGGCATAATTTGGTTTATTTTCATTTTCTCGGAAACTAGTAGGCCTAGAATTAAGATTTTTGGTTTAAAATGTTCGTAATGAATGCCTCTACAAATCTTGTTATGGTCAAAACCACGCCAGACTTACCGTTTTTGAAAAAAAATATGTGCATCGCACAATAACATACATATTTTTACATATTTTCAGCTAAAAGTATGGCATAATTTGGTTTATTTTCATTTTCTCGGAAACTAGTAGGCCTAGAATTAAGATTTTTGGTTTAAAATGTTCGTAATGAATGCCTCTACAAATCTTGTTATGGTCAAAACCACGCCAGACTTACCGTTTTTGAGAAAAAATATGTGCATCGCACAATAACATACATATTTTCAGCTAAAAGTATGGCATAATTTGGTTTATTTTCATTTTCTCGGAAACTAGTAGGCCTAGAATTAAGATTTTTGGTTTAAAATGTTCGTAATGAATGCCTCTACAAATCTTGTTATGGTCAAAACCACGCCAGACTTACCGTTTTTGAGAAAAAATATGTGCATCGCACAATAACATACATATTTTCAGCTAAAAGTATGGCATAATTTGGTTTATTTTCATTTTCTCGGAAACTAGTAGGCCTAGAATTAAGATTTTTGGTTTAAAATGTTCGTAATGAATGCCTCTACAAATCTTGTTATGGTCAAAACCACGCCAGACTTACCGTTTTTGAGAAAAAATATGTGCATCGCACAATAACACACATATTTTTACATATTTTCAGCTAAAAGTATGGCATAATTTGGTTTATTTTCATTTTCTCGGAAACTAGTAGGCCTAGAATTAAAATTTTTGGTTTAAAATGTTCGTAATGAATGCCTCTACAAATCTTGTTATGGTCAAAACCACGCCAGACTTACCGTTTTTGAGAAAAAATATGTGCATCGCACAATAACATACATATTTTCAGCTAAAAGTATGGCATAATTTGGTTTATTTTCATTTTCTCGGAAACTAGTAGGCCTAGAATTAAGATTTTTGGTTTAAAATGTTCGTAATGAATGCCTCTACAAATCTTGTTATGGTCAAAACCACGCCAGACTTACCGTTTTTGAGAAAAAATATGTGCATCGCACAATAACATACATATTTTCAGCTAAAAGTATGGCATAATTTGGTTTATTTTCATTTTCTCGGAAACTAGTAGGCCTAGAATTAAGATTTTTGGTTTAAAATGTTCGTAATGAATGCCTCTACAAATCTTGTTATGGTCAAAACCACGCCAGACTTACCGTTTTTGAGAAAAAATATGTGCATCGCACAATAACATACATATTTTCAGCTAAAAGTATGGCATAATTTGGTTTATTTTCATTTTCTCGGAAACTAATAGGCCTAGAATTAAGATTTTTGGTTTAAAATGTTCGTAATGAATGCCTCTACAAATCTTGTTATGGTCAAAACCACGCCAGACTTACTGTTTTTGAGAAAAAATATGTGCATCGCACAATAACATACATATTTTTACATATTTGTGGGCGCCGTGGCGTAGTGGGTAGGTGCGTCGACTCCTACGCTCGAGGTCGTCAGTTCGAATCTCGGAAAAAAACATCAAACATTTTTTCACGGCTCCACCTCTTTCGAGTCACTGACAATGCTCAAAGAGTATAACTGTCTAGAAAAAAGCTTCTCAATCTCGCCGTTCGGAGTCGGCATTAAACTGTAGGTCCCCTCCGCTCGTGAGAGAACAATAGCACGCACAACACGAGTGGTTGCTGAGAAGCTAGGCCCAGGTCCACCTCGGACTGTAGCGCCGCCATTATTATTATTATTATTATTATTATTTTTACATATTTTCAGCTAAAAGTATGGCATAATTTGGTTTATTTTCATTTTCTCGGAAACTAGTAGGCCTAGAATTAAGATTTTTGGTTTAAAATGTTCGTAATGAATGCCTCTACAAATCTTGTTATGGTCAAAACCACGCCAGACTTACCGTTTTTGAGAAAAAATATGTGCATCGCACAATAACATACATATTTTCAGCTAAAAGTATGGCATAATTTGGTTTATTTTCATTTTCTCGGAAACTAGTAGGCCTAGAATTAAGATTTTTGGTTTAAAATGTTCGTAATGAATGCCTCTACAAATCTTGTAATGGTCAAAACCACGCCAGACTTACCGTTTTTGAGAAAAAATATGTGCATCGCACAATAACATACATATTTTTACATATTTGTGGGCGCCGTGGCGTAGTGGGTAGGTGCGTCGACTCCTACGCTCGAGGTCGTCAGTTCGAATCTCGGAAAAAAACATCAAACATTTTTTCACGGCTCCACCTCTTTCGAGTCACTGACAATGCTCAAAGAGTATAACTGTCTAGAAAAAAGCTTCTCAATCTCGCCGTTCGGAGTCGGCATTAAACTGTAGGTCCCCTCCGCTCGTGAGAGAACAATAGCACGCACAACACGAGTGGTTGCTGAGAAGCTAGGCCCAGGTCCACCTCGGACTGTAGCGCCGCCATTATTATTATTATTATTATTATTATTTTTACATATTTTCAGCTAAAAGTATGGCATAATTTGGTTTATTTTCATTTTCTCGGAAACTAGTAGGCCTAGAATTAAGATTTTTGGTTTAAAATGTTCGTAATGAATGCCTCTACAAATCTTGTTATGGTCAAAACCACGCCAGACTTACCGTTTTTGAGAAAAAATATGTGCATCGCACAATAACATACATATTTTCAGCTAAAAGTATGGCATAATTTGGTTTATTCTCATTTTCTCGGAAACTAGAAGGCCTAGAATTAAGATTTTTGGTTTAAAATGTTCGTAATGAATGCCTCTACAAATCTTGTTATGGTCAAAACCACGCCAGACTTACCGTTTTTGAGAAAAAATATGTGCATCGCACAATAACATACATATTTTCAGCTAAAAGTATGGCATAATTTGGTTTATTTTCATTTTCTCGGAAACTAGTAGGCCTAGAATTAAGATTTTTGGTTTAAAATGTTCGTAATGAATGCCTCTACAAATCTTGTTATGGTCAAAACCACGCCAGACTTACCGTTTTTGAGAAAAAATATGTGCATCGCACAATAACATACATATTTTTACATATTTTCAGCTAAAAGTATGGCATAATTTGGTTTATTTTCATTTTCTCGGAAACTAGTAGGCCTAGAATTAAAATTTTTGGTTTAAAATGTTCGTAATGAATGCCTCTACAAATCTTGTTATGGTCAAAACCACGCCAGACTTACCGTTTTTGAGAAAAAATATGTGCATCGCACAATAACATACATATTTTCAGCTAAAAGTATGGCATAATTTGGTTTATTTTCATTTTCTCGGAAACTAGTAGGCCTAGAATTAAGATTTTTGGTTTAAAATGTTCGTAATGAATGCCTCTACAAATCTTGTTATGGTCAAAACCACGCCAGACTTACCGTTTTTGAGAAAAAATATGTGCATCGCACAATAACATACATATTTTCAGCTAAAAGTATGGCATAATTTGGTTTATTTTCATTTTCTCGGAAACTAGTAGGCCTAGAATTAAGATTTTTGGTTTAAAATGTTCGTAATGAATGCCTCTACAAATCTTGTTATGGTCAAAACCACGCCAGACTTACCGTTTTTGAGAAAAAATGTGTGCATCGCACAATAACATACATATTTTCAGCTAAAAGTATGGCATAATTTGGTTTATTTTCATTTTCTCGGAAACTAATAGGCCTAGAATTAAGATTTTTGGTTTAAAATGTTCGTAATGAATGCCTCTACAAATCTTGTTATGGTCAAAACCACGCCAGACTTACTGTTTTTGAGAAAAAATATGTGCATCGCACAATAACATACATATTTTTACATATTTGTGGGCGCCGTGGCGTAGTGGGTAGGTGCGTCGACTCCTACGCTCGAGGTCGTCAGTTCGAATCTCGGAAAAAAACATCAAACATTTTTTCACGGCTCCACCTCTTTCGAGTCACTGACAATGCTCAAAGAGTATAACTGTCTAGAAAAAAGCTTCTCAATCTCGCCGTTCGGAGTCGGCATTAAACTGTAGGTCCCCTCCGCTCGTGAGAGAACAATAGCACGCACAACACGAGTGGTTGCTGAGAAGCTAGGCCCAGGTCCACCTCGGACTGTAGCGCCGCCATTATTATTATTATTATTATTATTATTTTTACATATTTTCAGCTAAAAGTATGGCATAATTTGGTTTATTTTCATTTTCTCGGAAACTAGTAGGCCTAGAATTAAGATTTTTGGTTTAAAATGTTCGTAATGAATGCCTCTACAAATCTTGTTATGGTCAAAACCACGCCAGACTTACCGTTTTTGAGAAAAAATATGTGCATCGCACAATAACATACATATTTTCAGCTAAAAGTATGGCATAATTTGGTTTATTTTCATTTTCTCGGAAACTAGTAGGCCTAGAATTAAGATTTTTGGTTTAAAATGTTCGTAATGAATGCCTCTACAAATCTTGTAATGGTCAAAACCACGCCAGACTTACCGTTTTTGAGAAAAAATATGTGCATCGCACAATAACATACATATTTTTACATATTTGTGGGCGCCGTGGCGTAGTGGGTAGGTGCGTCGACTCCTACGCTCGAGGTCGTCAGTTCGAATCTCGGAAAAAAACATCAAACATTTTTTCACGGCTCCACCTCTTTCGAGTCACTGACAATGCTCAAAGAGTATAACTGTCTAGAAAAAAGCTTCTCAATCTCGCCGTTCGGAGTCGGCATTAAACTGTAGGTCCCCTCCGCTCGTGAGAGAACAATAGCACGCACAACACGAGTGGTTGCTGAGAAGTTAGGCCCAGGTCCACCTCGGACTGTAGCGCCGCCATTATTATTATTATTATTATTATTATTTTTACATATTTTCAGCTAAAAGTTTGGCATAATTTGGTTTATTTTCATTTTCTCGGAAACTAGTAGGCCTAGAATTAAGATTTTTGGTTTAAAATGTTCGTAATGAATGCCTCTACAAATCTTGTTATTGTCAAAACCACGCCAGACTTACCGTTTTTGAGAAAAAATATGTGCATCGCACAATAACATACATATTTTTACATATTTTCAGCTAAAAGTATGGCATAATTTGGTTTATTTTCATTTTCTCGGAAACTAGTAGGCCTAGAATTAAGATTTTTGGTTTAAAATGTTCGTAATGAATGCCTCTACAAATCTTGTTATGGTCAAAACCACGCCAGACTTACCGTTTTTGAGAAAAAATATGTGCATCGCACAATAACATACATATTTTCAGCTAAAAGTATGGCATAATTTGGTTTATTCTCATTTTCTCGGAAACTAGAAGGCCTAGAATTAAGATTTTTGGTTTAAAATGTTCGTAATGAATGCCTCTACAAATCTTGTTATGGTCAAAACCACGCCAGACTTACCGTTTTTGAGAAAAAATATGTGCATCGCACAATAACATACATATTTGTACATATTTTCAGCTAAAAGTATATCATAATTTGGTTTATTTTCATTTTCTCGGAAACTAGTAGGCCTAGAATTAAGATTTTTGGTTTAAAATGTTCGTAATGAATGCCTCTACAAATCTTGTTATGGTCAAAACCACGCCAGACTTACCGTTTTTGAGAAAAAATATGTGCATCGCACAATAACATACATATTTTTACATATTTTCAGCTAAAAGTATGGCATAATTTGGTTTATTTTCATTTTCTCGGAAACCAGAAGGCCTAGAATTAAGATTTTTGGTTTAAAATGTTCGTAATGAATGCCTCTACAAATCTTGTTATGGTCAAAACCACGCCAGACTTACCGTTTTTGAGAAAAAATATGTGCATCGCACAATAACATACATATTTTCAGCTAAAAGTATGTCATAATTTGGTTTATTTTCATTTTCTCGGAAACTAGTAGGCCTAGAATTAAGATTTTTGGTTTAAAATGTTCGTAATGAATGCCTCTACAAATCTTGTTATGGTCAAAACCACGCCAGACTTACCGTTTTTGAGAAAAAATATGTGCATCGCACAATAACATACATATTTTCAGCTAAAAGTATGGCATAATTTGGTTTATTTTCATTTTCTCGGAAACTAGAAGGCCTAGAATTAAGATTTTTGGTTTAAAATGTTCGTAATGAATGCCTCTACAAATCTTGTTATGGTCAAAACCACGCCAGACTTACCGTTTTTGAGAAAAAATATGTGCATCGCACAATAACATACATATTTTTACATATTTTCAGCTAAAAGTATGGCATAATTTGGTTTATTTTCATTTTCTCGGAAACTAGTAGGCCTAGAATTAAGATTTTTGGTTTAAAATGTTCGTAATGAATGCCTCTACAAATCTTGTTATGGTCAAAACCACGCCAGACTTACCGTTTTTGAGAAAAAATATGTGCATCGCACAATAACATACATATTTTCAGCTAAAAGTATGGCATAATTTGGTTTATTTTCATTTTCTCGGAAACTAGTAGGCCTAGAATTAAAATTTTTGGTTTAAAATGTTCGTAATGAATGCCTCTACAAATCTTGTTATGGTCAAAACCACGCCAGACTTACCGTTTTTGAGAAAAAATATGTGCATCGCACAATAACATACATATTTTCAGCTAAAAGTATGGCATAATTTGGTTTATTTTCATTTTCTCGGAAACTAGTAGGCCTAGAATTAAGATTTTTGGTTTAAAATGTTCGTAATGAATGCCTCTACAAATCTTGTTATGGTCAAAACCACGCCAGACTTACCGTTTTTGAGAAAAAATATGTGCATCGCACAATAACATACATATTTTCAGCTAAAAGTATGGCATAATTTGGTTTATTTTCATTTTCTCGGAAACTAGTAGGCCTAGAATTAAGATTTTTGGTTTAAAATGTTCGTAATGAATGCCTCTACAAATCTTGTTATGGTCAAAACCACGCCAGACTTACCGTTTTTGAGAAAAAATATGTGCATCGCACAATAACATACATATTTTCAGCTAAAAGTATGGCATAATTTGGTTTATTTTCATTTTCTCGGAAACTAATAGGCCTAGAATTAAGATTTTTGGTTTAAAATGTTCGTAATGAATGCCTCTACAAATCTTGTTATGGTCAAAACCACGCCAGACTTACTGTTTTTGAGAAAAAATATGTGCATCGCACAATAACATACATATTTTTACATATTTGTGGGCGCCGTGGCGTAGTGGGTAGGTGCGTCGACTCCTACGCTCGAGGTCGTCAGTTCGAATCTCGGAAAAAAACATCAAACATTTTTTCACGGCTCCACCTCTTTCGAGTCACTGACAATGCTCAAAGAGTATAACTGTCAAGAAAAAAGCTTCTCAATCTCACCGTTCGGAGTCGGCATTAAACTGTAGGTCCCCTCCGCTCGTGAGAGAACAATAGCACGCACAACACGAGTGGTTGCTGAGAAGCTAGGCCCAGGTCCACCTCAGACTGTAGCGCCGCCATTATTATTATTATTATTATTATTATTTTTACATATTTTCAGCTAAAAGTATGGCATAATTTGGTTTATTTTCATTTTCTCGGAAACTAGTAGGCCTAGAATTAAGATTTTTGGTTTAAAATGTTCGTAATGAATGCCTCTACAAATCTTGTTACGGTCAAAACCACGCCAGACTTACCGTTTTTGAGAAAAAATATGTGCATCGCACAATAACATACATATTTTCAGCTAAAAGTATGGCATAATTTGGTTTATTTTCATTTTCTCGGAAACTAGTAGGCCTAGAATTAAGATTTTTGGTTTAAAATGTTCGTAATGAATGCCTCTACAAATCTTGTAATGGTCAAAACCACGCCAGACTTACCGTTTTTGAGAAAAAATATGTGCATCGCACAATAACATACATATTTTTACATATTTGTGGGCGCCGTGGCGTAGTGGGTAGGTGCGTCGACTCCTACGCTCGAGGTCGTCAGTTCGAATCTCGGAAAAAAACATCAAACATTTTTTCACGGCTCCACCTCTTTCGAGTCACTGACAATGCTCAAAGAGTATAACTGTCTAGAAAAAAGCTTCTCAATCTCGCCGTTCGGAGTCGGCATTAAACTGTAGGTCCCCTCCGCTCGTGAGAGAACAATAGCACGCACAACACGAGTGGTTGCTGAGAAGCTAGGCCCAGGTCCACCTCGGACTGTAGCGCCGCCATTATTATTATTATTATTATTATTATTTTTACATATTTTCAGCTAAAAGTATGGCATAATTTGGTTTATTTTCATTTTCTCGGAAACTAGTAGGCCTAGAATTAAGATTTTTGGTTTAAAATGTTCGTAATGAATGCCTCTACAAATCTTGTTATTGTCAAAACCACGCCAGACATACCGTTTTTGAGAAAAAATATGTGCATCGCACAATAACATACATATTTTTACATATTTTCAGCTAAAAGTATGGCATAATTTGGTTTATTTTCATTTTCTCGGAAACTAGTAGGCCTAGAATTAAGATTTTTGGTTTAAAATGTTCGTAATGAATGCCTCTACAAATCTTGTTATGGTCAAAACCACGCCAGACTTACCGTTTTTGAGAAAAAATATGTGCATCGCACAATAACATACATATTTTCAGCTAAAAGTATGGCATAATTTGGTTTATTCTCATTTTCTCGGAAACTAGAAGGCCTAGAATTAAGATTTTTGGTTTAAAATGTTCGTAATGAATGCCTCTACAAATCTTGTTATGGTCAAAACCACGCCAGACTTACCGTTTTTGAGAAAAAATATGTGCATCGCACAATAACATACATATTTGTACATATTTTCAGCTAAAAGTATATCATAATTTGGTTTATTTTCATTTTCTCGGAAACTAGTAGGCCTAGAATTAAGATTTTTGGTTTAAAATGTTCGTAATGAACGCCTCTACAAATCTTGTTATGGTCAAAACCACGCCAGACTTACCGTTTTTGAGAAAAAATATGTGCATCGCACAATAACATACATATTTTCAGCTAAAAGTATGGCATAATTTGGTTTATTTTCATTTTCTCGGAAACTAGAAGGCCTAGAATTAAGATTTTTGGTTTAAAATGTTCGTAATGAATGCCTCTACAAATCTTGTTATGGTCAAAACCACGCCAGACTTACCGTTTTTGAGAAAAAATATGTGCATCGCACAATAACATACATATTTTTACATATTTTCAGCTAAAAGTATGGCATAATTTGGTTTATTTTCATTTTCTCGGAAACTAGTAGGCCTAGAATTAAGATTTTTGGTTTAAAATGTTCGTAATGAATGCCTCTACAAATCTTGTTATGGTCAAAACCACGCCAGACTTACCGTTTTTGAGAAAAAATATGTGCATCGCACAATAACATACATATTTTCAGCTAAAAGTATGGCATAATTTGGTTTATTTTCATTTTCTCGGAAACTAGTAGGCCTAGAATTAAGATTTTTGGTTTAAAATGTTCGTAATGAATGCCTCTACAAATCTTGTTATGGTCAAAACCACGCCAGACTTACCGTATTTGAGAAAAAATATGTGCATCGCACAATAACATACATATTTTTACATATTTTCAGCTAAAAGTATGGCATAATTTGGTTTATTTTCATTTTCTCGGAAACTAGAAGGCCTAGAATTAAGATTTTTGGTTTAAAATGTTCGTAATGAATGCCTCTACAAATCTTGTTATGGTCAAAACCACGGGAGACTTACCGTTTTTGAGAAAAAATATGTGCATCGCACAATAACATACATATTTTCAGCTAAAAGTATGGCATAATTTGGTTTATTTTCATTTTCTCGGAAACTAGTAGGCCTAGAATTAAGATTTTTGGTTTAAAATGTTCGTAATGAATGCCTCTACAAATCTTGTTATGGTCAAAACCACGCCAGACTTACCGTTTTTGAGAAAAAATATGTGCATCGCACAATAACATACATATTTTCAGCTAAAAGTATGGCATAATTTGGTTTATTTTCATTTTCTCGGAAACTAGTAGGCCTAGAATTAAGATTTTTGGTTTAAAATGTTCGTAATGAATGCCTCTACAAATCTTGTTATGGTCAAAACCACGCCAGACTTACCGTTTTTGAGAAAAAATATGTGCATCGTACAATAACATACATATTTTTACATATTTTCAGCTAAAAGTATGGCATAATTTGGTTTATTTTCATTTTCTCGGAAACTAGTAGGCCTAGAATTAAGATTTTTGGTTTAAAATGTTCGTAATGAATGCCTCTACAAATCTTGTTATGGTCAAAACCACGCCAGACATACCGTTTTTGAGAAAAAATATGTGCATCGCACAATAACATACATATTTTCAGCTAAAAGTATGGCATAATTTGGTTTATTTTCATTTTCTCGGAAACTAGTAGGCCTAGAATTAAGATTTTTGGTTTAAAATGTTCGTAATGAATGCCTCTACAAATCTTGTTATGGTCAAAACCACGCCAGACTTACCGTTTTTAAGAAAAAATATGTGCATCGCACAATAACATACATATTTGTACATATTTTCAGCTAAAAGTATGGCATAATTTGGTTTATTTTCATTTTCTCGGAAACTAGTAGGCCTAGAATTAAGATTTTTGGTTTAAAATGTTCGTAATGAATGCCTCTACAAATCTTGTTATGGTCAAAACCACGCCAGACTTACCGTTTTTGAGAAAAAATATGTGCATCGCACAATAACATACATATTTTTACATATTTTCAGCTAAAAGTATGGCATAATTTGGTTTATTTTCATTTTCTCGGAAACTAGTAGGCCTAGAATTAAGATTTTTGGTTTAAAATGTTCGTAATGAATGCCTCTACAAATCTTGTTATGGTCAAAACCACGCCAGACTTACCGTTTTTGAGAAAAAATATGTGCATCGCACAATAACATACATATTTTCAGCTAAAAGTATGGCATAATTTGGTTTATTCTCATTTTCTCGGAAACTAGAAGGCCTAGAATTAAGATTTTTGGTTTAAAATGTTCGTAATGAATGCCTCTACAAATCTTGTTATGGTCAAAACCACGCCAGACTTACCGTTTTTGAGAAAAAATATGTGCATCGCACAATAACATACATATTTGTACATATTTTCAGCTAAAAGTATGGCATAATTTGGTTTATTTTCATTTTCTCGGAAACTAGTAGGCCTAGAATTAAGATTTTTGGTTTAAAATGTTCGTAATGAATGCCTCTACAAATCTTGTTATGGTCAAAACCACGCCAGACTTACCGTTTTTGAGAAAAAATATGTGCATCGCACAATAACATACATATTTTTACATATTTTCAGCTAAAAGTATGGCATAATTTGGTTTATTTTCATTTTCTCGGAAACCAGAAGGCCTAGAATTAAGATTTTTGGTTTAAAATGTTCGTAATGAATGCCTCTACAAATCTTGTTATGGTCAAAACCACGCCAGACTTACCGTTTTTGAGAAAAAATATGTGCATCGCACAATAACATACATATTTTCAGCTAAAAGTATGGCATAATTTGGTTTATTTTCATTTTCTCGGAAACTAGTAGGCCTAGAATTAAGATTTTTGGTTTAAAATGTTCGTAATGAATGCCTCTACAAATCTTGTTATGGTCAAAACCACGCCAGACTTACCGTTTTTGAGAAAAAATATGTGCATCGCACAATAACATACATATTTTCAGCTAAAAGTATGGCATAATTTGGTTTATTTTCATTTTCTCGGAAACTAGAAGGCCTAGAATTAAGATTTTTGGTTTAAAATGTTCGTAATGAATGCCTCTACAAATCTTGTTATGGTCAAAACCACGCCAGACTTACCGTTTTTGAGAAAAAATATGTGCATCGCACAATAACATACATATTTTTACATATTTTCAGCTAAAAGTATGGCATAATTTGGTTTATTTTCATTTTCTCGGAAACTAGTAGGCCTAGAATTAAGATTTTTGGTTTAAAATGTTCGTAATGAATGCCTCTACAAATCTTGTTATGGTCAAAACCACGCCAGACTTACCGTTTTTGAGAAAAAATATGTGCATCGCACAATAACATACATATTTTCAGCTAAAAGTATGGCATAATTTGGTTTATTTTCATTTTCTCGGAAACTAGTAGGCCTAGAATTAAGATTTTTGGTTTAAAATGTTCGTAATGAATGCCTCTACAAATCTTGTTATGGTCAAAACCACGCCAGACTTACCGTTTTTGAGAAAAAATATGTGCATCGCACAATAACATACATATTTTCAGCTAAAAGTATGGCATAATTTGGTTTATTTTCATTTTCTCGGAAACTAGTAGGCCTAGAATTAAGATTTTTGGTTTAAAATGTTCGTAATGAATGCCTCTACAAATCTTGTTATGGTCAAAACCACGCCAGACTTACCGTTTTTGAGAAAAAATATGTGCATCGTACAATAACATACATATTTTTACATATTTTCAGCTAAAAGTATGGCATAATTTGGTTTATTTTCATTTTCTCGGAAACTAGTAGGCCTAGAATTAAGATTTTTGGTTTAAAATGTTCGTAATGAATGCCTCTACAAATCTTGTTATGGTCAAAACCACGCCAGACTTACCGTTTTTGAGAAAAAATATGTGCATCGCACAATAACATACATATTTTCAGCTAAAAGTATGGCATAATTTGGTTTATTTTCATTTTCTCGGAAACTAGTAGGCCTAGAATTAAGATTTTTGGTTTAAAATGTTCGTAATGAATGCCTCTACAAATCTTGTTATGGTCAAAACCACGCCAGACTTACCGTTTTTGAGAAAAAATATGTGCATCGCACAATAACATACATATTTGTACATATTTTCAGCTAAAAGTATGGCATAATTTGGTTTATTTTCATTTTCTCGGAAACTAGTAGGCCTAGAATTAAGATTTTTGGTTTAAAATGTTCGTAATGAATGCCTCTACAAATCTTGTTATGGTCAAAACCACGCCAGACTTACCGTTTTTGAGAAAAAATATGTGCAACGCACAATAACATACATATTTTCAGCTAAAAGTATGGCATAATTTGGTTTATTTTCATTTTCTCGGAAACTAGTAGGCCTAGAATTAAGATTTTTGGTTTAAAATGTTCGTAATGAATGCCTCTACAAATCTTGTTATGGTCAAAACCACGCCAGACTTACCGTTTTTGAGAAAAAATATGTGCATCGTACAATAACATACATATTTTTACATATTTTCAGCTAAAAGTATGGCATAATTTGGTTTATTTTCATTTTCTCGGAAACTAGTAGGCCTAGAATTAAGATTTTTGGTTTAAAATGTTCGTAATGAATGCCTCTACAAATCTTGTTATGGTCAAAACCACGCCAGACTTACCGTTTTTGAGAAAAAATATGTGCATCGCACAATAACATACATATTTTCAGCTAAAAGTATGGCATAATTTGGTTTATTTTCATTTTCTCGGAAACTAGTAGGCCTAGAATTAAGATTTTTGGTTTAAAATGTTCGTAATGAATGCCTCTACAAATCTTGTTATGGTCAAAACCACGCCAGACTTACCGTTTTTGAGAAAAAATATGTGCATCGCACAATAACATACATATTTTTACATATTTTCAGCTAAAAGTATGGCATAATTTGGTTTATTTTCATTTTCTCGGAAACTAGTAGGCCTAGAATTAAGATTTTTGGTTTAAAATGTTCGTAATGAATGCCTCTACAAATCTTGTTATGGTCAAAACCACGCCAGACTTACCGTTTTTGAGAAAAAATATGTGCGTCGTACAATAACATACATATTTTTACATATTTTCAGCTAAAAGTATGGCATAATTTGGTTTATTTTCATTTTCTCGGAAACTAGTAGGCCTAGAATTAAGATTTTTGGTTTAAAATGTTCGTAATGAATGCCTCTACAAATCTTGTTATGGTCAAAACCACGCCAGACTTACCGTTTTTGAGAAAAAATATGTGCATCGCACAATAACATACATATTTTCAGCTAAAAGTATGGCATAATTTGGTTTATTTTCATTTTCTCGGAAACTAGTAGGCCTAGAATAAAGATTTTTGGTTTAAAATGTTCGTAATGAATGCCTCTACAAATCTTGTTATGGTCAAAACCACGCCAGACTTACCGTTTTTGAGAAAAAATATGTGCATCGTACAATAACATACATATTTTTACATATTTTCAGCTAAAAGTATGGCATAATTTGGTTTATTTTCATTTTCTCGGAAACTAGTAGGCCTAGAATTAAGATTTTTGGTTTAAAATGTTCGTAATGAATGCCTCTACAAATCTTGTTATGGTCAAAACCACGCCAGACTTACCGTTTTTGAGAAAAAATATGTGCATCGCACAATAACATACATATTTTCAGCTAAAAGTATGGCATAATTTGGTTTATTTTCATTTTCTCGGAAACTAGTAGGCCTAGAATTAAGATTTTTGGTTTAAAATGTTCGTAATGAATGCCTCTACAAATCTTGTTATGGTCAAAACCACGCCAGACTTACCGTTTTTGAGAAAAAATATGTGCATCGCACAATAACATACATATTTTTACATATTTTCAGCTAAAAGTATGGCATAATTTGGTTTATTTTCATTTTCTCGGAAACTAGTAGGCCTAGAATTAAGATTTTTGGTTTAAAATGTTCGTAATGAATGCCTCTACAAATCTTGTTATGGTCAAAACCACGCCAGACTTACCGTTTTTGAGAAAAAATATGTGCATCGCACAATAACATACATATTTTTACATATTTTCAGCTAAAAGTATGGCATAATTTGGTTTATTTTCATTTTCTCGGAAACTAGTAGGCCTAGAATTAAGATTTTTGGTTTAAAATGTTCGTAATGAATGCCTCTACAAATCTTGTTATGGTCAAAACCACGCCAGACTTATCGTTTTTGAGAAAAAATATGTGCATCGTACAATAACATACATATTTTTACATATTTTCAGCTAAAAGTATGGCATAATTTGGTTTATTTTCATTTTCTCGGAAACTAGTAGGCCTAGAATTAAGATTTTTGGTTTAAAATGTTCGTAATGAATGCCTCTACAAATCTTGTTATGGTCAAAACCACGCCAGACTTACCGTTTTTGAGAAAAAATATGTGCATCGCACAATAACATACATATTTTCAGCTAAAAGTATGGCATAATTTGGTTTATTTTCATTTTCTCGGAAACTAGTAGGCCTAGAATTAAGATTTTTGGTTTAAAATGTTCGTAATGAATGCCTCTACAAATCTTGTTATGGTCAAAACCACTCCAGACTTACCGTTTTTGAGAAAAAATATGTGCATCGTACAATAACATACATATTTTTACATATTTTCAGCTAAAAGTATGGCATAATTTGGTTTATTTTCATTTTCTCGGAAACTAGTAGGCCTAGAATTAAGATTTTTGGTTTAAAATGTTCGTAATGAATGCCTCTACAAATCTTGTTATGGTCAAAACCACGCCAGACTTACCGTTTTTGAGAAAAAATATGTGCATCGCACAATAACATACATATTTTTACATATTTTCAGCTAAAAGTATGGCATAATTTGGTTTATTTTCATTTTCTCGGAAACTAGTAGGCCTAGAATTAAGATTTTTGGTTTAAAATGTTCGTAATGAATGCCTCTACAAATCTTGTTATGGTCAAAACCACGCCAGACTTACCGTTTTTGAGAAAAAATATGTGCCTCGCACAATAACATACATATTTTCAGCTAAAAGTATGGCATAATTTGGTTTATTTTCATTTTCTCGGAAACTAGTAGGCCTAGAATTAAGATTTTTGGTTTAAAATGTTCGTAATGAATGCCTCTACAAATCTTGTTATGGTAAAAACCACGCCAGACTTACCGTTTTTGAGAAAAAATATGTGCATCGTACAATAACATACATATTTTTACATATTTTCAGCTAAAAGTATGGCATAATTTGGTTTATTTTCATTTTCTCGGAAACTAGTAGGCCTAGAATTAAGATTTTTGGTTTAAAATGTTCGTAATGAATGCCTCTACAAATCTTGTTATGGTCAAAACCACGCCAGACTTACCGTTTTTGAGAAAAAATATGTGCATCGCACAATAACATACATATTTTCAGCTAAAAGTATGGCATAATTTGGTTTATTTTCATTTTCTCGGAAACTAGTAGGCCTAGAATTAAGATTTTTGGTTTAAAATGTTCGTAATGAATGCCTCTACAAATCTTGTTATGGTCAAAACCACGCCAGACTTACCGTTTTTGAGAAAAAATATGTGCATCGCACAATAACATACATATTTTCAGCTAAAAGTATGGCATAATTTGGTTTATTTTCATTTTCTCGGAAACTAATAGGCCTAGAATTAAGATTTTTGGTTTAAAATGTTCGTAATGAATGCCTCTACAAATCTTGTTATGGTCAAAACCACGCCAGACTTACCGTTTTTGAGAAAAAATATGTGCATCGTACAATAACATACATATTTTTACATATTTTCAGCTAAAAGTATGGCATAATTTGGTTTATTTTCATTTTCTCGGAAACTAGTAGGCCTAGAATTAAGATTTTTGGTTTAAAATGTTCGTAATGAATGCCTCTACAAATCTTGTTATGGTCAAAACCACGCCAGACTTACCGTTTTTGAGAAAAAATATGTGCATCGTACAATAACATACATATTTTTACATATTTTCAGCTAAAAGTATGGCATAATTTGGTTTATTTTCATTTTCTCGGAAACTAGAAGGCCTAGAATTAAGATTTTTGGTTTAAAATGTTCGTAATGAATGCCTCTACAAATCTTGTTATGGTCAAAACCACGCCAGACTTACCGTTTTTGAGAAAAAATATGTGCATCGCACAATAACATACATATTTTCAGCTAAAAGTATGGCATAATTTGGTTTATTTTCATTTTCTCGGAAACTAGTAGGCCTAGAATTAAGATTTTTGGTTTAAAATGTTCGTAATGAATGCCTCTACAAATCTTGTTATGGTCAAAACCACGCCAGACTTACCGTTTTTGAGAAAAAATATGTGCATCGCACAATAACATACATATTTTCAGCTAAAAGTATGGCATAATTTGGTTTATTTTCATTTTCTCGGAAACTAGAAGGCCTAGAATTAGGATTTTTGGTTTAAAATGTTCGTAATGAATGCCTCTACAAATCTTGTTATGGTCAAAACCACGCCAGACTTACCGTTTTTGAGAAAAAATATGTGCATCGCACAATAACATACATATTTGTACATATTTTCAGCTAAAAGTATGGCATAATTTGGTTTATTTTCATTTTCTCGGAAACTAGTAGGCCTAGAATTAAGATTTTTGGTTTAAAATGTTCGTAATGAATGCCTCTACAAATCTTGTTATGGTCAAAACCACGCCAGACTTACCGTTTTTGAGAAAAAATATGTGCATCGCACAATAACATACATATTTTCAGCTAAAAGTATGGCATAATTTGGTTTATTTTCATTTTCTCGGAAACTAGTAGGCCTAGAATTAAGATTTTTGGTTTAAAATGTTCGTAATGAATGCCTCTACAAATCTTGTTATGGTCAAAACCACGCCAGACTTACCGTTTTTGAGAAAAAATATGTGCATCGCACAATAACATACATATTTTCAGCTAAAAGTATGGCATAATTTGGTTTATTTTCATTTTCTCGGAAACTAGTAGGCCTAGAATTAAGATTTTTGGTTTAAAATGTTCGTAATGAATGCCTCTACAAATCTTGTTATGGTGAAAACCACGCCAGACTTACCGTTTTTGAGAAAAAATATGTGCATCGCACAATAACATACATATTTTCAGCTAAAAGTATGGCATAATTTGGTTTATTTTCATTTTCTCGGAAACTAGTAGGCCTAGAATTAAGATTTTTGGTTTAAAATGTTCGTAATGAATGCCTCTACAAATCTTGTTATGGTCAAAACCACGCCAGACTTACCGTTTTTGAGAAAAAATATGTGCATCGCACAATAACATACATATTTTCAGCTAAAAGTATGGCATAATTTGGTTTATTTTCATTTTCTCGGAAACTAGTAGGCCTAGAATTAAGATTTTTGGTTTAAAATGTTCGTAATGAATGCCTCTACAAATCTTGTTATGGTCAAAACCACGCCAGACTTACCGTTTTTGAGAAAAAATATGTGCATCGCACAATAACATACATATTTTTACATATTTTCAGCTAAAAGTATGGCATAATTTGGTTTATTTTCATTTTCTCGGAAACTAGAAGGCCTAGAATTAAGATTTTTGGTTTAAAATGTTCGTAATGAATGCCTCTACAAATCTTGTTATGGTCAAAACCAAGCCAGACTTACCGTTTTTGAGAAAAAATATGTTCATCGCACAATAACATACATATTTTTACATATTTTCAGCTAAAAGTATGGCATAATTTGGTTTATTTTCATTTTCTCGGAAACTAGTAGGCCTAGAATTAAGATTTTTGGTTTAAAATGTTCGTAATGAATGCCTCTACAAATCTTGTTATGGTCAAAACCACGCCAGACTTACCGTTTTTGAGAAAAAATATGTGCATCGTACAATAACATACATATTTTTACATATTTTCAGCTAAAAGTATGGCATAGTTTGGTTTATTTTCATTTTCTCGGAAACTAGTAGGCCTAGAATTAAGATTTTTGGTTTAAAATGTTCGTAATGAATGCCTCTACAAATCTTGTTATGGTCAAAACCACGCCAGACTTACCGTTTTTGAGAAAAAATATGTGCATCGCACAATAACATACATATTTTCAGCTAAAAGTATGGCATAATTTGGTTTATTTTCATTTTCTCGGAAACTAGTAGGCCTAGAATTAAGATTTTTGGTTTAAAATGTTCGTAATGAATGCCTCTACAAATCTTGTTATGGTCAAAACCACGCCAGACTTACCGTTTTTGAGAAAAAATATGTGCATCGCACAATAACATACATATTTTCAGCTAAAAGTATGGCATAATTTGGTTTATTTTCATTTTCTCGGAAACAAGTAGGCCTAGAATTAAGATTTTTGGTTTAAAATGTTCGTAATGAATGCCTCTACAGATCTTGTTATGGTCAAAACCACGCCAGACTTACCGTTTTTGAGAAAAAATATGTGCATCGCACAATAACATACATATTTTCAGCTAAAAGTATGGCATAATTTGGTTTATTTTCATTTTCTCGGAAACTAGTAGGCCTAGAATTAAGATTTTTGGTTTAAAATGTTCGTAATGAATGCCTCTACAAATCTTGTTATGGTCAAAACCACGCCAGACTTACCGTTTTTGAGAAAAAATATGTGCATCGCACAATAACATACATATTTTCAGCTAAAAGTATGGCATAATTTGGTTTATTTTCATTTTCTCGGAAACTAGTAGGCCTAGAATTAAGATTTTTGGTTTAAAATGTTCGTAATGAATGCCTCTACAAATCTTGTTATGGTCAAAACCACGCCAGACTTACCGTTTTTGAGAAAAAATATGTGCATCGCACAATAACATACATATTTTCAGCTAAAAGTATGGCATAATTTGGTTTATTTTCATTTTCTCGGAAACTAGTAGGCCTAGAATTAAGATTTTTGGTTTAAAATGTTCGTAATGAATGCCTCTACAAATCTTGTTATGGTCAAAACCACGCCAGACTTACCGTTTTTGAGAAAAAATATGTGCATCGCACAATAACATACATATTTTCAGCTAAAAGTATGGCATAATTTGGTTTATTTTCATTTTCTCGGAAACTAGTAGGCCTAGAATTAAGATTTTTGGTTTAAAATGTTTGTAATGAATGCCTCTACAAATCTTGTTATGGTCAAAACCACGCCAGACTTACCGTTTTTGAGAAAAAATATGTGCATCGTACAATAACATACATATTTTTACATATTTTCAGCTAAAAGTATGGCATAATTTGGTTTATTTTCATTTTCTCGGAAACTAGTAGGCCTAGAATTAAGATTTTTGGTTTAAAATGTTCGTAATGAATGCCTCTACAGATCTTGTTATGGTCAAAACCACGCCAGACTTACCGTTTTTGAGAAAAAATATGTGCATCGCACAATAACATACATATTTTTACATATTTTCAGCTAAAAGTATGGCATAGTTTGGTTTATTTTCATTTTCTCGGAAACTAGTAGGCCTAGAATTAAGATTTTTGGTTTAAAATGTTCGTAATGAATGCCTCTACAAATCTTGTTATGGTCAAAACCACGCCAGACTTACCGTTTTTGAGAAAAAATATGTGCATCGCACAATAACATACATATTTTCAGCTAAAAGTATGGCATAATTTGGTTTATTTTCATTTTCTCGGAAACTAGTAGGCCTAGAATTAAGATTTTTGGTTTAAAATGTTCGTAATGAATGCCTCTACAAATCTTGTTATGGTCAAAACCACGCCAGACTTACCGTTTTTGAGAAAAAATATGTGCATCGCACAATAACATACATATTTTCAGCTAAAAGTATGGCATAATTTGGTTTATTTTCATTTTCTCGGAAACTAGTAGGCCTAGAATTAAGATTATTGGTTTTAAATGTTCGTAATGAATGCCTCTACAAATCTTGTTATGGTCAAAACCACGCCAGACTTACCGTTTTTGAGAAAAAATATGTGCATCGCACAATAACATACATATTTTCAGCTAAAAGTATGGCATAATTTGGTTTATTTTCATTTTCTCGGAAACTAGTAGGCCTAGAATTAAGATTTTTGGTTTAAAATGTTCGTAATGAATGCCTCTACAAATCTTGTTATGGTCAAAACCACGCCAGACTTACCGTTTTTGAGAAAAAATATGTGCATCGCACAATAACATACATATTTTCAGCTAAAAGTATGGCATAATTTGGTTTATTTTCATTTTCTCGGAAACTAGTAGGCCTAGAATTAAGATTTTTGGTTTAAAATGTTCGTAATGAATGCCTCTACAAATCTTGTTATGGTCAAAACCACGCCAGACTTACCGTTTTTGAGAAAAAATATGTGCATCGCACAATAACATACATATTTTCAGCTAAAAGTATGGCATAATTTGGTTTATTTTCATTTTCTCGGAAACTAGTAGGCCTAGAATTAAGATTTTTGGTTTAAAATGTTCGTAATGAATGCCTCTACAAATCTTGTTATGGTCAAAACCACGCCAGACTTACCGTTTTTGAGAAAAAATATGTGCATCGCACAATAACATACATATTTTCAGCTAAAAGTATGGCATAATTTGGTTTATTTTCATTTTCTCGGAAACTAGTAGGCCTAGAATTAAGATTTTTGGTTTAAAATGTTCGTAATGAATGCCTCTACAAATCTTGTTATGGTCAAAACCACGCCAGACTTACCGTTTTTGAGAAAAAATATGTGCATCGCACAATAACATACATATTTTCAGCTAAAAGTATGGCATAATTTGGTTTATTTTCATTTTCTCGGAAACTAGTAGGCCTAGAATTAAGATTTTTGGTTTAAAATGTTCGTAATGAATGCCTCTACAAATCTTGTTATGGTCAAAACCACGCCAGACTTACCGTTTTTGAGAAAAAATATGTGCATCGCACAATAACATACATATTTTCAGCTAAAAGTATGGCATAATTTGGTTTATTTTCATTTTCTCGGAAACTAGTAGGCCTAGAATTAAGATTTTTGGTTTAAAATGTTCGTAATGAATGCCTCTACAAATCTTGTTATGATCAAAACCACGCCAGACTTACCGTTTTTGAGAAAAAATATGTGCATCGCACAATAACATACATATTTTCAGCTAAAAGTATGGCATAATTTGGTTTATTTTCACTTTCTCGGAAACTAGTAGGCCTAGAATTAAGATTTTTGGTTTAAAATGTTCGTAATGAATGCCTCTACAAATCTTGTTATGGTCAAAACCACGCCAGACTTACCGTTTTTGAGAAAAAATATGTGCATCGCACAATAACATACATATTTTCAGCTAAAAGTATGGCATAATTTGGTTTATTTTCATTTTCTCGGAAACTAGTAGGCCTAGAATTAAGATTTTTGGTTTAAAATGTTCGTAATGAATGCCTCTACAAATCTTGTTATGGTCAAAACCACGCCAGACTTACCGTTTTTGAGAAAAAATATGTGCATCGCACAATAACATACATATTTTCAGCTAAAAGTATGGCATAATTTGGTTTATTTTCATTTTCTCGGAAACTAGTAGGCCTAGAATTAAGATTTTTGGTTTAAAATGTTCGTAATGTATGCCTCTACAAATCTTGTTGTGGTCAAAACCACGCCAGACTTACCGTTTTTGAGAAAAAATATGTGCATCGCACAATAACATACATATTTTCAGCTAAAAGTATGGCATAATTTGGTTTATTTTCATTTTCTCGGAAACTAGTAGGCCTAGAATTAAGATTTTTGGTTTAAAATGTTCGTAATGAATGCCTCTACAAATCTTGTTATGGTCAAAACCACGCCAGACTTACCGTTTTTGAGAAAAAATATGTGCATCGCACAATAACATACATATTTTCAGCTAAAAGTATGGCATAATTTGGTTTATTTTCATTTTCTCGGAAACTAGTAGGCCTAGAATTATACAAATCTTGTTATGGTCAAAACCACGCCAGACTTACCGTTTTTGAGAAAAAATATGTGCATCGCACAATAACATACATATTTTTACATATTTTCAGCTAAAAGTATGGCATAATTTGGTTTATTTTCATTTTCTCGGAAACTAGTAGGCCTAGAATTAAGATTTTTGGTTTAAAATGTTCGTAATGAATGCCTCTACAAATCTTGTTATGGTCAAAACCACGCCAGACTTACCGTTTTTGAGAAAAAATATGTGCATCGCACAATAACATACATATTTTCAGCTAAAAGTATGGCATAATTTGGTTTATTTTCATTTTCTCGGAAACTAGTAGGCCTAGAATTAAGATTTTTGGTTTAAAATGTTCGTAATGAATGCCTCTACAAATCTTGTTATGGTCAAAACCACGCCAGACTTACCGTTTTTGAGAAAAAATATGTGCATCGCACAATAACATACATATTTTCAGCTAAAAGTATGGCATAATTTGGTTTATTTTCATTTTCTCGGAAACTAGTAGGCCTAGAATTAAGATTTTTGGTTTAAAATGTTCGTAATGAATGCCTCTACAAATCTTGTTATGGTCAAAACCACGCCAGACTTACCGTTTTTGAGAAAAAATATGTGCATCGCACAATAACATACATATTTTCAGCTAAAAGTATGGCATAATTTGGTTTATTTTCATTTTCTCGGAAACTAGTAGGCCTAGAATTAAGATTTTTGGTTTAAAATGTTCGTAATGAATGCCTCTACAAATCTTGTTATGATCAAAACCACGCCAGACTTACCGTTTTTGAGAAAAAATATGTGCATCGCACAATAACATACATATTTTCAGCTAAAAGTATGGCATAATTTGGTTTATTTTCACTTTCTCGGAAACTAGTAGGCCTAGAATTAAGATTTTTGGTTTAAAATGTTCGTAATGAATGCCTCTACAAATCTTGTTATGGTCAAAACCACGCCAGACTTACCGTTTTTGAGAAAAAATATGTGCATCGCACAATAACATACATATTTTCAGCTAAAAGTATGGCATAATTTGGTTTATTTTCATTTTCTCGGAAACTAGTAGGCCTAGAATTAAGATTTTTGGTTTAAAATGTTCGTAATGAATGCCTCTACAAATCTTGTTATGGTCAAAACCACGCCAGACTTACCGTTTTTGAGAAAAAATATGTGCATCGCACAATAACATACATATTTTCAGCTAAAAGTATGGCATAATTTGGTTTATTTTCATTTTCTCGGAAACTAGTAGGCCTAGAATTAAGATTTTTGGTTTAAAATGTTCGTAATGTATGCCTCTACAAATCTTGTTGTGGTCAAAACCACGCCAGACTTACCGTTTTTGAGAAAAAATATGTGCATCGCACAATAACATACATATTTTCAGCTAAAAGTATGGCATAATTTGGTTTATTTTCATTTTCTCGGAAACTAGTAGGCCTAGAATTAAGATTTTTGGTTTAAAATGTTCGTAATGAATGCCTCTACAAATCTTGTTATGGTCAAAACCACGCCAGACTTACCGTTTTTGAGAAAAAATATGTGCATCGCACAATAACATACATATTTTCAGCTAAAAGTATGGCATAATTTGGTTTATTTTCATTTTCTCGGAAACTAGTAGGCCTAGAATTATACAAATCTTGTTATGGTCAAAACCACGCCAGACTTACCGTTTTTGAGAAAAAATATGTGCATCGCACAATAACATACATATTTTTACATATTTTCAGCTAAAAGTATGGCATAATTTGGTTTATTTTCATTTTCTCGGAAACTAGTAGGCCTAGAATTAAGATTTTTGGTTTAAAATGTTCGTAATGAATGCCTCTACAAATCTTGTTATGGTCAAAACCACGCCAGACTTACCGTTTTTGAGAAAAAATATGTGCATCGCACAATAACATACATATTTTCAGCTAAAAGTATGGCATAATTTGGTTTATTTTCATTTTCTCGGAAACTAGTAGGCCTAGAATTAAGATTTTTGGTTTAAAATGTTCGTAATGAATGCCTCTACAAATCTTGTTATGGTCAAAACCACGCCAGACTTACCGTTTTTGAGAAAAAATATGTGCATCGCACAATAACATACATATTTTCAGCTAAAAGTATGGCATAATTTGGTTTATTTTCATTTTCTCGGAAACTAGTAGGCCTAGAATTAAGATTTTTGGTTTAAAATGTTCGTAATGAATGCCTCTACAAATCTTGTTATGGTCAAAACCACGCCAGACTTACCGTTTTTGAGAAAAAATATGTGCATCGCACAATAACATACATATTTTCAGCTAAAAGTATGGCATAATTTGGTTTATTTTCATTTTCTCGGAAACTAGTAGGCCTAGAATTAAGATTTTTGGTTTAAAATGTTCGTAATGAATGCCTCTACAAATCTTGTTATGGTCAAAACCACGCCAGACTTACCGTTTTTGAGAAAAAATATGTGCATCGCACAATAACATACATATTTTCAGCTAAAAGTATGGCATAATTTGGTTTATTTTCATTTTCTCGGAAACTAGTAGGCCTAGAATTAAGATTTTTGGTTTAAAATGTTCGTAATGAATGCCTCTACAAATCTTGTTATGGTCAAAACCACGCCAGACTTACCGTTTTTGAGAAAAAATATGTGCATCGCACAATAACATACATATTTTCAGCTAAAAGTATGGCATAATTTGGTTTATTTTCATTTTCTCGGAAACTAGTAGGCCTAGAATTAAGATTTTTGGTTTAAAATGTTCGTAATGAATGCCTCTACAAATCTTGTTATGGTCAAAACCACGCCAGACTTACCGTTTTTGAGAAAAAATATGTGCATCGCACAATAACATACATATTTTCAGCTAAAAGTATGGCATAATTTGGTTTATTTTCATTTTCTCGGAAACTAGTAGGCCTAGAATTAAGATTTTTGGTTTAAAATGTTCGTAATGAATGCCTCTACAAATCTTGTTATGGTCAAAACCACGCCAGACTTACCGTTTTTGAGAAAAAATATGTGCATCGCACAATAACATACATATTTTCAGCTAAAAGTATGGCGTAATTTGGTTTATTTTCATTTTCTCGGAAACTAGTAGGCCTAGAATTAAGATTTTTGGTTTAAAATGTTCGTAATGAATGCCTCTACAAATCTTGTTATGGTCAAAACCACGCCAGACTTACCGTTTTTGAGAAAAAATATGTGCATCGCACAATAACATACATATTTTCAGCTAAAAGTATGGCATAATTTGGTTTATTTTCATTTTCTCGGAAACTAGTAGGCCTAGAATTAAGATTTTTGGTTTAAAATGTTCGTAATGAATGCCTCTACAAATCTTGTTATGGTCAAAACCACGCCAGACTTACCGTTTTTGAGAAAAAATATGTGCATCGCACAATAACATACATATTTTCAGCTAAAAGTATGGCATAATTTGGTTTATTTTCATTTTCTCGGAAACTAGTAGGCCTAGAATTAAGATTTTTGGTTTAAAATGTTCGTAATGAATGCCTCTACAAATCTTGTTATGGTCAAAACCACGCCAGACTTACCGTTTTTGAGAAAAAATATGTGCATCGCACAATAACATACATATTTTCAGCTAAAAGTATGGCATAATTTGGTTTATTTTCATTTTCTCGGAAACTAGTAGGCCTAGAATTAAGATTTTTGGTTTAAAATGTTCGTAATGAATGCCTCTACAAATCTTGTTATGGTCAAAACCACGCCAGACTTACCGTTTTTGAGAAAAAATATGTGCATCGCACAATAACATACATATTTTCAGCTAAAAGTATGGCATAATTTGGTTTATTTTCATTTTCTCGGAAACTAGTAGGCCTAGAATTAAGATTTTTGGTTTAAAATGTTCGTAATGAATGCCTCTACAAATCTTGTTATGGTCAAAACCACGCCAGACTTACCGTTTTTGAGAAAAAATATGTGCATCGCACAATAACATACATATTTTCAGCTAAAAGTATGGCATAATTTGGTTTATTTTCATTTTCTCGGAAACTAGTAGGCCTAGAATTAAGATTTTTGGTTTAAAATGTTCGTAATGAATGCCTCTACAAATCTTGTTATGGTCAAAACCACGCCAGACTTACCGTTTTTGAGAAAAAATATGTGCATCGCACAATAACATACATATTTTCAGCTAAAAGTATGGCATAATTTGGTTTATTTTCATTTTCTCGGAAACTAGTAGGCCTAGAATTAAGATTTTTTGGTTTAAAATGTTTGTAATGAATGCCTCTACAAATCTTGTTATGGTCAAAACCACGCCAGACTTACCGTTTTTGAGAAAAAAT
This sequence comes from Myathropa florea, assembly GCA_930367185.1. Classification (NCBI taxonomy): domain Eukaryota; kingdom Metazoa; phylum Arthropoda; class Insecta; order Diptera; family Syrphidae; genus Myathropa; species Myathropa florea. The sequence continues at coordinate 471,883 of CAKNEX010000122.1, read as the reverse complement.
ATGTGCATCGCACAATAACATACATATTTTCAGCTAAAAGTATGGCATAATTTGGTTTATTTTCATTTTCTCGGAAACTAGTAGGCCTAGAATTAAGATTTTTGGTTTAAAATGTTCGTAATGAATGCCTCTACAAATCTTGTTATGGTCAAAACCACGCCAGACTTACCGTTTTTGAGGAAAAATATGTGCATCGCACAATAACATACATATTTTCAGCTAAAAGTATGGCATAATTTGGTTTATTTTCATTTTCTCGGAAACTAGTAGGCCTAGAATTAAGATTTTTGGTTTAAAATGTTCGTAATGCATGCCTCTACAAATCTTGTTATGCTCAAAACCACGCCAGACTTACCGTTTTTGAGAAAAAATATGTGCATCGCACAATAACATACATATTTTCAGCTAAAAGTATGGCATAATTTGGTTTATTTTCATTTTCTCGGAAACTAGTAGGCCTAGAATTAAGATTTTTGGTTTAAAATGTTCGTAATGAATGCCTCTACAAATCTTGTTATGGTCAAAACCACGCCAGACTTACCGTTTTTGAGAAAAAATATGTGCATCGCACAATAACATACATATTTTTACATATTTTCAGCTAAAAGTATGGCATAATTTGGTTTATTTTCATTTTCTCGGAAACTAGTAGGCCTAGAATTAAGATTTTTGGTTTAAAATGTTCGTAATGAATGCCTCTACAAATCTTGTTACGGTCAAAACCACGCCAGACTTACCGTTTTTGAGAAAAAATATGTGCATCGCACAATAACATACATATTTTCAGCTAAAAGTATGGCATAATTTGGTTTATTTTCATTTTCTCGGAAACTAGTAGGCCTAGAATTAAGATTTTTGGTTTAAAATGTTCGTAATGAATGCCTCTACAAATCTTGTTATGGTCAAAACCACGCCAGACTTACCGTTTTTGAGAAAAAATATGTGCATCGCACAATAACATACATATTTTCAGCTAAAAGTATGGCATAATTTGGTTTATTTTCATTTTCTCGGAAACTAGTAGGCCTAGAATTAAGATTTTTGGTTTAAAATGTTCGTAATGAATGCCTCTACAAATCTTGTTATGGTCAAAACCACGCCAGACTTACCGTTTTTGAGAAAAAATATGTGCATCGCACAATAACATACATATTTTCAGCTAAAAGTATGGCATAATTTTTTTTATTTTCATTTTCTCGGAAACTAGTGTGCCTAGAATTAAGATTTTTGGTTTAAAATGTTTGTAATGTATGCCTCTACAAATCTTGTTGTGGTCAAAACCACGCCAGACTTACCGTTTTTGAGAAAAAATATGTGCATCGCACAATAACATACATATTTTCAGCTAAAAGTATGGCATAATTTGGTTTATTTTCATTTTCTCGGAAACTAGTAGGCCTAGAATTAAGAGTTTTGGTTTAAAATGTTCGTAATGAATGCCTCTACAAATCTTGTTATGGTCAAAACCACGCCAGACTTACCGTTTTTGAGAAAAAATATGTGCATCGCACAATAACATACATATTTTCAGCTAAAAGTATGGCATAATTTGGTTTATTTTCATTTTCTCGGAAACTAGTAGGCCTAGAATTAAGATTTTTGGTTTAAAATGTTCGTAATGAATGCCTCTACAAATCTTGTTATGGTCAAAACCACGCCAGACTTACCGTTTTTGAGAAAAAATATGTGCATCGCACAATAACATACATATTTTCAGCTAAAAGTATGGCATAATTTTTTTTATTTTCATTTTCTCGGAAACTAGTAGGCCTAGAATTAAGATTTTTGGTTTAAAATGTTTGTAATGTATGCCTCTACAAATCTTGTTGTGGTCAAAACCACGCCAGACTTACCGTTTTTGAGAAAAAATATGTGCATCGCACAATAACATACATATTTTCAGCTAAAAGTATGGCATAATTTGGTTTATTTTCATTTTCTCGAAAACTAGTAGGCCTAGAATTAAGATTTTTGGTTTAAAATGTTCGTAATGAATGCCTCTACAAATCTTGTTATGGTCAAAACCACGCCAGACTTACCGTTTTTGAGAAAAAATATGTGCATCGCACAATAACATACATATTTTCAGCTAAAAGTATGGCATAATTTGGTTTATTTTCATTTTCTCGGAAACTAGTAGGCCTAGAATTAAGATTTTTGGTTTAAAATGTTCGTAATGAATGCCTCTACAAATCTTGTTATGGTCAAAACCACGCCAGACTTACCGTTTTTGAGAAAAAATATGTGCATCGTACAATAACATACATATTTTTACATATTTTCAGCTAAAAGTATGGCATAATTTGGTTTATTTTCATTTTCTCGGAAACTAGTAGGCCTAGAATTAAGATTTTTGGTTTAAAATGTTCGTAATGAATGCCTCTACAAATCTTGTTATGGTCAAAACCACGCCAGACTTACCGTTTTTGAGAAAAAATATGTGCATCGCACAATAACATACATATTTTCAGCTAAAAGTATGGCATAATTTGGTTTATTTTCATTTTCTCGGAAACTAGTAGGCCTAGAATTAAGATTTTTGGTTTAAAATGTTCGTAATGAATGCCTCTACAAATCTTGTTATGGTCAAAACCACGCCAGACTTACCGTTTTTGAGAAAAAATATGTGCATCGCACAATAACATACATATTTTCAGCTAAAAGTATGGCATAATTTGGTTTATTTTCATTTTCTCGGAAACTAGTAGGCCTAGAATTAAGATTTTTGGCTTAAAATGTTCGTAATGAATGCCTCTACAAATCTTGTTATGGTCAAAACCACGCCAGACTTACCGTTTTTGAGAAAAAATATGTGCATCGTACAATAACATACATATTTTTACATATTTTCAGCTAAAAGTATGGCATAATTTGGTTTATTTTCATTTTCTCGGAAACTAGTAGGCCTAGAATTAAGATTTTTGGTTTAAAATGTTCGTAATGAATGCCTCTACAAATCTTGTTATGGTCAAAACCACGCCAGACTTACCGTTTTTGAGAAAAAATATGTGCATCGCACAATAACATACATATTTTCAGCTAAAAGTATGGCATAATTTGGTTTATTTTCATTTTCTCGGAAACTAGTAGGCCTAGAATTAAGATTTTTGGTTTAAAATGTTCGTAATGAATGCCTCTACAAATCTTGTTATGGTCAAAACCACGCCAGACTTACCGTTTTTGAGAAAAAATATGTGCATCGCACAATAACATACATATTTTCAGCTAAAAGTATGGCATAATTTGGTTTATTTTCATTTTCTCGGAAACTAGTAGGCCTAGAATTAAGATTTTTGGTTTAAAATGTTCGTAATGAATGCCTCTACAAATCTTGTTATGGTCAAAACCACGCCAGACTTACCGTTTTTGAGAAAAAATAAGTGCATCGCACAATAACATACATATTTTCAGCTAAAAGTATGGCATAATTTGGTTTATTTTCATTTTCTCGGAAACTAGTTGGCCTATAATTAAGATTTTTGGTTTAAAATGTTCGTAATGAATGCCTCTACAAATCTTGTTATGGTCAAAACCACGCCAGACTTACCGTTTTTGAGAAAAAATATGTGCATCGCACAATAACATACATATTTTTACATATTTTCAGCTAAAAGTATGGCATAATTTGGTTTATTTTCATTTTCTCGGAAACTAGTAGGCCTAGAATTAAGATTTTTGGTTTAAAATGTTCGTAATGAATGCCTCTACAAATCTTGTTATGGTCAAAACCACGCCAGACTTACCGTTTTTGAGAAAAAATATGTGCATCGCACAATAACATACATATTTTCAGCTAAAAGTATGTCATAATTTGGTTTATTTTCATTTTCTCGGAAACTAGTAGGCCTAGAATTAAGATTTTTGGTTTAAAATGTTCGTAATGAATGCCTCTACAAATCTTGTTATGGTCAAAACCACGCCAGACTTACCGTTTTTGAGAAAAAATATGTGCATCGCACAATAACATACATATTTTCAGCTAAAAGTATGGCATAATTTGGTTTATTTTCATTTTCTCGGAAACTAGTAGGCCTAGAATTAAGATTTTTGGTTTAAAATGTTCGTAATGAATGCCTCTACAAATCTTGTTATGGTCAAAACCACGCCAGACTTACCGTTTTTGAGAAAAAATATGTGCATCGCACAATAACATACATATTTTTACATATTTTCAGCTAAAAGTATGGCATAATTTGGTTTATTTTCATTTTCTCGGAAACTTGTAGGCCTAGAATTAAGATTTTTGGTTTAAAATGTTCGTAATGAATGCCTCTACAAATCTTGTTATGGTCAAAACCACGCCAGACTTACCGTTTTTGAGAAAAAATATGTGCATCGCACAATAACATACATATTTTTACATATTTTCAGCTAAAAGTATGGCATAATTTGGTTTATTTTCATTTTCTCGAAAACTAGTAGGCCTAGAATTAAGATTTTTGGTTTAAAATGTTCGTAATGAATGCCTCTACAAATCTTGTTATGGTCAAAACCACGCCAGACTTACCGTTTTTGAGAAAAAATATGTGCATCGCACAATAACATACATATTTTCAGCTAAAAGTATGGCATAATTTGGTTTATTTTCATTTCCTCGGAAACTATTTGGCCTAGAATTAAGATTTTTGGTTTAAAATGTTCGTAATGAATGCCTCTACAAATCTTGTTATGGTCAAAACCACGCCAGACTTACCGTTTTTGAGAAAAAATATGTGCATCGCACAATAACATACATATTTTCAGCTAAAAGTATGGCATAATTTGGTTTATTTTCATTTTCTCGGAAACTAGTAGGCCTAGAATTAAGATTTTTGGTTTAAAATGTTCGTAATGAATGCCTCTACAAATCTTGTTATGGTCAAAACCACGCCAGACTTACCGTTTTTGAGAAAAAATATGTGCATCGCACAATAACATACATATTTTCAGCTAAAAGTATGGCATAATTTGGTTTATTTTCATTTTCTCGGAAACTAGTAGGCCTAGAATTAAGATTTTTGGTTTAAAATGTTCGTAATGAATGCCTCTATAAATCTTGTTATGGTCAAAACCACGCCAGACTTACCGTTTTTGAGAAAAAATATGTGCATCGCACAATAACATACATATTTTTACATATTTTCAGCTAAAAGTATGGCATAATTTGGTTTATTTTCATTTTCTCGGAAACTAGTAGGCCTAGAATTAAGATTTTTGGTTTAAAATGTTCGTAATGAATGCCTCTACAAATCTTGTTATGGTCAAAACCACGCCAGACTTACCGTTTTTGAGAAAAAATATGTGCATCGCACAATAACATACATATTTTTACATATTTTCAGCTAAAAGTATGGCATAATTTGGTTTATTTTCATTTTCTCGGAAACTAGTAGGCCTAGAATTAAGATTTTTGGTTTAAAATGTTCGTAATGAATGCCTCTACAAATCTTGTTATGGTCAAAACCACGCCAGACTTACCGTTTTTGAGAAAAAATATGTGCATCGCACAATAACATACATATTTTTACATATTTTCAGCTAAAAGTATGGCATAATTTGGTTTATTTTCATTTTCTCGGAAACTAGTAGGCCTAGAATTAAGATTTTTGGTTTAAAATGTTCGTAATAAATGCCTCTACAAATCTTGTTATGGTCAAAACCACGCCAGACTTACCGTTTTTGAGAAAAAATATGTGCATCGCACAATAACATACATATTTTCAGCTAAAAGTATGGCATAATTTGGTTTATTTTCATTTTCTCGGAAACTAGTAGGCCTAGAATTAAGATTTTTGGTTTAAAATGTTCGTAATGAATGCCTCTACAAATCTTGTTATGGTCAAAACCACGCCAGACTTACCGTTTTTGAGAAAAAATATGTGCATCGCACAATAACATACATATTTTCAGCTAAAAGTATGGCATAATTTGGTTTATTTTCATTTTCTCGGAAACTAGTAGGCCTAGAATTAAGATTTTTGGTTTAAAATGTTCGTAATGAATGCCTCTACAAATCTTGTTATGGTCAAAACCACGCCAGACTTACCGTTTTTGAGAAAAAATATGTGCATCGCACAATAACATACATATTTTCAGCTAAAAGTATGGCATAATTTGGTTTATTTTCATTTTCTCGGAAACTAGTAGGCCTAGAATTAAGATTTTTGGTTTAAAATGTTCGTAATGAATGCCTCTACAAATCTTGTTATGGTCAAAACCACGCCAGACTTACCGTTTTTGAGAAAAAATATGTGCATCGCACAATAACATACATATTTTCAGCTAAAAGTATGGCATAATTTGGTTTATTTTCATTTTCTCGGAAACTAGTAGGCCTAGAATTAAGATTTTTGGTTTAAAATGTTCGTAATGAATGCCTCTACAAATCTTGTTATGGTCAAAACCACGCCAGACTTACCGTTTTTGAGAAAAAATATGTGCATCGCACAATAACATACATATTTTCAGCTAAAAGTATGGCATAATTTGGTTTATTTTCATTTTCTCGGAAACTAGTAGGCCTAGAATTAAGATTTTTGGTTTAAAATGTTCGTAATGAATGCCTCTACAAATCTTGTTATGGTCAAAACCACGCCAGACTTACCGTTTTTGAGAAAAAATATGTGCATCGCACAATAACATACATATTTTCAGCTAAAAGTATGTCATAATTTGGTTTATTTTCATTTTCTCGGAAACTAGTAGGCCTAGAATTAAGATTTTTGGTTTAAAATGTTCGTAATGAATGCCTCTACAAATCTTGTTATGGTCAAAACCACGCCAGACTTACCGTTTTTGAGAAAAAATATGTGCATCGCACAATAACATACATATTTTTACATATTTTCAGCTAAAAGTATGGCATAATTTGGTTTATTTTCATTTTCTCGGAAACTAGTAGGCCTAGAATTAAGATTTTTCGTTTAAAATGTTCGTAATGAATGCCTCTACAAATCTTGTTATGGTCAAAACCACGCCAGACTTACCGTTTTTGAGAAAATATATGTGCATCGCACAATAACATACATATTTTCAGCTAAAAGTATGGCATAATTTGGTTTATTTTCATTTTCTCGGAAACTAGTAGGCCTAGAATTAAGATTTTTGGTTTAAAATGTTCGTAATGAATGCCTCTACAAATCTTGTTATGGCCAAAACCACGCCAGACTTACCGCTTTTGAGAAAAAATATGTGCATCGCACAATAACATACATATTTTCAGCTAAAAGTATGGCATAATTTGGTTTATTTTCATTTTCTCGGAAACTAGTAGGCCTAGAATTAAGATTTTTGGTTTAAAATGTTCGTAATGAATGCCTCTACAAATCTTGTTATGGTCAAAACCACGCCAGACTTACCGTTTTTGAGAAAAAATATGTGCATCGCACAATAACATACATATTTTCAGCTAAAAGTATGGCATAATTTGGTTTATTTTCATTTTCTCGGAAACTAGTAGGCCTAGAATTAAGATTTTTGGTTTAAAATGTTCGTAATGAATGCCTCTACAAATCTTGTTATGGTCAAAACCACGCCAGACTTGCCGTTTTTGAGAAAAAATATGTGCATCGCACAATAACATACATATTTTCAGCTAAAAGTATGGCATAATTTGGTTTATTTTCATTTTCTCGGAAACTAGTAGGCCTAGAATTAAGATTTTTGGTTTAAAATGTTCGTAATGAATGCCTCTACAAATCTTGTTATGGTCAAAACCACGCCAGACTTACCGTTTTTGAGAAAAAATATGTGCATCGCACAATAACATACATATTTTCAGCTAAAAGTATGGCATAATTTGGTTTATTTTCATTTTCTCGGAAACTAGTAGGCCTAGAATTAAGATTTTTGGTTTAAAATGTTCGTAATGAATGCCTCTACAAATCTTGTTATGGTCAAAACCACGCCAGACTTACCGTTTTTGAGAAAAAATATGTGCATCGCACAATAACATACATATTTTTACATATTTTCAGCTAAAAGTATGGCATAATTTGGTTTATTTTCATTTTCTCGGAAACTAGTAGGCCTAGAATTAAGATTTTTGGTTTAAAATGTTCGTAATGAATGCCTCTACAAATCTTGTTATGGTCAAAACCACGCCAGACTTACCGTTTTTGAGAAAAAATATGTGCATCGCACAATAACATACATATTTTCAGCTAAAAGTATCGCATAATTTGGTTTATTTTCATTTTCTCGGAAACTAGTAGGCCTAGAATTGAGATTTTTGGTTTAAAATGTTCGTAATGAATGCCTCTACAAATCTTGTTATAGTCAAAACCACGCCAGACTTACCGTTTTTGAGAAAAAATATGTGCATCGCACAATAACATACATATTTTCAGCTAAAAGTATGGCATAATTTGGTTTATTTTCATTTTCTCGGAAACTAGTAGGCCTAGAATTAAGATTTTTGGTTTAAAATGTTCGTAATGAATGCCTCTACAAATCTTGTTATGGTCAAAACCACGCCAGACTTACCGTTTTTGAGAAAAAATATGTGCATCGCACAATAACATACATATTTTCAGCTAAAAGTATGGCATAATTTGGTTTATTTTCATTTTCTCGGAAACTAGTAGGCCTAGAATTAAGATTTTTGGTTTAAAATGTTCGTAATGAATGCCTCTACAAATCTTGTTATGGTCAAAACCACGCCAGACTTACCGTTTTTGAGAAAAAATATGTGCATCGCACAATAACATACATATTTTCAGCTAAAAGTATGGCATAATTTGGTTTATTTTCATTTTCTCGGAAACTAGTAGGCCTAGAATTAAGATTTTTGGTTTAAAATGTTCGTAATGAATGCCTCTACAAATCTTGTTATGGTCAAAACCACGCCAGACTTACCGCTTTTGAGAAAAAATATGTGCATCGCACAATAACATACATATTTTCAGCTAAAAGTATGGCATAATTTGGTTTATTTTCATTTTCTCGGAAACTAGTAGGCCTAGAATTAAGATTTTTGGTTTAAAATGTTCGTAATGAATGCCTCTACAAATCTTGTTATGGTCAAAACCACGCCAGACTTACCGTTTTTGAGAAAAAATATGTGCATCGCACAATAACATACATATTTTTACATATTTTCAGCTAAAAGTATGGCATAATTTGGTTTATTTTCATTTTCTCGGAAACTAGTAGGCCTAGAATTAAGATTTTTGGTTTAAAATGTTCGTAATGAATGCCTCTACAAATCTTGTTATGGTCAAAACCACGCCAGACTTACCGTTTTTGAGAAAAAATATGTGCATCGCACAATAACATACATATTTTCAGCTAAAAGTATGGCATAATTTGGTTTATTTTCATTTTCTCGGAAACTAGTAGGCCTAGAATTAAGATTTTTGGTTTAAAATGTTCGTAATGAATGCCTCTACAAATCTTGTTATAGTCAAAACCACGCCAGACTTACCGTTTTTGAGAAAAAATATGTGCATCGCACAATAACATACATATTTTCAGCTAAAAGTATGGCATAATTTGGTTTATTTTCATTTTCTCGGAAACTAGTAGGCCTAGAATTAAGATTTTTGGTTTAAAATGTTCGTAATGAATGCCTCTACAAATCTTGTTATGGTCAAAACCACGCCAGACTTACCGTTTTTGAGAAAAAATATGTGCATCGCACAATAACATACATATTTTCAGCTAAAAGTATGGCATAATTTTTTTTATTTTCATTTTCTCGGAAACTAGTAGGCCTAGAATTAAGATTTTTGGTTTAAAATGTTCGTAATGTATGCCTCTACAAATCTTGTTGTGGTCAAAACCACGCCAGACTTACCGTTTTTGAGAAAAAATATGTGCATCGCACAATAACATACATCTTTTCAGCTAAAAGTATGGCATAATTTGGTTTATTTTCATTTTCTCGGAAACTAGTAGGCCTAGAATTAAGATTTTTGGTTTAAAATGTTCGTAATGAATGCCTCTACAAATCTTGTTATGGTCAAAACCACGCCAGACTTACCGTTTTTGAGAAAAAATATGTGCATCGCACAATAACATACATATTTTCAGCTAAAAGTATGGCATAATTTGGTTTATTTTCATTTTCTCGGAAACTAGTAGGCCTAGAATTAAGATTTTTGGTTTAAAATGTTCGTAATGAATGCCTCTACAAATCTTGTTATGGTCAAAACCACGCCAGACTTACCGTTTTTGAGAAAAGATATGTGCATCGCACAATAACATACATATTTTCAGCTAAAAGTATGGCATAATTTGGTTTATTTTCATTTTCTCGGAAACTAGTAGGCCTAGAATTAAGATTTTTGGTTTAAAATGTTCGTAATGAATGCCTCTACAAATCTTGTTATGGTCAAAACCACGCCAGACTTACCGTTTTTGAGAAAAGATATGTGCATCGCACAATAACATACATATTTTAAGCTAAAAGTATGGCATAATTTGGTTTATTTTCATTTTCTCGGAAACTAGTAGGCCTAGAATTAAGATTTTTGGTTTAAAATGTTCGTAATGAATGCCTCTACAAATCTTGTTATGGTCAAAACCACGCCAGACTTAACGTTTTTGAGAAAAAATATGTGCATCGCACAATAACATACATATTTTCAGCTAAAAGTATGGCATAATTTGGTTTATTTTCATTTTCTCGGAAACTAGTAGGCCTAGAATTAAGATTTTTGGTTTAAAATGTTCGTAATGAATGCCTCTACAAATCTTGTTATGGTCAAAACCACGCCAGACTTACCGTTTTTGAGAAAAAATATGTGCATCGCACAATAACATACATATTTTCAGCTAAAAGTATGGCATAATTTGGTTTATTTTCATTTACTCGGAAACTAGTAGGCCTAGAATTAAGATTTTTGGTTTAAAATGTTCGTAATGAATGCCTCTACAAATCTTGTTATGGTCAAAACCACGCCAGACTTACCGTTTTTGAGAAAAAATATGTGCATCGCACAATAACATACATATTTTTACATATTTTCAGCTAAAAGTATGGCATAATTTGGTTTATTTTCATTTTCTCGGAAACTAGTAGGCCTAGAATTAAGATTTTTGGTTTAAAATGTTCGTAATGAATGCCTCTACAAATCTTGTTATGGTCAAAACCACGCCAGACTTACCGTTTTTGAGAAAAAATATGTGCATCGCACAATAACATACATATTTTCAGCTAAAAGTATGGCATAATTTGGTTTATTTTCATTTTCTCGGAAACTAGTAGGCCTAGAATTAAGATTTTTGGTTTAAAATGTTCGTAATGAATGCCTCTACAAATCTTGTTATGGCCAAAACCACGCCAGACTTACCGCTTTTGAGAAAAAATATGTGCATCGCACAATAACATACATATTTTCAGCTAAAAGTATGGCATAATTTGGTTTATTTTCATTTTCTCGGAAACTAGTAGGCCTAGAATTAAGATTTTTGGTTTAAAATGTTCGTAATGAATGCCTCTACAAATCTTGTTATGGTCAAAATCACGCCAGACTTACCGTTTTTGAGAAAAAATATGTGCATCGCACAATAACATACATATTTTCAGCTAAAAGTATGGCATAATTTGGTTTATTTTCATTTTCTCGGAAACTAGTAGGCCTAGAATTAAGATTTTTGGTTTAAAATGTTCGTAATGAATGCCTCTACAAATCTTGTTATGGTCAAAACCACGCCAGACTTACCGTTTTTGAGAAAAAATATGTGCATCGCACAATAACATACATATTTTCAGCTAAAAGTATGGCATAATTTGGTTTATTTTCATTTTCTCGGAAACTATTAGGCCTAGAATTAAGATTTTTGGTTTAAAATGTTCGTAATGAATGCCTCTACAAATCTTGTTATGGTCAAAACCACGCCAGACTTACCGTTTTTGAGAAAAAATATGTGCATCGCACAATAACATACATATTTTCAGCTAAAAGTATGGCATAATTTAATGAATGCCTCTACAAATCTTGTTATGGTCAAAACCACGCCAGACTTACCGTTTTTGAGAAAAAATATGTGCATCGCACAATAACATACATATTTTCAGCTAAAAGTATGGCATAATTTGGTTTATTTTCATTTTCTCGGAAACTAGTAGGCCTAGAATTAAGATTTTTGGTTTAAAATGTTCGTAATGAATGCCTCTACAAATCTTGTTATGGTCAAAACGACGCCAGACTTACCGTTTTTGAGAAAAAATATGTGCATCGCACAATAACATACATATTTTCAGCTAAAAGTATGGCATAATTTGGTTTATTTTCATTTTCTCGGAAACTAGTAGGCCTAGAATTAAGATTTTTGGTTTAAAATGTTCGTAATGAATGCCTCTACAAATCTTGTTATGGTCAAAACCACGCCAGACTTACCGTTTTTGAGAAAAAATATGTGCATCGCACAATAACATACATATTTTCAGCTAAAAGTATGGCATAATTTGGTTTATTTTCATTTTCTCGGAAACTGGTAGGCCTAGAATTAAGATTTTTGGTTTAAAATGTTCGTAATGAATGCCTCTACAAATCTTGTTATGGCCAAAACCACGCCAGACTTACCGCTTTTGAGAAAAAATATGTGCATCGCACAATAACATACATATTTTCAGCTAAAAGTATGGCATAATTTGGTTTATTTTCATTTTCTCGGAAACTAGTAGGCCTAGAATTAAGATTTTTGGTTTAAAATGTTCGTAATGAATGCCTCTACAAATCTTGTTATGGTCAAAACCACGCCAGACTTAACGTTTTTGAGAAAAAATATGTGCATCGCACAATAACATACATATTTTTACATATTTTCAGCTAAAAGTATGGCATAATTTGGTTTATTTTCATTTTCTCGGAAACTAGTAGGCCTAGAATTAAGATTTTTGGTTTAAAATGTTCGTAATGAATGCCTCTACAAATCTTGTTATGGTCAAAACCACGCCAGACTTACCGTTTTTGAGAAAAAATATGTGCATCGCACAATAACATACATATTTTCAGCTAAAAGTATGGCATAATTTGGTTTATTTTCATTTTCTCGGAAACTGGTAGGCCTAGAATTAAGATTTTTGGTTTAAAATGTTCGTAATGAATGCCTCTACAAATCTTGTTATGGTCAAAACCACGCCAGACTTACCGTTTTTGAGAAAAAATATGTGCATCGCACAATAACATACATATTTTCAGCTAAAAGTATGGCATAATTTGGTTTATTTTCATTTTCTCGGAAACTAGTAGGCCTAGAATTAAGATTTTTGGTTTAAAATGTTCGTAATGAATGCCTCTACAAATCTTGTTATGGCCAAAACCACGCCAGACTTACCGCTTTTGAGAAAAAATATGTGCATCGCACAATAACATACATATTTTCAGCTAAAAGTATGGCATAATTTGGTTTATTTTCATTTTCTCGGAAACTAGTAGGCCTAGAATTAAGATTTTTGGTTTAAAATGTTCGTAATGAATGCCTCTACAAATCTTGTTATGGTCAAAACCACGCCAGACTTACCGTTTTTGAGAAAAAATATGTGCATCGCACAATAACATACATATTTTCAGCTAAAAGTATGGCATAATTTGGTTTATTTTCATTTTCTCGGAAACTAGTAGGCCTAGAATTAAGATTTTTGGTTTAAAATGTTCGTAATGAATGCCTCTACAAATCTTGTTATGGCCAAAACCACGCCAGACTTACCGCTTTTGAGAAAAAATATGTGCATCGCACAATAACATACATATTTTCAGCTAAAAGTATGGCATAATTTGGTTTATTTTCATTTTCTCGGAAACTAGTAGGCCTAGAATTAAGATTTTTGGTTTAAAATGTTCGTAATGAATGCCTCTACAAATCTTGTTATGGTCAAAACCACGCCAGACTTACCGTTTTTGAGAAAAAATATGTGCATCGCACAATAACATACATATTTTCAGCTAAAAGTATGGCATAATTTGGTTTATTTTCATTTTCTCGGAAACTAGTAGGCCTAGAATTAAGATTTTTGGTTTAAAATGTTCGTAATGAATGCCTCTACAAATCTTGTGATGGTCAAAACCACGCCAGACTTACCATTTTTGAGAAAAAATATGTGCATCGCACAATAACATACATATTTTTACATATTTTCAGCTAAAAGTATGGCATAATTTGGTTTATTTTCATTTTCTCGGAAACTAGTAGGCCTAGAATTAAGATTTTTGGTTTAAAATGTTCGTAATGAATGCCTCTACAAATCTTGTTACGGTCAAAACCACGCCAGACTTACCGTTTTTGAGAAAAAATATGTGCATCGCACAATAACATACATATTTTTACATATTTTCAGCTAAAAGTATGGCATAATTTGGTTTATTTTCATTTTCTCGGAAACTAGTAGGCCTAGAATTAAGATTTTTGGTTTAAAATGTTCGTAATGAATGCCTCTACAAATCTTGTTATGGTCAAAACCACGCCAGACTTACCGTTTTTGAGAAAAAATATGTGCATCGCACAATAACATACATATTTTCAGCTAAAAGTATGGCATAATTTGGTTTATTTTCATTTTCTCGGAAACTAGTAGGCCTAGAATTAAGATTTTTGGTTTAAAATGTTCGTAATGAATGCCTCTACAAATCTTGTTATGGTCAAAACCACGCCAGACTTACCGTTTTTGAGAAAAAATATGTGCATCGCACAATAACATACATATTTTCAGCTAAAAGTATGGCATAATTTGGTTTATTTTCATTTTCTCGGAAACTAGTAGGCCTAGAATTGAGATTTTTGGTTTAAAATGTTCGTAATGAATGCCTCTACAAATCTTGTTATGGTCAAAACCACGCCAGACTTACCGTTTTTGAGAAAAAATATGTGCATCGCACAATAACATACATATTTTCAGCTAAAAGTATGGCATAATTTGGTTTATTTTCATTTTCTCGGAAACTAGTAGGCCTAGAATTAAGATTTTTGGTTTAAAATGTTCGTAATGAATGCCTCTACAAATCTTGTTATGGCCAAAACCACGCCAGACTTACCGCTTTTGAGAAAAAATATGTGCATCGCACAATAACATACATATTTTCAGCTAAAAGTATGGCATAATTTGGTTTATTTTCATTTTCTCGGAAACTAGTAGGCCTAGAATTAAGATTTTTGGTTTAAAATGTTCGTAATGAATGCCTCTACAAATCTTGTTATGGTCAAAACCACGCCAGACTTACCGTTTTTGAGAAAAAATATGTGCATCGCACAATAACATACATATTTTCAGCTAAAAGTATGGCATAATTTGGTTTATTTTCATTTTCTCGGAAACTAGTAGGCCTAGAATTAAGATTTTTGGTTTAAAATGTTCGTAATGAATGCCTCTACAAATCTTGTTATGGTCAAAACCACGCCAGACTTACCGTTTTTGAGAAAAAATATGTGCATCGCACAATAACATACATATTTTCAGCTAAAAGTATGGCATAATTTGGTTTATTTTCATTTTCTCGGAAACTAGTAGGCCTAGAATTAAGATTTTTGGTTTAAAATGTTCGTAATGAATGCCTCTACAAATCTTGTGATGGTCAAAACCACGCCAGACTTACCGCTTTTGAGAAAAAATATGTGCATCGCACAATAACATACATATTTTTACATATTTTCAGCTAAAAGTATGGCATAATTTGGTTTATTTTCATTTTCTCGGAAACTAGTAGGCCTAGAATAAAGATTTTTGGTTTAAAATGTTCGTAATGAATGCCTCTACAAATCTTGCTATGGTCAAAACCACGCCAGACTTACCGTTTTTGAGAAAAAATATGTGCATCGCACAATAACATACATATTTTTACATATTTTCAGCTAAAAGTATGGCATAATTTGGTTTATTTTCATTTTCTCGGAAACTAGTAGGCCTAGAATTGAGATTTTTGGTTTAAAATGTTCGTAATGAATGCCTCTACAAATCTTGTTATGGTCAAAACCACGCCAGACTTACCGTTTTTGAGAAAAAATATGTGCATCGCACAATAACATACATATTTTTACATATTTTCAGCTAAAAGTATGGCATAATTTGGTTTATTTTCATTTTCTCGGAAACTAGTGGGCCTAGAATTAAGATTTTTGGTTTAAAATGTTCGTAATGAATGCCTCTACAAATCTTGTTATGGTCAAAACCACGCCAGACTTACCGTTTTTGAGGAAAAATATGTGCATCGCACAATAACATACATATTTTCAGCTAAAAGTATGGCATAATTTGGTTTATTTTCATTTTCTCGGAAACTAGTAGGCCTAGAATTAAGATTTTTGGTTTAAAATGTTCGCAATGAATGCCTCTACAAATCTTGTTATGGTCAAAACCACGCCAGACTTACCGTTTTTGAGAAAAAATATGTGCATCGCACAATAACATACATATTTTTACATATTTTCAGCTAAAAGTATGGCATAATTTGGTTTATTTTCATTTTCTCGGAAACTAGTAGGCCTAGAATTAAGATTTTTGGTTTAAAATGTTCGTAATGAATGCCTCTACAAATCTTGTTATGGTCAAAACCACGCCAGACTTACCGTTTTTGAGAAAAAATATGTGCATCGCACAATAACATACATATTTTCAGCTAAAAGTATGGCATAATTTGGTTTATTTTCATTTTCTCGGAAACTAGTAGGCCTAGAATTAAGATTTTTGGTTTAAAATGTTCGTAATGAATGCCTCTACAAATCTTGTTATGGCCAAAACAACGCCAGACTTACCGCTTTTGAGAAAAAATATGTGCATCGCACAATAACATACATATTTTCAGCTAAAAGTATGGCATAATTTGGTTTATTTTCATTTTCTCGGAAACTAGTAGGCCTAGAATTAAGATTTTTGGTTTAAAATGTTCGTAATGAATGCCTCTACAAATCTTGTTATGGTCAAAACCACGCCAGACTTACCGTTTTTGAGAAAAAATATGTGCATCGCACAATAACATACATATTTTCAGCTAAAAGTATGGCATAATTTGGTTTATTTTCATTTTCTCGGAAACTAGTAGGCCTAGAATTAAGATTTTTGGTTTAAAATGTTCGTAATGAATGCCTCTACAAATCTTGTTATGGCCAAAACAACGCCAGACTTACCGCTTTTGAGAAAAAATATGTGCATCGCACAATAACATACATATTTTTACATATTTTCAGCTAAAAGTATGGCATAATTTGGTTTATTTTCATTTTCTCGGAAACTAGTAGGCCTAGAATTAAGATTGTTGGTTTAAAATGTTCGTAATGAATGCCTCTACAAATCTTGTTATGGTCAAAACCACGCCAGACTTACCGTTTTTGAGAAAAAATATGTGCATCGCACAATAACATACATATTTTTACATATTTTCAGCTAAAAGTATGGCATAATTTGGTTTATTTTCATTTTCTCGGAAACTAGTAGGCCTAGAATTAAGATTTTTGGTTTAAAATGTTCGTAATGAATGCCTCTACAAATCTTGTTATGGTCAAAACCACGCCAGACTTACCGTTTTTGAGAAAAAATATGTGCATCGCACAATAACATACATATTTTCAGCTAAAAGTATGGCATAATTTGGTTTATTTTCATTTTCTCGGAAACTAGTAGGCCTAGAATTAAGATTTTTGGTTTAAAATGTTCGTAATGAATGCCTCTACAAATCTTGTTATGGTCAAAACCACGCCAGACTTACCGTTTTTGAGAAAAAATATGTGCATCGCACAATAACATACATATTTTTACATATTTTCAGCTAAAAGTATGGCATAATTTGGTTTATTTTCATTTTCTCGGAAACTAGTAGGCCTAGAATTAAGATTTTTGATTTAAAATGTTCGTAATGAATGCCTCTACAAATCTTGTTATGGTCAAAACCACGCCAGACTTACCGTTTTTGAGAAAAAATATGTGCATCGCACAATAACATACATATTTTCAGCTAAAAGTATGGCATAATTTGGTTTATTTTCATTTTCTCGGAAACTAGTAGGCCTAGAATTAAGATTTTTGGTTTAAAATGTTCGTAATGAATGCCTCTACAAATCTTGTTATGGTCAAAACCACGCCAGACTTACCGTTTTTGAGAAAAAATATGTGCATCGCACAATAACATACATATTTTTACATATTTTCAGCTAAAAGTATGGCATAATTTGGTTTATTTTCATTTTCTCGGAAACTAGTAGGCCTAGAATTAAGATTTTTGATTTAAAATGTTCGTAATGAATGCCTCTACAAATCTTGTTATGGTCAAAACCACGCCAGACTTACCGTTTTTGAGAAAAAATATGTGCATCGCACAATAACATACATATTTTCAGCTAAAAGTATGGCATAATTTGGTTTATTTTCATTTTCTCGGAAACTAGTAGGCCTAGAATTAAGATTTTTGGTTTAAAATGTTAGTAATGAATGCCTCTACAAATCTTGTTATGGTCAAAACCACGCCAGACTTACCGTTTTTGAGAAAAGATATGTGCATCGCACAATAACATACATATTTTAAGCTAAAAGTATGGCATAATTTGGTTTATTTTCATTTTCTCGGAAACTAGTAGGCCTAGAATTAAGATTTTTGGTTTAAAATGTTCGTAATGAATGCCTCTACAAATCTTGTTATGGTCAAAACCACGCCAGACTTACCGTTTTTGAGAAAAAATATGTGCATCGCACAATAACATACATATTTTCAGCTAAAAGTATGGCATAATTTGGTTTATTTTCATTTTCTCGGAAACTAGTAGGCCTAGAATTAAGATTTTTGGTTTAAAATGTTCGTAATGAATGCCTCTACAAATCTTGTTATGGTCAAAACCACGCCAGACTTACCGTTTTTGAGAAAAAATATGTGCATCGCACAATAACATACATATTTTTACATATTTTCAGCTAAAAGTATGGCATAATTTGGTTTATTTTCATTTTCTCGGAAACTAGTAGGCCTAGAATTAAGATTTTTGGTTTAAAATGTTCGTAATGAATGCCTCTACAAATCTTGTTATGGCCAAAACCACGCCAGACTTACCGCTTTTGAGAAAAAATATGTGCATCGCACAATAACATACATATTTTCAGCTAAAAGTATGGCATAATTTGGTTTATTTTCATTTTCTCGGAAACTAGTAGGCCTAGAATTAAGATTTTTGGTTTAAAATGTTCGTAATGAATGCCTCTACAAATCTTGTTATGGTCAAAACCACGCCAGACTTACCGTTTTTGAGAAAAAATATGTGCATCGCACAATAACATACATATTTTTACATATTTTCAGCTAAAAGTATGGCATAATTTGGTTTATTTTCATTTTCTCGGAAACTAGTAGGCCTAGAATTAAGATTTTTGGTTTAAAATGTTCGTAATGAATGCCTCTACAAATCTTGTTATGGCCAAAACAACGCCAGACTTACCGCTTTTGAGAAAAAATATGTGCATCGCACAATAACATACATATTTTCAGCTAAAAGTATGGCATAATTTGGTTTATTTTCATTTTCTCGGAAACTAGTAGGTCTAGAATTAAGATTTTTGGTTTAAAATGTTCGTAATGAATGCCTCTACAAATCTTGTTATGGTCAAAACCACGCCAGACTTACCGTTTTTGAGAAAAAATATGTGCATCGCACAATAACATACATATTTTTACATATTTTCAGCTAAAAGTATGGCATAATTTGGTTTATTTTCATTTTCTCGGAAACTAGTAGGCCTAGAATTAAGATTTTTGGTTTAAAATGTTCGTAATGAATGCCTCTACAAATCTTGTTATGGTCAAAACCACGCCAGACTTACCGTTTTTGAGAAAAAATATGTGCATCGCACAATAACATACATATTTTCAGCTAAAAGTATGGCATAATTTGGTTTATTTTCATTTTCTCGGAAACTAGTAGGCCTAGAATTAAGATTTTTGGTTTAAAATGTTCGTAATGAATGCCTCTACAAATCTTGTTATGGTCAAAACCACGCCAGACTTACCGTTTTTGAGAAAAAATATGTGCATCGCACAATAACATACATATTTTTACATATTTTCAGCTAAAAGTATGGCATAATTTGGTTTATTTTCATTTTCTCGGAAACTAGTAGGCCTAGAATTAAGATTTTTGGTTTAAAATGTTCGTAATGAATGCCTCTACAAATCTTGTTATGGTCAAAACCACGCCAGACTTACCGTTTTTGAGAAAAAATATGTGCATCGCACAATAACATACATATTTTCAGCTAAAAGTATGGCATAATTTGGTTTATTTTCATTTTCTCGGAAACTAGTAGGCCTAGAATTAAGATTTTTGATTTAAAATGTTCGTAATGAATGCCTCTACAAATCTTGTTATGGTCAAAACCACGCCAGACTTACCGTTTTTGAGAAAAAATATGTGCATCGCACAATAACATACATATTTTCAGCTAAAAGTATGGCATAATTTGGTTTATTTTCATTTTCTCGGAAACTAGTAGGCCTAGAATTAAGATTTTTGGTTTAAAATGTTAGTAATGAATGCCTCTACAAATCTTGTTATGGTCAAAACCACGCCAGACTTACCGTTTTTGAGAAAAAATATGTGCATCGCACAATAACATACATATTTTCAGCTAAAAGTATGGCATAATTTGGTTTATTTTCATTTTCTCGGAAACTAGTAGGCCTAGAATTAAGATTTTTGGTTTAAAATGTTCGTAATGAATGCCTCTACAAATCTTGTTATGGTCAAAACCACGCCAGACTTACCGTTTTTGAGAAAAAATATGTGCATCGCACAATAACATACATATTTTTACATATTTTCAGCTAAAAGTATGGCATAATTTGGTTTATTTTCATTTTCTCGGAAACTAGTAGGCCTAGAATTAAGATTTTTGGTTTAAAATGTTCGTAATGAATGCCTCTACAAATCTTGTTATGGTCAAAACCACGCCAGACTTACCGTTTTTGAGAAAAAATATGTGCATCGCACAATAACATACATATTTTCAGCTAAAAGTATGGCATAATTTGGTTTATTTTCATTTTCTCGGAAACTAGTAGGCCTAGAATTAAGATTTTTGGTTTAAAATGTTCGTAATGAATGCCTCTACAAATCTTGTTATGGCCAAAACCACGCCAGACTTACCGCTTTTGAGAAAAAATATGTGCATCGCACAATAACATACATATTTTCAGCTAAAAGTATGGCATAATTTGGTTTATTTTCATTTTCTCGGAAACTAGTAGGCCTAGAATTAAGATTTTTGGTTTAAAATGTTCGTAATGAATGCCTCTACAAATCTTGTTATGGTCAAAACCACGCCAGACTTACCGTTTTTGAGAAAAAATATGTGCATCGCACAATAACATACATATTTTTACATATTTTCAGCTAAAAGTATGGCATAATTTGGTTTATTTTCATTTTCTCGGAAACTAGTAGGCCTAGAATTAAGATTTTTGGTTTAAAATGTTCGTAATGAATGCCTCTACAAATCTTGTTATGGTCAAAACCACGCCAGACTTACCGTTTTTGACAAAAAATATGTGCATCGCACAATAACATACATATTTTCAGCTAAAAGTATGGCATAATTTGGTTTATTTTCATTTTCTCGGAAACTAGTAGGCCTAGAATTAAGATTTTTGGTTTAAAATGTTCGTAATGAATGCCTCTTCAAATCTTGTTATGGTCAAAACCACGCCAGACTTACCGTTTTTGAGAAAAAATATGTGCATCGCACAATAACATACATATTTTCAGCTAAAAGTATGGCATAATTTGGTTTATTTTCATTTTCTCGGAAACTAGTAGGCCTAGAATTAAGATTTTTGGTTTAAAATGTTCGTAATGAATGCCTCTACAAATCTTGTTATGGTCAAAACCACGCCAGACTTACCGTTTTTGAGAAAAAATATGTGCATCGCACAATAACATACATATTTTTACATATTTTCAGCTAAAAGTATGGCATAATTTGGTTTATTTTCATTTTCTCGGAAACTAGTAGGCCTAGAATTAAGATTTTTGGTTTAAAATGTTCGTAATGAATGCCTCTACAGATCTTGTTATGGTCAAAACCACGCCAGACTTACCGTTTTTGAGAAAAAATATGTGCATCGCACAATAACATACATATTTTCAGCTAAAAGTATGGCATAATTTGGTTTATTTTCATTTTCTCGGAAACTAGTAGGCCTAGAATTAAGATTTTTGGTTTAAAATGTTCGTAATGAATGCCTCTACAAATCTTGTTATGGTCAAAACCACGCCAGACTTACCGTTTTTGAGAAAAAATATGTGCATCGCACAATAACATACATATTTTCAGCTAAAAGTATGGCATAATTTGGTTTATTTTCATTTTCTCGGAAACTAGTAGGCCTAGAATTAAGATTTTTGGTTTAAAATGTTCGTAATGAATGCCTCTACAAATCTTGTTATGGTCAAAACCACGCCAGACTTACCGTTTTTGAGAAAAAATATGTGCATCGCACAATAACATACATATTTTCAGCTAAAAGTATGGCATAATTTGGTTTATTTTCATTTTCTCGGAAACTAGTAGGCCTAGAATTAAGATTTTTGGTTTAAAATGTTCGTAATGAATGCCTCTACAAATCTTGTTATGGCCAAAACCACGCCAGACTTACCGCTTTTGAGAAAAAATATGTGCATCGCACAATAACATACATATTTTTACATATTTTCAGCTAAAAGTATGGCATAATTTCGTTTATTTTCATTTTCTCGGAAACTAGTAGGCCTAGAATTAAGATTGTTGGTTTAAAATGTTCGTAATGAATGCCTCTACAAATCTTGTTATGGTCAAAACCACGCCAGACTTACCGTTTTTGAGAAAAAATATGTGCATCGCACAATAACATACATATTTTCAGCTAAAAGTATGGCATAATTCGGTTTATTTTCATTTTCTCGGAAACTAGTAGGCCTAGAATTAAGATTTTTGGTTTAAAATGTTCGTAATGAATGCCTCTACAAATCTTGTTATGGTCAAAACCACGCCAGACTTACCGTTTTTGAGAAAAAATATGTGCATCGCACAATAACATACATATTTTCAGCTAAAAGTATGGCATAATTTGGTTTATTTTCATTTTCTCGGAAACTAGTAGGCCTAGAATTAAGATTTTTGGTTTAAAATGTTCGTAATGAATGCCTCTACAAATCTTGTGATGGTCAAAACCACGCCAGACTTACCGCTTTTGAGAAAAAATATGTGCATCGCACAATAACATACATATTTTTACATATTTTCAGCTAAAAGTATGGCATAATTTGGTTTATTTTCATTTTCTCGGAAACTAGTAGGCCTAGAATAAAGATTTTTGGTTTAAAATGTTCGTAATGAATGCCTCTACAAATCTTGTTATGGTCAAAACCACGCCAGACTTACCGTTTTTGAGAAAAAATATGTGCATCGCACAATAACATACATATTTTTACATATTTTCAGCTAAAAGTATGGCATAATTTGGTTTATTTTCATTTTCTCGGAAACTAGTAGGCCTAGAATTAAGATTTTTGGTTTAAAATGTTCGTAATGTATGCCTCTACAAATCTTGTTGTGGTCAAAACCACGCCAGACTTACCGTTTTTGAGAAAAAATATGTGCATCGCACAATAACATACATATTTTCAGCTAAAAGTATGGCATAATTTGGTTTATTTTCATTTTCTCGGAAACTAGTAGGCCTAGAATTAAGATTTTTGGTTTAAAATGTTCGTAATGAATGCCTCTACAAATCTTGTTATGGTCAAAACCACGCCAGACTTACCGTTTTTGAGAAAAAATATGTGCATCGCACAATAACATACATATTTTTACATATTTTCAGCTAAAAGTATGGCATAATTTGGTTTATTTTCATTTTCTCGGAAACTAGTGGGCCTAGAATTAAGATTTTTGGTTTAAAATGTTCGTAATGAATGCCTCTACAAATCTTGTTATGGTCAAAACCACGCCAGACTTACCGTTTTTGAGAAAAAATATGTGCATCGCACAATAACATACATATTTTCAGCTAAAAGTATGGCATAATTTGGTTTATTTTCATTTTCTCGGAAACTAGTAGGCCTAGAATTAAGATTTTTGGTTTAAAATGTTCGTAATGAATGCCTCTACAAATCTTGTTATGGTCAAAACCACGCCAGACTTACCGTTTTTGAGAAAAAATATGTGCATCGCACAATAACATACATATTTTCAGCTAAAAGTATGGCATAATTTGGTTTATTTTCATTTTCTCGGAAACTAGTAGGCCTAGAATTAAGATTTTTGGTTTAAAATGTTCGTAATGAATGCCTCTACAAATCTTGTTATGGTCAAAACCACGCCAGACTTACCGTTTTTGAGAAAAAATATGTGCATCGCACAATAACATACATATTTTCAGCTAAAAGTATGGCATAATTTGGTTTATTTTCATTTTCTCGGAAACTAGTAGGCCTAGAATTAAGATTTTTGGTTTAAAATGTTCGTAATGAATGCCTCTACAAATCTTGTTATGGTCAAAACCACGCCAGACTTACCGTTTTTGAGAAAAGATATGTGCATCGCACAATAACATACATATTTTAAGCTAAAAGTATGGCATAATTTGGTTTATTTTAATTTTCTCGGAAACTAGTAGGCCTAGAATTAAGATTTTTGGTTTAAAATGTTCGTAATGAATGCCTCTACAAATCTTGTTATGGTCAAAACCACGCCAGACTTACCGTTTTTGAGAAAAAATATGTGCATCGCACAATAACATACATATTTTCAGCTAAAAGTATGGCATAATTTGGTTTATTTTCATTTTCTCGGAAACTAGTAGGCCTAGAATTAAGATTTTTGGTTTAAAATGTTCGTAATGAATGCCTCTACAAATCTTGTAATGGTCAAAACCACGCCAGACTTACCGTTTTTGAGAAAAAATATGTGCATCGCACAATAACATACATATTTTCAGCTAAAAGTATGGCATAATTTGGTTTATTTTCATTTTCTCGGAAACTAGTAGGCCTAGAATTAAGATTTTTGGTTTAAAATGTTCGTAATGAATGCCTCTACAAATCTTGTTATGGTCAAAACCACGCCAGACTTACCGTTTTTGAGAAAAAATATGTGCATCGCACAATAACATACATATTTACAGCTAAAAGTATGGCATAATTTGGTTTATTTTCATTTTCTCGGAAACTAGTAGGCCTAGAATTAAGATTTTTGGTTTAAAATGTTCGTAATGAATGCCTCTACAAATCTTGTTATGGTCAAAACCACGCCAGACTTACAGTTTTTGAGAAAAAATATGTGCATCGCACAATAACATACATATTTTAAGCTAAAAGTATGGCATAATTTGGTTTATTTTAATTTTCTCGGAAACTAGTAGGCCTAGAATTAAGATTTTTGGTTTAAAATGTTCGTAATGAATGCCTCTACAAATCTTGTTATGGTCAAAACCACGCCAGACTTACCGTTTTTGAGAAAAAATATGTGCATCGCACAATAACATACATATTTTCAGCTAAAAGTATGGCATAATTTGGTTTATTTTCATTTTCTCGGAAACTAGTAGGCCTAGAATTAAGATTTTTGGTTTAAAATGTTCGTAATGAATGCCTCTACAAATCTTGTTATGGTCAAAACCACGCCAGACTTACCGTTTTTGAGAAAAAATATGTGCATCGCACAATAACATACATATTTTCAGCTAAAAGTATGGCATAATTTGGTTTATTTTCATTTTCTCGGAAACTAGTAGGCCTAGAATTAAGATTTTTGGTTTAAAATGTTCGTAATGAATGCCTCTACAAATCTTGTTATGGTCAAAACCACGCCAGACTTACCGTTTTTGAGAAAAAATATGTGCATCGCACAATAACATACATATTTTCAGCTAAAAGTATGGCATAATTTGGTTTATTTTCATTTTCTCGGAAACTAGTAGGCCTAGAATTAAGATTTTTGGTTTAAAATGTTCGTAATGAATGCCTCTACAAATCTTGTTATGGTCAAAACCACGCCAGACTTACCGTTTTTGAGAAAAAATATGTGCATCGCACAATAACATACATATTTTAAGCTAAAAGTATGGCATAATTTGGTTTATTTTCATTTTCTCGGAAACTAGTAGGCCTAGAATTAAGATTTTTGGTTTAAAATGTTCGTAATGAATGCCTCTACAAATCTTGTTATGGTCAAAACCACGCCAGACTTATCGTTTTTGAGAAAAAATATGTGCATCGCACAATAACATACATATTTTAAGCTAAAAGTATGGCATAATTTGGTTTATTTTCATTTTCTCGGAAACTAGTAGGCCTAGAATTAAGATTTTTGGTTTAAAATGTTCGTAATGAATGCCTCTACAAATCTTGTTATGGTCAAAACCACGCCAGACTTACCGCTTTTGAGAAAAAATATGTGCATCGCACAATAACATACATATTTTCAGCTAAAAGTATGGCATAATTTGGTTTATTTTCATTTTCTCGGAAACTAGTGGGCCTAGAATTAAGATTTTTGGTTTAAAATGTTCGTAATGAATGCCTCTACAAATCTTGTTATGGTCAAAACCACGCCAGACTTACCGTTTTTGAGAAAAAATATGTGCATCGCACAATAACATACATATTTTCAGCTAAAAGTATGGCATAATTTGGTTTATTTTCATTTTCTCGGAAACTAGTAGGCATAGAATTAAGATTTTTGGTTTAAAATGTTCGTAATGAATGCCTCTACAAATCTTGTTATGGTCAAAACCACGCCAGACTTACCGTTTTTGAGAAAAAATATGTGCATCGCACAATAACATACATATTTTCAGCTAAAAGTATGGCATAATTTGGTTTATTTTCATTTTCTCGGAAACTAGTAGGCCTAGAATTAAGATTTTTGGTTTAAAATGTTCGTAATGAATGCCTCTACAAATCTTGTTATGGTCAAAACCACGCCAGACTTACCGTTTTTGAGAAAAAATATGTGCATCGCACAATAACATACATATTTTCAGCTAAAAGTATGGCATAATTTGGTTTATTTTCATTTTCTCGGAAACTAGTAGGCCTAGAATTAAGATTTTTGGTTTAAAATGTTCGTAATGAATGCCTCTACAAATCTTGTTATGGTCAAAACCACGCCAGACTTACCGTTTTTGAGAAAAAATATGTGCATCGCACAATAACATACATATTTTCAGCTAAAAGTATGGCATAATTTGGTTTATTTTCATTTTCTCGGAAACTAGTAGGCCTAGAATTAAGATTTTTGGTTTAAAATGTTCGTAATGAATGCCTCTACAAATCTTTTTATGGTGAAAACCACGCCAGACTTACCGTTTTTGAGAAAAAATATGTGCATCGCACAATAACATACATATTTTTACATATTTTCAGCTAAAAGTATGGCATAATTTGGTTTATTTTCATTTTCTCGGAAACTAGTAGGCCTAGAATAAAGATTTTTGGTTTAAAATGTTCGTAATGAATGCCTCTACAAATCTTGTTATGGTCAAAACCACGCCAGACTTACCGTTTTTGAGAAAAAATATGTGCATCGCACAATAACATACATATTTTCAGCTAAAAGTATGGCATAATTTGGTTTATTTTCATTTTCTCGGAAACTAGTAGGCCTAGAATTAAGGTTTTTGGTTTAAAATGTTCGTAATGAATGCCTCTACAAATCTTGTTATGGTCAAAACCACGCCAGACTTACCGTTTTTGAGAAAAAATATGTGCATCGCACAATAACATACATATTTTCAGCTAAAAGTATGGCATAATTTGGTTTATTTTCATTTTCTCGGAAACTAGTAGGCCTAGAATTAAGATTTTTGGTTTAAAATGTTCGTAATGTATGCCTCTACAAATCTTGTTATGGTCAAAACCACGCCAGACTTACCGTTTTTGAGAAAAAATATGTGCATCGCACAATAACATACATATTTTCAGCTAAAAGTATGGCATAATTTGGTTTATTTTCATTTTCTCGGAAACTAGTAGGCCTAGAATTAAGATTTTTAGTTTAAAATGTTCGTAATGAATGCCTCTACAAATCTTTCTATGGTCAAAACCACGCCAGACTTACCGTTTTTGAGAAAAAATATGTGCATCGCACAATAACATACATATTTTTACATATTTTCAGCTAAAAGTATGGCATAATTTGGTTTATTTTCATTTTCTCGGAAACTAGTAGGCCTAGAATTAAGATTTTTAGTTTAAAATGTTCGTAATGAATGCCTCTACAAATCTTGTTATGGTCAAAACCACGCCAGACTTACCGTTTTTGAGAAAAAATATGTGCATCGCACAATAACATACATATTTTCAGCTAAAAGTATGGCATAATTTGGTTTATTTTCATTTTCTCGGAAACTAATAGGCCTAGAATTAAGATTTTTGGTTTAAAATGTTCGTAATGAATGCCTCTACAAATCTTGTTATGGTCAAAACCACGCCAGACTTACCGTTTTTGAGAAAAAATATGTGCATCGCACAATAACATACATATTTTCAGCTAAAAGTATGGCATAATTTGGTTTATTTTCATTTTCTCGGAAACTAGTAGGCCTAGAATTAAGATTTTTGGTTTAAAATGTTCGTAATGAATGCCTCTACAAATCTTGTTATGGTCAAAACCACGCCAGACTTACCGTTTTTGAGAAAAAATATGTGCATCGCACAATAACATACATATTTTAAGCTAAAAGTATGGCATAATTTGGTTTATTTTCATTTTCTCGGAAACTAGTAGGCCTAGAATTAAGATTTTTGGTTTAAAATGTTCGTAATGAATGCCTCTACAAATCTTGTTATGGTCAAAACCACGCCAGACTTACCGTTTTTGAGAAAAAATATGTGCATCGCACAATAACATACATATTTTCAGCTAAAAGTATGGCATCATTTGGTTTATTTTCATTTTCTCGGAAACTAGTAGGCCTAGAATTAAGATTTTTGGTTTAAAATGTTCGTAATGAATGCCTCTACAAATCTTGTTATGGTCAAAACCACGCCAGACTTACCGTTTTTGAGAAAAAATATGTGCATCGCACAATAACATACATATTTTCAGCTAAAAGTATGGCATAATTTGGTTTATTTTCATTTTCTCGGAAACTAGTAGGCCTAGAATTAAGATTTTTGGTTTAAAATGTTCGTAATGAATGCCTCTACAAATCTTGTTATGGTCAAAACCACGCCAGACTTACCGTTTTTGAGAAAAAATATGTGCATCGCACAATAACATACATATTTTCAGCTAAAAGTATGGCATAATTTGGTTTATTTTCATTTTCTCGGAAACTAGTAGGCCTAGAATTAAGATTTTTGGTTTAAAATGTTCGTAATGAATTCCTCTACAAATCTTGTTATGGTCAAAACCACGCCAGACTTACCGTTTTTGAGAAAAAATATGTGCATCGCACAATAACATACATATTTTCAGCTAAAAGTATGGCATAATTTGGTTTATTTTCATTTTCTCGGAAACTAGTAGGCCTAGAATTAAGATTTTTGGTTTAAAATGTTCGTAATGAATGCCTCTACAAATCTTGTTATGGTCAAAACCACGCCAGACTTACCGTTTTTGAGAAAAAATATGTGCATCGCACAATAACATACATATTTTCAGCTAAAAGTATGGCATAATTTGGTTTATTTTCATTTTCTCGGAAACTAGTAGGCCTAGAATTAAGATTTTTGGTTTAAAATGTTCGTAATGAATGCCTCTACAAATCTTGTTATGGTCAAAACCACGCCAGACTTACCGCTTTTGAGAAAAAATATGTGCATCGCACAATAACATACATATTTTCAGCTAAAAGTATGGCATAATTTCTTTTATTTTCATTTTCTCGGAAACTAGTAGGCCTAGAATTAAGATTTTTGGTTTAAAATGTTCATAATGTATGCCTCTACAAATCTTGTTGTGGTCAAAACCACGCCAGACTTACCGTTTTTGAGAAAAAATATGTGCATCGCACAATAACATACATATTTTCAGCTAAAAGTATGGCATAATTTGGTTTATTTTCATTTTCTCGGAAACTAGTAGGCCTAGAATTAAGTTTTTTGGTTTAAAATGTTCGTAATGAATGCCTCTACAAATCTTGTTATGGTCAAAACCACGCCAGACTTACCGTTTTTGAGAAAAAATATGTGCATCGCACAATAACATACATATTTTCAGCTAAAAGTATGGCATAATTTGGTTTATTTTCATTTTCTCGGAAACTAGTAGGCCTAGAATTAAGATTTTTAGTTTAAAATGTTCGTAATGAATGCCTCTACAAATCTTGTTATGGTCAAAACCACGCCAGACTTACCGTTTTTGAGAAAAAATATGTGCATCGCACAATAACATACATATTTTCAGCTAAAAGTATGGCATAATTTGGTTTATTTTAATTTTCTCGGAAACTAGTAGGCCTAGAATTAAGATTTTTGGTTTAAAATGTTCGTAATGAATGCCTCTACAAATCTTGTTATGGTCAAAACCACGCCAGACTTACCGTTTTTGAGAAAAAATATGTGCATCGCACAATAACATACATATTTTCAGCTAAAAGTATGGCATAATTTGGTTTATTTTCATTTTCTCGGAAACTAGTAGGCCTAGAATTAAGATTTTTGGTTTAAAATGTTCGTAATGAATGCCTCTACAAATCTTGTTATGGTCAAAACCACGCCAGACTTACCGTTTTTGAGAAAAAATATGTGCATCGCACAATAACATACATATTTTCAGCTAAAAGTATGGCATAATTTGGTTTATTTTCATTTTCTCGGAAACTAGTAGGCCTAGAATTAAGATTTTTGGTTTAAAATGTTCGTAATGAATGCCTCTACAAATCTTGTTATGGTCAAAACCACGCCAGACTTACCGTTTTTGAGAAAAAATATGTGCATCGCACAATAACATACATATTTTCAGCTAAAAGTATGGCATAATTTGGTTTATTTTCATTTTCTCGGAATCTAGTAGGCCTAGAATTAAGATTTTTGGTTTAAAATGTTCGTAATGAATGCCTCTACAAATCTTGTTATGGTCAAAACCACGCCAGACTTACCGTTTTTGAGAAAAAATATGTGCATCGCACAATAACATACATATTTTCAGCTAAAAGTATGGCATAATTTGGTTTATTTTCATTTTCTCGGAAACTAGTAGGCCTAGAATTAAGATTTTTGGTTTAAAATGTTCGTAATGAATGCCTCTACAAATCTTGTTATGGTCAAAACCACGCCAGACTTACCGTTTTTGAGAAAAAATATGTGCATCGCACAATAAAATACATATTTTCAGCTAAAAGTATGGCATAATTTGGTTTATTTTCATTTTCTCGGAAACTAGTAGGCCTAGAATTAAGATTTTTGGTTTAAAATGTTCGTAATGAATGCCTCTACAAATCTTGTTATGGTCAAAACCACGCCAGACTTACCGTTTTTGAGAAAAAATATGAGCATCGCACAATAACATACATATTTTCAGCTAAAAGTATGGCATAATTTGGTTTATTTTCATTTTCTCGGAAACTAGTAGGCCTAGAATTAAGATTTTTGGTTTAAAATGTTCGTAATGAATGCCTCTACAAATCTTGTTATGGTCAAAACTACGCCAGACTTACCGTTTTTGAGAAAAAATATGTGCATCGCACAATAACATACATATTTTTACATATTTTCAGCTAAAAGTATGGCATAATTTGGTTTATTTTCATTTTCTCGGAAACTAGTAGGCCTAGAATTAAGATTTTTGGTTTAAAATGTTCGTAATGAATGCCTCTACAAATCTTGTTATGGTCAAAACCACGCCAGACTTACCGCTTTTGAGAAAAAATATGTGCATCGCACAATAACATACATATTTTCAGCTAAAAGTATGGCATAATTTGGTTTATTTTCATTTTCTCGGAAACTAGTAGGCCTAGAATTAAGATTTTTGGTTTAAAATGTTCGTAATGAATGCCTCTACAAATCTTGCTATGGTCAAAACCACGCCAGACTTACCGTTTTTGAGAAAAAATATGTGCATCGCACAATAACATACATATTTTCAGCTAAAAGTATGGCATAATTTGGTTTATTTTCATTTTCTCGGAAACTAGTAGGCCTAGAATTAAGATTTTTGGTTTAAAATGTTCGTAATGAATGCCTCTACAAATCTTGTTATGGTCAAAACCACGCCAGACTTACCGCTTTTGAGAAAAAATATGTGCATCGCACAATAACATACATATTTTCAGCTAAAAGTATGGCATAATTTGGTTTATTTTCATTTTCTCGGAAACTAGTAGGCCTAGAATTAAGATTTTTGGTTTAAAATGTTCGTAATGAATGCCTCTACAAATCTTGCTATGGTCAAAACCACGCCAGACTTACCGTTTTTGAGAAAAAATATGTGCATCGCACAATAACATACATATTTTTACATATTTTCAGCTAAAAGTATGGCATAATTTGGTTTATTTTCATTTTCTCGGAAACTAGTAGGCCTAGAATTAAGATTTTTGGTTTAAAATGTTCGTAATGAATGCCTCTACAAATCTTGTTATGGTCAAAACCACGCCAGACTTACCGTTTTTGAGAAAAAATATGTGCATCGCACAATAACATACATATTTTCAGCTAAAAGTATGGCATAATTTGGTTTATTTTCATTTTCTCGGAAACTAGTAGGCCTAGAATTAAGATTTCTGGTTTAAAATGTTCGTAATGAATGCCTCTACAAATCTTGTTATGGTCAAAACCACGCCAGACTTACCGTTTTTGAGAAAAAATATGTGCATCGCACAATAACATACATATTTTCAGCTAAAAGTATGGCATAATTTGGTTTCTTTTCATTTTCTCGGAAACTAGTAGGCCTAGAATTAAGATTTTTGGTTTAAAATGTTCGTAATGAATGCCTCTACAAATCTTGTTATGGTCAAAACCACGCCAGACTTACCGTTTTTGAGAAAAAATATGTGCATCGCACAATAACATACATATTTTCAGCTAAAAGTATGGCATAATTTGGTTTATTTTCATTTTCTCGGAAACTAGTAGGCCTAGAATTAAGATTTTTGGTTTAAAATGTTCGTAATGAATGCCTCTACAAATCTTGTTATGGTCAAAACCACGCCAGACTTACCGTTTTTGAGAAAAAATATGTGCATCGCACAATAACATACATATTTTCAGCTAAAAGTATGGTATAATTTGGTTTATTTTCATTTTCTCGGAAACTAGTAGGCCTAGAATTAAGATTTTTGGTTTAAAATGTTCGTAATGAATGCCTCTACAAATCTTGTTATGGTCAAAACCACGCCAGACTTACCGTTTTTGAGAAAAAATATGTGCATCGCACAATAACATACATATTTTCAGCTAAAAGTATGGCATAATTTGGTTTATTTTCATTTTCTCGGAAACTAGTAGGCCTAGAATTAAGATTTTTGGTTTAAAATGTTCGTAATGAATGCCTCTACAAATCTTGTTATGGCCAAAACCACGCCAGACTTACCGTTTTTGAGAAAAAAATATGTGCATCGCACAATAACATACATATTTTCAGCTAAAAGTATGGCATAATTTGGTTTATTTTCATTTTCTCGGAAACTAGTAGGCCTAGAATTAAGATTTTTGGTTTAAAATGTTCGTAATGAATGCCTCTACAAATCTTGTTATGGTCAAAACCACGCCAGACTTACCGTTTTTGAGAAAAAATATGTGCATCGCACAATAACATACATATTTTCAGCTAAAAGTATGGCATAATTTGGTTTATTTTCATTTTCTCGGAAACTAGTAGGCCTAGAATTAAGATTTCTGGTTTAAAATGTTCGTAATGAATGCCTCTACAAATCTTGGTATGGTCAAAACCACGCCAGACTTACCGTTTTTGAGAAAAAATATGTGCATCGCACAATAACATACATATTTTCAGCTAAAAGTATGGCATAATTTGGTTTATTTTCATTTTCTCGGAAACTAGTAGGCCTAGAATTAAGATTTTTGGTTTAAAATGTTCGTAATGAATGCCTCTACAAATCTTGTTATGGTCAAAACCACGCCAGACTTACCGTTTTTGAGAAAAAATATGTGCATCGCACAATAACATACATATTTTCAGCTAAAAGTATGGCATAATTTGGTTTATTTTCATTTTCTCGGAAACTAGTAGGCCTAGAATTAAGATTTTTGGTTTAAAATGTTCGTAATGAATGCCTCTACAAATCTTGTTATGGTCAAAACCACGCCAGACTTACCGTTTTTGAGAAAAAATATGTGCATCGCACAATAACATACATATTTTCAGCTAAAAGTATGGTATAATTTGGTTTATTTTCATTTTCTCGGAAACTAGTAGGCCTAGAATTAGGATTTTTGGTTTAAAATGTTCGTAATGAATGCCTCTACAAATCTTGTTATGGTCAAAACCACGCCAGACTTACCGTTTTTGAGAAAAAATATGTGCATCGCACAATAACATACATATTTTCAGCTAAAAGTATGGCATAATTTGGTTTATTTTCATTTTCTCGGAAACTAGTAGGCCTAGAATTAAGATTTTTGGTTTAAAATGTTCGTAATGAATGCCTCTACAAATCTTGTTATGGTCAAAACCACGCCAGACTTACCGTTTTTGAGAAAAAATATGTGCATCGCACAATAACATACATATTTTCAGCTAAAAGTATGGCATAATTTGGTTTATTTTCATTTTCTCGGAAACTAGTAGGCCTAGAATTAAGATTTTTGGTTTAAAATGTTCGTAATGAATGCCTCTACAAATCTTGTTATGGTCAAAACCACGCCAGACTTACCGTTTTTGAGAAAAAATATGTGCATCGCACAATAACATACATATTTTCAGCTAAAAGTATGGCATAATTTGGTTTATTTTCATTTTCTCGGAAACTAGTAGGCCTAGAATTAAGATTTTTGGTTTAAAATGTTCGTAATGAATGCCTCTACAAATCTTGTTATGGTCAAAACCACGCCAGACTTACCGTTTTTGAGAAAAAATATGTGCATCGCACAATAACATACATATTTTCAGCTAAAAGTATGGCATAATTTGGTTTATTTTCATTTTCTCGGAAACTAGTAGGCCTAGAATTAAGATTTTTGGTTTAAAATGTTCGTAATGAATGCCTCTACAAATCTTGTTATGGTCAAAACCACGCCAGACTTACCGTTTTTGAGAAAAAATATGTGCATCGCACAATAACATACATATTTTCAGCTAAAAGTATGGCATAATTTGGTTTATTTTCATTTTCTCGGAAACTAGTAGGCCTAGAATTAAGATTTTTGGTTTAAAATGTTCGTAATGAATGCCTCTACAAATCTTGTTATGGTCAAAACCACGCCAGACTTACCGTTTTTGAGAAAAAATATGTGCATCGCACAATAACATACATATTTTCAGCTAAAAGTATGGCATAATTTGGTTTATTTTCATTTTCTCGGAAACTAGTAGGCCTAGAATTAAGATTTTTGGTTTAAAATGTTCGTAATGAATGCCTCTACAAATCTTGCTATGGTCAAAACCACGCCAGACTTACCGTTTTTGAGAAAAAATATGTGCATCGCACAATAACATACATATTTTTACATATTTTCAGCTAAAAGTATGGCATAATTTGGTTTATTTTCATTTTCTCGGAAACTAGTAGGCCTAGAATTAAGATTTTTGGTTTAAAATGTTCGTAATGAATGCCTCTACAAATCTTGCTATGGTCAAAACCACGCCAGACTTACCGTTTTTGAGAAAAAATATGTGCATCGCACAATAACATACATATTTTTACATATTTTTAGCTAAAAGTATGGCATAATTTGGTTTATTTTCATTTTCTCGGAAACTAGTAGGCCTAGAATTAAGATTTTTGGTTTAAAATGTTCGTAATGAATGCCTCTACAAATCTTGTTATGGTCAAAACCACGCCAGACTTACCGCTTTTGAGAAAAAATATGTGCATCGCACAATAACATACATATTTTCAGCTAAAAGTATGGCATAATTTGGTTTATTTTCATTTTCTCGGAAACTAGTAGGCCTAGAATTAAGATTTTTGGTTTAAAATGTTCGTAATGAATGCCTCTACAAATCTTGTTATGGTCAAAACCACGCCAGACTTACCGTTTTTGAGAAAAAATATGTGCATCGCACAATAAAATACATATTTTCAGCTAAAAGTATGGCATAATTTGGTTTATTTTCATTTTCTCGGAAACTAGTAGGCCTAGAATTAAGATTTTTGGTTTAAAATGTTCGTAATGAATGCCTCTACAAATCTTGTTATGGTCAAAACCACGCCAGACTTACCGTTTTTGAGAAAAAATATGTGCATCGCACAATAACATACATATTTTCAGCTAAAAGTATGGCATAATTTGGTTTATTTTCATTTTCTCGGAAACTAGTAGGCCTAGAATAAAGATTTTTGGTTTAAAATGTTCGTAATGAATGCCTCTACAAATCTTGTTATGGTCAAAACTACAAGTATGGCATAATTTGGTTTATTTTCATTTTCTCGGAAACTAGTAGGCCCAGAATTAAGATTTTTATTTTAAAATGTTCGTAATGAATGCCTCTACAAATCTTGTTATGGTCAAAACCACGCCAGACTTACCGTTTTTGAGAAAAAATATGTGCATCGCACAATAACATACATATTTTCAGCTAAAAGTATGGCATAATTTGGTTTATTTTCATTTTCTCGGAAACTAGTAGGCCTAGAATTAAGATTTTTGGTTTAAAATGTTCGTAATGAATGCCTCTACAAATCTTGTTAAAAATATGTGCATCGCACAATAACATACATATTTTCAGCTAAAAGTATGGCATAATTTGGTTTATTTTCATTTTCTCGGAAACTAGTAGGCCTAGAATTAAGATTTTTGGTTTAAAATGTTCGTAATGAATGCCTCTACAAATCTTGTTATGGTCAAAACCACGCCAGACTTACCGTTTTTGAGAAAAAATATGTGCATCGCACAATAACATACATATTTTCAGCTAAAAGTATGGCATAATTTGGTTTATTTTCATTTTCTCGGAAACTAGTAGGCCTAGAATTAAGATTTTTGGTTTAAAATGTTCGTAATGAATGCCTCTACAAATCTTGTTATGGTCAAAACCACGCCAGACTTACCGTTTTTGAGAAAAAATATGTGCATCGCACAATAACATACATATTTTTACATATTTTCAGCTAAAAGTATGGCATAATTTGGTTTATTTTCATTTTCTCGGAAACTAGTAGGCCTAGAATTAAGATTTTTGGTTTAAAATGTTCGTAATGAATGCCTCTACAAATCTTGCTATGGTCAAAACCACGCCAGACTTACCGTTTTTGAGAAAAAATATGTGCATCGCACAATAACATACATATTTTCAGCTAAAAGTATGGCATAATTTGGTTTATTTTCATTTTCTCGGAAACTAGTAGGCCTAGAATTAAGATTTTTGGTTTAAAATGTTCGTAATGAATGCCTCTACAAATCTTGTTATGGTCAAAACCACGCCAGACTTACCGCTTTTGAGAAAAAATATGTGCATCGCACAATAACATACATATTTTCAGCTAAAAGTATGGCATAATTTGGTTTATTTTCATTTTCTCGGAAACTAGTAGGCCTAGAATTAAGATTTTTGGTTTAAAATGTTCGTAATGAATGCCTCTACAAATCTTGTTATGGTCAAAACCACGCCAGACTTACCGTTTTTGAGAAAAAATATGTGCATCGCACAATAAAATACATATTTTCAGCTAAAAGTATGGCATAATTTGGTTTATTTTCATTTTCTCGGAAACTAGTAGGCCTAGAATTAAGATTTTTGGTTTAAAATGTTCGTAATGAATGCCTCTACAAATCTTGTTATGGTCAAAACCACGCCAGACTTACCGTTTTTGAGAAAAAATATGTGCATCGCACAATAACATACATATTTTCAGCTAAAAGTATGGCATAATTTGGTTTATTTTCATTTTCTCGGAAACTAGTAGGCCTAGAATAAAGATTTTTGGTTTAAAATGTTCGTAATGAATGCCTCTACAAATCTTGTTATGGTCAAAACTACAAGTATGGCATAATTTGGTTTATTTTCATTTTCTCGGAAACTAGTAGGCCTAGAATTAAGATTTTTATTTTAAAATGTTCGTAATGAATGCCTCTACAAATCTTGTTATGGTCAAAACCACGCCAGACTTACCGTTTTTGAGAAAAAATATTTGCATCGCACAATAACATACATATTTTCAGCTAAAAGTATGGCATAATTTGGTTTATTTTCATTTTCTCGGAAACTAGTAGGCCTAGAATTAAGATTTTTGGTTTAAAATGTTCGTAATGAATGCCTCTACAAATCTTGTTATGGTCAAAACCACGCCAGACTTACCGTTTTTGAGAAAAAATATGTGCATCGCACAATAACATACATATTTTCAGCTAAAAGTATGGCATAATTTGGTTTATTTTCATTTTCTCGGAAACTAGTAGGCCTAGAATTAAGATTTTTGGTTTAAAATGTTCGTAATGAATGCTTCTACAAATCTTGTTATGGTCAAAACCACGCCAGACTTACCGTTTTTGAGAAAAAATATGTGCATCGCACAATAACATACATATTTTCAGCTAAAAGTATGGCATAATTTGGTTTATTTTCATTTTCTCGGAAACTAGTAGGCCTAGAATTAAGATTTTTGGTTTAAAATGCTCGTAATGAATGCCTCTACAAATCTTGTTATGGTCAAAACAACGCCAGACTTACCGTTTTTGAGAAAAAATATGTGCATCGCACAATAACATACATATTTTTACATATTTTCAGCTAAAAGTATGGCATAATTTGGTTTATTTTCATTTTCTCGGAAACTAGTAGGCCTAGAATTAAGATTTTTGGTTTAAAATGTTCGTAATGAATGCCTCTACAAATCTTGTTATGGTCAAAACCACGCCAGACTTACCGTTTTTGAGAAAAAATATGTGCATCGCACAATAACATACATATTTTCAGCTAAAAGTATGGCATAATTTGGTTTATTTTCATTTTCTCGGAAACTAGTAGGCCTAGAATTAAGATTTTTTTTTTAAAATGTTCGTAATGAATGCCTCTACAAATCTTGTTATGGTCAAAACCACGCCAGACTTACCGCTTTTGAGAAAAAATATGTGCATCGCACAATAACATACATATTTTCAGCTAAAAGTATGGCATAATTTGGTTTATTTTCATTTTCTCGGAAACTAGTAGGCCTAGAATTAAGATTTTTGGTTTAAAATGTTCGTAATGAATGCCTCTACAAATCTTGCTACGGTCAAAACCACGCCAGACTTACCGTTTTTGAGAAAAAATATGTGCATCGCACAATAACATACATATTTTCAGCTAAAAGTATGGCATAATTTGGTTTATTTTCATTTTCTCGGAAACTAGTAGGCCTAGAATTAAGATTTTTGGTTTAAAATGTTCGTAATGAATGCCTCTACAAATCTTGTTATGGTCAAAACCACGCCAGACTTACCGTTTTTGAGAAAAAGTATGTGCATCGCACAATAACATACATATTTTCAGCTAAAAGTATGGCATAATTTGGTTTATTTTCATTTTCTCGGAAACTAGTAGGCCTAGAATTAAGATTTTTGGTTTAAAATGTTCGTAATGAATGCCTCTACAAATCTTGTTATGGTCAAAACCACGCCAGACTTACCGTTTTTGAGAAAAAATATGTGCATCGCACAATAACATACATATTTTCAGCTAAAAGTATGGCATAATTTGTTTTATTTTCATTTTCTCGGAAACTAGTAGGCCTAGAATTAAGATTTTTGGTTTAAAATGTTCGTAATGAATGCCTCTACAAATCTTGTGATGGTCAAAACCACGCCAGACTTACCGTTTTTGAGAAAAAATATGTGCATCGCACAATAACATACATATTTGCAGCTAAAAGTATGGCATAATTTGGTTTATTTTCATTTTCTCGGAAACTAGTAGGCCTAGAATTAAGATTTTTGGTTTGAAATGTTCGTAATGAATGCCTCTACAAATCTTGTTATGGTCAAAACCACGCCAGACTTACCGTTTTTGAGAAAAAATATGTGCATCGCACAATAACATACATATTTTCAGCTAAAAGTATGGCATAATTTGGTTTATTTTAATTTTCTCGGAAACTAGTAGGCCTAGAATTAAGATTTTTGGTTTAAAATGTTCGTAATGAATGCCTCTACAAATATGTGCATCGCACAATAACATACATATTTTCAGCTAAAAGTATGGCATAATTTGGTTTATTTTCATTTTCTCGGAAACTAGTAGGCCTAGAATTAAGATTTTTGGTTTAAAATGTTCGTAAAGAATGCCTCTACAAATCTTGTTATGGTCAAAACCACGCCAGACTTACCGTTTTTGAGAAAAAATATGTGCATCGCACAATAACATACATATTTTCAGCTAAAAGTATGGCATAATTTGGTTTATTTTAATTTTCTCGGAAACTAGTAGGCCTAGAATTAAGATTTTTGGTTTAAAATGTTCGTAATGAATGCCTCTACAAATCTTGTTATGGTCAAAACCACGCCAGACTTACCGTTTTTGAGAAAAAATATGTGCATCGCACAATAACATACATATTTTCAGCTAAAAGTATGGCATAATTTGGTTTATTTTCATTTTCTCGGAAACTAGTAGGCCTAGAATTAAGATTTTTGGTTTAAAATGTTCGTAATGAATGCCTCTACAAATCTTGTTATGGTCAAAACCACGCCAGACTTACCGTTTTTGAGAAAAAATATGTGCATCGCACAATAACATACATATTTTCAGCTAAAAGTATGGCATAATTTGGTTTATTTTCATTTTCTCGGAAACTAGTAAGCCTAGAATTAAGATTTTTGGTTTAAAATGTTCGTAATGAATGCCTCTACAAATCTTGTTATGGTCAAAACCACGCCAGACTTACCGTTTTTGAGAAAAAATATGTGCATCGCACAATAACATACATATTTTCAGCTAAAAGTATGGCATAATTTGGTTTATTTTCATTTTCTCGGAAACTAGTAGGCCTAGAATTAAGATTTTTGGTTTAAAATGTTCGTAATGAATGCCTCTACAAATCTTGTTATGGTCAAAACCACGCCAGACTTACCGTTTTTGAGAAAAAATATGTGCATCGCACAATAACATACATATTTTCAGCTAAAAGTATGGCATAATTTGGTTTATTTTCATTTTCTCGGAAACTGGTAGGCCTAGAATTAAGATTTTTGGTTTAAAATGTTCGTAATGAATGCCTCTACAAATCTTGTTATGGTCAAAACCACGCCAGACTTACCGCTTTTGAGAAAAAATATGTGCATCGCACAATAACATACATATTTTCAGCTAAAAGTATGGCATAATTTGGTTTATTTTCATTTTCTCGGAAACTAGTAGGCCTAGAATTAAGATTTTTGGTTTAAAATGTTCGTAATGAATGCCTCTACAAATCTTGTCATGGTCAAAACCACGCCAGACTTACCGTTTTTGAGAAAAAATATGTGCATCGCACAATAACATACATATTTTCAGCTAAAAGTATGGCATAATTTGGTTTATTTTCATTTTCTCGGAATCTAGTAGGCCTAGAATTAAGATTTTTGGTTTAAAATGTTCGTAATGAATGCCTCTACAAATCTTGTTATGGTCAAAATCACGCCAGACTTACCGTTTTTGAGAAAAAATATGTGCATCGCACAATAACATACATATTTTCAGCTAAAAGTATGGCATAATTTGGTTTATTTTCATTTTCTCGGAATCTAGTAGGCCTAGAATTAAGATTTTTGGTTTAAAATGTTCGTAATGAATGCCTCTACAAATCTTGTTATGGTCAAAACCACGCCAGACTTACCGTTTTTGAGAAAAAATATGTGCATCGCACAATAACATACATATTTTCAGCTAAAAGTATGGCATAATTTGGTTTATTTTCATTTTCTCGGAAACTAGTAGGCCTAGAATTAAGATTTTTGGTTTAAAATGTTCGTAATGAATGCCTCTACAAATCTTGTTATGGTCAAAACCACGCCAGACTTACCGTTTTTGGGAAAAAATATGTGCATCGCACAATAACATACATATTTTCAGCTAAAAGTATGGCATAATTTGGTTTATTTTCATTTTCTCGGAAACTAGTAGGCCTAGAATTAAGATTTTTGGTTTAAAATGTTCGTAATGAATGCCTCTACAAATCTTGCTATGGTCAAAACCACGCCAGACTTACCGTTTTTGAGAAAAAATATGTTCATCGCACAATAACATACATATTTTTACATATTTTCAC
Organism: Myathropa florea; assembly: GCA_930367185.1. Taxonomy (NCBI): domain Eukaryota; kingdom Metazoa; phylum Arthropoda; class Insecta; order Diptera; family Syrphidae; genus Myathropa; species Myathropa florea. The sequence goes on along the minus strand of CAKNEX010000122.1, from coordinate 429,653 downwards.
CTAAAAGTATGGCATAATTTGGTTTATTTTCATTTTCTCGGAAACTAGTAGGCCTAGAATTAAGATTTTTGGTTTAAAATGTTCGTAATGAATGCCTCTACAAATCTTGTTATGGTCAAAACCACGCCAGACTTACCGTTTTTGAGAAAAAATATGTGCATCGCACAATAACATACATATTTTCAGCTAAAAGTATGGCATAATTTGGTTTATTTTCATTTTCTCGGAATCTAGTAGGCCTAGAATTAAGATTTTTGGTTTAAAATGTTCGTAATGAATGCCTCTACAAATCTTGTTATGGTCAAAACCACGCCAGACTTACCGTTTTTGAGAAAAAATATGTGCATCGCACAATAACATACATATTTTCAGCTAAAAGTATGGCATAATTTGGTTTATTTTCATTTTCTCGGAAACTAGTAGGCCTAGAATTAAGATTTTTGGTTTAAAATGTTCGTAATGAATACCTCTACAAATCTTGTTATGGTCAAAACCACGCCAGACTTACCGTTTTTGAGAAAAAATATGTGCATCGCACAATAACATACATATTTTCAGCTAAAAGTATGGCATAATTTGGTTTATTTTCATTTTCTCGGAAACTAGTAGGCCTAGAATTAAGATTTTTGGTTTAAAATGTTCGTAATGAATGCCTCTACAAATCTTGTTATGGTCAAAACCACGCCAGACTTACCGTTTTTGAGAAAAAATATGTGCATCGCACAATAACATACATATTTTCAGCTAAAAGTATGGCATAATTTGGTTTATTTTCATTTTCTCGGAATCTAGTAGGCCTAGAATTAAGATTTTTGGTTTAAAATGTTCGTAATGAATGCCTCTATAAATCTTGTTATGGTCAAAACCACGCCAGACTTACCGTTTTTGAGAAAAAATATGTGCATCGCACAATAACATACATATTTTCAGCTAAAAGTATGGCATAATTTGGTTTATTTTCATTTTCTCGGAAACTAGTAGGCCTAGAATTAAGATTTTTGGTTTAAAATGTTCGTTATGAATGCCTCTACAAATCTTGTTATGGTCAAAACCACGCCAGACTTACCGTTTTTGAGAAAAAATATGTGCATCGCACAATAACATACATATTTTCAGCTAAAAGTATGGCATAATTTGGTTTATATTTAGAATTAAGATTTTTGGTTTAAAATGTTCGTAATGAATGCCTCTACAAATCTTGTTATGGTCAAAACCACGCCAGACTTACCGTTTTTGAGAAAAAATATGTGCATCGCACAATAACATACATATTTTCAGCTAAAAGTATGGCATAATTTGGTTTATTTTCATTTTCTCGGAAACTAGTAGGCCTAGAATTAAGATTTTTAGTTTAAAATGTTCGTAATGAATGCCTCTACAAATCTTGTGATGGTCAAAACCACGCCAGACTTACCGTTTTTGAGAAAAAATATGTGCATCGCACAATAACATACATATTTTCAGCTAAAAGTATGGCATAATTTGGTTTATTTTCATTTTCTCGGAAACTAGTAGGCCTAGAATTAAGATTTTTGGTTTAAAATGTTCGTAATGAATGCCTCTCCAAATCTTGCTATGGTCAAAACCACGCCAGACTTACCGTTTTTGAGAAAAAATATGTGCATCGCACAATAACATACATATTTTTACATATTTTCAGCTAAAAGTATGGCATAATTTGGTTTATTTTCATTTTCTCGGAAACTAGTAGGCCTAGAATTAAGATTTTTGGTTTAAAATGTTCGTAATGAATGCCTCTACAAATCTTGTTATGGTCAAAACCACGCCAGACTTACCGTTTTTGAGAAAAAATATGTGCATCGCACAATAACATACATATTTTCAGCTAAAAGTATGGCATAATTTGGTTTATTTTCATTTTCTCGGAATCTAGTAGGCCTAGAATTAAGATTTTTGGTTTAAAATGTTCGTAATGAATGCCTCTACAAATCTTGTTATGGTCAAAACCACGCCAGACTTACCGTTTTTGAGAAAAAATATGTGCATCGCACAATAACATACATATTTTCAGCTAAAAGTATGGCATAATTTGGTTTATTTTCATTTTCTCGGAAACTAGTAGGCCTAGAATTAAGATTTTTGGTTTAAAATGTTCGTAATGAATACCTCTACAAATCTTGTTATGGTCAAAACCACGCCAGACTTACCGTTTTTGAGAAAAAATATGTGCATCGCACAATAACATACATATTTTCAGCTAAAAGTATGGCATAATTTGGTTTATTTTCATTTTCTCGGAAACTAGTAGGCCTAGAATTAAGATTTTTGGTTTAAAATGTTCGTAATGAATGCCTCTACAAATCTTGTTATGGTCAAAACCACGCCAGACTTACCGTTTTTGAGAAAAAATATGTGCATCGCACAATAACATACATATTTTCAGCTAAAAGTATGGCATAATTTGGTTTATTTTCATTTTCTCGGAATCTAGTAGGCCTAGAATTAAGATTTTTGGTTTAAAATGTTCGTAATGAATGCCTCTATAAATCTTGTTATGGTCAAAACCACGCCAGACTTACCGTTTTTGAGAAAAAATATGTGCATCGCACAATAACATACATATTTTCAGCTAAAAGTATGGCATAATTTGGTTTATTTTCATTTTCTCGGAAACTAGTAGGCCTAGAATTAAGATTTTTGGTTTAAAATGTTCGTTATGAATGCCTCTACAAATCTTGTTATGGTCAAAACCACGCCAGACTTACCGTTTTTGAGAAAAAATATGTGCATCGCACAATAACATACATATTTTCAGCTAAAAGTATGGCATAATTTGGTTTATATTTAGAATTAAGATTTTTGGTTTAAAATGTTCGTAATGAATGCCTCTACAAATCTTGTTATGGTCAAAACCACGCCAGACTTACCGTTTTTGAGAAAAAATATGTGCATCGCACAATAACATACATATTTTCAGCTAAAAGTATGGCATAATTTGGTTTATTTTCATTTTCTCGGAAACTAGTAGGCCTAGAATTAAGATTTTTGGTTTAAAATGTTCGTAATGAATGCCTCTACAAATCTTGTTATAGTTAAAACCACGCCAGACTTACCGTTTTTGAGAAAAAATATGTGCATCGCACAATAAAATACATATTTTCAGCTAAAAGTATGGCATAATTTGGTTTATTTTCATTTTCTCGGAAACTAGTAGGCCTAGAATTAAGATTTTTGGTTTAAAATGTTCGTAATGAATGCCTCTACAAATCTTGTTATGGTCAAAACCACGCCAGACTTACCGTTTTTGAGAAAAAATATGTGCATCGCACAATAACATACATATTTTCAGCTAAAAGTATGGCATAATTTGGTTTATTTTCATTTTCTCGGAAACTAGTAGGCCTAGAATTAAGATTTTTGGTTTAAAATGTTCGTAATGAATGCCTCTACAAATCTTGTTATGGTCAAAACCACGCCAGACTTACCGTTTTTGAGAAAAAATATGTGCATCGCACAATAACATACATATTTTTACATATTTTCAGCTAAAAGTATGGCATAATTTGGTTTATTTTCATTTTCTCGGAAACTAGTAGGCCTAGAATTAAGATTTTTGGTTTAAAATGTTCGTAATGAATGCCTCTACAAATCTTGTTATGGTCAAAACCACGCCAGACTTACCGTTTTTGAGAAAAAATATGTGCATCGCACAATAACATACATATTTTCAGCTAAAAGTATGGCATAATTTGGTTTATTTTCATTTTCTCGGAAACTAGTAGGCCTAGAATTAAGATTTTTGGTTTAAAATGTTCGTAATGAATGCCTCTACAAATCTTGTTATGGTCAAAACCACGCCAGACTTACCGTTTTTGAGAAAAAATATGTGCATCGCACAATAACATACATATTTTCAGCTAAAAGTATGGCATAATTTGGTTTATTTTCATTTTCTCGGAAACTAGTAGGCCTAGAATTAAGATTTTTGGTTTAAAATGTTCGTAATGAATGCCTCTACAAATCTTGTCAAAACCACGCCAGACTTACCGCTTTTGAGAAAAAATATGTGCATCGCACAATAACATACATATTTTCAGCTAAAAGTATGGCATAATTTGGTTTATTTTCATTTTCTCGGAAACTAGTAGGCCTAGAATTAAGATTTTTGGTTTAAAATGTTCGTAATGAATGCCTCTACAAATCTTGTTATGGTCAAAACCACGCCAGACTTACCGTTTTTGAGAAAAAATATGTGCATCGCACAATAACATACATATTTTCAGCTAAAAGTATGGCATAATTTGGTTTATTTTCATTTTCTCGGAAACTAGTAGGCCTAGAATTAAGATTTTTAGTTTAAAATGTTCGTAATGAATGCCTCTACAAATCTTGTTATGGTCAAAACCACGCCAGACTTACCGTTTTTGAGAAAAAATATGTGCATCGCACAATAACATACATATTTTCAGCTAAAAGTATGGCATAATTTGGTTTATATTTAGAATTAAGATTTTTGGTTTAAAATGTTCGTAATGAATGCCTCTACAAATCTTGTTATGGTCAAAACCACGCCAGACTTACCGTTTTTGAGAAAAAATATGTGCATCGCACAATAACATACATATTTTCAGCTAAAAGTATGGCATAATTTGGTTTATTTTCATTTTCTCGGAAACTAGTTGGCCTAGAATTAAGATTTTTAGTTTAAAATGTTCGTAATGAATGCCTCTACAAATCTTGTGATGGTCAAAACCACGCCAGACTTACCGTTTTTGAGAAAAAATATGTGCATCGCACAATAACATACATATTTTTACATATTTTCAGCTAAAAGTATGGCATAATTTGGTTTATTTTCATTTTCTCGGAAACTAGTAGGCCTAGAATTAAGATTTTTGGTTTAAAATGTTCGTAATGAATGCCTCTACAAATCTTGTTATGGTCAAAACCACGCCAGACTTACCGTTTTTGAGAAAAAATATGTGCATCGCACAATAACATACATATTTTCAGCTAAAAGTATGGCATAATTTGGTTTATTTTCATTTTCTCGGAAACTAGTAGGCCTAGAATTAAGATTTTTGGTTTAAAATGTTCGTAATGAATGCCTCTACAAATCTTGTTATGGTCAAAACCACGCCAGACTTACCGTTTTTGAGAAAAAATATGTGCATCGCACAATAACATACATATTTTTACATATTTTCAGCTAAAAGTATGGCATAATTTGGTTTATTTTCATTTTCTCGGAAACTAGTAGGCCTAGAATTAAGATTTTTGGTTTAAAATGTTCGTAATGAATGCCTCTACAAATCTTGTTATGGTCAAAACCACGCCAGACTTACCGTTTTTGAGAAAAAATATGTGCATCGCACAATAACATACATATTTTCAGCTAAAAGTATGGCATAATTTGGTTTATTTTCATTTTCTCGGAAACTAGTAGGCCTAAAATTAAGATTTTTGGTTTAAAATGTTCGTAATGAATGCCTCTACAAATCTTGCAATGGTCAAAACCACGCCAGACTTACCGTTTTTGAGAAAAAATATGTGCATCGCACAATAACATACATATTTTTACATATTTTCAGCTAAAAGTATGGCATAATTTGGTTTATTTTCATTTTCTCGGAAACTAGTAGGCCTAGAATTAAGATTTTTGGTTTAAAATGTTCGTAATGAATGCCTCTACAAATCTTGTTATGGTCAAAACCACGCCAGACTTACCGTTTTTGAGAAAAAATATGTGCATCGCACAATAACATACATATTTTTACATATTTTCAGCTAAAAGTATGGCATAATTTGGTTTATTTTCATTTTCTCGGAAACTAGTAGGCCTAGAATAAAGATTTTTGGTTTAAAATGTTCGTAATGAATGCCTCTACAAATCTTGTTATGGTCAAAACCACGCCAGACTTACCGTTTTTGAGAAAAAATATGTGCATCGCACAATAACATACATATTTTTACATATTTTCAGCTAAAAGTATGGCATAATTTGGTTTATTTTCATTTTCTCGGAAACTAGTAGGCCTAGAATTAAGATTTTTGGTTTAAAATGTTCGTAATGAATGCCTCTACAAATCTTGTTATGGTCAAAACCACGCCAGACTTACCGTTTTTGAGAAAAAATATGTGCATCGCATAATAACATACATATTTTCAGCTAAAAGTATGGCATAATTTGGTTTATTTTCATTTTCTCGGAAACTAGTAGGCCTAGAATTAAGATTTTTGGTTTAAAATGTTCGTAATGAATGCCTCTACAAATCTTGTTATGGTCAAAACCACGCCAGACTTACCGTTTTTGAGAAAAAATATGTGCATCGCACAATAACATACATATTTTCAGCTAAAAGTATGGCATAATTTGGTTTATTTTCATTTTCTCGGAAACTAGTAGGCCTAGAATTAAGATTTTTGGTTTAAAATGTTCGTAATGAATGCCTCTACAAATCTTGTGATGGTCAAAACCACGCCAGACTTACCGTTTTTGAGAAAAAATATGTGCATCGCACAATAACATACATATTTTTACATATTTTCAGCTAAAAGTATGGCATAATTTGGTTTATTTTCATTTTCTCGGAAACTAGTAGGCCTAGAATTAAGATTTTTAGTTTAAAATGTTCGTAATGAATGCCTCTACAAATCTTGTTATGGTCAAAACCACGCCAGACTTACCGTTTTTGAGAAAAGATATGTGCATCGCACAATAACATACATATTTTTACATATTTTCAGCTAAAAGTATGGCATAATTTGGTTTATTTTCATTTTCTCGGAAACTAGTAGGCCTAGAATTAAGATTTTTGGTTTAAAATGTTCGTAATGAATGCCTCTACAAATCTTGTTATGGTCAAAATCACGCCAGACTTACCGTTTTTGAGAAAAAATATGTGCATCGCACAATAACATACATATTTTTACATATTTTCAGCTAAAAGTATGGCATAATTTGGTTTATTTTCATTTTCTCGGAAACTAGTAGGCCTAGAATTAAGATTTTTGGTTTAAAATGTTCGTAATGAATACCTCTACAAATCTTGTTATGGTCAAAACCACGCCAGACTTACCGTTTTTGAGAAAAAATATGTGCATCGCACAATAACATACATATTTTCAGCTAAAAGTATGGCATAATTTGGTTTATTTTCATTTTCTCGGAAACTAGTAGGCCTAGAATTAAGATTTTTGGTTTAAAATGTTCGTAATGAATGCCTCTACAAATCTTGTTATGGTCAAAACCACGCCAGACTTACCGTTTTTGAGAAAAAATATGTGCATCGCACAATAACATACATATTTTCAGCTAAAAGTATGGCATAATTTGGTTTATTTTCATTTTCTCGGAAACTAGTAGGCCTAGAATTAAGATTTTTGGTTTAAAATGTTCGTAATGAATGCCTCTACAAATCTTGTGATGGTCAAAACCACGCCAGACTTACCGTTTTTGAGAAAAAATATGTGCATCGCACAATAACATACATATTTTTACATATTTTCAGCTAAAAGTATGGCATAATTTGGTTTATTTCCATTTTCTCGGAAACTAGTAGGCCTAGAATTAAGATTTTTAGTTTAAAATGTTCGTAATGAATGCCTCTACAAATCTTGTTATGGTCAAAACCACGCCAGACTTACCGTTTTTGAGAAAAGATATGTGCATCGCACAATAACATACATATTTTTACAAATTTTCAGCTAAAAGTATGGCATAATTTGGTTTATTTTCATTTTCTCGGAAACTAGTAGGCCTAGAATTAAGATTTTTGGTTTAAAATGTTCGTAATGAATGCCTCTACAAATCTTGTTATGGTCAAAACCACGCCAGACTTACCGTTTTTGAGAAAAAATATGTGCATCGCACAATAACATACATATTTTTACATATTTTCAGCTAAAAGTATGGCATAATTTGGTTTATTTTCATTTTCTCGGAAACTAGTAGGCCTAGAATTAAGATTTTTGGTTTAAAATGTTCGTAATGAATGCCTCTACAAATCTTGTTATGGTCAAAACCAAGCCAGACTTACCGTTTTTGAGAAAAAATATGTGCATCGCACAATAACATACATATTTTTACATATTTTCACCTAAAAGTATGGCATAATTTGGTTTATTTTCATTTTCTCGGAAACTAGTAGGCCTAGAATTAAGATTTTTGGTTTAAAATGTTCGTAATGAATGCCTCTACAAATCTTGTTATGGTCAAAACCACGCCAGACTTACCGTTTTTGAGAAAAAATATGTGCATCGCACAATAACATACATATTTTCAGCTAAAAGTATGGCATAATTTGGTTTATTTTCATTTTCTCGGAAACTAGTAGGCCTAGAATTAAGATTTTTGGTTTAAAATGTTCGTAATGAATGCCTCTACAAATCTTGTTATGGTCAAAACCACGCCAGACTTACCGTTTTTGAGAAAAAATATGTGCATCGCACAATAACATACATATTTTTACATATTTTCAGCTAAAAGTATGGCATAATTTGGTTTATTTTCATTTTCTCGGAAACTAGAAGGCCTAGAATTAAGATTTTTGGTTTAAAATGTTCGTAATGAATGCCTCTACAAATCTTGTTATGGTCAAAACCACGCCAGACTTACCGTTTTTGAGAAAAAATATGTGCATCGCACAATAACATACATATTTTTACATATTTTCAGCTAAAAGTATGGCATAATTTGGTTTATTTTCATTTTCTCGGAAACTAGTAAGCCTAGAATTAAGATTTTTGGTTTAAAATGTTCGTAATGAATGCCTCTACAAATCTTGTTATGGTCAAAACCACGATAGACTTACCGTTTTTGAGAAAAAATATGTGCATCGCACAATAACATACATATTTTTACATATTTTCAGCTAAAAGTATGGCATAATTTGGTTTATTTTCATTTTCTCGGAAACTAGTAGGCTTAGAATTAAGATTTTTGGTTTAAAATGTTCGTAATGAATGCCTCTACAAATCTTGTTATGGTCAAAACCACGCCAGACTTACCGTTTTTGAGAAAAAATGTGTGCATCGCACAATAACATACATATTTTTACATATTTTCAGCTAAAAGTATGGCATAATTTGGTTTATTTTCATTTTCTCGGAAACTAGTAGGCCTAGAATTAAGATTTTTGGTTTAAAATGTTCGTAATGAATGCCTCTACAAATCTTGTTATGGTCAAAACCACGCCAGACTTACCGTTTTTGAGAAAAAATATGTGCATCGCACAATAACATACATATTTTTACATATTTTCAGCTAAAAGTATGGCATAATTTGGTTTATTTTCATTTTCTCGGAAACTAGTAGGCCTAGAATTAAGATTTTTGGTTTAAAATGTTCGTAATGAATGCCTCTACAAATCTTGTTATGGTCAAAACCACGCCAGACTTACCGTTTTTGAGAAAAAATATGTGCATCGCACAATAACATACATATTTTTACATATTTTCAGCTAAAAGTATGGCATAATTTGGTTTATTTTCATTTTCTCGGAAACTAGTAGGCCTAGAATTAAGATTTTTGGTTTAAAATGTTCGTAATGAATGCCTCTACAAATCTTGTTATGGTCAAAACCACGCCAGACTTACCGTTTTTGAGAAAAAATATGTGCATCGCACAATAACATACATATTTTCAGCTAAAAGTATGGCATAATTTGGTTTATTTTCATTTTCTCGGAAACTAGTAGGCCTAGAATTAAGATTTTTGGTTTAAAATGTTCGTAATGAATGCCTCTACAAATCTTGTTATGGTCAAAACAACGCCAGACTTACCGTTTTTGAGAAAAAATATGTGCATCGCACAATAACATACATATTTTTACATATTTTCAGCTAAAAGTATGGCATAATTTGGTTTATTTTCATTTTCTCGGAAACTAGTAGGCCTAGAATTAAGATTTTTGGTTTAAAATGTTCGTAATGAATGCCTCTACAAATCTTGTTATGGTCAAAACCACGCCAGACTTACCGTTTTTGACAAAAAATATGTGCATCGCACAATAACATACATATTTTCAGCTAAAAGTATGGCATAATTTGGTTTATTTTCATTTTCTCGGAAACTAGTAGGCCTAGAATTAAGATTTTTGGTTTAAAATGTTCGTAATGAATGCCTCTACAAATCTTGTTATGGTCAAGACCACGCCAGACTTACCGTTTTTGAGAAAAAATATGTGCATCGCACAATAACATACATATTTTTACATATTTTCAGCTAAAAGTATGGCATAATTTGGTTTATTTTCATTTTCTCGGAAACTAGTAGGCCTAGAATTAAGATTTTTGGTTTAAAATGTTCGTAATGAATGCCTCTACAAATCTTGTTATGGTCAAAACCACGCCAGACTTACCGCTTTTGAGAAAAAATATGTGCATCGCACAATAACATACATATTTTCAGCTAAAAGTATGGCATAATTTGGTTTATTTTCATTTTCTCGGAAACTAGTAGGCCTAAAATTAAGATTTTTGGTTTAAAATGTTCGTAATGAATGCCTCTACAAATCTTGCAATGGTCAAAACCACGCCAGACTTACCGTTTTTGAGAAAAAATATGTGCATCGCACAATAACATACATATTTTTACATATTTTCAGCTAAAAGTATGGCATAATTTGGTTTATTTTCATTTTCTCGGAAACTAGTAGGCCTAGAATTAAGATTTTTGGTTTAAAATGTTCGTAATGAATGCCTCTACAAATCTTGTTATGGTCAAAACCACGCCAGACTTACCGTTTTTGAGAAAAAATATGTGCATCGCACAATAACATACATATTTTTACATATTTTCAGCTAAAAGTATGGCATAATTTGGTTTATTTTCATTTTCTCGGAAACTAGTAGGCCTAGAATAAAGATTTTTGGTTTAAAATGTTCGTAATGAATGCCTCTACAAATCTTGTTATGGTCAAAACCACGCCAGACTTACCGTTTTTGAGAAAAAATATGTGCATCGCACAATAACATACATATTTTTACATATTTTCAGCTAAAAGTATGGCATAATTTGGTTTATTTTCATTTTCTCGGAAACTAGTAGGCCTAGAATTAAGATTTTTGGTTTAAAATGTTCGTAATGAATGCCTCTACAAATCTTGTTATGGTCAAAACCACGCCAGACTTACCGTTTTTGAGAAAAAATATGTGCATCGCACAATAACATACATATTTTCAGCTAAAAGTATGGCATAATTTGGTTTATTTTCATTTTCTCGGAAACTAGTAGGCCTAGAATTAAGATTTTTGGTTTAAAATGTTCGTAATGAATGCCTCTACAAATCTTGTTATGGTCAAAACCACGCCAGACTTACCGTTTTTGAGAAAAAATATGTGCATCGCACAATAACATACATATTTTCAGCTAAAAGTATGGCATAATTTGGTTTATTTTCATTTTCTCGGAAACTAGTAGGCCTAGAATTAAGATTTTTGGTTTAAAATGTTCGTAATGAATGCCTCTACAAATCTTGTGATGGTCAAAACCACGCCAGACTTACCGTTTTTGAGAAAAAATATGTGCATCGCACAATAACATACATATTTTTACATATTTTCAGCTAAAAGTATGGCATAATTTGGTTTATTTTCATTTTCTCGGAAACTAGTAGGCCTAGAATTAAGATTTTTAGTTTAAAATGTTCGTAATGAATGCCTCTACAAATCTTGTTATGGTCAAAACCACGCCAGACTTACCGTTTTTGAGAAAAGATATGTGCATCGCACAATAACATACATATTTTTACATATTTTCAGCTAAAAGTATGGCATAATTTGGTTTATTTTCATTTTCTCGGAAACTAGTAGGCCTAGAATTAAGATTTTTGGTTTAAAATGTTCGTAATGAATGCCTCTACAAATCTTGTTATGGTCAAAACCACGCCAGACTTACCGTTTTTGAGAAAAAATATGTGCATCGCACAATAACATACATATTTTTACATATTTTCAGCTAAAAGTATGGCATAATTTGGTTTATTTTCATTTTCTCGGAAACTAGTAGGCCTAGAATTAAGATTTTTGGTTTAAAATGTTCGTAATGAATGCCTCTACAAATCTTGTTATGGTCAAAACCACGCCAGACTTACCGTTTTTGAGAAAAAATATGTGCATCGCACAATAACATACATATTTTCAGCTAAAAGTATGGCATAATTTGGTTTATTTTCATTTTCTCGGAAACTAGTAGGCCTAGAATTAAGATTTTTGGTTTAAAATGTTCGTAATGAATGCCTCTACAAATCTTGTGATGGTCAAAACCACGCCAGACTTACCGTTTTTGAGAAAAAATATGTGCATCGCACAATAACATACATATTTTTACATATTTTCAGCTAAAAGTATGGCATAATTTGGTTTATTTTCATTTTCTCGGAAACTAGTAGGCCTAGAATTAAGATTTTTGGTTTAAAATGTTCGTAATGAATGCCTCTACAAATCTTGTTATGGTCAAAACCACGCCAGACTTACCGTTTTTGAGAAAAAATATGTGCATCGCACAATAACATACATATTTTTACATATTTTCAGCTAAAAGTATGGCATAATTTGGTTTATTTTCATTTTCTCGGAAACTAGTAGGCCTAGAATTAAGATTTTTGGTTTAAAATGTTCGTAATGAATGCCTCTACAAATCTTGTTATGGTCAAAACCACGCCAGACTTACCGTTTTTGAGAAAAAATATGTGCATCGCACAATAACATACATATTTTTACATATTTTCAGCTAAAAGTATGGCATAATTTGGTTTATTTTCATTTTCTCGGAAACTAGTAGGCCTAGAATTAAGATTTTTGGTTTAAAATGTTCGTAATGAATGCCTCTACAAATCTTGTTATGGTCAAAACCACGCCAGACTTACCGTTTTTGAGAAAAAATATGTGCATCGCACAATAACATACATATTTTCAGCTAAAAGTATGGCATAATTTGGTTTATTTTCATTTTCTCGGAAACTAGTAGGCCTAGAATTAAGATTTTTGGTTTAAAATGTTCGTAATGAATGCCTCTACAAATCTTGTTATGGTCAAAACCACGCCAGACTTACCGTTTTTGAGAAAAAATATGTGCATCGCACAATAACATACATATTTTCAGCTAAAAGTATGGCATAATTTGGTTTATTTTCATTTTCTCGGAAACTAGTAGGCCTAGAATTAAGATTTTTGGTTTAAAATGTTCGTAATGAATGCCTCTACAAATCTTGTGATGGTCAAAACCACGCCAGACTTACCGTTTTTGAGAAAAAATATGTGCATCGCACAATAACATACATATTTTCAGCTAAAAGTATGGCATAATTTGGTTTATTTTCATTTTCTCGGAAACTAGTAGGCCTAGAATTAAGATTTTTAGTTTAAAATGTTCGTAATGAATGCCTCTACAAATCTTGTTATGGTCAAAACCACGCCAGACTTACCGTTTTTGAGAAAAGATATGTGCATCGCACAATAACATACATATTTTTACATATTTTCAGCTAAAAGTATGGCATAATTTGGTTTATTTTCATTTTCTCGGAAACTAGTAGGCCTAGAATTAAGATTTTTGGTTTAAAATGTTCGTAATGAATGCCTCTACAAATCTTGTTATGGTCAAAACCACGCCAGACTTACCGTTTTTGAGAAAAAATATGTGCATCGCACAATAACATACATATTTTTACATATTTTCAGCTAAAAGTATGGCATAATTTGGTTTATTTTCATTTTCTCGGAAACTAGTAGGCCTAGAATTAAGATTTTTGGTTTAAAATGTTCGTAATGAATGCCTCTACAAATCTTGTTATGGTCAAAACCAAGCCAGACTTACCGTTTTTGAGAAAAAATATGTGCATCGCACAATAACATACATATTTTTACATATTTTCAGCTAAAAGTATGGCATAATTTGGTTTATTTTCATTTTCTCGGAAACTAGTAGGCCTAGAATTAAGATTTTTGGTTTAAAATGTTCGTAATGAATGCCTCTACAAATCTTGTTATGGTCAAAACCACGCCAGACTTACCGTTTTTGAGAAAAAATATGTGCATCGCACAATAACATACATATTTTTACATATTTTCAGCTAAAAGTATGGCATAATTTGGTTTATTTTCATTTTCTCGGAAACTAGTAGGCCTAGAATTAAGATTTTTGGTTTAAAATATTCGTAATGAATGCCTCTACAAATCTTGTTATGGTCAAAACCACGCCAGACTTACCGTTTTTGAGAAAAAATATGTGCATCGCACAATAACATACATATTTTTACATATTTTCAGCTAAAAGTATGGCATAATTTGGTTTATTTTCATTTTCTCGGAAACTAGTAGGCTTAGAATTAAGATTTTTGGTTTAAAATGTTCGTAATGAATGCCTCTACAAATCTTGTTATGGTCAAAACCACGCCAGACTTACCGTTTTTGAGAAAAAATGTGTGCATCGCACAATAACATACATATTTTTACATATTTTCAGCTAAAAGTATGGCATAATTTGGTTTATTTTCATTTTCTCGGAAACTAGTAGGCCTAGAATTAAGATTTTTGGTTTAAAATGTTCGTAATGAATGCCTCTACAAATCTTGTTATGGTCAAATCCACGCCAGACTTACCGTTTTTGAGAAAAAATATGTGCATCGCACAATAACATACATATTTTTACATATTTTCAGCTAAAAGTATGGCATAATTTGGTTTATTTTCATTTTCTCGGAAACTAGTAGGCCTAGAATTAAGATTTTTGGTTTAAAATGTTCGTAATGAATGCCTCTACAAATCTTGTTATGGTCAAAACCACGCCAGACTTACCGTTTTTGAGAAAAAATATGTGCATCGCACAATAACATACATATTTTCAGCTAAAAGTATGGCATAATTTGGTTTATTTTCATTTTCTCGGAAACTAGTAGGCCTAGAATTAAGATTTTTGGTTTAAAATGTTCGTAATGAATGCCTCTACAAATCTTGTTATGGTCAAAACCACGCCAGACTTACCGTTTTTGAGAAAAAATATGTGCATCGCACAATAACATACATATTTTCAGCTAAAAGTATGGCACAATTTGGTTTATTTTCATTTTCTCGGAAACTAGTAGGCCTAGAATTAAGATTTTTGGTTTAAAATGTTCGTAATGAATGCCTCTACAAATCTTGTTATGGTCAAAACAACGCCAGACTTACCGTTTTTGAGAAAAAATATGTGCATCGCACAATAACATACATCTTTTTACATATTTTCAGCTAAAAGTATGGCATAATTTGGTTTATTTTCATTTTCTCGGAAACTAGTAGGCCTAGAATTAAGATTTTTGGTTTAAAATGTTCGTAATGAATGCCTCTACAAATCTTGTTATGGTCAAAACCACGCCAGACTTACCGTTTTTGAGAAAAAATATGTGCATCGCACAATAACATACATATTTTCAGCTAAAAGTATGGCATAATTTGGTTTATTTTCATTTTCTCGGAAACTAGTAGGCCTAGAATTAAGATTTTTGGTTTAAAATGTTCGTAATGAATGCCTCTACAAATCTTGTTATGGTCAAAACCACGCCAGACTTACCGTTTTTGAGAAAAAATATGTGCATCGCACAATAACATACATATTTTCAGCTAAAAGTATGGCATAATTTGGTTTATTTTCATTTTCTCGGAAACTAGTAGGCCTAGAATTAAGATTTTTGGTTTAAAATGTTCGTAATGAATGCCTCTACAAATCTTGTTACGGTCAAAACCACGCCAGACTTACCGTTTTTGAGAAAAAATATGTGCATCGCACAATAACATACATATTTTTACATATTTTCAGCTAAAAGTATGGCATAATTTGGTTTATTTTCATTTTCTCGGAAACTAGTAGGCCTAGAATTAAGATTTTTGGTTTAAAATGTTCGTAATGAATGCCTCTACAAATCTTGTTATGGTCAAAACCACGCCAGACTTACCGTTTTTGAGAAAAAATATGTGCATCGCACAATAACATACATATTTTCAGCTAAAAGTATGGCATAATTTGGTTTATTTTCATTTTCTCGGAAACTAGTAGGCCTAGAATTAAGATTTTTGGTTTAAAATGTTCGTAATGAATGCCTCTACAAATCTTGTTATGGTCAAAACCACGCCAGACTTACCGTTTTTGTGAAAAAATATGTGCATCGCACAATAACATACATATTTTCAGCTAAAAGTATGGCACAATTTGGTTTATTTTCATTTTCTCGGAAACTAGTAGGCCTAGAATTAAGATTTTTGGTTTAAAATGTTCGTAATGAATGCCTCTACAAATCTTGTTATGGTCAAAACAACGCCAGACTTACCGTTTTTGAGAAAAAATATGTGCATCGCACAATAACATACATATTTTTACATATTTTCAGCTAAAAGTATGGCATAATTTGGTTTATTTTCATTTTCTCGGAAACTAGTAGGCCTAGAATTAAGATTTTTGGTTTAAAATGTTCGTAATGAATGCCTCTACAAATCTTGTTATGGTCAAAACCACGCCAGACTTACCGTTTTTGAGAAAAAATATGTGCATCGCACAATAACATACATATTTTCAGCTAAAAGTATGGCATAATTTGGTTTATTTTCATTTTCTCGGAAACTAGTAGGCCTAGAATTAAGATTTTTGGTTTAAAATGTTCGTAATGAATGCCTCTACAAATCTTGTTATGGTCAAAACCACGCCAGACTTACCGTTTTTGAGAAAAAATATGTGCATCGCACAATAACATACATATTTTCAGCTAAAAGTATGGCATAATTTGGTTTATTTTCATTTTCTCGGAAACTAGTAGGCCTAGACTTAAGATTTTTGGTTTAAAATGTTCGTAATGAATGCCTCTACAAATCTTGTTATGGTCAAAACCACGCCAGACTTACCGTTTTTGAGAAAAAATATGTGCATCGCACAATAACATACATATTTTTACATATTTTCAGCTAAAAGTATGGCATAATTTGGTTTATTTTCATTTTCTCGGAAACTAGTAGGCCTAGAATTAAGATTTTTGGTTTAAAATGTTCGTAATGAATGCCTCTACAAATCTTGTTATGGTCAAAACCACGCCAGACTTACCGTTTTTGAGAAAAAATATGTGCATCGCACAATAACATACATATTTTTACATATTTTCAGCTAAAAGTATGGCATAATTTGGTTTATTTTCATTTTCTCGGAAACTAGTAGGCTTAGAATTAAGGTTTTTGGTTTAAAATGTTCGTAATGAATGCCTCTACAAATCTTGTTATGGTCAAAACCACGCCAGACTTACCGTTTTTGAGAAAAAATGTGTGCATCGCACAATAACATACATATTTTTACATATTTTCAGCTAAAAGTATGGCATAATTTGGTTTATTTTCATTTTCTCGGAAACTAGTAGGCCTAGAATTAAGATTTTTGGTTTAAAATGTTCGTAATGAATGCCTCTACAAATCTTGTTATGGTCAAAACAACGCCAGACTTACCGTTTTTGAGAAAAAATATGTGCATCGCACAATAACATACATATTTTTACATATTTTCAGCTAAAAGTATGGCATAATTTGGTTTATTTTCATTTTCTCGGAAACTAGTAGGCCTAGAATTAAGATTTTTGGTTTAAAATGTTCGTAATGAATGCCTCTACAAATCTTGTTATGGTCAAAACCACGCCAGACTTACCGTTTTTGAGAAAAAATATGTGCATCGCACAATAACATACATATTTTTACATATTTTCAGCTAAAAGTATGGCATAATTTGGTTTATTTTCATTTTCTCGGAAACTAGTAGGCCTAGAATTAAGATTTTTGGTTTAAAATGTTCGTAATGAATGCCTCTACAAATCTTGTTATGGTCAAAACCACGCCAGACTTACCGTTTTTGAGAAAAAATATGTGCATCGCACAATAACATACATATTTTCAGCTAAAAGTATGGCACAATTTGGTTTATTTTCATTTTCTCGGAAACTAGTAGGCCTAGAATTAAGATTTTTGGTTTAAAATGTTCGTAATGAATGCCTCTACAAATCTTGTTATGGTCAAAACCACGCCAGACTTACCGTTTTTGAGAAAAAATATGTGCATCGCACAATAACATACATATTTTTACATATTTTCAGCTAAAAGTATGGCATAATTTGGTTCATTTTCATTTTCTCGGAAACTAGTAGGCCTAGAATTAAGATTTTTGGTTTAAAATGTTCGTAATGAATGCCTCTACAAATCTTGTTATGGTCAAAACCACGCCAGACTTACAGTTTTTGAGAAAAAATATGTGCATCGCACAATAACATACATATTTTCAGCTAAAAGTATGGCATAATTTGGTTTATTTTCATTTTCTCGGAAACTAGTAGGCCTAGAATTAAGATTTTTGGTTTAAAATGTTCGTAATGAATGCCTCTACAAATCTTGTTAAACCACGCCAGACTTACCGTTTTTGAGAAAAAATATGTGCATCGCACAATAACATACATATTTTCAGCTAAAAGTATGGCATAATTTGGTTTATTTTCATTTTCTCGGAAACTAGTAGGCCTAGAATTAAGATTTTTGGTTTAAAATGTTCGTAATGAATGCCTCTACAAATCTTGTTACGGTCAAAACCACGCCAGACTTACCGTTTTTGAGAAAAAATATGTGCATCGCACAATAACATACATATTTTTACATATTTTCAGCTAAAAGTATGGCATAATTTGGTTTATTTTCATTTTCTCGGAAACTAGTAGGCCTAGAATTAAGATTTTTGGTTTAAAATGTTCGTAATGAATGCCTCTACAAATCTTGTTATGGTCAAAACCACGCCAGACTTACCGTTTTTGAGAAAAAATATGTGCATCGCACAATAACATACATATTTTCAGCTAAAAGTATGGCATAATTTGGTTTATTTTCATTTTCTCGGAAACTAGTAGGCCTAGAATTAAGATTTTTGGTTTAAAATGTTCGTAATGAATGCCTCTACAAATCTTGTTATGGTCAAAACCACGCCAGACTTACCGTTTTTGTGAAAAAATATGTGCATCGCACAATAACATACATATTTTCAGCTAAAAGTATGGCACAATTTGGTTTATTTTCATTTTCTCGGAAACTAGTAGGCCTAGAATTAAGATTTTTGGTTTAAAATGTTCGTAATGAATGCCTCTACAAATCTTGTTATGGTCAAAACAAAACCAGACTTACCGTTTTTGAGAAAAAATATGTGCATCGCACAATAACATACATATTTTTACATATTTTCAGCTAAAAGTATGGCATAATTTGGTTTATTTTCATTTTCTCGGAAACTAGTAGGCCTAGAATTAAGATTTTTGGTTTAAAATGTTCGTAATGAATGCCTCTACAAATCTTGTTATGGTCAAAACCACGCCAGACTTACCGTTTTTGAGAAAAAATATGTGCATCGCACAATAACATACATATTTTTACATATTTTCAGCTAAAAGTATGGCATAATTTGGTTTATTTTCATTTTCTCGGAAACTAGTAGGCCTAGAATTAAGATTTTTGGTTTAAAATGTTCGTAATGAATGCCTCTACAAATCTTGTTATGGTCAAAACCACGCCAGACTTACCGTTTTTGAGAAAAAATATGTGCATCGCACAATAACATACATATTTTTACATATTTTCAGCTAAAAGTATGGCATAATTTGGTTTATTTTCATTTTCTCGGAAACTAGTAGGCCTAGAATTAAGATTTTTGGTTTAAAATGTTCGTAATGAATGCCTCTACAAATCTTGTTATGGTCAAAACCACACCAGACTTACCGTTTTTGAGAAAATATATGTGCATCACACAATAACATACATATTTTCAGCTAAAAGTATGGCATAATTTGGTTTATTTTCATTTTCTCGGAAACTAGTAGGCCTAGAATTAAGATTTTTGGTTTAAAATGTTCGTTATGAATGCCTCTACAAATCTTGTTATGGTCAAAACCACGCCAGACTTACCGTTTTTGAGAAAAAATATGTGCATCGCACAATAACATACATATTTTCAGCTAAAGGTATGGCATAATTTGGTTTATTTTCATTTTCTCGGAAACTAGTAGGCCTAGAATTAAGATTTTTGGTTTAAAATGTTCGTAATGAATGCCTCTACAAATCTTGTTATGGTCAAAACCACGCCAGACTTACCGTTTTTGAGAAAAAATATGTGCATCGCACAATAACATACATATTTTCAGCTAAAAGTATGGCATAATTTGGTTTATTTTCATTTTCTCGGAAACTAGTAGGCCTAGAATTAAGATTTTTGGTTTAAAATGTTCGTAATGAATGCCTCTACAAATCTTGTTATGGTCAAAACCACGCCAGACTTACCGTTTTTGAGAAAAAATATGTGCATCGCACAATAACATACATATTTTCAGCTAAAAGTATGGCATAATTTGGTTTATTTTCATTTTCTCGGAAACTAGTAGGCCTAGAATTAAGATTTTTGGTTTAAAATGTTCGTAATGAATGCCTCTACAAATCTTGTTATGGTCAAAACCACGCCAGACTTACCGTTTTTGAGAAAAAATATGTGCATCGCACAATAACATACATATTTTCAGCTAAAAGTATGGCATAATTTGGTTTATTTTCATTTTCTCGGAAACTAGTAGGCCTAGAATTAAGATTTTTGGTTTAAAATGTTCGTAATGAATGCCTCTACAAATCTTGTTATGGTCAAAACCACGCCAGACTTACCGTTTTTGAGAAAAAATATGTGCATCGCACAATAACATACATATTTTTACATATTTTCAGCTAAAAGTATGGCATAATTTGGTTTATTTTCATTTTCTCGGAAACTAGTAGGCCTAGAATTAAGATTTTTGGTTTAAAATGTTCGTAATGAATGCCTCTACAAATCTTGTTATGGTCAAAACCACGCCAGACTTACCGTCTTTGAGAAAAAATATGTGCATCGCACAATAACATACATATTTTCAGCTAAAAGTATGGCATAATTTGGTTTATTTTCATTTTCTCGGAAACTAGTAGGCCTAGAATTAAGATTTTTGGTTTAAAATGTTCGTAATGAATGCCTCTACAAATCTTGTTATGGTCAAAACCACGCCAGACTTACCGTTTTTGAGAAAAAATATGTGCATCGCACAATAACATACATATTTTCAGCTAAAAGTATGGCATAATTTGGTTTATTTTCATTTTCTCGGAAACTAGTATCCCTAGAATTAAGATTTTTGGTTTAAAATGTTCGTAATGAATGCCTCTACAAATCTTGTTATGGTCAAAACCACGCCAGACTTACCGTTTTTGAGAAAATATATGTGCATCGCACAATAACATACATATTTTCAGCTAAAAGTATGGCATAATTTGGTTTATTTTCATTTTCTCGGAAACTAGTAGGCCTAGAATTAAGATTTTTGGTTTAAAATGTTCGTAATGAATGCCTCTACAAATCTTGTTATGGTCAAAACCACGCCAGACTTACCGTTTTTGAGAAAAAATATGTGCATCGCACAATAACATACATATTTTCAGCTAAAAGTATGGCATAATTTGGTTTATTTTCATTTTCTCGGAAACTAGTAGGCCTAGAATTAAGATTTTTGGTTTAAAATGTTCGTAATGAATGCCTCTACAAATCTTGTTATGGTCAAAACCACGCCAGACTTACCGTTTTTGAGAAAAAATATGTGCATCGCACAATAACATACATATTTTCAGCTAAAAGTATGGCATAATTTGGTTTATTTTCATTTTCTCGGAAACTAGTAGGCCTAGAATTAAGATTTTTGGTTTAAAATGTTCGTAATGAATGCCTCTACAAATCTTGTTATGGTCAAAACCACGCCAGACTTACCGTTTTTGAGAAAAAATATGTGCATCGCACAATAACATACATATTTTTACATATTTTCAGCTAAAAGTATGGCATAATTTGGTTTATTTTCATTTTCTCGGAAACTAGTAGGCCTAGAATTAAGATTTTTGGTTTAAAATGTTCGTAATGAATGCCTCTACAAATCTTGTTATGGTCAAAACCACGCCAGACTTACCGTCTTTGAGAAAAAATATGTGCATCGCACAATAACATACATATTTTCAGCTAAAAGTATGGCATAATTTGGTTTATTTTCATTTTCTCGGAAACTAGTAGGCCTAGAATTAAGATTTTTGGTTTAAAATGTTCGTAATGAATGCCTCTACAAATCTTGTTATGGTCAAAACCACGCCAGACTTACCGTTTTTGAGAAAAAATATGTGCATCGCACAATAACATACATATTTTCAGCTAAAAGTATGGCATAATTTGGTTTATTTTCATTTTCTCGGAAACTAGTAGGCCTAGAATTAAGATTTTTGGTTTAAAATGTTCGTAATGAATGCCTCTACAAATCTTGTTATGGTCAAAACCACGCCAGACTTACCGTTTTTGAGAAAAAATATGTGCATCGCACAATAACATACATATTTTCAGCTAAAAGTATGGCATAATTTGGTTTATTTTCATTTTCTCGGAAACTAGTAGGCCTAGAATTAAGATTTTTGGTTTAAAATGTTCGTAATGAATGCCTCTACAAATCTTGTTATGGTCAAAACCACGCCAGACTTACCGTTTTTGAGAAAAAATATGTGCATCGCACAATAACATACATATTTTTACATATTTTCAGCTAAAAGTATGGCATAATTTGGTTTATTTTCATTTTCTCGGAAACTAGTAGGCCTAGAATTAAGATTTTTGGTTTAAAATGTTCGTAATGAATGCCTCTACAAATCTTGTTATGGTCAAAACCACGCCAGACTTACCGTTTTTGAGAAAAAATATGTGCATCGCACAATAACATACATATTTTCAGCTAAAAGTATGGCATAATTTGGTTTATTTTCATTTTCTCGGAAACTAGTAGGCCTAGAATTAAGATTTTTGGTTTAAAATGTTCGTAATGAATGCCTCTACAAATCTTGTTATGGTCAAAACCACGCCAGACTTACCGTTTTTGAGAAAAAATATGTGCATCGCACAATAACATACATATTTTTACATATTTTCAGCTAAAAGTATGGCATAATTTGGTTTATTTTCATTTTCTCGGAAACTAGTAGGCCTAGAATTAAGATTTTTGGTTTAAAATGTTCGTAATGAATGACTTTACAAATCTTGTTATGGGCAAAACCACGCCAGACTTACCGTTTTTGAGAAAACATATGTGCATCGCACAATAACATACATATTTTTACATATTTTCAGCTAAAAGTATGGCATAATTTGGTTTATTTTCATTTTCTCGGAAACTAGTAGGCCTAGAATTAAGATTTTTGGTTTAAAATGTTCGTAATGAATGCCTCTACAAATCTTGTTATGGTCAAAACCACGCCAGACTTACCGTTTTTGAGAAAAAATATGTGCATCGCACAATAACATACATATTTTTACATATTTTCAGCTAAAAGTATGGCATAATTCGGTTTATTTTCGTTTTCTCGGAAACTAGTAGGCCTAGAATTAAGATTTTTGGTTTAAAATGTTCGTAATGAATGCCTCTACAAATCTTGTTATGGTCAAAACCACGCCAGACTTACCGTTTTTGAGAAAAAATATGTGCATCGCACAATAACATACATATTTTTACATATTTTCAGCTAAAAGTATGGCATAATTTGGTTTATTTTCATTTTCTCGGAAACTAGTAGGCCTAGAATTAAGATTTTTGGTTTAAAATGTTCGTAATGAATGCCTCTACAAATCTTGTTATGGTCAAAACCACGCCAGACTTACCGTTTTTGAGAAAAAATATGTGCATCGCACAATAACATACATATTTTCAGCTAAAAGTATGGCATAATTTGGTTTATTTTCATTTTCTCGGAAACTAGTAGGCCTAGAATTAAGATTTTTGGTTTAAAATGTTCGTAATGAATGCCTCTACAAATCTTGTTACGGTCAAAACCACGCCAGACTTACCGTTTTTGAGAAAAAATATGTGCATCGCACAATAACATACATATTTTCAGCTAAAAGTATGGCATAATTTGGTTTATTTTCATTTTCTCGGAAACTAGTAGGCCTAGAATTAAGATTTTTGGTTTAAAATGTTCGTAATGAATGCCTCTACAAATCTTGTTATGGTCAAAACCACGCCAGACTTACCGTTTTTGAGAAAAAATATGTGCATCGCACAATAACATACATATTTTTACATATTTTCAGCTAAAAGTATGGCATAATTTGGTTTATTTTCATTTTCTCGGAAACTAGTAGGCCTAGAATTAAGATTTTTGGTTTAAAATGTTCGTAATGAATGCCTCTACAAATCTTGTTATGGTCAAAACCACGCCAGACTTACCGTTTTTGAGAAAAAATATGTGCATCGCACAATAACATACATATTTTCAGCTAAAAGTATGGCATAATTTGGTTTATTTTCATTTTCTCGGAAACTAGTAGGCCTAGAATTAAGATTTTTGGTTTAAAATGTTCGTAATGAATGCCTCTACAAATCTTGTTATGGTCAAAACCACGCCAGACTTACCGTTTTTGAGAAAAAATATGTGCATCGCACAATAACATACATATTTTTACATATTTTCAGCTAAAAGTATGGCATAATTTGGTTTATTTTCATTTTCTCGGAAACTAGTAGGCCTAGAATTAAGATTTTTGGTTTAAAATGTTCGTAATGAATGACTTTACAAATCTTGTTATGGGCAAAACCACGCCAGACTTACCGTTTTTGAGAAAACATATGTGCATCGCACAATAACATACATATTTTTACATATTTTCAGCTAAAAGTATGGCATAATTTGGTTTATTTTCATTTTCTCGGAAACTAGTAGGCCTAGAATTAAGATTTTTGGTTTAAAATGTTCGTAATGAATGCCTCTACAAATCTTGTTATGGTCAAAACCACGCCAGACTTACCGTTTTTGAGAAAAAATATGTGCATCGCACAATAACATACATATTTTTACATATTTTCAGCTAAAAGTATGGCATAATTCGGTTTATTTTCGTTTTCTCGGAAACTAGTAGGCCTAGAATTAAGATTTTTGGTTTAAAATGTTCGTAATGAATGCCTCTACAAATCTTGTTATGGTCAAAACCACGCCAGACTTACCGTTTTTGAGAAAAAATATGTGCATCGCACAATAACATACATATTTTTACATATTTTCAGCTAAAAGTATGGCATAATTTGGTTTATTTTCATTTTCTCGGAAACTAGTAGGCCTAGAATTAAGATTTTTGGTTTAAAATGTTCGTAATGAATGCCTCTACAAATCTTGTTATGGTCAAAACCACGCCAGACTTACCGTTTTTGAGAAAAAATATGTGCATCGCACAATAACATACATATTTTCAGCTAAAAGTATGGCATAATTTGGTTTATTTTCATTTTCTCGGAAACTAGTAGGCCTAGAATTAAGATTTTTGGTTTAAAATGTTCGTAATGAATGCCTCTACAAATCTTGTTATGGTCAAAACCACGCCAGACTTACCGTTTTTGAGAAAAAATATGTGCATCGCACAATAACATACATATTTTCAGCTAAAAGTATGGCATAATTTGGTTTATTTTCATTTTCTCGGAAACTAGTAGGCCTAGAATTAAGATTTTTGGTTTAAAATGTTCGTAATGAATGCCTCTACAAATCTTGTTATGGTCAAAACCACGCCAGACTTACCGTTTTTGAGAAAAATATGTGCATCGCACAATAACATACATATTTTTACATATTTTCAGCTAAAAGTATGGCATAATTTGGTTTATTTTCATTTTCTCGGAAACTAGTAGGCCTAGAATTAAGATTTTTGGTTTAAAATGTTCGTAATGAATGCCTCTACAAATCTTGTTATGGTCAAAACCACGCCAGACTTACCGTTTTTGAGAAAAAATATGTGCATCGCACAATAACATACATATTTTCAGCTAAAAGTATGGCATAATTTGGTTTATTTTCATTTTCTCGGAAACTAGTAGGCCTAGAATTAAGATTTTTGGTTTAAAATGTTCGTAATGAATGCCTCTACAAATCTTGTTATGGTCAAAACCACGCCAGACTTACCGTTTTTGAGAAAAAATATGTGCATCGCACAATAACATACATATTTTCAGCTAAAAGTATGGCATAATTTGGTTTATTTTCATTTTCTCGGAAACTAGTAGGCCTAGAATTAAGATTTTTGGTTTAAAATGTTCGTAATGAATGCCTCTACAAATCTTGTTATGGTCAAAACCACGCCAGACTTACCGTTTTTGAGAAAAAATATGTGCATCGCACAATAACATACATATTTTTACATATTTTCAGCTAAAAGTATGGCATAATTTGGTTTATTTTCATTTTCTCGGAAACTAGTAGGCCTAGAATTAAGATTTTTGGTTTAAAATGTTCGTAATGAATGCCTCTACAAATCTTGTTATGGTCAAAACCACGCCAGACTTACCGTTTTTGAGAAAAAATATGTGCATCGCACAATAACATACATATTTTTACATATTTTCAGCTAAAAGTATGGCATAATTTGGTTTATTTTCATTTTCTCGGAAACTAGTAGGCCTAGAATTAAGATTTTTGGTTTAAAATGTTCGTAATGAATGCCTCTACAAATCTTGTTATGGTCAAAACCACGCCAGACTTACCGTTTTTGAGAAAAAATATGTGCATCGCACAATAACATACATATTTTCAGCTAAAAGTATGGCATAATTTGGTTTATTTTCATTTTCTCGGAAACTAGTAGGCCTAGAATTAAGATTTTTGGTTTAAAATGTTCGTAATGAATGCCTCTACAAATCTTGTTACGGTCAAAACCACGCCAGACTTACCGTTTTTGAGAAAAAATATGTGCATCGCACAATAACATACATATTTTTACATATTTTCAGCTAAAAGTATGGCATAATTTGGTTTATTTTCATTTTCTCGGAAACTAGTAGGCCTAGAATTAAGATTTTTGGTTTAAAATGTTCGTAATGAATGCCTCTACAAATCTTGTTATGGTCAAAACCACGCCAGACTTACCGTTTTTGAGAAAAAATATGTGCATCGCACAATAACATACATATTTTTACATATTTTCAGCTAAAAGTATGGCATAATTTGGTTTATTTTCATTTTCTCGGAAACTAGTAGGCCTAGAATTAAGATTTTTGGTTTAAAATGTTCGTAATGAATGCCTCTACAAATCTTGTTATGGTCAAAACCACGCCAGACTTACCGTTTTTGAGAAAATATATGTGCATCGCACAATAACATACATATTTTCAGCTAAAAGTATGGCATAATTTGGTTTATTTTCATTTTCTCGGAAACTAGTAGGCCTAGAATTAAGATTTTTGGTTTAAAATGTTCGTTATGAATGCCTCTACAAATCTTGTTATGGTCAAAACCACGCCAGACTTACCGTTTTTGAGAAAAAATATGTGCATCGCACAATAACATTCATATTTTCAGCTAAAAGTATGGCATAATTTGGTTTATTTTCATTTTCTCGGAAACTAGTAGGCCTAGAATTAAGATTTTTGGTTTAAAATGTTCGTAATGAATGCCTCTACAAATCTTGTTATGGTCAAAACCACGCCAGACTTACCGTTTTTGAGAAAAAATATGTGCATCGCACAATAACATACATATTTTCAGCTAAAAGTATGGCATAATTTGGTTTATTTTCATTTTCTCGGAAACTAGTAGGCCTAGAATTAAGATTTTTGGTTTAAAATGTTCGTAATGAATGCCTCTACAAATCTTGTTATGGTCAAAACCACGCCAGACTTACCGTTTTTGAGAAAAAATATGTGCATCGCACAATAACATACATATTTTTACATATTTTCAGCTAAAAGTATGGCATAATTTGGTTTATTTTCATTTTCTCGGAAACTAGTAGGCCTAGAATTAAGATTTTTGGTTTAAAATGTTCGTAATGAATGCCTCTACAAATCTTGTTATGGTCAAAACCACGCCAGACTTACCGTTTTTGAGAAAAAATATGTGCATCGCACAATAACATACATATTTTTACATATTTTCAGCTAAAAGTATGGCATAATTTGGTTTATTTTCATTTTCTCGGAAACTAGTAGGCCTAGAATTAAGATTTTTGGTTTAAAATGTTCGTAATGAATGCCTCTACAAATCTTGTTATGGTCAAAACCACGCCAGACTTACCGTTTTTGAGAAAATATATGTGCATCGCACAATAACATACATATTTTCAGCTAAAAGTATGGCAAAATTTGGTTTATTTTCATTTTCTCGGAAACTAGTAGGCCTAGAATTAAGATTTTTGGTTTAAAATGTTCGTTATGAATGCCTCTACAAATCTTGTTATGGTCAAAACCACGCCAGACTTACCGTTTTTGAGAAAAAATATGTGCATCGCACAATAACATACATATTTTCAGCTAAAAGTATGGCATAATTTGGTTTATTTTCATTTTCTCGGAAACTAGTAGGCCTAGAATTAAGATTTTTGGTTTAAAATGTTCGTAATGAATGCCTCTACAAATCTTGTTACGGTCAAAACCACGCCAGACTTACCGTTTTTGAGAAAAAATATGTGCATCGCACAATAACATACATATTTTTACATATTTTCAGCTAAAAGTATGGCATAATTTGGTTTATTTTCATTTTCTCGGAAACTAGTAGGCCTAGAATTAAGATTTTTGGTTTAAAATGTTCGTAATGAATGCCTCTACAAATCTTGTTATGGTCAAAACCACGCCAGACTTACCGTTTTTGAGAAAAAATATGTGCATCGCACAATAACATACATATTTTTACATATTTTCAGCTAAAAGTATGGCATAATTTGGTTTATTTTCATTTTCTCGGAAACTAGTAGGCCTAGAATTAAGATTTTTGGTTTAAAATGTTCGTAATGAATGCCTCTACAAATCTTGTTATGGTCAAAACCACGCCAGACTTACCGTTTTTGAGAAAAAATATGTGCATCGCACAATAACATACATATTTTTACATATTTTCAGCTAAAAGTATGGCATAATTTGGTTTATTTTCATTTTCTCGGAAACTAGTAGGCCTAGAATTAAGATTTTTGGTTTAAAATGTTCGTAATGAATGCCTCTACAAATCTTGTTATGGTCAAAACCACGCCAGACTTACCGTTTTTGAGAAAATATATGTGCATCGCACAATAACATACATATTTTCAGCTAAAAGTATGGCATAATTTGGTTTATTTTCATTTTCTCGGAAACTAGTAGGCCTAGAATTAAGATTTTTGGTTTAAAATGTTCGTTATGAATGCCTCTACAAATCTTGTTATGGTCAAAACCACGCCAGACTTACCGTTTTTGAGAAAAAATATGTGCATCGCACAATAACATACATATTTTCAGCTAAAAGTATGGCATAATTTGGTTTATTTTCATTTTCTCGGAAACTAGTAGGCCTAGAATTAAGATTTTTGGTTTAAAATGTTCGTAATGAATGCCTCTACAAATCTTGTTATGGTCAAAACCACGCCAGACTTACCGTTTTTGAGAAAAAATATGTGCATCGCACAATAACATACATATTTTTACATATTTTCAGCTAAAAGTATGGCATAATTTGGTTTATTTTCATTTTCTCGGAAACTAGTAGGCCTAGAATTAAGATTTTTGGTTTAAAATGTTCGTAATGAATGCCTCTACAAATCTTGTTATGGTCAAAACCACGCCAGACTTACCGTTTTTGAGAAAAAATATGTGCATCGCACAATAACATACATATTTTTACATATTTTCAGCTAAAAGTATGGCATAATTTGGTTTATTTTCATTTTCTCGGAAACTAGTAGGCCTAGAATTAAGATTTTTGGTTTAAAATGTTCGTAATGAATGCCTCTACAAATCTTGTTATGGTCAAAACCACGCCAGACTTACCGTTTTTGAGAAAAAATATGTGCATCGCACAATAACATACATATTTTCAGCTAAAAGTATGGCATAATTTGGTTTATTTTCATTTTCTCGGAAACTAGTAGGCCTAGAATTAAGATTTTTGGTTTAAAATGTTCGTAATGAATGCCTCTACAAATCTTGTTATGGTCAAAACCACGCCAGACTTACCGTTTTTGAGAAAAAATATGTGCATCGCACAATAACATACATATTTTCAGCTAAAAGTATGGCATAATTTGGTTTATTTTCATTTTCTCGGAAACTAGTAGGCCTAGAATTAAGATTTTTGGTTTAAAATGTTCGTAATGAATGCCTCTACAAATCTTGTTATGGTCAAAACCACGCCAGACTTACCGTTTTTGAGAAAAAATATGTGCATCGCACAATAACATACATATTTTTACATATTTTCAGCTAAAAGTATGGCATAATTTGGTTTATTTTCATTTTCTCGGAAACTAGTAGGCCTAGAATTAAGATTTTTGGTTTAAAATGTTCGTAATGAATGCCTCTACAAATCTTGTTATGGTCAAAACCACGCCAGACTTACCGTTTTTGAGAAAAAATATGTGCATCGCACAATAACATACATATTTTCAGCTAAAAGTATGGCATAATTTGGTTTATTTTCATTTTCTCGGAAACTAGTAGGCCTAGAATTAAGATTTTTGGTTTAAAATGTTCGTAATGAATGCCTCTACAAATCTTGTTATGGTCAAAACCACGCCAGACTTACCGTTTTTGAGAAAATATATGTGCATCGCACAATAACATACATATTTTCAGCTAAAAGTATGGCATAATTTGGTTTATTTTCATTTTCTCGGAAACTAGTAGGCCTAGAATTAAGATTTTTGGTTTAAAATGTTCGTAATGAATGCCTCTACAAATCTTGTTATGGTCAAAACCACGCCAGACTTACCGTTTTTGAGAAAAAATATGTGCATCGCACAATAACATACATATTTTTACATATTTTCAGCTAAAAGTATGGCATAATTTGGTTTATTTTCATTTTCTCGGAAACTAGTAGGCCTAGAATTAAGATTTTTGGTTTAAAATGTTCGTAATGAATGCCTCTACAAATCTTGTTATGGTCAAAACCACGCCAGACTTACCGTTTTTGAGAAAATATATGTGCATCGCACAATAACATACATATTTTCAGCTAAAAGTATGGCATAATTTGGTTTATTTTCATTTTCTCGGAAACTAGTAGGCCTAGAATTAAGATTTTTGGTTTAAAATGTTCGTTATGAATGCCTCTACAAATCTTGTTATGGTCAAAACCACGCCAGACTTACCGTTTTTGAGAAAAAATATGTGCATCGCACAATAACATACATATTTTCAGCTAAAAGTATGGCATAATTTGGTTTATTTTCATTTTCTCGGAAACTAGTAGGCCTAGAATTAAGATTTTTGGTTTAAAATGTTCGTAATGAATGCCTCTACAAATCTTGTTATGGTCAAAACCACGCCAGTCTTACCGTTTTTGAGAAAAAATATGTGCATCGCACAATAACATACATATTTTTACATATTTTCAGCTAAAAGTATGGCATAATTTGGTTTATTTTCATTTTCTCGGAAACTAGTAGGCCTAGAATTAAGATTTTTGGTTTAAAATGTTCGTAATGAATGCCTCTACAAATCTTGTTATGGTCAAAACCACGCCAGACTTACCGTTTTTGAGAAAATATATGTGCATCGCACAATAACATACATATTTTCAGCTAAAAGTATGGCATAATTTGGTTTATTTTCATTTTCTCGGAAACTAGTAGGCCTAGAATTAAGATTTTTGGTTTAAAATGTTCGTAATGAATGCCTCTACAAATCTTGTTATGGTCAAAACCACGCCAGTTTAAAATGTTCGTAATGAATGCCTCTACAAATCTTGTTATGGTCAAAACCACGCCAGATTTACCGTTTTTGAGAAAAAATATGTGCATCGCACAATAACATACATATTTTTACATATTTTCAGCTAAAAGTATGGCATAATTTGGTTTATTTTCATTTTCTCGGAAACTAGTAGGCCTAGAATTAAGATTTTTGGTTTAAAATGTTCGTAATGAATGCCTCTACAAATCTTGTTATGGTCAAAACCACGCCAGACTTACCGTTTTTGAGAAAAAATATGTGCATCGCACAATAACATACATATTTTCAGCTAAAAGTATGGCATAATTTGGTTTATTTTCATTTTTTCGGAAACTAGTAGGCCTAGAATTAAGATTTTTGGTTTAAAATGTTCGTAATGAATGCCTCTACAAATCTTGTTATGGTCAAAACCACGCCAGACTTACCGTTTTTGAGAAAAAATATGTGCATCGCACAATAACATACATATTTTTACATATTTTCAGCTAAAAGTATGGCATAATTTGGTTTATTTTCATTTTCTCGGAAACTAGTAGGCCTAGAATTAAGATTTTTGGTTTAAAATGTTCGTAATGAATGCCTCTACAAATCTTGTTATGGTCAAAACCACGCCAGACTTACCGTTTTTGAGAAAATATATGTGCATCGCACAATAACATACATATTTTCAGCTAAAAGTATGGCATAATTTGGTTTATTTTCATTTTCTCGGAAACTAGTAGGCCTAGAATTAAGATTTTTGGTTTAAAATGTTCGTTATGAATGCCTCTACAAATCTTGTTATGGTCAAAACCACGCCAGACTTACCGTTTTTGAGAAAAAATATGTGCATCGCACAATAACATACATATTTTCAGCTAAAAGTATGGCATAATTTGGTTTATTTTCATTTTCTCGGAAACTAGTAGGCCTAGAATTAAGATTTTTGATTTAAAATGTTCGTAATGAATGCCTCTACAAATCTTGTTATGGTCAAAACCACGCCAGTCTTACCGTTTTTGAGAAAAAATATGTGCATCGCACAATAACATACATATTTTTACATATTTTCAGCTAAAAGTATGGCATAATTTGGTTTATTTTCATTTTCTCGGAAACTAGTAGGCCTAGAATTAAGATTTTTGGTTTAAAATGTTCGTAATGAATGCCTCTACAAATCTTGTTATGGTCAAAACCACGCCAGACTTACCGTTTTTGAGAAAATATATGTGCATCGCACAATAACATACATATTTTCAGCTAAAAGTATGGCATAATTTGGTTTATTTTCATTTTCTCGGAAACTAGTAGGCCTAGAATTAAGATTTTTGGTTTAAAATGTTCGTAATGAATGCCTCTACAAATCTTGTTATGGTCAAAACCACGCCAGTTTAAAATGTTCGTAATGAATGCCTCTACAAATCTTGTTATGGTCAAAACCACGCCAGACTTACCGTTTTTGAGAAAAAATATGTGTATCGCACAATAACATACATATTTTTACATATTTTCAGCTAAAAGTATGGCATAATTTGGTTTATTTTCATTTTCTCGGAAACTAGTAGGCCTAGAATTAAGATTTTTGGTTTAAAATGTTCGTAATGAATGACTTTACAAATCTTGTTATGGTCAAAACCACGCCAGACTTACCGTTTTTGAGAAAACATATGTGCATCGCACAATAACATACATATTTTTACATATTTTCAGCTAAAAGTATGGCATAATTTGGTTTATTTTCATTTTCTCGGAAACTAGTAGGCCTAGAATTAAGATTTTTGGTTTAAAATGTTCGTAATGAATGCCTCTACAAATCTTGTTATGGTCAAAACCACGCCAGACTTACCGTTTTTGAGAAAAAATATGTGCATCGCACAATAACATACATATTTTCAGCTAAAAGTATGGCATAATTTGGTTTATTTTCATTTTCTCGGAAACTAGTAGGCCTAGAATTAAGATTTTTGGTTTAAAATGTTCGTAATGAATGCCTCTACAAATCTTGTTATGGTCAAAACCACGCCAGACTTACCGTTTTTGAGAAAAAATATGTGCATCGCACAATAACATACATATTTTCAGCTAAAAGTATGGCATAATTTGGTTTATTTTCATTTTCTCGGAAACTAGTAGGCCTAGAATTAAGATTTTTGGTTTAAAATGTTCGTAATGAATGCCTCTACAAATCTTGTTATGGTCAAAACCACGCCAGACTTACCGTTTTTGAGAAAAAATATGTGCATCGCACAATAACATACATATTTTCAGCTAAAAGTATGGCATAATTTGGTTTATTTTCATTTTCTCGGAAACTAGTAGGCCTAGAATTAAGATTTTTGGTTTAAAATGTTCGTAATGAATGCCTCTACAAATCTTGTTACGGTCAAAACCACGCCAGACTTACCGTTTTTGAGAAAAAATATGTGCATCGCACGATAACATACATATTTTTACATATTTTCAGCTAAAAGTATGGCATAATTTGGTTTATTTTCATTTTCTCGGAAACTAGTAGGCCTAGAACTAAGATTTTTGGTTTAAAATGTTCGTAATGAATGCCTCTACAAATCTTGTTATGGTCAAAACCACGCCAGACTTACCGTTTTTGAGAAAAAATATGTGCATCGCACAATAACATACATATTTTTACATATTTTCAGCTAAAAGTATGGCATAATTTGGTTTATTTTCATTTTCTCGGAAACTAGTAGGCCTAGAATTAAGATTTTTGGTTTAAAATGTTCGTAATGAATGCCTCTACAAATCTTGTTATGGTCAAAACCACGCCAGACTTACCGTTTTTGAGAAAAAATATGTGCATCGCACAATAACATACATATTTTCAGCAAAAAATATGTGCATCGCACAATAACATACATATTTTCAGCTAAAAGTATGGCATAATTTGGTTTATTTTCATTTTCTCGGAAACTAGTAGGCCTAGAATTAAGATTTTTGATTTAAAATGTTCGTAATGAATGCCTCTACAAATCTTGTTATGGTCAAAACCACGCCAGTCTTACCGTTTTTGAGAAAAAATATGTGCATCGCACAATAACATACATATTTTTACATATTTTCAGCTAAAAGTATGGCATAATTTGGTTTATTTTCATTTTCTCGGAAACTAGTAGGCCTAGAATTAAGATTTTTGGTTTAAAATGTTCGTAATGAATGCCTCTACAAATCTTGTTATGGTCAAAACCACGCCAGACTTACCGTTTTTGAGAAAATATATGTGCATCGCACAATAACATACATATTTTCAGCTAAAAGTATGGCATAATTTGGTTTATTTTCATTTTCTCGGAAACTAGTAGGCCTAGAATTAAGATTTTTGGTTTAAAATGTTCGTAATGAATGCCTCTACAAATCTTGTTATGGTCAAAACCACGCCAGTTTAAAATGTTCGTAATGAATGCCTCTACAAATCTTGTTATGGTCAAAACCACGCCAGACTTACCGTTTTTGAGAAAAAATATGTGCATCGCACAATAACATACATATTTTTACATATTTTCAGCTAAAAGTATGGCATAATTTGGTTTATTTTCATTTTCTCGGAAACTAGTAGGCCTAGAATTAAGATTTTTGGTTTAAAATGTTCGTAATGAATGACTTTACAAATCTTGTTATGGTCAAAACCACGCCAGACTTACCGTTTTTGAGAAAACATATGTGCATCGCACAATAACATACATATTTTTACATATTTTCAGCTAAAAGTATGGCATAATTTGGTTTATTTTCATTTTCT
Organism: Myathropa florea; assembly: GCA_930367185.1. Classification (NCBI taxonomy): domain Eukaryota; kingdom Metazoa; phylum Arthropoda; class Insecta; order Diptera; family Syrphidae; genus Myathropa; species Myathropa florea. The sequence goes on along the minus strand of CAKNEX010000122.1, from coordinate 394,196 downwards.
CGGAAACTAGTAGGCCTAGAATTAAGATTTTTGGTTTAAAATGTTCGTAATGAATGCCTCTACAAATCTTGTTATGGTCAAAACCACGCCAGACTTACCGTTTTTGAGAAAAAATATGTGCATCGCACAATAACATACATATTTTCAGCTAAAAGTATGGCATAATTTGGTTTATTTTCATTTTCTCGGAAACTAGTAGGCCTAGAATTAAGATTTTTGGTTTAAAATGTTCGTAATGAATGCCTCTACAAATCTTGTTATGGTCAAAACCACGCCAGACTTACCGTTTTTGAGAAAAAATATGTGCATCGCACAATAACATACATATTTTCAGCTAAAAGTATGGCATAATTTGGTTTATTTTCATTTTCTCGGAAACTAGTAGGCCTAGAATTAAGATTTTTGGTTTAAAATGTTCGTAATGAATGCCTCTACAAATCTTGTTATGGTCAAAACCACGCCAGACTTACCGTTTTTGAGAAAAAATATGTGCATCGCACAATAACATACATATTTTCAGCTAAAAGTATGGCATAATTTGGTTTATTTTCATTTTCTCGGAAACTAGTAGGCCTAGAATTAAGATTTTTGGTTTAAAATGTTCGTAATGAATGCCTCTACAAATCTTGTTACGGTCAAAACCACGCCAGACTTACCGTTTTTGAGAAAAAATATGTGCATCGCACGATAACATACATATTTTTACATATTTTCAGCTAAAAGTATGGCATAATTTGGTTTATTTTCATTTTCTCGGAAACTAGTAGGCCTAGAACTAAGATTTTTGGTTTAAAATGTTCGTAATGAATGCCTCTACAAATCTTGTTATGGTCAAAACCACGCCAGACTTACCGTTTTTGAGAAAAAATATGTGCATCGCACAATAACATACATATTTTTACATATTTTCAGCTAAAAGTATGGCATAATTTGGTTTATTTTCATTTTCTCGGAAACTAGTAGGCCTAGAATTAAGATTTTTGGTTTAAAATGTTCGTAATGAATGCCTCTACAAATCTTGTTATGGTCAAAACCACGCCAGACTTACCGTTTTTGAGAAAAAATATGTGCATCGCACAATAACATACATATTTTCAGCTAAAAGTATGGCATAATTTGGTTTATTTTCATTTTCTCGGAAACTAGTAGGCCTAGAATTAAGATTTTTGGTTTAAAATGTTCGTAATGAATGCCTCTACAAATCTTGTTATGGTCAAAACCACGCCAGACTTACCGTTTTTGAGAAAATATATGTGCATCGCACAATAACATACATATTTTCAGCTAAAAGTATGGCATAATTTGGTTTATTTTCATTTTCTCGGAAACTAGTAGGCCTAGAATTAAGATTTTTGGTTTAAAATGTTCGTAATGAATGCCTCTACAAATCTTGTTAAGGTCAAAACCACGCCAGACTTACCGTTTTTGAGAAAAAATATGTGCATCGCACGATAACATACATATTTTTACATATTTTCAGCTAAAAGTATGGCATAATTTGGTTTATTTTCATTTTCTCGGAAACTAGTAGGCCTAGAACTAAGATTTTTGGTTTAAAATGTTCGTAATGAATGCCTCTACAAATCTTGTTATGGTCAAAACCACGCCAGACTTACCGTTTTTGAGAAAAAATATGTGCATCGCACAATAACATACATATTTTTACATATTTTCAGCTAAAAGTATGGCATAATTTGGTTTATTTTCATTTTCTCGGAAACTAGTAGGCCTAGAATTAAGATTTTTGGTTTAAAATGTTCGTAATGAATGCCTCTACAAATCTTGTTATGGTCAAAACCACGCCAGACTTACCGTTTTTGAGAAAAAATATGTGCATCGCACAATAACATACATATTTTCAGCTAAAAGTATGGCATAATTTGGTTTATTTTCATTTTCTCGGAAACTAGTAGGCCTAGAATTAAGATTTTTGGTTTAAAATGTTCGTAATGAATGCCTCTACAAATCTTGTTATGGTCAAAACCACGCCAGACTTACCGTTTTTGAGAAAAAATATGTGCATCGCACAATAACATACATATTTTTACATATTTTCAGCTAAAAGTATGGCATAATTTGGTTTATTTTCATTTTCTCGGAAACTAGTAGGCCTAGAATTAAGATTTTTGGTTTAAAATGTTCGTAATGAATGCCTCTACAAATCTTGTTATGGTCAAAACCACGCCAGACTTACCGTTTTTGAGAAAAAATATGTGCATCGCACAATAACATACATATTTTTAAATATTTTCAGCTAAAAGTATGGCATAATTTGGTTTATTTTCATTTTCTCGGAAACTAGTAGGCCTAGAATTAAGATTTTTAGTTTAAAATGTTCGTAATGAATGCCTCTACAAATCTTGTTAAGGTCAAAACCACGCCAGACTTACCGTTTTTGAGAAAAAATATGTGCATCGCACGATAACATACATATTTTTACATATTTTCAGCTAAAAGTATGGCATAATTTGGTTTATTTTCATTTTCTCGGAAACTAGTAGGCCTAGAATTAAGATTTTTGGTTTAAAATGTTCGTAATGAATGCCTCTACAAATCTTGTTATGGTCAAAACCACGCCAGACTTACCGTTTTTGAGAAAAAATATGTGCATCGCACAATAACATACATATTTTTACATATTTTCAGCTAAAAGTATGGCATAATTTGGTTTATTTTCATTTTCTCGGAAACTAGTAGGCCTAGAATTAAGATTTTTGGTTTAAAATGTTCGTAATGAATGACTTTACAAATCTTGTTATGGTCAAAACCACGCCAGACTTACCGTTTTTGAGAAAACATATGTGCATCGCACAATAACATACATATTTTTACATATTTTCAGCTAAAAGTATGGCATAATTTGGTTTATTTTCATTTTCTCGGAAACTAGTAGGCCTAGAATTAAGATTTTTGGTTTAAAATGTTCGTAATGAATGCCTCTACAAATCTTGTTATGGTCAAAACCACGCCAGACTTACCGTTTTTGAGAAAAAATATGTGCATCGCACAATAACATACATATTTTCAGCTAAAAGTATGGCATAATTTGGTTTATTTTCATTTTCTCGGAAACTAGTAGGCCTAGAATTAAGATTTTTTGTTTAAAATGTTCGTAATGAATGCCTCTACAAATCTTGTTATGGTCAAAACCACGCCAGACTTACCGTTTTTGAGAAAAAATATGTGCATCGCACAATAACATACATATTTTCAGCTAAAAGTATGGCATAATTTGGTTTATTTTCATTTTCTCGGAAACTAGTAGGCCTAGAATTAAGATTTTTGGTTTAAAATGTTCGTAATGAATGCCTCTACAAATCTTGTTATGGTCAAAACCACGCCAGACTTACCGTTTTTGAGAAAAAATATGTGCATCGCACAATAACATACATATTTTTACATATTTTCAGCTAAAAGTATGGCATAATTTGGTTTATTTTCATTTTCTCGGAAACTAGTAGGCCTAGAATTAAGATTTTTGGTTTAAAATGTTCGTAATGAATGACTTTACAAATCTTGTTATGGTCAAAACCACGCCAGACTTACCGTTTTTGAGAAAATATATGTGCATCGCACAATAACATACATATTTTCAGCTAAAAGTATGGCATAATTTGGTTTATTTTCATTTTCTCGGAAACTAGTAGGCCTAGAATTAAGATTTTTGGTTTAAAATGTTCGTAATGAATGACTTTACAAATCTTGTTATGGTCAAAACCACGCCAGACTTACCGTTTTTGTGAAAACATATGTGCATCGCACAATAACATACATATTTTTACATATTTTCAGCTAAAAGTATGGCATAATTTGGTTTATTTTCATTTTCTCGGAAACTAGTAGGCCTAGAATTAAGATTTTTGGTTTAAAATGTTCGTAATGAATGCCTCTACAAATCTTGTTATGGTCAAAACCACGCCAGACTTACCGTTTTTGAGAAAAAATATGTGCATCGCACAATAACATACATATTTTCAGCTAAAAGTATGGCATAATTTGGTTTATTTTCATTTTCTCGGAAACTAGTAGGCCTAGAATTAAGATTTTTGGTTTAAAATGTTCGTAATGAATGCCTCTACAAATCTTGTTATGGTCAAAACCACGCCAGACTTACCGTTTTTGAGAAAAAATATGTGCATCGCACAATAACATACATATTTTCAGCTAAAAGTATGGCATAATTTGGTTTATTTTCATTTTCTCGGAAACTAGTAGGCCTAGAATTAAGATTTTTGGTTTAAAATGTTCGTAATGAATGCCTCTACAAATCTTGTTATGGTCAAAACCACGCCAGACTTACCGTTTTTGAGAAAAAATATGTGCATCGCACAATAACATACATATTTTTACATATTTTCAGCTAAAAGTATGGCATAATTTGGTTTATTTTCATTTTCTCGGAAACTAGTAGGCCTAGAATTAAGATTTTTGGTTTAAAATGTTCGTAATGAATGCCTCTACAAATCTTGTTATGGTCAAAACCACGCCAGACTTACCGTTTTTGAGAAAATATATGTGCATCGAAGAATAACATACATATTTTCAGCTAAAAGTATGGCATAATTTGGTTTATTTTCATTTTCTCGGAAACTAGTAGGCCTAGAATTAAGATTTTTGGTTTAAAATGTTCGTAATGAATGCCTCTACAAATCTTGTTAAGGTCAAAACCACGCCAGACTTACCGTTTTTGAGAAAAAATATGTGCATCGCACGATAACATACATATTTTTACATATTTTCAGCTAAAAGTATGGCATAATTTGGTTTATTTTCATTTTCTCGGAAACTAGTAGGCCTAGAATTAAGATTTTTGGTTTAAAATGTTCGTAATGAATGCCTCTACAAATCTTGTTATGGTCAAAACCACGCCAGACTTACCGTTTTTGAGAAAAAATATGTGCATCGCACAATAACATACATATTTTTACATATTTTCAGCTAAAAGTATGGCATAATTTGGTTTATTTTCATTTTCTCGGAAACTAGTAGGCCTAGAATTAAGATTTTTGGTTTAAAATGTTCGTAATGAATGCCTCTACAAATCTTGTTATGGTCAAAACCACGCCAGACTTACCGTTTTTGAGAAAATATATGTGCATCGCACAATAACATACATATTTTCAGCTAAAAGTATGGCATAATTTGGTTTATTTTCATTTTCTCGGAAACTAGTAGGCCTAGAATTAAGATTTTTGGTTTAAAATGTTCGTAATGAATGACTTTACAAATCTTGTTATGGTCAAAACCACGCCAGACTTACCGTTTTTGAGAAAACATATGTGCATCGCACAATAACATACATATTTTTACATATTTTCAGCTAAAAGTATGGCATAATTTGGTTTATTTTCATTTTCTCTTAAATTAAATCATTAAGATTTTTGGTTTAAAATGTTCGTAATGAATGCCTCTACAAATCTTGTTATGGTCAAAACCACGCCAGACTTACCGTTTTTGAGAAAAAATATGTGCATCGCACAATAACATACATATTTTCAGCTAAAAGTATGGCATAATTTGGTTTATTTTCATTTTCTCGGAAACTAGTAGGCCTAGAATTAAGATTTTTGGTTTAAAATGTTCGTAATGAATGCCTCTACAAATCTTGTTATGGTCAAAACCACGCCAGACTTACCGTTTTTGAGAAAAAATATGTGCATCGCACAATAACATACATATTTTTACATATTTTCAGCTAAAAGTATGGCATAATTTGGTTTATTTTCATTTTCTCGGAAACTAGTAGGCCTAGAATTAAGATTTTTGGTTTAAAATGTTCGTAATGAATGCCTCTACAAATCTTGTTATGGTCAAAACCACGCCAGACTTACCGTTTTTGAGAAAATATATGTGCATCGCACAATAACATACATATTTTCAGCTAAAAGTATGGCATAATTTGGTTTATTTTCATTTTCTCGGAAACTAGTAGGCCTAGAATTAAGATTTTTGGTTTAAAATGTTCGTAATGAATGCCTCTACAAATCTTGTTAAGGTCAAAACCACGCCAGACTTACCGTTTTTGAGAAAAAATATGTGCATCGCACGATAACATACATATTTTTACATATTTTCAGCTAAAAGTATGGCATAATTTGGTTTATTTTCATTTTCTCGGAAACTAGTAGGCCTAGAACTAAGATTTTTGGTTTAAAATGTTCGTAATGAATGCCTCTACAAATCTTGTTATGGTCAAAACCACGCCAGACTTACCGTTTTTGAGAAAAAATATGTGCATCGCACAATAACATACATATTTTTACATATTTTCAGCTAAAAGTATGGCATAATTTGGTTTATTTTCATTTTCTCGGAAACTAGTAGGCCTAGAATTAAGATTTTTGGTTTAAAATGTTCGTAATAAATGCCTCTACAAATCTTGTTATGGTCAAAACCACGCCAGACTTACCGTTTTTGAGAAAAAATATGTGGATCGCACAATAACATACATATTTTCAGCTAAAAGTATGGCATAATTTGGTTTATTTTCATTTTCTCGGAAACTAGTAGGCCTAGAATTAAGATTTTTGGTTTAAAATGTTCGTAATGAATGCCTCTACAAATCTTGTTATGGTCAAAACCACGCCAGACTTACCGTTTTTGAGAAAAAATATGTGCATCGCACAATAACATACATATTTTCAGCTAAAAGTATGGCATAATTTGGTTTATTTTCATTTTCTCGGAAACTAGTAGGCCTAGAATTAAGATTTTTGGTTTAAAATGTTCGTAATGAATGCCTCTACAAATCTTGTTATGGTCAAAACCACGCCAGACTTACCGTTTTTGAGAAAAAATATGTGCATCGCACAATAACATACATATTTTTACATATTTTCAGCTAAAAGTATGGCATAATTTGGTTTATTTTCATTTTCTCGGAAACTAGTAGGCCTAGAATTAAGATTTTTGGTTTAAAATGTTCGTAATGAATGCCTCTACAAATCTTGTTATGGTCAAAACCACGCCAGACTTACCGTTTTTGAGAAAATATATGTGCATCGCACAATAACATACATATTTTCAGCTAAAAGTATGGCATAATTTGGTTTATTTTCATTTTCTCGGAAACTAGTAGGCCTAGAATTAAGATTTTTGGTTTAAAATGTTCGTAATGAATGCCTCTACAAATCTTGTTAAGGTCAAAACCACGCCAGACTTACCGTTTTTGAGAAAAAATATGTGCATCGCACGATAACATACATATTTTTACATATTTTCAGCTAAAAGTATGGCATAATTTGGTTTATTTTCATTTTCTCGGAAACTAGTAGGCCTAGAATTAAGATTTTTGGTTTAAAATGTTCGTAATGAATGACTTTACAAATCTTGTTATGGTCAAAACCACGCCAGACTTACCGTTTTTGAGAAAACATATGTGCATCGCACAATAACATACATATTTTTACATATTTTCAGCTAAAAGTATGGCATAATTTGGTTTATTTTCATTTTCTCGGAAACTAGTAGGCCTAGAATTAAGATTTTTGGTTTAAAATGTTCGTAATGAATGCCTCTACAAATCTTGTTATGGTCAAAACCACGCCAGACTTACCGTTTTTGAGAAAAAATATGTGCATCGCACAATAACATACATATTTTCAGCTAAAAGTATGGCATAATTTGGTTTATTTTCATTTTCTCGGAAACTAGTAGGCCTAGAATTAAGATTTTTGGTTTAAAATGTTCGTAATGAATGCCTCTACAAATCTTGTTATGGTCAAAACCACGCCAGACTTACCGTTTTTGAGAAAAAATATGTGCATCGCACAATAACATACATATTTTCAGCTAAAAGTATGGCATAATTTGGTTTATTTTCATTTTCTCGGAAACTAGTAGGCCTAGAATTAAGATTTTTGGTTTAAAATGTTCGTAATGAATGCCTCTACAAATCTTGTTATGGTCAAAACCACGCCAGACTTACCGTTTTTGAGAAAAAATATGTGCATCGCACAATAACATACATATTTTTACATATTTTCAGCTAAAAGTATGGCATAATTTGGTTTATTTTCATTTTCTCGGAAACTAGTAGGCCTAGAATTAAGATTTTTGGTTTAAAATGTTCGTAATGAATGCCTCTACAAATCTTGTTATGGTCAAAACCACGCCAGACTTACCGTTTTTGAGAAAATATATGTGCATCGCACAATAACATACATATTTTCAGCTAAAAGTATGGCATAATTTGGTTTATTTTCATTTTCTCGGAAACTAGTAGGCCTAGAATTAAGATTTTTGGTTTAAAATGTTCGTAATGAATGACTTTACAAATCTTGTTATGGTCAAAACCACGCCAGACTTACCGTTTTTGTGAAAACATATGTGCATCGCACAATAACATACATATTTTTACATATTTTCAGCTAAAAGTATGGCATAATTTGGTTTATTTTCATTTTCTCGGAAACTAGTAGGCCTAGAATTAAGATTTTTGGTTTAAAATGTTCGTAATGAATGCCTCTACAAATCTTGTTATGGTCAAAACCACGCCAGACTTACCGTTTTTGAGAAAAAATATGTGCATCGCACAATAACATACATATTTTCAGCTAAAAGTATGGCATAATTTGGTTTATTTTCATTTTCTCGGAAACTAGTAGGCCTAGAATTAAGATTTTTGGTTTAAAATGTTCGTAATGAATGCCTCTACAAATCTTGTTATGGTCAAAACCACGCCAGACTTACCGTTTTTGAGAAAAAATATGTGCATCGCACAATAACATACATATTTTTACATATTTTCAGCTAAAAGTATGGCATAATTTGGTTTATTTTCATTTTCTCGGAAACTAGTAGGCCTAGAATTAAGATTTTTGGTTTAAAATGTTCGTAATGAATGCCTCTACAAATCTTGTTATGGTCAAAACCACGCCAGACTTACCGTTTTTGAGAAAATATATGTGCATCGCACAATAACATACATATTTTCAGCTAAAAGTATGGCATAATTTGGTTTATTTTCATTTTCTCGGAAACTAGTAGGCCTAGAATTAAGATTTTTGGTTTAAAATGTTCGTAATGAATGCCTCTACAAATCTTGTTAAGGTCAAAACCACGCCAGACTTACCGTTTTTGAGAAAAAATATGTGCATCGCACGATAACATACATATTTTTACATATTTTCAGCTAAAAGTATGGCATAATTTGGTTTATTTTCATTTTCTCGGAAACTAGTAGGCCTAGAATTAAGATTTTTGGTTTAAAATGTTCGTAATGAATGCCTCTACAAATCTTGTTATGGTCAAAACCACGCCAGACTTACCGTTTTTGAGAAAAAATATGTGCATCGCACAATAACATACATATTTTTACATATTTTCAGCTAAAAGTATGGCATAATTTGGTTTATTTTCATTTTCTCGGAAACTAGTAGGCCTAGAATTAAGATTTTTGGTTTAAAATGTTCGTAATGAATGCCTCTACAAATCTTGTTATGGTCAAAACCACGCCAGACTTACCGTTTTTGAGAAAATATATGTGCATCGCACAATAACATACATATTTTCAGCTAAAAGTATGGCATAATTTGGTTTATTTTCATTTTCTCGGAAACTAGTAGGCCTAGAATTAAGATTTTTGGTTTAAAATGTTCGTAATGAATGACTTTACAAATCTTGTTATGGTCAAAACCACGCCAGACTTACCGTTTTTGAGAAAACATATGTGCATCGCACAATAACATACATATTTTTACATATTTTCAGCTAAAAGTATGGCATAATTTGGTTTATTTTCATTTTCTCTTAAATTAAATCATTAAGATTTTTGGTTTAAAATGTTCGTAATGAATGCCTCTACAAATCTTGTTATGGTCAAAACCACGCCAGACTTACCGTTTTTGAGAAAAAATATGTGCATCGCACAATAACATACATATTTTCAGCTAAAAGTATGGCATAATTTGGTTTATTTTCATTTTCTCGGAAACTAGTAGGCCTAGAATTAAGATTTTTGGTTTAAAATGTTCGTAATGAATGCCTCTACAAATCTTGTTATGGTCAAAACCACGCCAGACTTACCGTTTTTGAGAAAAAATATGTGCATCGCACAATAACATACATATTTTTACATATTTTCAGCTAAAAGTATGGCATAATTTGGTTTATTTTCATTTTCTCGGAAACTAGTAGGCCTAGAATTAAGATTTTTGGTTTAAAATGTTCGTAATGAATGCCTCTACAAATCTTGTTATGGTCAAAACCACGCCAGACTTACCGTTTTTGAGAAAATATATGTGCATCGCACAATAACATACATATTTTCAGCTAAAAGTATGGCATAATTTGGTTTATTTTCATTTTCTCGGAAACTAGTAGGCCTAGAATTAAGATTTTTGGTTTAAAATGTTCGTAATGAATGCCTCTACAAATCTTGTTAAGGTCAAAACCACGCCAGACTTACCGTTTTTGAGAAAAAATATGTGCATCGCACGATAACATACATATTTTTACATATTTTCAGCTAAAAGTATGGCATAATTTGGTTTATTTTCATTTTCTCGGAAACTAGTAGGCCTAGAACTAAGATTTTTGGTTTAAAATGTTCGTAATGAATGCCTCTACAAATCTTGTTATGGTCAAAACCACGCCAGACTTACCGTTTTTGAGAAAAAATATGTGCATCGCACAATAACATACATATTTTTACATATTTTCAGCTAAAAGTATGGCATAATTTGGTTTATTTTCATTTTCTCGGAAACTAGTAGGCCTAGAATTAAGATTTTTGGTTTAAAATGTTCGTAATAAATGCCTCTACAAATCTTGTTATGGTCAAAACCACGCCAGACTTACCGTTTTTGAGAAAAAATATGTGGATCGCACAATAACATACATATTTTCAGCTAAAAGTATGGCATAATTTGGTTTATTTTCATTTTCTCGGAAACTAGTAGGCCTAGAATTAAGATTTTTGGTTTAAAATGTTCGTAATGAATGCCTCTACAAATCTTGTTATGGTCAAAACCACGCCAGACTTCCTGTTTTTGAGAAAAAATATGTGCATCGCACAATAACATACATATTTTCAGCTAAAAGTATGGCATAATTTGGTTTATTTTCATTTTCTCGGAAACTAGTAGGCCTAGAATTAAGATTTTTGGTTTAAAATGTTCGTAATGAATGCCTCTACAAATCTTGTTATGTTCAAAACCACGCCAGACTTACCGTTTTTGAGAAAAAATATGTGCATCGCACAATAACATACATATTTTTACATATTTTCAGCTAAAAGTATGGCATAATTTGGTTTATTTTCATTTTCTCGGAAACTAGTAGGCCTAGAATTAAGATTTTTGGTTTAAAATGTTCGTAATGAATGCCTCTACAAATCTTGTTATGGTCAAAACCACGCCAGACTTACCGTTTTTGAGAAAAAATATGTGCATCGCACAATAACATACATATTTTCAGCTAAAAGTATGGCATAATTTGGTTTATTTTCATTTTCTCGGAAACTAGTAGGCCTAGAATTAAGATTTTTGGTTTAAAATGTTCGTAATGAATGCCTCTACAAATCTTGTTAAGGTCAAAACCACGCCAGACTTACCGTTTTTGAGAAAAAATATGTGCATCGCACGATAACATACATATTTTTACATATTTTCAGCTAAAAGTATGGCATAATTTGGTTTATTTTCATTTTCTCGGAAACTAGTAGGCCTAGAACTAAGATTTTTGGTTTAAAATGTTCGTAATGAATGCCTCTACAAATCTTGTTATGGTCAAAACCACGCCAGACTTACCGTTTTTGAGAAAAAATATGTGCATCGCACAATAACATACATATTTTTACATATTTTCAGCTAAAAGTATGGCATAATTTGGTTTATTTTCATTTTCTCGGAAACTAGTAGGCCTAGAATTAAGATTTTTGGTTTAAAATGTTCGTAATAAATGCCTCTACAAATCTTGTTATGGTCAAAACCACGCCAGACTTACCGTTTTTGAGAAAAAATTTGTGGATCGCACAATAACATACATATTTTCAGCTAAAAGTATGGCATAATTTGGTTTATTTTCATTTTCTCGGAAACTAGTAGGCCTAGAATTAAGATTTTTGGTTTAAAATGTTCGTAATGAATGCCTCTACAAATCTTGTTATGGTCAAAACCACGCCAGACTTACCGTTTTTGAGAAAAAATATGTGGATCGCACAATAACATACATATTTTCAGCTAAAAGTATGGCATAATTTGGTTTATTTTCATTTTCTCGGAAACTAGTAGGCCTAGAATTAAGATTTTTGGTTTAAAATGTTCGTAATGAATGCCTCTACAAATCTTGTTATGGTCAAAACCACGCCAGACTTCCTGTTTTTGAGAAAAAATATGTGCATCGCACAATAACATACATATTTTCAGCTAAAAGTATGGCATAATTTGGTTTATTTTCATTTTCTCGGAAACTAGTAGGCCTAGAATTAAGATTTTTGGTTTAAAATGTTCGTAATGAATGCCTCTACAAATCTTGTTATGTTCAAAACCACGCCAGACTTACCGTTTTTGAGAAAAAATATGTGCATCGCACAATAACATACATATTTTTACATATTTTCAGCTAAAAGTATGGCATAATTTGGTTTATTTTCATTTTCTCGGAAACTAGTAGGCCTAGAATTAAGATTTTTGGTTTAAAATGTTCGTAATGAATGCCTCTACAAATCTTGTTATGGTCAAAACCACGCCAGACTTACCGTTTTTGAGAAAAAATATGTGCATCGCACAATAACATACATATTTTCAGCTAAAAGTATGGCATAATTTGGTTTATTTTCATTTTCTCGGAAACTAGTAGGCCTAGAATTAAGATTTTTGGTTTAAAATGTTCGTAATGAATGCCTCTACAAATCTTGTTAAGGTCAAAACCACGCCAGACTTACCGTTTTTGAGAAAAAATATGTGCATCGCACAATAACATACATATTTTTACATATTTTCAGCTAAAAGTATGGCATAATTTGGTTTATTTTCATTTTCTCGGAAACTAGTAGGCCTAGAACTAAGATTTTTGGTTTAAAATGTTCGTAATGAATGCCTCTACAAATCTTGTTATGGTCAAAACCACGCCAGACTTACCGTTTTTGAGAAAAAATATGTGCATCGCACAATAACATACATATTTTTACATATTTTCAGCTAAAAGTATGGCATAATTTGGTTTATTTTCATTTTCTCGGAAACTAGTAGGCCTAGAATTAAGATTTTTGGTTTAAAATGTTCGTAATAAATGCCTCTACAAATCTTGTTATGGTCAAAACCACGCCAGACTTACCGTTTTTGAGAAAAAATATGTGGATCGCACAATAACATACATATTTTCAGCTAAAAGTATGGCATAATTTGGTTTATTTTCATTTTCTCGGAAACTAGTAGGCCTAGAATTAAGATTTTTGGTTTAAAATGTTCGTAATGAATGCCTCTACAAATCTTGTTATGGTCAAAACCACGCCAGACTTACCGTTTTTGAGAAAAAATATGTGCATCGCACAATAACATACATATTTTCAGCTAAAAGTATGGCATAATTTGGTTTATTTTCATTTTCTCGGAAACTAGTAGGCCTAGAATTAAGATTTTTGGTTTAAAATGTTCGTTTTGAATGCCTCTACAAATCTTGTTATGGTCAAAACCACGCCAGACTTACCGTTTTTGAGAAAATATATGTGCATCGCACAATAACATACATATTTTCAGCTAAAAGTATGGCATAATTTGGTTTATTTTCATTTTCTCGGAAACTAGTAGGCCTAGAATTAAGATTTTTGGTTTAAAATGTTCGTAATGAATGCCTCTACAAATCTTGTTAAGGTCAAAACCACGCCAGACTTACCGTTTTTGAGAAAAAATATGTGCATCGCACGATAACATACATATTTTTACATATTTTCAGCTAAAAGTATGGCATAATTTGGTTTATTTTCATTTTCTCGGAAACTAGTAGGCCTAGAATTAAGATTTTTGGTTTAAAATGTTCGTAATGAATGACTTTACAAATCTTGTTATGGTCAAAACCACGCCAGACTTACCGTTTTTGAAAAAACATATGTGCATCGCACAATAACATACATATTTTTACATATTTTCAGCTAAAAGTATGGCATAATTTGGTTTATTTTCATTTTCTCTTAAATTAAATCATTAAGATTTTTGGTTTAAAATGTTCGTAATGAATGCCTCTACAAATCTTGTTATGGTCAAAACCACGCCAGACTTACCGTTTTTGAGAAAAAATATGTGCATCGCACAATAACATACATATTTTCAGCTAAAAGTATGGCATAATTTGGTTTATTTTCATTTTCTCGGAAACTAGTAGGCCTAGAATTAAGATTTTTGGTTTAAAATGTTCGTAATGAATGCCTCTACAAATCTTGTTATGGTCAAAACCACGCCAGACTTACCGTTTTTGAGAAAAAATATGTGCATCGCACAATAACATACATATTTTTACATATTTTCAGCTAAAAGTATGGCATAATTTGGTTTATTTTCATTTTCTCGGAAACTAGTAGGCCTAGAATTAAGATTTTTGGTTTAAAATGTTCGTAATGAATGCCTCTACAAATCTTGTTATGGTCAAAACCACGCCAGACTTACCGTTTTTGAGAAAATATATGTGCATCGCACAATAACATACATATTTTCAGCTAAAAGTATGGCATAATTTGGTTTATTTTCATTTTCTCGGAAACTAGTAGGCCTAGAATTAAGATTTTTGGTTTAAAATGTTCGTAATGAATGCCTCTACAAATCTTGTTAAGGTCAAAACCACGCCAGACTTACCGTTTTTGAGAAAAAATATGTGCATCGCACGATAACATACATATTTTTACATATTTTCAGCTAAAAGTATGGCATAATTTGGTTTATTTTCATTTTCTCGGAAACTAGTAGGCCTAGAACTAAGATTTTTGGTTTAAAATGTTCGTAATGAATGCCTCTACAAATCTTGTTATGGTCAAAACCACACCAGACTTACCGTTTTTGAGAAAAAATATGTGCATCGCACAATAACATACATATTTTTACATATTTTCAGCTAAAAGTATGGCATAATTTGGTTTATTTTCATTTTCTCGGAAACTAGTAGGCCTAGAATTAAGATTTTTGGTTTAAAATGTTCGTAATAAATGCCTCTACAAATCTTGTTATGGTCAAAACCACGCCAGACTTACCGTTTTTGAGAAAAAATATGTGGATCGCACAATAACATACATATTTTCAGCTAAAAGTATGGCATAATTTGGTTTATTTTCATTTTCTCGGAAACTAGTAGGCCTAGAATTAAGATTTTTGGTTTAAAATGTTCGTAATGAATGCCTCTACAAATCTTGTTATGGTCAAAACCACGCCAGACTTACCGTTTTTGAGAAAAAATATGTGCATCGCACAATAACATACATATTTTCAGCTAAAAGTATGGCATAATTTGGTTTATTTTCATTTTCTCGGAAACTAGTAGGCCTAGAATTAAGATTTTTGGTTTAAAATGTTCGTAATGAATGCCTCTACAAATCTTGTTATGGTCAAAACCACGCCAGACTTACCGTTTTTGAGAAAAAATATGTGCATCGCACAATAACATACATATTTTTACATATTTTCAGCTAAAAGTATGGCATAATTTGGTTTATTTTCATTTTCTCGGAAACTAGTAGGCCTAGAATTAAGATTTTTGGTTTAAAATGTTCGTAATGAATGCCTCTACAAATCTTGTTATGGTCAAAACCACGCCAGACTTACCGTTTTTGAGAAAATATATGTGCATCGCACAATAACATACATATTTTCAGCTAAAAGTATGGCATAATTTGGTTTATTTTCATTTTCTCGGAAACTAGTAGGCCTAGAATTAAGATTTTTGGTTTAAAATGTTCGTAATGAATGCCTCTACAAATCTTGTTAAGGTCAAAACCACGCCAGACTTACCGTTTTTGAGAAAAAATATGTGCATCGCACGATAACATACATATTTTTACATATTTTCAGCTAAAAGTATGGCATAATTTGGTTTATTTTCATTTTCTCGGAAACTAGTAGGCCTAGAATTAAGATTTTTGGTTTAAAATGTTCGTAATGAATGCCTCTACAAATCTTGTTATGGTCAAAACCACGCCAGACTTACCGTTTTTGAGAAAAAATATGTGCATCGCACAATAACATACATATTTTTACATATTTTCAGCTAAAAGTATGGCATAATTTGGTTTATTTTCATTTTCTCGGAAACTAGTAGGCCTAGAATTAAGATTTTTGGTTTAAAATGTTCGTAATGAATGCCTCTACAAATCTTGTTATGGTCAAAACCACGCCAGACTTACCGTTTTTGAGAAAATATATGTGCATCGCACAATAACATACATATTTTCAGCTAAAAGTATGGCATAATTTGGTTTATTTTCATTTTCTCGGAAACTAGTAGGCCTAGAATTAAGATTTTTGGTTTAAAATGTTCGTAATGAATGACTTTACAAATCTTGTTATGGTCAAAACCACGCCAGACTTACCGTTTTTGAGAAAACATATGTGCATCGCACAATAACATACATATTTTTACATATTTTCAGCTAAAAGTATGGCATAATTTGGTTTATTTTCATTTTCTCTTAAATTAAATCATTAAGATTTTTGGTTTAAAATGTTCGTAATGAATGCCTCTACAAATCTTGTTATGGTCAAAACCACGCCAGACTTACCGTTTTTGAGAAAAAATATGTGCATCGCACAATAACATACATATTTTCAGCTAAAAGTATGGCATAATTTGGTTTATTTTCATTTTCTCGGAAACTAGTAGGCCTAGAATTAAGATTTTTGGTTTAAAATGTTCGTAATGAATGCCTCTACAAATCTTGTTATGGTCAAAACCACGCCAGACTTACCGTTTTTGAGAAAAAATATGTGCATCGCACAATAACATACATATTTTTACATATTTTCAGCTAAAAGTATGGCATAATTTGGTTTATTTTCATTTTCTCGGAAACTAGTAGGCCTAGAATTAAGATTTTTGGTTTAAAATGTTCGTAATGAATGCCTCTACAAATCTTGTTATGGTCAAAACCACGCCAGACTTACCGTTTTTGAGAAAATATATGTGCATCGCACAATAACATACATATTTTCAGCTAAAAGTATGGCATAATTTGGTTTATTTTCATTTTCTCGGAAACTAGTAGGCCTAGAATTAAGATTTTTGGTTTAAAATGTTCGTAATGAATGCCTCTACAAATCTTGTTAAGGTCAAAACCACGCCAGACTTACCGTTTTTGAGAAAAAATATGTGCATCGCACGATAACATACATATTTTTACATATTTTCAGCTAAAAGTATGGCATAATTTGGTTTATTTTCATTTTCTCGGAAACTAGTAGGCCTAGAACTAAGATTTTTGGTTTAAAATGTTCGTAATGAATGCCTCTACAAATCTTGTTATGATCAAAACCACGCCAGACTTACCGTTTTTGAGAAAAAATATGTGCATCGCACAATAACATACATATTTTTACATATTTTCAGCTAAAAGTATGGCATAATTTGGTTTATTTTCATTTTCTCGGAAACTAGTAGGCCTAGAATTAAGATTTTTGGTTTAAAATGTTCGTAATAAATGCCTCTACAAATCTTGTTATGGTCAAAACCACGCCAGACTTACCGTTTTTGAGAAAAAATATGTGGATCGCACAATAACATACATATTTTCAGCTAAAAGTATGGCATAATTTGGTTTATTTTCATTTTCTCGGAAACTAGTAGGCCTAGAATTAAGATTTTTGGTTTAAAATGTTCGTAATGAATGCCTCTACAAATCTTGTTATGGTCAAAACCACGCCAGACTTACCGTTTTTGAGAAAAAATATGTGCATCGCACAATAACATACATATTTTCAGCTAAAAGTATGGCATAATTTGGTTTATTTTCATTTTCTCGGAAACTAGTAGGCCTAGAATTAAGATTTTTGGTTTAAAATGTTCGTAATGAATGCCTCTACAAATCTTGTTATGGTCAAAACCACGCCAGACTTACCGTTTTTGAGAAAAAATATGTGCATCGCACAATAACATACATATTTTTACATATTTTCAGCTAAAAGTATGGCATAATTTGGTTTATTTTCATTTTCTCGGAAACTAGTAGGCCTAGAATTAAGATTTTTGGTTTAAAATGTTCGTAATGAATGCCTCTACAAATCTTGTTATGGTCAAAACCACGCCAGACTTACCGTTTTTGAGAAAACATATGTGCATCGCACAATAACATACATATTTTCAGCTAAAAGTATGGCATAATTTGGTTTATTTTCATTTTCTCGGAAACTAGTAGGCCTAGAATTAAGATTTTTGGTTTAAAATGTTCGTAATGAATGCCTCTACAAATCTTGTTATGGTCAAAACCACGCCAGACTTACCGTTTTTGAGAAAAAATATGTGCATCGCACAATAACATACATATTTTCAGCTAAAAGTATGGCATAATTTGGTTTATTTTCATTTTCTCGGAAACTAGTAGGCCTAGAATTAAGATTTTTGGTTTAAAATGTTCGTAATGAATGCCTCTACAAATCTTGTTATGGTCAAAACCACGCCAGACTTACCGTTTTTGAGAAAAAATATGTGCATCGCACAATAACATACATATTTTTACATATTTTCAGCTAAAAGTATGGCATAATTTGGTTTATTTTCATTTTCTCGGAAACTAGTAGGCCTAGAATTAAGATTTTTGGTTTAAAATGTTCGTAATGAATGCCTCTACAAATCTTGTTATGGTCAAAACCACGCCAGACTTACCGTTTTTGAGAAAATATATGTGCATCGCACAATAACATACATATTTTCAGCTAAAAGTATGGCATAATTTGGTTTATTTTCATTTTCTCGGAAACTAGTAGGCCTAGAATTAAGATTTTAGGTTTAAAATGTTCGCTATGAATGCCTCTACAAATCTTGTTATGGTCAAAACCACGCCAGACTTACCGTTTTTGAGAAAAAATATGTGCATCGCACAATAACATACATATTTTCAGCTAAAAGTATGGCATAATTTGGTTTATTTTCATTTTCTCGGAAACTAGTAAGCCAAGAATTAAGATTTTTGGTTTAAAATGTTCGTAATGAATGCCTCTACAAATCTTGTTATGGTCAAAACCACGCCAGTCTTACCGTTTTTGAGAAAAAATATGTGCATCGCACAATAACATACATATTTTTACATATTTTCAGCTAAAAGTATGGCATAATTTGGTTTATTTTCATTTTCTCGGAAACTAGTAGGCCTAGAATTAAGATTTTTGGTTTAAAATGTTCGTAATGAATGCCTCTACAAATCTTGTTATGGTCAAAACCACGCCAGACTTACCGTTTTTGAGAAAATATATGTGCATCGCACAATAACATACATATTTTCAGCTAAAAGTATGGCATAATTTGGTTTATTTTCGTTTTCTCGGAAACTAGTAGGCCTAGAATTAAGATTTTTGGTTTAAAATGTTCGTAATGAATGCCTCTACAAATCTTGTTACGGTCAAAACCACGCCAGACTTACCGTTTTTGAGAAAAAATATGTGCATCGCACAATAACATACATATTTTCAGCTAAAAGTATGGCATAATTTGGTTTATTTTCATTTTCTCGGAAACTAGTAGGCCTAGAATTAAGATTTTTGGTTTAAAATGTTCGTAATGAATGCCTCTACAAATCTTGTTATGGTCAAAACCACGCCAGACTTACCGTTTTTGAGAAAAAATATGTGCATCGCACAATAACATACATATTTTTACATATTTTCAGCTAAAAGTATGGCATAATTTGGTTTATTTTCATTTTCTCGGAAACTAGTAGGCCTAGAATTAAGATTTTTGGTTTAAAATGTTCGTAATGAATGCCTCTTGCCAGACTTACCGTTTTTGAGAAAAATATGTGCATCGCACAATAACATACATATTTTTACATATTTTCAGCTAAAAGTATGGCATAATTTGGTTTATTTTCATTTTCTCGGAAACTAGTAGGCCTAGAATTAAGATTTTTGGTTTAAAATGTTCGTAATGAATGCCTCTACAAATCTTGTTATGGTCAAAACCACGCCAGACTTACCGTTTTTGAGAAAATATATGTGCATCGCACAATAACATACATATTTTCAGCTAAAAGTATGGCATAATTTGGTTTATTTTCATTTTCTCGGAAACTAGTAGGCCTAGAATTAAGATTTTTGGTTTAAAATGTTCGTAATGAATGCCTCTACAAATCTTGTTAAGGTCAAAACCACGCCAGACTTACCGTTTTTGAGAAAAAATATGTGCATCGCACGATAACATACATATTTTTACATATTTTCAGCTAAAAGGATGGCATAATTTGGTTTATTTTCATTTTCTCGGAAACTAGTAGGCCTAGAATTAAGATTTTTGGTTTAAAATGTTCGTAATGAATGCCTCTACAAATCTTGTTATGGTCAAAACCACGCCAGACTTACCGTTTTTGAGAAAAAATATGTGCATCGCACAATAACATACATATTTTTACATATTTTCAGCTAAAAGTATGGCATAATTTGGTTTATTTTCATTTTCTCGGAAACTAGTAGGCCTAGAATTAAGATTTTTGGTTTAAAATGTTCGTAATGAATGCCTCTACAAATCTTGTTATGGTCAAAACCACGCCAGACTTACCGTTTTTGAGAAAAAATATGTGCATCGCACAATAACATACATATTTTCAGCTAAAAGTATGGCATAATTTGGTTTATTTTCATTTTCTCGGAAACTAGTAGGCCTAGAATTAAGATTTTTGGTTTAAAATGTTCGTAATGAATGCCTCTACAAATCTTGTTATGGTCAAAACCACGCCAGACTTACCGTTTTTGAGAAAAAATATGTGCATCGCACAATAACATACATATTTTTACATATTTTCAGCTAAAAGTATGGCATAATTTGGTTTATTTTCATTTTCTCGGAAACTAGTAGGCCTAGAATTAAGATTTTTGGTTTAAAATGTTCGTAATGAATGCCTCTACAAATCTTGTTATGGTCAAAACCACGCCAGACTTACCGTTTTTGAGAAAAAATATGTGCATCGCACAATAACATACATATTTTCAGCTAAAAGTATGGCATAATTTGGTTTATTTTCATTTTCTCGGAAACTAGTAGGCCTAGAATTAAGATTTTTGGTTTAAAATGTTCGTAATGAATGCCTCTACAAATCTTGTTATGGTCAAAACCACGCCAGACTTACCGTTTTTGAGAAAAAATATGTGCATCGCACAATAACATACATATTTTCAGCTAAAAGTATGGCATAATTTGGTTTATTTTCATTTTCTCGGAAACTAGTAGGCCTAGAATTAAGATTTTTGGTTTAAAATGTTCGTAATGAATGCCTCTACAAATCTTGTTATGGTCAAAACCACGCCAGACTTACCGTTTTTGAGAAAAAATATGTGCATCGCACAATAACATACATATTTTTACATATTTTCAGCTAAAAGTATGGCATAATTTGGTTTATTTTCATTTTCTCGGAAACTAGTAGGCCTAGAATTAAGATTTTTGGTTTAAAATGTTCGTAATGAATGCCTCTACAAATCTTGTTATGGACAAAACCACGCCAGACTTACCGTTTTTGAGAAAATATATGTGCATCGCACAATAACATACATATTTTCAGCTAAAAGTATGGCATAATTTGGTTTATTTTCATTTTCTCGGAAACTAGTAGGCCTAGAATTAAGATTTTTGGTTTAAAATGTTCGTAATGAATGCCTCTACAAATCTTGTTAAGGTCAAAACCACGCCAGACTTACCGTTTTTGAGAAAAAATATGTGCATCGCACGATAACATACATATTTTTACATATTTTCAGCTAAAAGTATGGCATAATTTGGTTTATTTTCATTTTCTCGGAAACTAGTAGGCCTAGAACTAAGATTTTTGGTTTAAAATGTTCGTAATGAATGCCTCTACAAATCTTGTTATGGTCAAAACCACGCCAGACTTACCGTTTTTGAGAAAAAATATGTGCATCGCACAATAACATACATATTTTTACATATTTTCAGCTAAAAGTATGGCATAATTTGGTTTATTTTCATTTTCTCGGAAACTAGTAGGCCTAGAATTAAGATTTTTGGTTTAAAATGTTCGTAATAAATGCCTCTACAAATCTTGTTATGGTCAAAACCACGCCAGACTTACCGTTTTTGAGAAAAAATATGTGGATCGCACAATAACATACATATTTTCAGCTAAAAGTATGGCATAATTTGGTTTATTTTCATTTTCTCGGAAACTAGTAGGCCTAGAATTAAGATTTTTGGTTTAAAATGTTCGTAATGAATGCCTCTACAAATCTTGTTATGGTCAAAACCACGCCAGACTTACCGTTTTTGAGAAAAAATATGTGCATCGCACAATAACATACATATTTTCAGCTAAAAGTATGGCATAATTTGGTTTATTTTCATTTTCTCGGAAACTAGTAGGCCTAGAATTAAGATTTTTGGTTTAAAATGTTCGTAATGAATGCCTCTACAAATCTTGTTATGGTCAAAACCACGCCAGACTTACCGTTTTTGAGAAAAAATATGTGCATCGCACAATAACATACATATTTTTACATATTTTCAACTAAAAGTATGGCATAATTTGGTTTATTTTCATTTTCTCGGAAACTAGTAGGCCTAGAATTAAGATTTTTGGTTTAAAATGTTCGTAATGAATGCCTCTACAAATCTTGTTATGGTCAAAACCACGCCAGACTTACCGTTTTTGAGAAAAAATATGTGCATCGCACAATAACATACATATTTTTACATATTTTCAGCTAAAAGTATGGCATAATTTGGTTTATTTTCATTTTCTCGGAAACTAGTAGGCCTAGAATTAAGATTTTTGGTTTAAAATGTTCGTAATGAATGACTTTACAAATCTTGTTATGGTCAAAACCACGCCAGACTTACCGTTTTTGAGAAAACATATGTGCATCGCACAATAACATACATATTTTTACATATTTTCAGCTAAAAGTATGGCATAATTTGGTTTATTTTCATTTTCTCGGAAACTAGTAGGCCTAGAATTAAGATTTTTGGTTTAAAATGTTCGTAATGAATGCCTCTACAAATCTTGTTATGGTCAAAACCACGCCAGACTTACCGTTTTTGAGAAAAAATATGTGCATCGCACAATAACATACATATTTTCAGCTAAAAGTATGGCATAATTTGGTTTATTTTCATTTTCTCGGAAACTAGTAGGCCTAGAATTAAGATTTTTGGTTTAAAATGTTCGTAATGAATGCCTCTACAAATCTTGTTATGGTCAAAACCACGCCAGACTTACCGTTTTTGAGAAAAAATATGTGCATCGCACAATAACATACATATTTTTACATATTTTCAGCTAAAAGTATGGCATAATTTGGTTTATTTTCATTTTCTCGGAAACTAGTAGGCCTAGAATTAAGATTTTTGGTTTAAAATGTTCGTAATGAATGCCTCTACAAATCTTGTTATGGTCAAAACCACGCCAGACTTACCGTTTTTGAGAAAATATATGTGCATCGCACAATAACATACATATTTTCAGCTAAAAGTATGGCATAATTTGGTTTATTTTCATTTTCTCGGAAACTAGTAGGCCTAGAATTAAGATTTTAGGTTTAAAATGTTCGTTATGAATGCCTCTACAAATCTTGTTATGGTCAAAACCACGCCAGACTTACCGTTTTTGAGAAAAAATATGTGCATCGCACAATAACATACATATTTTCAGCTAAAAGTATGGCATAATTTGGTTTATTTTCATTTTCTCGGAAACTAGTAAGCCAAGAATTAAGATTTTTGGTTTAAAATGTTCGTAATGAATGCCTCTACAAATCTTGTTATGGTCAAAACCACGCCAGTCTTACCGTTTTTGAGAAAAAATATGTGCATCGCACAATAACATACATATTTTTACATATTTTCAGCTAAAAGTATGGCATAATTTGGTTTATTTTCATTTTCTCGGAAACTAGTAGGCCTAGAATTAAGATTTTTGGTTTAAAATGTTCGTAATGAATGCCTCTACAAATCTTGTTATGGTCAAAACAACGCCAGACTTACCGTTTTTGAGAAAATATATGTGCATCGCACAATAACATACATATTTTCAGCTAAAAGTATGGCATAATTTGGTTTATTTTCATTTTCTCGGAAACTAGTAGGCCTAGAATTAAGATTTTTGGTTTAAAATGTTCGTAATGAATGCCTCTACAAATCTTGTTGTGGTCAAAACCACGCCAGACTTACCGTTTTTGAGAAAAAATATGTGCATCGCACAATAACATACATATTTTCAGCTAAAAGTATGGCATAATTTGGTTTATTTTCATTTTCTCGGAAACTAGTAGGCCTAGAATTAAGATTTTTGGTTTAAAATGTTCGTAATGAATGCCTCTACAAATCTTGTTATGGTCAAAACCACGCCAGACTTACCGTTTTTGAGAAAAAATATGTGCATCGCACAATAACATACATATTTTTACATATTTTCAGCTAAAAGTATGGCATAATTTGGTTTATTTTCATTTTCTCGGAAACTAGTAGGCCTAGAATTAAGATTTTTGGTTTAAAATGTTCGTAATGAATGCCTCTTGCCAGACTTACCGTTTTTGAGAAAAATATGTGCATCGCACAATAACATACATATTTTTACATATTTTCAGCTAAAAGTATGGCATAATTTGGTTTATTTTCGTTTTCTCGGAAACTAGTAGGCCTAGAATTAAGATTTTTGGTTTAAAATGTTCGTAATGAATGCCTCTACAAATCTTGTTACGGTCAAAACCACGCCAGACTTACCGTTTTTGAGAAAAAATATGTGCATCGCACAATAACATACATATTTTCAGCTAAAAGTATGGCATAATTTGGTTTATTTTCATTTTCTCGGAAACTAGTAGGCCTAGAATTAAGATTTTTGGTTTAAAATGTTCGTAATGATGCCTCTACAAATCTTGTTATGGTCAAAACCACGCCAGACTTACCGTTTTTGAGAAAAAATATGTGCATCGCACAATAACATACATATTTGTACATATTTTCAGCTAAAAGTATGGCATAATTTGGTTTATTTTCATTTTCTCGGAAACTAGTAGGCCTAGAATTAAGATTTTTGGTTTAAAATGTTCGTAATGAATGACTTTACAAATCTTGTTATGGTCAAAACCACGCCAGACTTACCGTTTTTGAGAAAACATATGTGCATCGCACAATAACATACATATTTTTACATATTTTCAGCTAAAAGTATGGCATAATTTGGTTTATTTTCATTTTCTCGGAAACTAGTAGGCCTAGAATTAAGATTTTTGGTTTAAAATGTTCGTAATGAATGCCTCTACAAATCTTGTTATGGTCAAAACCACGCCAGACTTACCGTTTTTGAGAAAAAATATGTGCATCGCACAATAACATACATATTTTTACATATTTTCAGCTAAAAGTATGGCATAATTTGGTTTATTTTCATTTTCTCGGAAACTAGTAGGCCTAGAATTAAGATTTTTGGTTTAAAATGTTCGTAATGAATGCCTCTACAAATATGGTCAAAACCACGCCAGACTTACCGTTTTTGAGAAAACATATGTGCATCGCACAATAACATACATATTTTTACATATTTTCAGCTAAAAGTATGGCATAATTTGGTTTATTTTCATTTTCTCGGAAACTAGTAGGCCTAGAATTAAGATTTTTGGTTTAAAATGTTCGTAATGAATGCCTCTACAAATCTTGTTATGGTCAAAACCACGCCAGACTTACCGTTTTTGAGAAAAAATATGTGCATCGCACAATAACATACATATTTTTACATATTTTCAGCTAAAAGTATGGCATAATTCGGTTTATTTTCGTTTTCTCGGAAACTAGTAGGCCTAGAATTAAGATTTTTGGTTTAAAATGTTCGTAATGAATGCCTCTAAAAATCTTGTTACGGTCAAAACCACGCCAGACTTACCGTTTTTGAGAAAAAATATGTGCATCGCACAATAACATACATATTTTCAGCTAAAAGTATGGCCTAATTTGGTTTATTTTCATTTTCTCGGAAACTAGTAGGCCTAGAATTAGGATTTTTGGTTTAAAATGTTCGTAATGAATGCCTCTACAAATCTTGTTATGGTCAAAACCACGCCAGACTTACCGTTTTTGAGAAAAAATATGTGCATCGCACAATAACATACATATTTTCAGCTAAAAGTATGGCATAATTTGGTTTATTTTCATTTTCTCGGAAACTAGTAGGCCTAGAATTAAGATTTTTGGTTTAAAATGTTCGTAATGAATGCCTCTACAAATCTTGTTACGGTCAAAACCACGCCAGACTTACCGTTTTTGAGAAAAAATATGTGCATCGCACAATAACATACATATTTTCAGCTAAAAGTATGGCATAATTTGGTTTATTTTCATTTTCTCGGAAACTAGTAGGCCTAGAATTAAGATTTTTGGTTTAAAATGTTCGTAATGAATGCCTCTACAAATCTTGTTACGGTCAAAACCACGCCAGACTTACCGTTTTTGAGAAAAAATATGTGCATCGCACAATAACATACATATTTTCAGCTAAAAGTATGGCATAATTTGGTTTATTTTCATTTTCTCGGAAACTAGTAGGCCTAGAATTAAGATTTTTGGTTTAAAATGTTCGTAATGAATGCCTCTACAAATCTTGTTATGGTCAAAACCACGCCAGACTTACCGTTTTTGAGAAAAAATATGTGCATCGCACAATAACATACATATTTTTACATATTTTCAGCTAAAAGTATGGCATAATTTGGTTTATTATCGTTTTCTCGGAAACTAGTAGGCCTAGAATTAAGATTTTTGGTTTAAAATGTTCGTAATGAATGCCTCTACAAATCTTGTTACGGTCAAAACCACGCCAGACTTACCGTTTTTGAGAAAAAATATGTGCATCGCACAATAACATACATATTTTCAGCTAAAAGTATGGCATAATTTGGTTTATTTTCATTTTCTCGGAAACTAGTAGGCCTAGAATTAAGATTTTTGGTTTAAAATGTTCGTAATGAATGCCTCTACAAATCTTGTTATGGTCAAAACCACGCCAGACTTACCGTTTTTGAGAAAAAATATGTGCATCGCACAATAACATACATATTTTTACACATTTTCAGCTAAAAGTATGGCATAATTTGGTTTATTTTTATTTTCTCGGAAACTAGTAGGCCTAGAATTAAGATTTTTGGTTTAAAATGTTCGTAATGAATGCCTCTACAAATCTTGTTATGGTCAAAACCACGCCAGACTTACCGTTTTTGAGAAAAAATATGTGCATCGCACAATAACATACATATTTTTACATATTTTCAGCTAAAAGTATGGCATAATTTGGTTTATTTTCATTTTCTCGGAAACTAGTAGGCCTAGAATTAAGATTTTTGGTTTAAAATGTTCGTAATGAATGCCTCTAAAAATCTTGTTACGGTCAAAACCACGCCAGACTTACCGTTTTTGAGAAAAAATATGTGCATCGCACAATAACATACATATTTTCAGCTAAAAGTATGGCATAATTTGGTTTATTTTCATTTTCTCGGAAACTAGTAGGCCTAGAATTAGGATTTTTGGTTTAAAATGTTCGTAATGAATGCCTCTACAAATCTTGTTATGGTCAAAACCACGCCAGACTTACCGTTTTTGAGAAAAAATATGTGCATCGCACAATAACATACATATTTTTACATATTTTCAGCTAAAAGTATGGCATAATTTGGTTTATTATCGTTTTCTCGGAAACTAGTAGGCCTAGAATTAAGATTTTTGGTTTAAAATGTTCGTAATGAATGCCTCTACAAATCTTGTTACGGTCAAAACCACGCCAGACTTACCGTTTTTGAGAAAAAATATGTGCATCGCACAATAACATACATATTTTCAGCTAAAAGTATGGCATAATTTGGTTTATTTTCATTTTCTCGGAAACTAGTAGGCCTAGAATTAAGATTTTTGGTTTAAAATGTTCGTAATGAATGCCTCTACAAATCTTGTTATGGTCAAAACCACGCCAGACTTACCGTTTTTGAGAAAAAATATGTGCATCGCACAATAACATACATATTTTTACACATTTTCAGCTAAAAGTATGGCATAATTTGGTTTATTTTCATTTTCTCGGAAACTAGTAGGCCTAGAATTAAGATTTTTGGTTTAAAATGTTCGTAATGAATGCCTCTACAAATCTTGTTATGGTCAAAACCACGCCAGACTTACCGTTTTTGAGAAAAAATATGTGCATCGCACAATAACATACATATTTTTACATATTTTCAGCTAAAAGTATGGCATAATTTGGTTTATTTTCGTTTTCTCGGAAACTAGTAGGCCTAGAATTAAGATTTTTGGTTTAAAATGTTCGTAATGAATGCCTCTACAAATCTTGTTACGGTCAAAACCACGCCAGACTTACCGTTTTTGAGAAAAAATATGTGCATCGCACAATAACATACATATTTTCAGCTAAAAGTATGGCATAATTTGGTTTATTTTCATTTTCTCGGAAACTAGTAGGCCTAGAATTAAGATTTTTGGTTTAAAATGTTCGTAATGAATGCCTCTACAAATCTTGTGATGGTCAAAACCACGCCAGACTTACCGTTTTTGAGAAAAAATATGTGCATCGCACAATAACATACATATTTTTACACATTTTCAGCTAAAAGTATGGCATAATTTGGTTTATTTTCATTTTCTCGGAAACTAGTAGGCCTAGAATTAAGATTTTTGGTTTAAAATGTTCGTAATGAATGCCTCTACAAATCTTGTTATGGTCAAAACCACGCCAGACTTACCGTTTTTGAGAAAAAATATGTGCATCGCACAATAACATACATATTTTCAGCTAAAAGTATGGCATAATTTGGTTTATTTTCATTTTCTCGGAAACTAGTAGGCCTAGAATTAAGATTTTTGGTTTAAAATGTTCGTAATGAATGCCTCTACAAATCTTGTTATGATCAAAACCACTCCAGACTTACCGTTTTTGAGAAAAAATATGTGCATCGCACAATAACATACATATTTTCAGCTAAAAGTATGGCATAATTTGGTTTATTTTCATTTTCTCGGAAACTAGTAGGCCTAGAATTAAGATTTTTGGTTTAAAATGTTCGTAATGAATGCCTCTACAAATCTTGTTATGGTCAAAACCACGCCAGACTTACCGTTTTTGAGAAAAAATATGTGCATCGCACAATAACATACATATTTTCAGCTAAAAGTATGGCATAATTTGGTTTATATTCATTTTCTCGGAAACTAGTAGGCCTAGAATTAAGATTTTTGGTTTAAAATGTTCGTAATGAATGCCTCTACAAATCTTGTTATGGTCAAAACCACGCCAGACTTACCGTTTTTGAGAAAAAATATGTGCATCGCACAATAACATACATATTTTCAGCTAAAAGTATGGCATAATTTGGTTTATTTTCATTTTCTCGGAAACTAGTAGGCCTAGAATTAAGATTTTTGGTTTAAAATGTTCGTAATGAATGCCTCTACAAATCTTGTTATGGTCAAAACCACGCCAGACTTACCGTTTTTGAGAAAAAATATGTGCATCGCACAATAACATACATATTTTCAGCTAAAAGTATGGCATAATTTGGTTTATTTTCATTTTCTCGGAAACTAGTAGGCCTAGAATTAAGATTTTTGGTTTAAAATGTTCGTAATGAATGCCTCTACAAATCTTGTTATGATCAAAACCACTCCAGACTTACCGTTTTTGAGAAAAAATATGTGCATCGCACAATAACATACATATTTTCAGCTAAAAGTATGGCATAA
Source organism: Myathropa florea (assembly GCA_930367185.1). Classification (NCBI taxonomy): domain Eukaryota; kingdom Metazoa; phylum Arthropoda; class Insecta; order Diptera; family Syrphidae; genus Myathropa; species Myathropa florea. Next base: position 364,322 of record CAKNEX010000122.1, on the reverse strand, counting down.
TTTGGTTTATTTTCATTTTCTCGGAAACTAGTAGGCCTAGAATTAAGATTTTTGGTTTAAAATGTTCGTAATGAATGCCTCTACAAATCTTGTTATGGTCAAAACCACGCCAGACTTACCGTTTTTGAGAAAAAATATGTGCATCGCACAATAACATACATATTTTCAGCTAAAAGTATGGCATAATTTGGTTTATTTTCATTTTCTCGGAAACTAGTAGGCCTAGAATTAAGATTTTTGGTTTAAAATGTTCGTAATGAATGCCTCTACAAATCTTGTTATGGTCAAAACCACGCCAAACTTACCGTTTTTGAGAAAAAATATGTGCATCGCACAATAACATACATATTTTCAGCTAAAAGTATGGCATAATTTGGTTTATTTTCATTTTCTCGGAAACTAGTAGGCCTAGAATTAAGATTTTTGGTTTAAAATGTTCGTAATGAATGCCTCTACAAATCTTGTTATGGTCAAAACCACGCCAGACTTACCGTTTTTGAGAAAAAATATGTGCATCGCACAATAACATACATATTTTCAGCTAAAAGTATGGCATAATTTGGTTTATTTTCATTTTCTCGGAAACTAGTAGGCCTAGAATTAAGATTTTTGGTTTAAAATGTTCGTAATGAATGCCTCTACAAATCTTGTTATGGTCAAAACCACGCCAGACTTACCGTTTTTGAGAAAAAATATGTGCATCGCACAATAACATACATATTTTCAGCTAAAAGTATGGCATAATTTGGTTTATTTTCATTTTCTCGGAAACTAGTAGGCCTAGAATTAAGATTTTTGGTTTAAAATGTTTGTAATGAATGCCTCTACAAATCTTGTTATGGTCAAAACCACGCCAGACTTACCGTTTTTGAGAAAAAATATGTGCATCGCACAATAACATACATATTTTCAGCTAAAAGTATGGCATAATTTGGTTTATTTTCATTTTCTCGGAAACTAGTAGGCCTAGAATTAAGATTTTTGGTTTAAAATGTTCGTAATGAATGCCTCTACAAATCTTGTTATGGTCAAAACCACGCCAGACTTACCGTTTTTGAGAAAAAATATGTGCATCGCACAATAACATACATATTTTCAGCTAAAAGTATGGCATAATTTGGTTTATTTTCATTTTCTCGGAAACTAGTAGGCCTAGAATTAAGATTTTTGGTTTAAAATGTTCGTAATGAATGCCTCTACAAATCTTGTTATGATCAAAACCACTCCAGACTTACCGTTTTTGAGAAAAAATATGTGCATCGCACAATAACATACATATTTTCAGCTAAAAGTATGGCATAATGTGGTTTATTTTCATTTTCTCGGAAACTAGTAGGCCTAGAATTAAGATTTTTGGTTTAAAATGTTCGTAATGAATGCCTCTACAAATCTTGTTATGGTCAAAACCACGCCAGACTTACCGTTTTTGAGAAAAAATATGTGCATCGCACAATAACATACATATTTTTACATATTTTCAGCTAAAAGTATGGCATAATTTGGTTTATTTTCATTTTCTCGGAAACTAGTAGGCCTAGAATTAAGATTTTTGGTTTAAAATGTTCGTAATGAATGCCTCTACAAATCTTGTTATGGTCAAAACCACGCCAGACTTACCGTTTTTGAGAAAAAATATGTGCATTGCACAATAACATACATATTTTCAGCTAAAAGTATGGCATAATTTGGTTTATTTTCATTTTCTCGGAAACTAGTAGGCCTAGAATTAAGATTTTTGGTTTAAAATGTTCGTAATGAATGCCTCTACAAATCTTGTTATGGTCAAAACCACGCCAGACTTACCGTTTTTGAGAAAAAATATGTGCATCGCACAATAACATACATATTTTTACATATTTTCGGCTAAAAGTATGGCATAATTTGGTTTATTTTCGTTTTCTCGGAAACTAGTAGGCCTAGAATTAAGATTTTTGGTTTAAAATGTTCGTAATGAATGCCTCTACAAATCTTGTTATAGTCAAAACCACGCCAGACTTACCGTTTTTGAGAAAAAATATGTGCATCGCACAATAACATACATATTTTCAGCTAAAAGTATGGCATAATTTGGTTTATTTTCATTTTCTCGGAAACTAGTAGGCCTAGAATTAAGATTTTTGGTTTAAAATGTTCGTAATGAATGCCTCTACAAATCTTGTTATGGTCAAAACCACGCCAGACTTACCGTTTTTGAGAAAAAATATGTGCATCGCACAATAACATACATATTTTCAGCTAAAAGTATGGCATAATTTGGTTTATTTTCATTTTCTCGGAAACTAGTAGGCCTAGAATTAAGATTTTTGGTTTAAAATGTTCGTAATGAATGCCTCTACAAATCTTGTTATGGTCAAAACCACGCCAGACTTACCGTTTTTGAGAAAAAATATGTGCATCGCACAATAACATACATATTTTTACATATTTTCAGCTAAAAGTATGGCATAATTTGGTTTATTTTCATTTTCTCGGAAACTAGTAGGCCTAGAATTAAGATTATTGGTTTAAAATGTTCGTAATGAATGCCTCTACAAATCTTGTGGTCAAAACCACGCCAGACTTACCGTTTTTGAGAAAAAATATGTGCATCGCACAATAACATACATATTTTTACATATTTTTAGCTAAAAGTATGGCATAATTTGGTTTATTTTCATTTTCTCGGAAACTAGTAGGCCTAGAACGAAGATTTTTGGTTTAAAATGTTCGTAATGAATGCCTCTACAAATCTTGTTATGGTCAAAACCACGCCAGACTTACCGTTTTTGAGAAAAAATATGTGCATCGCACAATAACATACATATTTTCAGCTAAAAGTATGGCATAATTTGGTTTATTTTCATTTTCTCGGAAACTAGTAGGCCTAGAATTAAGATTTTTGGTTTAAAATGTTCGTAATGAATGCCTCTACAAATCTTGTTATGGTCAAAACCACGCCAGACTTACCGTTTTTGAGAAAAAATATGTGCATCGCACAATAACATACATATTTTCAGCTAAAAGTATGGCATAATTTGGTTTATTTTCATTTTCTCGGAAACTAGTAGGCCTAGAATTAAGATTTTTGGTTTAAAATGTTCGTAATGAATGCCTCTACAAATCTTGTTATGGTCAAAACCACGCCAGACTTACCGTTTTTGAGAAAAAATATGTGCATCGCACAATAACATACATATTTTCAGCTAAAAGTATGGCATAATTTGGTTTATTTTCATTTTCTCGGAAACTAGTAGGCCTAGAATTAAGATTTTTGGTTTAAAATGTTCGTAATGAATGCCTCTACAAATCTTGTTATGGTCAAAACCACGCCAGACTTACCGTTTTTGAGAAAAAATATGTGCATCGCACAATAACATACATATTTTTACATGTTTTCAGCTAAAAGTATGGCATAATTTGGTTTATTTTCATTTTCTCGGAAACTAGTAGGCCTAGAATTAAGATTTTTGGTTTAAAATGTTCGTAATGAATGCCTCTACAAATCTTGTTATGGTCAAAACCACGCCAGACTTACCGTTTTTGAGAAAAAATATGTGCATCGCACAATAACATACATATTTTTACATATTTTCGGCTAAAAGTATGGCATAATTTGGTTTATTTTCGTTTTCTCGGAAACTAGTAGGCCTAGAATTAAGATTTTTGGTTTAAAATGTTCGTAATGAATGCCTCTACAAATCTTGTTATAGTCAAAACCACGCCAGACTTACCGTTTTTGAGAAAAAATATGTGCATCGCACAATAACATACATATTTTCAGCTAAAAGTATGGCATAATTTGGTTTATTTTCATTTTCTCGGAAACTAGTAGGCCTAGAATTAAGATTTTTGGTTTAAAATGTTCGTAATGAATGCCTCTACAAATCTTGTTATGGTCAAAACCACGCCAGACTTACCGTTTTTGAGAAAAAATATGTGCATCGCACAATAACATACATATTTTCAGCTAAAAGTATGGCATAATTTGGTTTATTTTCATTTTCTCGGAAACTAGTAGGCCTAGAATTAAGATTTTTGGTTTAAAATGTTCGTAATGAATGCCTCTACAAATCTTGTTATGGTCAAAACCACGCCAGACATACCGTTTTTGAGAAAAAATATGTGCATCGCACAATAACATACATATTTTTACATATTTTCAGCTAAAAGTATGGCATAATTTGGTTTATTTTCATTTTCTCGGAAACTAGTAGGCCTAGAATTAAGATTTTTGGTTTAAAATGTTCGAAATGAATGCCTCTACAAATCTTGTTATGGTCAAAACCACGCCAGACTTACCGTTTTTGAGAAAAAATATGTGCATCGCACAATAACATACATATTTTTACATATTTTTAGCTAAAAGTATGGCATAATTTGGTTTATTTTCATTTTCTCGGAAACTAGTAGGCCTAGAACTAAGATTTTTGGTTTAAAATGTTCGTAATGAATGCCTCTACAAATCTTGTTACGGTCAAAACCACGCCAGACTTACCGTTTTTGAGAAAAAATATGTGCATCGCACAATAACATACATATTTTCAGCTAAAAGTATGGCATAATTTGGTTTATTTTCATTTTCTCGGAAACTAGTAGGCCTAGAATTAAGAATTTTGGTTTAAAATGTTCGTAATGAATGCCTCTACAAATCTTGTTATGGTCAAAACCACGCCAGACTTACCGTTTTTGAGAAAAAATATGTGCATCGCACAATAACATACATATTTTCAGCTAAAAGAATGGCATAATTTGGTTTATTTTCATTTTCTCGGAAACTAGTAGGCCTAGAATTAAGATTTTTGGTTTAAAATGTTCGTAATGAATGCCTCTACAAATCTTGTTATGGTCAAAACCACGCCAGACTTACCGTTTTTGAGAAAAAATATGTGCATCGCACAATAACATACATATTTTCAGCTAAAAGTATGGCATAATTTGGTTTATTTTCATTTTCTCGGAAACTAGTAGGCCTAGAATTAAGATTTTTGGTTTAAAATGTTCGTAATGAATGCCTCTACAAATCTTGTTGTGGTCAAAACCACGCCAGACTTACCGTTTTTGAGAAAAAATATGTGCATCGCACAATAACATACATATTTTTACATATTTTTAGCTAAAAGTATGGCATAATTTGGTTTATTTTCATTTTCTCGGAAACTAGTAGGCCTAGAACTAAGATTTTTGGTTTAAAATGTTCGTAATGAATGCCTCTACAAATCTTGTTATGGTCAAAACCACGCCAGATTTACCGTTTTTGAGAAAAAATATGTGCATCGCACAATAACATACATATTTTTACATATTTTCAGCTAAAAGTATGGCATAATTTGGTTTATTTTCATTTTCTCGGAAACTAGTAGGCCTAGAATTAAGATTTTTGGTTTAAAATGTTCGTAATGAATGCCTCTACAAATCTTGTTATGGTCAAAACCACGCCAGACTTACCGTTTTTGAGAAAAAATATGTGCATCGCACAATAACATACATATTTTCAGCTAAAAGTATGGCATAATTTGGTTTATTTTCATTTTCTCGGAAACTAGTAGGCCTAGAATTAAGATTTTTGGTTTAAAATGTTTGTAATGAATGCCTCTACAAATCTTGTTATGGTCAAAACCACGCCAGACTTACCGTTTTTGAGAAAAAATATGTGCATCGCACAATAACATACATATTTTCAGCTAAAAGTATGGCATAATTTGGTTTATTTTCATTTTCTCGGAAACTAGTAGGCCTAGAATTAAGATTTTTGGTTTAAAATGTTCGTAATGAATGCCTCTACAAATCTTGCTATGGTCAAAACCACGCCAGACTTACCGTTTTTGAGAAAAAATATGTGCATCGCACAATAACATACATATTTTTACATATTTTCAGCTAAAAGTATGGCATAATTTGGTTTATTTTCATTTTCTCGGAAACTAGTAGGCCTAGAATTAAGATTTTTGGTTTAAAATGTTCGTAATGAATGCCTCTACAAATCTTGTTGTGGTCAAAACCACGCCAGACTTACCGTTTTTGAGAAAAAATATGTGCATCGCACAATAACATACATATTTTTACATATTTTCAGCTAAAAGTATGGCATAATTTGGTTTATTTTCATTTTCTCGGAAACTAGTAGGCCTAGAATTAGGATTTTTGGTTTAAAATGTTCGTAATGAATGCCTCTACAAATCTTGTTATGGTCAAAACCACGCCAGACTTACCGTTTTTGAGAAAAAATATGTGCATTGCACAATAACATACATATTTTCAGCTAAAAGTATGGCATAATTTGGTTTATTTTCATTTTCTCGGAAACTAGTAGGCCTAGAATTAAGATTTTTGGTTTAAAATGTTCGTAATGAATGCCTCTACAAATCTTGTTGTGGTCAAAACCACGCCAGACTTACCGTTTTTGAGAAAAAATATGTGCATCGCACAATAACATACATATTTTTACATATTTTCAGCTAAAAGTATGGCATAATTTGGTTTATTTTCATTTTCTCGGAAACTAGTAGGCCTAGAATTAGGATTTTTGGTTTAAAATGTTCGTAATGAATGCCTCTTCAAATCTTGTTATGGTCAAAACCACGCCAGACTTACCGTTTTTGAGAAAAAATATGTGCATTGCACAATAACATACATATTTTCAGCTAAAAGTATGGCATAATTTGGTCTATTTTCATTTTCTCGGAAACTAGTAGGCCTAGAATTAAGATTTTTGGTTTAAAATGTTCGTAATGAATGCCTCTACAAATCTTGTTATGGTCAAAACCACGCCAGATTTACCGTTTTTGAGAAAAAATATGTGCATCGCACAATAACATACATATTTTCAGCTAAAAGTATGGCATAATTTGGTTTATTTTCATTTTCTCGGAAACTAGTAGGCCTAGAATTAAGATTTTTGGTTTAAAATGTTCGTAATGAATGCCTCTACAAATCTTGTTGTGGTCAAAACCACGCCAGACTTACCGTTTTTGAGAAAAAATATGTGCATCGCACAATAACATACATATTTTTACATATTTTCAGCTAAAAGTATGGCATAATTTGATTTATTTTCATTTTCTCGGAAACTAGTAGGCCTAGAATTAAGATTTTTGGTTTAAAATGTTCGTAATGAATGCCTCTACAAATCTTGTTGTGGTCAAAACCACGCCAGACTTACCGTTTTTGAGAAAAAATATGTGCATCGCACAATAACATACATATTTTTACATATTTTCAGCTAAAAGTATGGCATAATTTGGTTTATTTTCATTTTCTCGGAAACTAGAAGGCCTAGAATTAGGATTTTTGGTTTAAAATGTTCGTAATGAATGCCTCTACAAATCTTGTTATGGTCAAAACCACGCCAGACTTACCGTTTTTGAGAAAAAATATGTGCATTGCACAATAACATACATATTTTCAGCTAAGAGTATGGCATAATTTGGTTTATTTTCATTTTCTCGGAAACTAGTAGGCCTAGAATTAAGATTTTTGGTTTAAAATGTTCGTAATGAATGCCTCTACAAATCCTGTTGTGGTCAAAACCACGCCAGACTTACCGTTTTTGAGAAAAAATATGTGCATCGCACAATAACATACATATTTTTACATATTTTCAGCTAAAAGTATGGCATAATTTGGTTTATTTTCATTTTCTCGGAAACTAGTAGGCCTAGAATTAGGATTTTTGGTTTAAAATGTTCGTAATGAATGCCTCTTCAAATCTTGTTATGGTCAAAACCACGCCAGACTTACCGTTTTTGAGAAAAAATATGTGCATTGCACAATAACATACATATTTTCAGCTAAAAGTATGGCATAATTTGGTCTATTTTCATTTTCTCGGAAACTAGTAGGCCTAGAATTAAGATTTTTGGTTTAAAATGTTCGTAATGAATGCCTCTACAAATCTTGTTATGGTCAAAACCACGCCAGATTTACCGTTTTTGAGAAAAAATATGTGCATCGCACAATAACATACATATTTTCAGCTAAAAGTATGCCATAATTTGGTTTATTTTCATTTTCTCGGAAACTAGTAGGCCTAGAATTAAGATTTTTGGTTTAAAATGTTCGTAATGAATGCCTCTACAAATCTTGTTATGGTCAAAACCACGCCAGACTTACCGTTTTTGAGAAAAAATATGTGCATCGCACAATAACATACATATTTTTACATATTTTCAGCTAAAAGTATGGCATAATTTGGTTTATTTTCATTTTCTCGGAAACTAGTAGGCCTAGAATTAAGATTTTTGGTTTAAAATGTTCGTAATGAATGCCTCTACAAATCTTGTTATGGTCAAAACCACGCCAGACTTACCGTTTTTGAGAAAAAATATGTGCATCGCACAATAACATACATATTTTTACATATTTTCAGCTAAAAGTATGGCATAATTTGGTTTATATTCATTTTATCGGAAACTAGTAGGCCTAGAATTAAGATTTTTGGTTTAAAATGTTCGTAATGAATGCCTCTACAAATCTTGTTATGGTCAAAACCACGCCAGACTTACCGTTTTTGAGAAAAAATATGTGCATCGCACAATAACATACATATTTTCAGCTAAAAGTATGGCATAATTTGGTTTATTTTAATTTTCTCGGAAACTAGTAGGTTGAGAATTAAGATTTTTGGTTTAGAATGTTCGTAATGAATGCCTCTACAAATCTTGTTATGGTCAAAACCACGCCAGACTTACCGTTTTTGAGAAAAAATATGTGCATCGCACAATAACATACATATTTTTACATATTTTCAGCTAAAAGTATGGCATAATTTGGTTTATATTCATTTTCTCGGAAACTAGTAGGCCTAGAATTAAGATTTTTGGTTTAAAATGTTCGTAATGAATGCCTCTACAAATCTTGTTATGGTCAAAACCACGCCAGACTTACCGTTTTTGAGAAAAAATATGTGCATCGCACAATAACATACATATTTTTACATATTTTCAGCTAAAAGTATGGCATAATTTGGTTTATTTTCGTTTTCTCGGAAACTAGTAGGCCTAGAATTAAGATTTTTGGTTTAAAATGTTCGTAATGAATGCCTCTACAAATCTTGTTATGGTCAAAACCACGCCAGACTTACCGTTTTTGAGAAAAAATATGTGCATCGCACAATAACATACATATTTTCAGCTAAAAGTATGGCATAATTTGGTTTATTTTCATTTTCTCGGAAACTAGTAGGCCTAGAATTAAGATTTTTGGTTTAAAATGTTCGTAATGAATGCCTCTACAAATCTTGTTATGGTCAAAACCACGCCAGACTTACCGTTTTTGAGAAAAAATATGTGCATCGCACAATAACATACATATTTTCAGCTAAAAGTATGGCATAATTTGGTTTATTTTCATTTTCTCGGAAACTAGTAGGCCTAGAATTAAGATTTTTGGTTTAAAATGTTCGTAATGAATGCCTCTACAAATCTTGTTATGGTCAAAATCACGCCAGACTTACCGTTTTTGAGAAAAAATATGTGCATCGCACAGTAACATACATATTTTCAGCTAAAAGTATGGCATAATTTGGTTTATTTTCATTTTCTCGGAAACTAGTAGGCCTAGAATTAAGATTTTTGGTTTAAAATGTTCGTAATGAATGCCTCTACAAATCTTGTTATGGTCAAAACCACGCCAGACTTACCGTTTTTGAGAAAAAATATGTGCATCGCACAATAACATACATATTTTTACATATTTTCAGCTAAAAGTATGGCATAATTTGGTTTATATTCATTTTCTCGGAAACTAGTAGGCCTAGAATTAAGATTTTTGGTTTAAAATGTTCGTAATGAATGCCTCTACAAATCAAAATGGTCAAAACCACGCCAGACTTACCGTTTTTGAGAAAAAATATGTGCATCGCACAATAACATACATATTTTTACATATTTTCAGCTAAAAGTATGGCATAATTTGGTTTATATTCATTTTATCGGAAACTAGTAGGCCTAGAATTAAGATTTTTGGTTTAAAATGTTCGTAATGAATGCCTCTACAAATCTTGTTATGGTCAAAACCACGCCAGACTTACCGTTTTTGAGAAAAAATATGTGCATCGCACAATAACATACATATTTTCAGCTAAAAGTATGGCATAATTTGGTTTATTTTCATTTTCTCGGAAACTAGTAGGCCTAGAATTAAGATTTTTGGTTTAAAATGTTCGTAATGAATGCCTCTACAAATCTTGTTATGGTCAAAACCACGCCAGACTTACCGTTTTTGAGAAAAAATATGTGCATCGCACAATAACATACATATTTTTACATATTTTCAGCTAAAAGTATGGCATAATTTGGTTTATTTTCGTTTTCTCGGAAACCAGTAGGCCTAGAATTAAGATTTTTGGTTTAAAATGTTCGTAATGAATGCCTCTACAAATCTTGTTATGGTCAAAACCACGCCAGACTTACCGTTTTTGAGAAAAAATATGTGCATCGCACAATAACATACATATTTTCAGCTAAGAGTATTGCATAATTTGGTTTATTTTCATTTTCTCGGAAACTAGTAGGCCTAGAATTAAGATTTTTGGTTTAAAATGTTCGTAATGAATGCCTCTACAAATCTTGTTATGGTCAAAACCACGCCAGACTTACCGTTTTTGAGAAAAAATATGTGCATCGCACAATAACATACATATTTTCAGCTAAAAGTATGGCATAATTTGGTTTATTTTCATTTTCTCGGAAACTAGTAGGCCTAGAATTAAGATTTTTGGTTTAAAATGTTCGTAATGAATGCCTCTACAAATCTTGTTATGGTCAAAACCACGCCAGACTTACCGTTTTTGAGAAAAAATATGTGCATCGCACAATAACATACATATTTTCAGCTAAAAGTATGGCATAATTTGGTTTATTTTCATTTTCTCGGAAACTAGTAGGCCTAGAATTAAGATTTTTTTTTTAAAATGTTCGTAATGAATGCCTCTACAAATCTTGTTATGGTCAAAACCACGCCAGACTTACCGTTTTTGAGAAAAAATATGTGCATCGCACAATAACATACATATTTTTACATATTTTCAGCTAAAAGTATGGCATAATTTGGTTTATTTTCATTTTCTCGGAAACTAGTAGGCCTAGAATTAAGATTTTTGGTTTAAAATGTTCGTAATGAATGCCTCTACAAATCTTGTTATGGTCAAAACCACGCCAGACTTACCGTTTTTGAGAAAAAATATGTGCATCGCACAATAACATACATATTTTTACATATTTTCAGCTAAAAGTATGGCATAATTTGGTTTATTTTCGTTTTCTCGGAAACTAGTAGGCCTAGAATTAAGATTTTTGGTTTAAAATGTTCGTAATGAATGCCTCTACAAATCTTGTTACGGTCAAAACCACGCCAGACTTACCGTTTTTGAGAAAAAATATGTGCATCGCACAATAACATACATATTTTCAGCTAAAAGTATGGCATAATTTGGTTTATATTCATTTTCTCGGAAACTAGTAGGCCTAGAATTAAGATTTTTGGTTTAAAATGTTCGTAATGAATGCCTCTACAAATCTTGTTACGGTCAAAACCACGCCAGACTTACCGTTTTTGAAAAAAAATATGTGCATCGCACAATAACATACATATTTTCAGCTAAAAGTATGGCATAATTTGGTTTATTTTCATTTTCTCGGAAACTAGTAGGCCTAGAATTAAGATTTTTGGTTTAAAATGTTCGTAATGAATGCCTCTACAAATCTTGTTATGGTCAAAACCACGCCAGACTTACCGTTTTTGAGAAAAAATATGTGCATCGCACAATAACATACATATTTTCAGCTAAAAGTATGGCATAATTTGGTTTATTTTCATTTTCTCGGAAACTAGTAGGCCTAGAATTAAGAGTTTTGGTTTAAAATGTTCGTAATGAATGCCTCTACAAATCTTGTTATGGTCAAAACCACGCCAGACTTACCGTTTTTGAGAAAAAATATGTGCATCGCACAATAACATACATATTTTTACATATTTTCAGCTAAAAGTATGGCATAATTTGGTTTATTTTCATTTTCTCGGAAACTAGTAGGCCTAGAATTAAGATTTTTGGTTTAAAATGTTCGTAATGAATGCCTCTACAAATCTTGTTATGGTCAAAACCACGCCAGACTTACCGTTTTTGAGAAAAAATGTGTGCATCGCACAATAACATACATATTTTTACATATTTTCAGCTAAAAGTATGGCATAATTTGGTTTATTTTCATTTTCTCGGAAACTAGTAGGCCTAGAATTAAGATTTTTGGTTTAAAATGTTTGTAATGAATGCCTCTACAAATCTTGTTATGGTCAAAACCACGCCAGACTTACCGTTTTTGAGAAAAAATATGTGCATCGCACAATAACATACATATTTTCAGCTAAAAGTATGGCATAATTTGGTTTATTTTCATTTTCTCGGAAACTAGTAGGCCTAGAATTAAGATTTTTGGTTTAAAATGTTCGTAATGAATGCCTCTACAAATCTTGTTATGGTCAAAACCACGCCAGACTTACCGTTTTTGAGAAAAAATATGTGCATCGCACAATAACATACATATTTTCAGCTAAAAGTATGGCATAATTTGGTTTATTTTCATTTTCTCGGAAACTAGTAGGCCTAGAATTAAGATTTTTGGTTTAAAATGTTCGTAATGAATGCCTCTACAAATCTTGTTATGGTCAAAACCACGCCAGACTTACCGTTTTTGAGAAAAAATATGTGCATCGCACAATAACATACATATTTTTACATGTTTTCAGCTAAAAGTATGGCATAATTTGGTTTATTTTCATTTTCTCGGAAACTAGTAGGCCTAGAATTAAGATTTTTGGTTTCAAATGTTCGTAATGAATGCCTCTACAAATCGTGTTATGGTCAAAACCACGCCAGACTTACCGTTTTTGAGAAAAAATATGTGCATCGCACAATAACATACATATTTTTACATATTTTCAGCTAAAAGTATGGCATAATTTGGTTTATTTTCATTTTCTCGGAAACTAGTAGGCCTAGAATTAAGATTTTTGGTTTAAAATGTTCGTAATGAATGCCTCTACAAATCTTGTTATGGTCAAAACCACGCCAGACTTACCGTTTTTGAGAAAAAATATGTGCATCGCACAATAACATACATATTTTCAGCTAAAAGTATGGCATAATTTGGTTTATTTTCATTTTCTCGGAAACTAGTAGGCCTAGAATTAAGATTTTTGGTTTAAAATGTTCGTAATGAATGCCTCTACAAATCTTGTTATGGCCAAAACCACGCCAGACTTACCGTTTTTGAGAAAAAATATGTGCATCGCACAATAACATACATATTTTTACATATTTTCAGCTAAAAGTATGGCATAATTTGGTTTATTTTCGTTTTCTCGGAAACTAGTAGGCCTAGAATTAAGATTTTTGGTTTAAAATGTTCGTAATGAATGCCTCTACAAATCTTGTTACGGTCAAAACCACGCCAGACTTACCGTTTTTGAGAAAAAATATGTGCATCGCACAATAACATACATATTTTCAGCTAAAAGTATGGCATAATTTGGTTTATTTTCATTTTCTCGGAAACTAGTAGGCCTAGAATTAAGATTTTTGGTTTAAAATGTTCGTAATGAATGCCTCTACAAATCTTGTTATGGTCAAAACCACGCCAGACTTACCGTTTTTGAGAAAAAATGTGTGCATCGCACAATAACATACATATTTTTACATATTTTCAGCTAAAAGTATGGCATAATTTGGTTTATTTTCATTTTCTCGGAAACTAGTAGGCCTAGAATTAAGATTTTTGGTTTAAAATGTTCGTAATGAATGCCTCTACAAATCTTGTTACGGTCAAAACCACGCCAGACTTACCGTTTTTGAGAAAAAATATGTGCATCACACAATAACATACATATTTTTACATATTTTCAGCTAAAAGTATGGCATAATTTGGTTTATTTTCATGTTCTCGGAAACTAGTAGGCCTAGAATTAAGATTTTTGGTTTAAAATGTTCGTAATGAATGCCTCTACAAATCTTGTTATGGTCAAAACCACGCCAGACTTACCGTTTTTGAGAAAAAATATGTGAATCGCACAATAACATACATATTTTTACATGTTTTCAGCTAAAAGTATGGCATAATTTGGTTTATTTTCATTTTCTCGGAAACTAGTAGGCCTAGAATTAAGATTTTTGGTTTAAAATGTTCGTAATGAATGCCTCTACAAATCGTGTTATGGTCAAAACCACGCCAGACTTACCGTTTTTGAGAAAAAATATGTGCATCGCACAATAACATACATATTTTCAGCTAAAAGTATGGCATAATTTGGTTTATTTTCATTTTCTCGGAAACTAGTAGGCCTAGAATTAAGATTTTTGGTTTAAAATGTTCGTAATGAATGCCTCTACAAATCTTGTTATGGTCAAAACCACGCCAGACTTACCGTTTTTGAGAAAAAATATGTGCATCGCACAATAACATACATATTTTCAGCTAAAAGTATGGCATAATTTGGTTTATTTTCATTTTCTCGGAAACTAGTAGGCCTAGAATTAAGATTTTTGGTTTAAAATGTTCGTAATGAATGCCTCTACAAATCTTGTTATGGTCAAAACCACGCCAGACTTACCGTTTTTGAGAAAAAATATGTGCATCGCACAATAACATACATATTTTTACATATTTTCAGCTAAAAGTATGGCATAATTTGGTTTATTTTCATTTTCTCGGAAACTAGTAGGCCTAGAATTAAGATTTTTGGTTTAAAATGTTCGTAATGAATGCCTCTACAAATCTTGTTATGGTCAAAACCACGCCAGACTTACCGTTTTTGAGAAAAAATATGTGCATCGCACAATAACATACATATTTTCAGCTAAAAGTATGGCATAATTTGGTTTATTTTCATTTTCTCGGAAACTAGTAGGCCTAGAATTAAGATTTTTGGTTTAAAATGTTCGTAATGAATGCCTCTACAAATCTTGTTATGGTCAAAACCACGCCAGACTTACCGTTTTTGAGAAAAAATATGTGCATCGCACAATAACATACATATTTTTACATATTTTCAGCTAAAAGTATGGCATAATTTGGTTTATTTTCATTTTCTCGGAAACTAGTAGGCCTAGAATTAAGATTTTTGGTTTAAAATGTTCGTAATGAATGCCTCTACAAATCTTGTTATGGTCAAAACCACGCCAGACTTACCGTTTTTGAGAAAAAATATGTGCATCGCACAATAACATACATATTTTTACATATTTTCAGCTAAAAGTATGGCATAATTTGGTTTATTTTCATTTTCTCGGAAACTAGTAGGCCTAGAATTAAGATTTTTGGTTTAAAATGTTCGTAATGAATGCCTCTACAAATCTTGTTATGGTCAAAACCACGCCAGACTTACCGTTTTTGAGAAAAAATATGTGCATCGCACAATAACATACATATTTTCAGCTAAAAGTATGGCATAATTTGGTTTATTTTCATTTTCTCGGAAACTAGTAGGCCTAGAATTAAGATTTTTGGTTTAAAATGTTCGTAATGAATGCCTCTACAAATCTTGTTATGGTCAAAACCACGCCAGACTTACCGTTTTTGAGAAAAAATGTGTGCATCGCACAATAACATACATATTTTTACATATTTTCAGCTAAAAGTATGGCATAATTTGGTTTATTTTCATTTTCTCGGAAACTAGTAGGCCTAGAATTAAGATTTTTGGTTTAAAATGTTTGTAATGAATGCCTCTACAAATCTTGTTATGGTCAAAACCACGCCAGACTTACCGTTTTTGAGAAAAAATATGTGCATCGCACAATAACATACATATTTTCAGCTAAAAGTATGGCATAATTTGGTTTATTTTCATTTTCTCGGAAACTAGTAGGCCTAGAATTAAGATTTTTGGTTTAAAATGTTCGTAATGAATGCCTCTACAAATCTTGTTATGGTCAAAACCACGCCAGACTTACCGTTTTTGAGAAAAAATATGTGCATCACACAATAACATACATATTTTTACATATTTTCAGCTAAAAGTATGGCATAATTTGGTTTATTTTCATTTTCTCGGAAACTAGTAGGCCTAGAATTAAGATTTTTGGTTTAAAATGTTCGTAATGAATGCCTCTACAAATCTTGTTATGGTCAAAACCACGCCAGACTTACCGTTTTTGAGAAAAAATATGTGCATCGCACAATAACATACATATTTTTACATGTTTTCAGCTAAAAGTATGGCATAATTTGGTTTATTTTCATTTTCTCGGAAACTAGTAGGCCTAGAATTAAGATTTTTGGTTTAAAATGTTCGTAATGAATGCCTCTACAAATCGTGTTATGGTCAAAACCACGCCAGACTTACCGTTTTTGAGAAAAAATATGTGCATCGCACAATAACATACATATTTTCAGCTAAAAGTATGGCATAATTTGGTTTATTTTCATTTTCTCGGAAACTAGTAGGCCTAGAATTAAGATTTTTGGTTTAAAATGTTCGTAATGAATGCCTCTACAAATCTTGTTATGGTCAAAACCACGCCAGACTTACCGTTTTTGAGAAAAAATATGTGCATCGCACAATAACATACATATTTTCAGCTAAAAGTATGGCATAATTTGGTTTATTTTCATTTTCTCGGAAACTAGTAGGCCTAGAATTAAGATTTTTGGTTTAAAACGTTCGTAATGAATGCCTCTACAAATCTTGTTATGGTCAAAACCACGCCAGACTTACCGTTTTTGAGAAAAAATATGTGCATCGCACAATAACATACATATTTTCAGCTAAAAGTATGGCATAATTTGGTTTATTTTCATTTTCTCGGAAACTAGTAGGCCTAGAATTAAGATTTTTGGTTTAAAATGTTCGTAATGAATGCCTCTACAAATCTTGTTATGGTCAAAACCACGCCAGACTTACCGTTTTTGAGAAAAAATATGTGCATCGCACAATAACATACATATTTTTACATGTTTTCAGCTAAAAGTATGGCATAATTTGGTTTATTTTCATTTTCTCGGAAACTAGTAGGCCTAGAATTAAGATTTTTGGTTTAAAATGTTCGTAATGAATGCCCCTACAAATCGTGTTATGGTCAAAACCACGCCAGACTTACCGTTTTTGAGAAAAAATATGTGCATCGCACAATAACATACATATTTTCAGCTAAAAGTATGGCATAATTTGGTTTATTTTCATTTTCTCGGAAACTAGTAGGCCTAGAATTAAGATTTTTGGTTTAAAATGTTCGTAATGAATGCCTCTACAAATCTTGTTATGGTCAAAACCACGCCAGACTTACCGTTTTTGAGAAAAAATATGTGCATCGCACAATAACATACATATTTTCAGCTAAAAGTATGGCATAATTTGGTTTATTTTCATTTTCTCGGAAACTAGTAGGCCTAGAATTAAGATTTTTGGTTTAAAATGTTCGTAATGAATGCCTCTACAAATCTTGTTATGGTCAAAACCACGCCAGACTTACCGTTTTTGAGAAAAAATATGTGCATCGCACAATAACATACATATTTTTACATATTTTCAGCTAAAAGTATGGCATAATTTGGTTTATTTTCATTTTCTCGGAAACTAGTAGGCCTAGAATTAAGATTTTTGGTTTAAAATGTTCGTTATGAATGCCTCTACAAATCTTGTTATGGTCAAAACCACGCCAGACTTACCGTTTTTGAGAAAAAATATGTGCATCGCACAATAACATACATATTTTCAGCTAAAAGTATGGCATAATTTGGTTTATTTTCATTTTCTCGGAAACTAGTAGGCCTAGAATTAAGATTTTTGGTTTAAAATGTTCGTAATGAATGCCTCTACAAATCTTGTTATGGTCAAAACCACGCCAGACTTACCGTTTTTGAGAAAAAATATGTGCATCGCACAATAACATACATATTTTCAGCTAAAAGTATGGCATAATTTGGTTTATTTTCATTTTCTCGGAAACTAGTAGGCCTAGAATTAAGATTTTTGGTTTAAAATGTTCGTAATGAATGCCTCTACAAATCTTGTTATGGTCAAAACCACGCCAGACTTACCGTTTTTGAGAAAAAATATGTGCATCGCACAATAACATACATATTTTTACATGTTTTCAGCTAAAAGTATGGCATAATTTGGTTTATTTTCATTTTCTCGGAAACTAGTAGGCCTAGAATTAAGATTTTTGGTTTAAAATGTTCGTAATGAATGCCTCTACAAATCGTGTTATGGTCAAAACCACGCCAGACTTACCGTTTTTGAGAAAAAATATGTGCATCGCACAATAACATACATATTTTCAGCTAAAAGTATGGCATAATTTGGTTTATTTTCATTTTCTCGGAAACTAGTAGGCCTAGAATTAAGATTTTTGGTTTAAAATGTTCGTAATGAATGCCTCTACAAATCTTGTTATGGTCAAAACCACGCCAGACTTACCGTTTTTGAGAAAAAATATGTGCATCGCACAATAACATACATATTTTTACATATTTTCAGCTAAAAGTATGGCATAATTTGGTTTATTTTCATTTTCTCGGAAACTAGTAGGCCTAGAATTAAGATTTTTGGTTTAAAATGTTCGTAATGAATGCCTCTACAAATCTTGTTATGGTCAAAACCACGCCAGACTTACCGTTTTTGAGAAAAAATATGTGCATCGCACAATAACATACATATTTTCAGCTAAAAGTATGGCATAATTTGGTTTATTTTCATTTTCTCGGAAACTAGTAGGCCTAGAATTAAGATTTTTGGTTTAAAATGTTCGTAATGAATGCCTCTACAAATCTTGTTATGGTCAAAACCACGCCAGACTTACCGTTTTTGAGAAAAAATATGTGCATCGCACAATAACATACATATTTTCAGCTAAAAGTATGGCATAATTTGGTTTATTTTCATTTTCTCGGAAACTAGTAGGCCTAGAATTAAGATTTTTGGTTTAAAATGTTCGTAATGAATGCCTCTACAAATCTTGTTATGGTCAAAACCACGCCAGACTTACCGTTTTTGAGAAAAAATATGTGCATCGCACAATAACATACATATTTTTACATATTTTCAGCTAAAAGTGTGGCATAATTTGGTTTATTTTCATTTTCTCGGAAAGTAGTAGGCCTAGAATTAAGATTTTTGGTTTAAAATGTTCGTAATGAATGCCTCTACAAATCTTGTTATGGTCAAAACCACGCCAGACTTACCGTTTTTGAGAAAAAATATGTGCATCGCACAATAACATACATATTTTCAGCTAAAAGTATGGCATAATTTGGTTTATTTTCATTTTCTCGGAAACTAGTAGGCCTAGAATTAAGATTTTTGGTTTAAAATGTTCGTAATGAATGCCTCTACAAATCTTGTTACGGTCAAAACCACGCCAGACTTACCGTTTTTGAAAAAAAATATGTGCATCGCACAATAACATACATATTTTCAGCTAAAAGTATGGCATAATTTGGTTTATTTTCATTTTCTCGGAAACTAGTAGGCCTAGAATTAAGATTTTTGGTTTAAAATGTTCGTAATGAATGCCTCTACAAATCTTGTTATGGTCAAAACCACGCCAGACTTACCGTTTTTGAGAAAAAATATGTGCATCGCACAATAACATACATATTTTCAGCTAAAAGTATGGCATAATTTGGTTTATTTTCATTTTCTCGGAAACTAGTAGGCCTAGAATTAAGATTTTTGGTTTAAAATGTTCGTAATGAATGCCTCTACAAATCTTGTTATGGTCAAAACCACGCCAGACTTACCGTTTTTGAGAAAAAATATGTGCATCGCACAATAACATACATATTTTTACATGTTTTCAGCTAAAAGTATGGCATAATTTGGTTTATTTTCATTTTCTCGGAAACTAGTAGGCCTAGAATTAAGATTTTTGGTTTAAAATGTTCGTAATGAATGCCTCTACAAATTTTGTTATGGTCAAAACCACGCCAGACTTACCGTTTTTGAGAAAAGATATGTGCATCGCACAATAACATACATATTTTCAGCTAAAAGTATGGCATAATTTGGTTTATTTTCATTTTCTCGGAAACTAGTAGGCCTAGAATTAAGATTTTTGGTTTAAAATGTTCGTAATGAATGCCTCTACAAATCGTGTTATGGTCAAAACCACGCCAGACTTACCGTTTTTGAGAAAAAATATGTGCATCGCACAATAACATACATATTTTCAGCTAAAAGTATGGCATAATTTGGTTTATTTTCATTTTCTCGGAAACTAGTAGGCCTAGAATTAAGATTTTTGGTTTAAAATGTTCGTAATGAATGCCTCTACAAATCTTGTTATGGTCAAAACCACGCCAGACTTACCGTTTTTGAGAAAAAATATGTGCATCGCACAATAACATACATATTTTTACATGTTTTCAGCTAAAAGTATGGCATAATTTGGTTTATTTTCATTTTCTCGGAAACTAGTAGGCCTAGAATTAAGATTTTTGGTTTAAAATGTTCGTAATGAATGCCTCTACAAATCGTGTTATGGTCAAAACCACGCCAGACTTACCGTTTTTGAGAAAAAATATGTGCATCGCACAATAACATACATATTTTCAGCTAAAAGTATGGCATAATTTGGTTTATTTTCATTTTCTCGGAAACTAGTAGGCCTAGAATTAAGATTTTTGGTTTAAAATGTTCGTAATGAATGCCTCTACAAATCTTGTTATGGTCAAAACCACGCCAGACTTACCGTTTTTGAGAAAAAATATGTGCATCGCACAATAACATACATATTTTTACATATTTTCAGCTAAAAGTATGGCATAATTTGGTTTATTTTCATTTTCTCGGAAACTAGTAGGCCTAGAATTAAGATTTTTGGTTTAAAATGTTCGTAATGAATGCCTCTACAAATCTTGTTATGGTCAAAACCACGCCAGACTTACCGTTTTTGAGAAAAAATATGTGCATCGCACAATAACATACATATTTTTACATATTTTCAGCTAAAAGTATGGCATAATTTGGTTTATTTTCATTTTCTCGGAAACTAGTAGGCCTAGAATTAAGATTTTTGGTTTAAAATGTTCGTAATGAATGCCTCTACAAATCTTGTTATGGTCAAAACCACGCCAGACTTACCGTTTTTGAGAAAAAATATGTGCATCGCACAATAACATACATATTTTCAGCTAAAAGTATGGCATAATTTGGTTTATTTTCATTTTCTCGGAAACTAGTAGGCCTAGAATTAAGATTTTTGGTTTAAAATGTTCGTAATGAATGCCTCTACAAATCTTGTTATGGTCAAAACCACGCCAGACTTACCGTTTTTGAGAAAAAATATGTGCATCGCACAATAACATACATATTTTTACATGTTTTCAGCTAAAAGTATGGCATAATTTGGTTTATTTTCATTTTCTCGGAAACTAGTAGGCCTAGAATTAAGATTTTTGGTTTAAAATGTTCGTAATGAATGCCTCTACAAATTTTGTTATGGTCAAAACCACGCCAGACTTACCGTTTTTGAGAAAAAATATGTGCATCGCACAATAACATACATATTTTCAGCTAAAAGTATGGCATAATTTGGTTTATTTTCATTTTCTCGGAAACTAGTAGGCCTAGAATTAAGATTTTTGGTTTAAAATGTTCGTAATGAATGCCTCTACAAATTTTGTTATGGTCAAAACCACGCCAGACTTACCGTTTTTGAGAAAAAATATGTGCATCGCACAATAACATACATATTTTCAGCTAAAAGTATGGCATAATTTGGTTTATTTTCATTTTCTCGGAAACTAGTAGGCCTAGAATTAAGATTTTTGGTTTAAAATGTTCGTAATGAATGCCTCTACAAATCGTGTTATGGTCAAAACCACGCCAGACTTACCGTTTTTGAGAAAAAATATGTGCATCGCACAATAACATACATATTTTCCGCTAAAAGTATGGCATAATTTGGTTTATTTTCATTTTCTCGGAAACCAGTAGGCCTAGAATTAAGATTTTTGGTTTAAAATGTTCGTAATGAATGCCTCTACAAATCTTGTTATGGTCAAAACCACGCCAGACTTACCGTTTTTGAGAAAAAATATGTGCAACGCACAATAACATACATATTTTTACATGTTTTCAGCTAAAAGTATGGCATAATTTGGTTTATTTTCATTTTCTCGGAAACTAGTAGGCCTAGAATTAAGATTTTTGGTTTAAAATGTTCGTAATGAATGCCTCTACAAATCGTGTTATGGTCAAAACCACGCCAGACTTACCGTTTTTGAGAAAAAATATGTGCATCGCACAATAACATACATATTTTCAGCTAAAAGTATGGCATAATTTGGTTTATTTTCATTTTCTCGGAAACTAGTAGGCCTAGAATTAAGATTTTTGGTTTAAAATGTTCGTAATGAATGCCTCTACAAATCTTGTTATGGTCAAAACCACGCCAGACTTACCGTTTTTGAGAAAAAATATGTGCATCGCACAATAACATACATATTTTTACATATTTTCAGCTAAAAGTATGGCATAATTTGGTTTATTTTCATTTTCTCGGAAACTAGTAGGCCTAGAATTAAGATTTTTGGTTTAAAATGTTCGTAATGAATGCCTCTACAAATCTTGTTATGGTCAAAACCACGCCAGACTTACCGTTTTTGAGAAAAAATATGTGCATCGCACAATAACATACATATTTTTACATATTTTCAGCTAAAAGTATGGCATAATTTGGTTTATTTTCATTTTCTCGGAAACTAGTAGGCCTAGAATTAAGATTTTTGGTTTAAAATGTTCGTAATGAATGCCTCTACAAATCTTGTTATGGTCAAAACCACGCCAGACTTACCGTTTTTGAGAAAAAATATGTGCATCGCACAATAACATACATATTTTCAGCTAAAAGTATGGCATAATTTGGTTTATTTTCATTTTCTCGGAAACTAGTAGGCCTAGAATTAAGATTTTTGGTTTAAAATGTTCGTAATGAATGCCTCTACAAATCTTGTTATGGTCAAAACCACGCCAGACTTACCGTTTTTGAGAAAAAATATGTGCATCGCACAATAACATACATATTTTTACATATTTTCAGCTAAAAGTATGGCATAATTTGGTTTATTTTCATTTTCTCGGAAACTAGTAGGCCTAGAATTAAGATTTTTGGTTTAAAATGTTCGTAATGAATGCCTCTACAAATTTTGTTATGGTCAAAACCACGCCAGACTTACCGTTTTTGAGAAAAAATATGTGCATCGCACAATAACATACATATTTTCAGCTAAAAGTATGGCATAATTTGGTTTATTTTCATTTTCTCGGAAACTAGTAGGCCTAGAATTAAGATTTTTGGTTTAAAATGTTCGTAATGAATGCCTCTACAAATCGTGTTATGGTCAAAACCACGCCAGACTTACCGTTTTTGAGAAAAAATATGTGCATCGCACAATAACATACATATTTTCAGCTAAAAGTATGGCATAATTTGGTTTATTTTCATTTTCTCGGAAACTAGTAGGCCTAGAATTAAGATTTTTGGTTTAAAATGTTCGTAATGAATGCCTCTACAAATCTTGTTATGGTCAAAACCACGCCAGACTTACCGTTTTTGAGAAAAAATATGTGCATCGCACAATAACATACATATTTTCAGCTAAAAGTATGGCATAATTTGGTTTATTTTCATTTTCTCGGAAACTAGTAGGCCTAGAATTAAGATTTTTGGTTTAAAATGTTCGTAATGAATGCCTCTACAAATCTTGTTTTGGTCAAAACCACGCCAGACTTACCGTTTTTGAGAAAAAATATGTGCATCGCACAATAACATACATATTTTCAGCTAAAAGTATGGCATAATTTGGTTTATTTTCATTTTCTCGGAAACTAGTAGGCCTAGAATTAAGATTTTTGGTTTAAAATGTTCGTAATGAATGCCTCTACAAATCTTGTTATGGTCAAAACCACGCCAGACTTACCGTTTTTGAGAAAAAATATGTGCATCGCACAATAACATACATATTTTCAGCTAAAAGTATGGCATAATTTGGTTTATTTTCATTTTCTCGGAAACTAGTAGGCCTAGAATTAAGATTTTTGGTTTAAAATGTTCGTAATGAATGCCTCTACAAATCTTGTTATGGTCAAAACCACGCCAGACTTACCGTTTTTGAGAAAAAATATGTGCATCGCACAATAACATACATATTTTTACATGTTTTCAGCTAAAAGTATGGCATAATTTGGTTTATTTTCATTTTCTCGGAAACTAGTAGGCCTAGAATTAAGATTTTTGGTTTAAAATGTTCGTAATGAATGCCCCTACAAATCGTGTTATGGTCAAAACCACGCCAGACTTACCGTTTTTGAGAAAAAATATGTGCATCGCACAATAACATACATATTTTCAGCTAAAAGTATGGCATAATTTGGTTTATTTTCATTTTCTCGGAAACTAGTAGGCCTAGAATTAAGATTTTTGGTTTAAAATGTTCGTAATGAATGCCTCTACAAATCTTGTTATGGTCAAAACCACGCCAGACTTACCGTTTTTGAGAAAAAATATGTGCATCGCACAATAACATACATATTTTCAGCTAAAAGTATGGCATAATTTGGTTTATTTTCATTTTCTCGGAAACTAGTAGGCCTAGAATTAAGATTTTTTGTTTAAAATGTTCGTAATGAATGCCTCTACAAATCTTGTTATGGTCAAAACCACGCCAGACTTACCGTTTTTGAGAAAAAATATGTGCATCGCACAATAACATACATATTTTCAGCTAAAAGTATGGCATAATTTGGTTTATTTTCATTTTCTCGGAAACTAGTAGGCCTAGAATTAAGATTTTTGGTTTAAAATGTTCGTAATGAATGCCTCTACAAATCTTGTTATGGTCAAAACCACGCCAGACTTACCGTTTTTGAGAAAAAATATGTGCATCGCACAATAACATACATATTTTCAGCTAAAAGTATGGCATAATTTGGTTTATTTTCATTTTCTCGGAAACTAGTAGGCCTAGAATTAAGATTTTTGGTTTAAAATGTTCGTAATGAATGCCTCTACAAATCTTGTTATGGTCAAAACCACGCCAGACTTACCGTTTTTGAGAAAAAATATGTGCATCGCACAATAACATACATATTTTCAGCTAAAAGTATGGCATAATTTGGTTTATTTTCATTTTCTCGGAAACTAGTAGGCCTAGAATTAAGATTTTTGGTTTAAAATGTTCGTAATGAATGCCTCTACAAATCTTGTTATGGTCAAAACCACGCCAGACTTACCGTTTTTGAGAAAAAATATGTGCATCGCACAATAACATACATATTTTCAGCTAAAAGTATGGCATAATTTGGTTTATTTTCATTTTCTCGGAAACTAGTAGGCCTAGAATTAAGATTTTTGGTTTAAAATGTTCGTAATGAATGCCTCTACAAATCTTGTTATGGTCAAAACCACGCCAGACTTACCGTTTTTGAGAAAAAATATGTGCATCGCACAATAACATACATATTTTTACATATTTTCAGCTAAAAGTATGGCATAATTTGGTTTATTTTCATTTTCTCGGAAACTAGTAGGCCTAGAATTAAGATTTTTGGTTTAAAATGTTCGTAATGAATGCCTCTACAAATCTTGTTATAGTCAAAACCACGCCAGACTTACCGTTTTTGAGAAAAAATATGTGCATCGCACAATAACATACATATTTTCAGCTAAAAGTATGGCATAATTTGGTTTATTTTCATTTTCTCGGAAACTAGTAGGCCTAGAATTAAGATTTTTGGTTTAAAATGTTCGTAATGAATGCCTCTACAAATCTTGTTATGGTCAAAACCACGCCAGACTTACCGTTTTTGAGAAAAAATATGTGCATCGCACAATAACATACATATTTTCAGCTAAAAGTATGGCATAATTTGGTTTATTTTCATTTTCTCGGAAACTAGTAGGCCTAGAATTAAGATTTTTGGTTTAAAATGTTCGTAATGAATGCCTCTACAAATCTTGTTATGGTCAAAACCACGCCAGACTTACCGTTTTTGAGAAAAAATATGTGCATCGCACAATAACATACATATTTTTACATATTTTCAGCTAAAAGTATGGCATAATTTGGTTTATTTTCATTTTCTCGGAAACTAGTAGGCCTAGAATTAAGATTTTTGGTTTAAAATGTTCGTAATGAATGCCTCTACAAATCTTGTTATGGTCAAAACCACGCCAGACTTACCGTTTTTGAGAAAAAATATGTGCATCGCACAATAACATACATATTTTCAGCTAAAAGTATGGCATAATTTGGTTTATTTTCATTTTCTCGGAAACTAGTAGGCCTAGAATTAAGATTTTTGGTTTAAAATGTTCGTAATGAATGCCTCTACAAATCTTGTTATGGTCAAAACCACGCCAGACTTACCGTTTTTGAGAAAAAATATGTGCATCGCACAATAACATACATATTTTCAGCTAAAAGTATGGCATAATTTGGTTTATTTTCATTTTCTCGGAAACTAGTAGGCCTAGAATTAAGATTTTTGGTTTAAAATGTTCGTAATGAATGCCTCTACAAATCTTGTTATGGTCAAAACCACGCCAGACTTACCGTTTTTGAGAAAAAATATGTGCATCGCACAATAACATACATATTTTCAGCTAAAAGTATGGCATAATTTGGTTTATTTTCATTTTCTCGGAAACTAGTAGGCCTAGAATTAAGATTTTTGGTTTAAAATGTTCGTAATGAATGCCTCTACAAATCTTGTTATGGTCAAAACCACGCCAGACTTACCGTTTTTGAGAAAAAATATGTGCATCGCACAATAACATACATATTTTTACATATTTTCAGCTAAAAGTATGGCATAATTTGGTTTATTTTCATTTTCTCGGAAACTAGTAGGCCTAGAATTAAGATTTTTGGTTTAAAATGTTCGTAATGAATGCCTCTACAAATCTTGTTATGGTCAAAATCACGCCAGACTTACCGTTTTTGAGAAAAAATATGTGCATCGCACAATAACATACATATTTTCAGCTAAAAGTATGGCATAATTTGGTTTATTTTCATTTTCTCGGAAACTAGTAGGCCTAGAATTAAGATTTTTGGTTTAAAATGTTCGTAATGAATGCCTCTACAAATCTTGTTATGGTCAAAACCACGCCAGACTTACCGTTTTTGAGAAAAAATATGTGCATCGCACAATAACATACATATTTTCAGCTAAAAGTATGGCATAATTTGGTTTATTTTCATTTTCTCGGAAACTAGTAGGCCTAGAATTAAGATTTTTGGTTTAAAATGTTCGTAATGAATGCCTCTACAAATCTTGTTATGGTCAAAACCACGCCAGACTTACCGTTTTTGAGAAAAAATATGTGCATCGCACAATAACATACATATTTTTACATGTTTTCAGCTAAAAGTATGGGATAATTTGGTTTATTTTCATTTTCTCGGAAACTAGTAGGCCTAGAATTAAGATTTTTGGTTTAAAATGTTCGTAATGAATGCCCCTACAAATCGTGTTATGGTCAAAACCACGCCAGACTTACCGTTTTTGAGAAAAAATATGTGCATCGCACAATAACATACATATTTTCAGCTAAAAGTATGGCATAATTTGGTTTATTTTCATTTTCTCGGAAACTAGTAGGCCTAGAATTAAGATTTTTGGTTTAAAATGTTCGTAATGAATGCCTCTACAAATCTTGTTATGGTCAAAACCACGCCAGACTTACCGTTTTTGAGAAAAAATATGTGCATCGCACAATAACATACATATTTTCAGCTAAAAGTATGGCATAATTTGGTTTATTTTCATTTTCTCGGAAACTAGTAGGCCTAGAATTAAGATTTTTGGTTTAAAATGTTCGTAATGAATGCCTCTATAAATCTTGTTATGGTCAAAACCACGCCAGACTTACCGTTTTTGAGAAAAAATATGTGCATCGCACAATAACATACATATTTTCAGCTAAAAGTATGGCATAATTTGGTTTATTTTCATTTTCTCGGAAGCTAGTAGGCCTAGAATTAAGATTTTTGGTTTAAAATGTTCGTAATGAATGCCTCTACAAATCTTGTTATGGTCAAAACCACGCCAGACTTACCGTTTTTGAGAAAAAATATGTGCATCGCACAATAACATACATATTTTTACATATTTTCAGCTAAAAGTATGGCATAATTTGGTTTATTTTCATTTTCTCGGAAACTAGTAGGCCTAGAATTAAGATTTTTGGTTTAAAATGTTCGTAATGAATGCCTCTACAAATCTTGTTATGGTCAAAACCACGCCATACTTACCGTTTTTGAGAAAAAATATGTGCATCGCACAATAACATACATATTTTTACATGTTTTCAGCTAAAAGTATGGCATAATTTGGTTTATTTTCATTTTCTCGGAAACTAGTAGGCCTAGAATTAAGATTTTTGGTTTAAAATGTTCGTAATGAATGCCTCTACAAATCTTGTTATGGTCAAAACCACGCCAGACTTACCGTTTTTGAGAAAAAATATGTGCATCGCACAATAACATACATATTTTCAGCTAAAAGTATGGCATAATTTGGTTTATTTTCATTTTCTCGGAAACTAGTAGGCCTAGAATTAAGATTTTTGGTTTAAAATGTTCGTAATGAATGCCTCTACAAATCTTGTTATGGTCAAAACCACGCCAGACTTACCGTTTTTGAGAAAAAATATGTGCATCGCACAATAACATACATATTTTCAGCTAAAAGTATGGCATAATTTGGTTTATTTTCATTTTCTCGGAAACTAGTAGGCCTAGAATTAAGATTTTTGGTTTAAAATGTTCGTAATGAATGCCTCTACAAATCTTGTTATGGTCAAAACCACGCCAGACTTACCGTTTTTGAGAAAAAATATGTGCATCGCACAATAACATACATATTTTTACATATTTTCAGCTAAAAGTATGGCATAATTTGGTTTATTTTCATTTTCTCGGAAACTAGTAGGCCTAGAATTAAGATTTTTGGTTTAAAATGTTCGTAATGAATGCCTCTACAAATCTTGTTATGGTCAAAACCACGCCAGACTTACCGTTTTTGAGAAAAAATGTGTGCATCGCACAATAACATACATATTTTCAGCTAAAAGTATGGCATAATTTGGTTTATTTTCATTTTCTCGGAAACTAGTAGGCCTAGAATTAAGATTTTTGGTTTAAAATGTTCGTAATGAATACCTCTACAAATCTTGTTATGGTCAAAACCACGCCAGACTTACCGTTTTTGAGAAAAAATATGTGCATCGCACAATAACATACATATTTTCAGCTAAAAGTATGGCATAATTTGGTTTATTTTCATTTTCTCGGAAACTAGTAGGCCTAGAATTAAGATTTTTGGTTTAAAATGTTCGTAATGAATGCCTCTACAAATCTTGTTATGGTCAAAACCACGCCAGACTTACCGTTTTTGAGAAAAAATATGTGCATCGCACAATAACATACATATTTTCAGCTAAAAGTATGGCATAATTTGGTTTATTTTCATTTTCTCGGAAACTAGTAGGCCTAGAATTAAGATTTTTGGTTTAAAATGTTCGTAATGAATGCCTCTACAAATCTTGTTATGGTCAAAACCACGCCAGACTTACCGTTTTTGAGAAAAAATATGTGCATCGCACAATAACATACATATTTTCAGCTAAAAGTATGGCATAATTTGGTTTATTTTCATTTTCTCGGAAACTAGTAGGCCTAGAATTAAGATTTTTGGTTTAAAATGTTCGTAATGAATGCCTCTACAAATCTTGTTATCGTCAAAACCACGCCAGACTTACCGTTTTTGAGAAAAAATATGTGCATCGCACAATAACATACATATTTTTACATATTTTCAGCTAAAAGTATGGCATAATTTGGTTTATTTTCATTTTCTCGGAAACTAGTAGGCCTAGAATTAAGATTTTTGGTTTAAAATGTTCGTAATGAATGCCTCTACAAATCTTGTTATGGTCAAAACCACGCCAGACTTACCGTATTTGAGAAAAAATATGTGCATCGCACAATAACATACATATTTTTACATATTTTCAGCTAAAAGTATGGCATAATTTGGTTTATTTTCATTTTCTCGGAAACTAGTAGGCCTAGAATTAAGATTTTTGGTTTAAAATGTTCGTAATGAATGCCTCTACAAATCGTGTTATGGTCAAAACCACGCCAGACTTACCGTTTTTGAGAAAAAATATGTGCATCGCACAATAACATACATATTTTTACATATTTTCAGCTAAAAGTATGGCATAATTTGGTTTATTTTCATTTTCTCGGAAACTAGTAGGCCTAGAATTAAGATTTTTGGTTTAAAATGTTCGTAATGAATGCCTCTACAAATCTTGTTATGGTCAAAACCACGCCAGACTTACCGTTTTTGAGAAAAAATATGTGCATCGCACAATAACATACATATTTTCAGCTAAAAGTATGGCATAATTTGGTTTATTTTCATTTTCTCGGAAACTAGTAGGCCTAGAATTAAGATTTTTGGTTTAAAATGTTCGTAATGAATGCCTCTACAAATCTTGTTATGGTCAAAACCACGCCAGACTTACCGTTTTTGAGAAAAAATATGTGCATCGCACAATAACATACATATTTTCAGCTAAAAGTATGGCATAATTTGGTTTATTATTTCTCGGAAACTAGTAGGCCTAGAATTAAGATTTTTGGTTTAAAATGTTCGTAATGAATGCCTCTACAAATCTTGTTATGGTCAAAACCACGCCAGACTTACCGTTTTTGAGAAAAAATATGTGCATCGCACAATAACATACATATTTTTACATATTTTCAGCTAAAAGTATGGCATAATTTGGTTTATTTTCATTTTCTCGGAAACTAGTAGGCCTAGAATTAAGATTTTTGGTTTAAAATGTTCGTAATGAATGCCTCTACAAATCTTGTTATGGTCAAAACCACGCCAGACTTACCGTTTTTGAGAAAAAATATGTGCATCGCACAATAACATACATATTTTCAGCTAAAAGTATGGCATAATTTGGTTTATTTTCATTTTCTCGGAAACTAGTAGGCCTAGAATTAAGATTTTTGGTTTAAAATGTTCGTAATGAATGCCTCTACAAATCTTGTTATGGTCAAAACCACGCCAGACTTACCGTTTTTGAGAAAAAATATGTGCATCGCACAATAACATACATATTTTCAGCTAAAAGTATGGCATAATTTGGTTTATTTTCATTTTCTCGGAAACTAGTAGGCCTAGAATTAAGATTTTTGGTTTAAAATGTTCGTAATGAATGCCTCTACAAATCTTGTTATGGTCAAAACCACGCCAGACTTACCGTTTTTGAGAAAAAATATGTGCATCGCACAATAACATACATATTTTTACATATTTTCAGCTAAAAGTATGGCATAATTTGGTTTATTTTCATTTTCTCGGAAACTAGTAGGCCTAGAATTTAGATTTTTGGTTTAAAATGTTCGTAATGAATGCCTCTACAAATCTTGTTACGGTCAAAACCACGCCAGACTTACCGTTTTTGAGAAAAAATATGTGCATCGCACAATAACATACATATTTTTACATATTTTCAGCTAAAAGTATGGCATAATTTGGTTTATTTTCATTTTCTCGGAAACTAGTAGGCCTAGAATTAAGATTTTTGGTTTAAAATGTTCGTAATGAATGCCTCTACAAATCTTGTTATGGTCAAAACCACGCCAGACATACCGTTTTTGAGAAAAAATATGTGCATCGCACAATAACATACATATTTTCAGCTAAAAGTATGGCATAATTTGGTTTATTTTCATTTTCTCGGAAACTAGTAGGCCTAGAATTAAGATTTTTGGTTTAAAATGTTCGTAATGAATGCCTCTACAAATCTTGTTATGGTCAAAACCACGCCAGACTTACCGTTTTTGAGAAAAAATATGTGCATCGCACAATAACACATATTTTCAGCTAAAAGTATGGCATAATTTGGTTTATTTTCATTTTCTCGGAAACTAGTAGGCCTAGAATTAAGATTTTTGGTTTAAAATGTTCGTAATGAATGCCTCTACAAATCTTGTTATGGTCAAAACCACGCCAGACTTAACGTTTTTGAGAAAAAATATGTGCATCGCACAATAACATACATATTTTCAGCTAAAAGTATGGCATAATTTGGTTTATTTTCATTTTCTCGGAAACTAGTAGGCCTAGAATTAAGATTTTTGGTTTAAAATGTTCGTAATGAATGCCTCTACAAATCTTGTTATGGTCAAAACCACGCCAGACTTACCGTTTTTGAGAAAAAATATGTGCATCGCACAATAACATACATATTTTCAGCTAAAAGTATGGCATAATTTGGTTTATTTTCATTTTCTCGGAAACTAGTAGGCCTAGAATTAAGATTTTTGGTTTAAAATGTTCGTAATGAATGCCTCTACAAATCTTGTTATGGTCAAAACCACGCCAGACTTACCGTTTTTGAGAAAAAATATGTGCATCGCACAATAACATACATATTTTCAGCTAAAAGTATGGCATAATTTGGTTTATTTTCATTTTCTCGGAAACTAGTAGGCCTAGAATTAAGATTTTTGGTTTAAAATGTTCGTAATGAATGCCTCTACAAATCTTGTTATGGTCAAAACCACGCCAGACTTACCGTTTTTGAGAAAAAATATGTGCATCGCACAATAACATACATATTTTCAGCTAAAAGTATGGCATAATTTGGTTTATTTTCATTTTCTCGGAAACTAGTAGGCCTAGAATTAAGATTTTTGGTTTAAAATGTTCGTAATGAATGCCTCTACAAATCTTGTTATGGTCAAAACCACGCCAGACTTACCGTTTTTGAGAAAAAATATGTGCATCGCACAATAACATACATATTTTTACATATTTTCAGCTAAAAGTATGGCATAATTTGGTTTATTTTCATTTTCTCGGAAACTAGTAGGCCTAGAATTAAGATTTTTAGTTTAAAATGTTCGTAATGAATGCCTCTACAAATCTTGTTATGGTCAAAACCACGCCAGACTTACCGTTTTTGAGAAAAAATATGTGCATCGCACAATTACATACATATTTTTACATATTTTCAGCTAAAAGTATGGCATAATTTGGTTTATTTTCATTTTCTCGGAAACTAGTAGGCCTAGAATTAAGAGTTTTGGTTTAAAATGTTCGTAATGAATGCCTCTACAAGTCTTGTTATGGTCAAAACCACGCCAGACTTACCGTTTTTGAGAAAAAATATGTGCATCGCACAATAACATACATATTTTTACATATTTTCAGCTAAAAGTATGGCATAATTTGGTTTATTTTCATTTTCTCGGAAACTAGTAGGCCTAGAATTAAGATTTTTGGTTTAAAATGTTCGTAATGAATGCCTCTACAAATCTTGTTATGGTCAAAACCACGCCAGACTTACCGTTTTTGAAAAAAAATATGTGCATCGCACAATAACATACATATTTTCAGCTAAAAGTATGGCATAATTTGGTTTATTTTCATTTTCTCGGAAACTAGTAGGCCTAGAATTAAGATTTTTGGTTTAAAATGTTCGTAATGAATGCCTCTACAAATCTTGTTATGGTCAAAACCACGCCAGACTTACCGTTTTTGAGAAAAAATATGTGCATCGCACAATTACATACATATTTTTACATATTTTCAGCTAAAAGTATGGCATAATTTGGTTTATTTTCATTTTCTCGGAAACTAGTAGGCCTAGAATTAAGATTTTTGGTTTAAAATGTTCGTAATGAATGCCTCTACAAATCTTGTTATGGTCAAAACCACGCCAGACTTACCGTTTTTGAGAAAAAATATGTGCATCGCACAATAACATACATATTTTCAGCTAAAGGTATGGCATAATTTGGTTTATTTTCATTTTCTCGGAAACTAGTAGGCCTAGAATTAAGATTTTTGGTTTAAAATGTTCGTAATGAATGCCTCTACAAATCTTGTTATGGTCAAAACCACGCCAGACTTACCGTTTTTGAGAAAACATATGTCCATCGCACAATAACATACATATTTTTACATATTTTCAGCTAAAAGTATGGCATAATTTGGTTTATTTTCATTTTCTCGGAAACTAGTAGGCCTAGAATTAAGATTTTTGGTTTAAAATGTTCGTAATGAATGCCTCTACAAATCTTGTTATGGTCAAAACCACGCCAGACTTACCGTTTTTGAGAAAAAATATGTGCATCGCACACTAACATACATATTTTCAGCTAAAAGTATGGCATAATTTGGTTTATTTTCATTTTCTCGGAAACTAGTAGGCCTAGAATTAAGATTTTTGGTTTAAAATGTTCGTAATGAATGCCTCTACAAATCTTGTTATGGTCAAAACCACGCCAGACTTACCGTTTTTGAGAAAAAATATGTGCATCGCACAATAACATACATATTTTTACATATTTTCAGCTAAAAGTATGGCATAATTTGGTTTATTTTCATTTTCTCGGAAACTAGTAGGCCTAGAATTAAGAATTTTGGTTTAAAATGTTCGTAATGAATGCCTCTACAAATCTTGTTATGGCCAAAACCACGCCAGACTTACCGTTTTTGAGAAAAAATATGTGCATCGCACAATAACATACATATTTTCAGCTAAAAGTATGGCATAATTTGGTTTATTTTCATTTTCTCGGAAACTAGTAGGCCTAGAATTAAGATTTTTGGTTTAAAATGTTCGTAATGAATGCCTCTACAAATCTTGTTATGGTCAAAACCACGCCAGACTTACCGTTTTTGAGAAAAAATATGTGCATCGCACAATAACATACATATTTTCAGCTAAAAGTATGGCATAATTTGGTTTATTTTCATTTTCTCGGAAACTAGTAGGCCTAGAATTAAGATTTTTGGTTTAAAATGTTCGTAATGAATGCCTCTACAAATCTTGTTATGGTCAAAACCACGCCAGACTTACCGTTTTTGAGAAAAAATATGTGCATCGCACAATTACATACATATTTTTACATATTTTCAGCTAAAAGTATGGCAAAATTTGGTTTATTTTCATTTTCTCGGAAACTAGTAGGCCTAGAATTAAGATTTTTGGTTTAAAATGTTCGTAATGAATGCCTCTACAAATCTTGTTATGGTCAAAACCACGCCAGACTTACCGTTTTTGAGAAAAAATATGTGCATCGCACAGTAACATACATATTTTCAGCTAAAAGTATGGCATAATTTGGTTTATTTTCATTTTCTCGGAAACTAGTAGGCCTAGAATTAAGATTTTTGGTTTAAAATGTTCGTAATGAATGCCTCTACAAATCTTGTTATGGTCAAAACCACGCCAGACTTTCCGTTTTTGAGAAAAAATATGTCCATCGCACAATAACATACATATTTTTACATATTTTCAGCTAAAAGTATGGCATAATTTGGTTTATTTTCATTTTCTCGGAAACTAGTAGGCCTAGAATTAAGATTTTTGGTTTAAAATGTTCGTAATGAATGCCTCTACAAATCTTGTTATGGTCAAAACCACGCCAGACTTACCGTTTTTGAGAAAAAATATGTGCATCGCACAATAACATACATATTTTCAGCTAAAAGTATGGCATAATTTGGTTTATTTTTATTTTCTCGGAAACTAGTAGGCCTAGAATTAAGATTTTTGGTTTAAAATGTTCGTAATGAATGCCTCTACAAATCTTGTTATGGTCAAAACCACGCCAGACTTACCGTTTTTGAGAAAAAATATGTGCATCGCACAATAACATACATATTTTTACATATTTTCAGCTAAAAGTATGGCATAATTTGGTTTATTTTCATTTTCTCGGAAACTAGTAGGCCTAGAATTAAGATTTTTGGTTTAAAATGTTCGTAATGAATGCCTCTACAAATCTTGTTATGGTCAAAACCACGCCAGACTTACCGTTTTTGAGAAAAAATATGTGCATCGCACAATAACATACATATTTTCATCTAAAAGTATGGCATAATTTGGTTTATTTTCATTTTCTCGGAAACTAGTAGGCCTAGAATTAAGATTTTTGGTTTAAAATGTTCGTAATGAATGCCTCTACAAATCTTGTTATGGTCAAAACCACGCCAGACTTACCGTTTTTGAGAAAAAATATGTGCATCGCACAATTACATACATATTTTTACATATTTTCAGCTAAAAGTATGGCATAATTTGGTTTATTTTCATTTTCTCGGAAACTAGTAGGCCTAGAATTAAGATTTTTGGTTTAAAATGTTCGTAATGAATGCCTCTACAAATCTTGTTATGGTCAAAACCACGCCAGACTTACCGTTTTTGAGAAAAAATATGTCCATCGCACAATAACATACATATTTTCAGCTAAAAGTATGGCATAATTTGGTTTATTTTCATTTTCTCGGAAACTAGTAGGCCTAGAATTAAGATTTTTGGTTTAAAATGTTCGTAATGAATGCCTCTACAAATCTTGTTATGGTCAAAACCACGCCAGACTTACCGTTTTTGAGAAAAAATATGTGCATCGCACAATAACATACATATTTTCAGCTAAAAGTATGGCATAATTTGGTTTATTTTCATTTTCTCGGAAACTAGTAGGCCTAGAATTAAGATTTTTGGTTTAAAATGTTCGTAATGAATGCCTCTACAAATCTTGTTATGGTCAAAACCACGCCAGACTTACCGTTTTTGAGAAAAAATATGTGCATCGCACAATAACATACATATTTTCAGCTAAAAGTATGGCATAATTTGGTTTATTTTCATTTTCTCGGAAACTAGTAGGCCTAGAATTAAGATTTTTGGTTTAAAATGTTCGTAATGAATGCCTCTACAAATCTTGTTATGGTCAAAACCACGCCAGACTTACCGTTTTTGAGAAAAAATATGTGCATCGCACAATAACATACATATTTTTACATATTTTCAGCTAAAAGTATGGCATAATTTGGTTTATTTTCATTTTCTCGGAAACTAGTAGGCCTAGAATTAAGATTTTTAGTTTAAAATGTTCGTAATGAATGCCTCTACAAATCTTGTTATGGTCAAAACCACGCCAGACTTACCGTTTTTGAGAAAAAATATGTGCATCGCACAATTACATACATATTTTTACATATTTTCAGCTAAAAGTATGGCATAATTTGGTTTATTTTCATTTTCTCGGAAACTAGTAGGCCTAGAATTAAGAGTTTTGGTTTAAAATGTTCGTAATGAATGCTTCTACAAATCTTGTTATGGTCAAAACCACGCCAGACTTGCCATTTTTGAGAAAAAATGTGTGCATCGCACAATAACATACATATTTTTACATATTTTCAGCTAAAAGTATGGCATAATTTGGTTTATTTTCATTTTCTCGGAAACTAGTAGGCCTAGAATTAAGATTTTTGGTTTAAAATGTTCGTAATGAATGCCTCTACAAATCTTGTTATGGTCAAAACCACGCCAGACTTACCGTTTTTGAGAAAAAATATGTGCATCGCACAATAACATACATATTTTCAGCTAAAAGTATGGCATAATTTGGTTTATTTTCATTTTCTCGGAAACTAGTAGGCCTAGAATTAAGATTTTTGGTTTAAAATGTTCGTAATGAATGCCTCTACAAATCTTGTTATGGTCAAAACCACGCCAGACTTACCGTTTTTGAGAAAAAATATGTGCATCGCACAATAACATACATATTTTTACATATTTTCAGCTAAAAGTATGGCATAATTTGGTTTATTTTCATTTTCTCGGAAACTAGTAGGCCTAGAATTAAGATTTTTGGTTTAAAATGTTCGTAATGAATGCCTCTACAAATCTTGTTATGGTCAAAACCACGCCAGACTTACCGTTTTTGAGAAAAAATATGTGCATCGCACAATAACATACATATTTTCAGCTAAAAGTATGGCATAATTTGGTTTATTTTCATTTTCTCGGAAACTAGTAGGCCTAGAATTAAGATTTTTGGTTTAAAATGTTCGTATTGAATGCCTCTACAAATCTTGTTATGGTCAAAACCACGCCAGACTTACCGTTTTTGAGAAAAAATATGTGCATCGCACAATAACATACATATTTTCAGCTAAAAGTATGGCATAATTTG
Organism: Myathropa florea; assembly: GCA_930367185.1. NCBI lineage: Eukaryota > Metazoa > Arthropoda > Insecta > Diptera > Syrphidae > Myathropa > Myathropa florea. The sequence continues at coordinate 326,319 of CAKNEX010000122.1, read as the reverse complement.
GTTTATTTTCATTTTCTCGGAAACTAGTAGGCCTAGAATTAAGATTTTTGGTTTAAAATGTTCGTAATGAATGCCTCTACAAATCTTGTTATGGTCAAAACCACGCCAGACTTACCGTTTTTGAGAAAAAATATGTGCATCGCACAATTACATACATATTTTTACATATTTTCAGCTAAAAGTATGGCATAATTTGGTTTATTTTCATTTTCTCGGAAACTAGTAGGCCTAGAATTAAGATTTTTGGTTTAAAATGTTCGTAATGAATGCCTCTACAAATCTTGTTATGGCCAAAACCACGCCAGACTTACCGTTTTTGAGAAAAAATATGTGCATCGCACAATAACATACATATTTTCAGCTAAAAGTATGGCACAATTTGGTTTATTTTCATTTTCTCGGAAACTAGTAGGCCTAGAATTAAGATTTTTGGTTTAAAATGTTCGTAATGAATGCCTCTACAAATCTTGTTATGGTCAAAACCACGCCAGACTTACCGTTTTTGAGAAAAAATCAAAAATTCAGCTAAAAGTATGGCATAATTTGGTTTATTTTCATTTTCTCGGAAACTAGTAGGCCTAGAATTAAGATTTTTGGTTTAAAATGTTCGTAATGAATGCCTCTACAAATCTTGTTATGGTCAAAACCACGCCAGACTTACCGTTTTTGAGAAAAAATATGTGCATCGCACAATTACATACATATTTTTACATATTTTCAGCTAAAAGTATGGCGTAATTTGGTTTATTTTCATTTTCTCGGAAACTAGTAGGCCTAGAATTAAGATTTTTGGTTTAAAATGTTCGTAATGAATGCCTCTACAAATCTTGTTATGGTCAAAACCACGCCAGACTTACCGTTTTTGAGAAAAAATATGTGCATCGCACAGTAACATACATAGTTTCAGCTAAAAGTATGGCATAATTTGGTTTATTTTCATTTTCTCGGAAACTAGTAGGCCTAGAATTAAGATTTTTAGTTTAAAATGTTCGTAATGAATGCCTCTACAAATCTTGTTATGGTCAAAACCACGCCAGACTTACCGTTTTTGAGAAAAAATATGTGCATCGCACAATTACATACATATTTTTACATATTTTCAGCTAAAAGTATGGCATAATTTGGTTTATTTTCATTTTCTCGGAAACTAGTAGGCCTAGAATTAAGAGTTTTGGTTTAAAATGTTCGTAATGAATGCTTCTACAAATCTTGTTATGGTCAAAACCACGCCAGACTTGCCATTTTTGAGAAAAAATGTGTGCATCGCACAATAACATACATATTTTTACATATTTTCAGCTAAAAGTATGGCATAATTTGGTTTATTTTCATTTTCTCGGAAACTAGTAGGCCTAGAATTAAGATTTTTGGTTTAAAATGTTCGTAATGAATGCCTCTACAAATCTTGTTATGGTCAAAACCACGCCAGACTTACCGTTTTTGAGAAAAAATATGTGCATCGCACAATAACATACATATTTTCAGCTAAAAGTATGGCATAATTTGGTTTATTTTCATTTTCTCGGAAACTAGTAGGCCTAGAATTAAGATTTTTGGTTTAAAATGTTCGTAATGAATGCCTCTACAAATCTTGTTATGGTCAAAACCACGCCAGACTTACCGTTTTTGAGAAAAAATATGTGCATCGCACAATAACATACATATTTTCAGCTAAAAGTATGGCATAATTTGGTTTATTTTCATTTTCTCGGAAACTAGTAGGCCTAGAATTAAGATTTTTGGTTTAAAATGTTCGTAATGAATGCCTCTACAAATCTTGTTATGGTCAAAACCACGCCAGACTTACCGTTTTTGAGAAAAAATATGTGCATCGCACAATAACATACATATTTTCAGCTAAAAGTATGGCATAATTTGGTTTATTTTCATTTTCTCGGAAACTAGTAGGCCTAGAATTAAGATTTTTGGTTTAAAATGTTCGTAATGAATGCCTCTACAAATCTTGTTATGGTCAAAACCACGCCAGACTTACCGTTTTTGAGAAAAAATATGTGCATCGCACAATTACATACATATTTTTACATATTTTCAGCTAAAAGTATGGCATAATTTGGTTTATTTTCATTTTCTCGGAAACTAGTAGGCCTAGAATTAAGATTTTTGGTTTAAAATGTTCGTAATGAATGCCTCTACAAATCTTGTTATGGTCAAAACCACGCCAGACTTACCGTTTTTGAGAAAAAATATGTGCATCGCACAATAACATACATATTTTCAGCTAAAAGTATGGCATAATTTGGTTTATTTTCATTTTCTCGGAAACTAGTAGGCCTAGAATTAAGATTTTTGGTTTAAAATGTTCGTAATGAATGCCTCTACAAATCTTGTTATGGTCAAAACCACGCCAGACTTACCGTTTTTGAGAAAAAATATGTGCATCGCACAATAACATACATATTTTTACATATTTTCAGCTAAAAGTATGGCATAATTTGGTTTATTTTCATTTTCTCGGAAACTAGTAGGCCTAGAATTAAGATTTTTGGTTTAAAATGTTCGTAATGAATGCCTCTACAAATCTTGTTATGGTCAAAACCACGCCAGACTTACCGTTTTTGAGAAAAAATCAAAAATTCAGCTAAAAGTATGGCATAATTTGGTTTATTTTCATTTTCTCGGAAACTAGTAGGCCTAGAATTAAGATTTTTGGTTTAAAATGTTCGTAATGAATGCCTCTACAAATCTTGTTATGGTCAAAACCACGCCAGACTTACCGTTTTTGAGAAAAAATATGTGCATCGCACAATTACATACATATTTTTACATATTTTCAGCTAAAAGTATGGCATAATTTGGTTTATTTTCATTTTCTCGGAAACTAGTAGGCCTAGAATTAAGATTTTTGGTTTAAAATGTTCGTAATGAATGCCTCTACAAATCTTGTTATGGTCAAAACCACGCCAGACTTACCGTTTTTGAGAAAAAATATGTGCATCGCACAGTAACATACATATTTTCAGCTAAAAGTATGGCACAATTTGGTTTATTTTCATTTTCTCGGAAACTAGTAGGCCTAGAATTAAGATTTTTGGTTTAAAATGTTCGTAATGAATGCCTCTACAAATCTTGTTATGGTCAAAACCACGCCAGACTTACCGTTTTTGAGAAAAAATCAAAAATTCAGCTAAAAGTATGGCATAATTTGGTTTATTTTCATTTTCTCGGAAACTAGTAGGCCTAGAATTAAGATTTTTGGTTTAAAATGTTCGTAATGAATGCCTCTACAAATCTTGTTATGGTCAAAACCACGCCAGACTTACCGTTTTTGAGAAAAAATATGTGCATCGCACAATTACATACATATTTTTACATATTTTCAGCTAAAAGTATGGCATAATTTGGTTTATTTTCATTTTCTCGGAAACTAGTAGGCCTAGAATTAAGATTTTTGGTTTAAAATGTTCGTAATGAATGCCTCTACAAATCTTGTTATGGTCAAAACCACGCCAGACTTACCGTTTTTGAGAAAAAATATGTGCATCGCACAGTAACATACATATTTTCAGCTAAAAGTATGGCATAATTTGGTTTATTTTCATTTTCTCGGAAACTAGTAGGCCTAGAATTAAGATTTTTGGTTTAAAATGTTCGTAATGAATGCCTCTACAAATCTTGTTATGGTCAAAACCACGCCAGACTTTCGGTTTTTGAGAAAAAATATGTCCATCGCACAATAACATACATATTTTTACATATTTTCAGCTAAAAGTATGGCATAATTTGGTTTATTTTCATTTTCTCGGAAACTAGTAGGCCTAGAATTAAGATTTTTGGTTTAAAATGTTCGTAATGAATGCCTCTACAAATCTTGTTATGGTCAAAACCACGCCAGACTTACCGTTTTTGAGAAAAAATATGTGCATCGCACAATAACATACATATTTTCAGCTAAAAGTATGGCATAATTTGGTTTATTTTTATTTTCTCGGAAACTAGTAGGCCTAGAATTAAGATTTTTGGTTTAAAATGTTCGTAATGAATGCCTCTACAAATCTTGTTATGGTCAAAACCACGCCAGACTTACCGTTTTTGAGAAAAAATATGTGCATCGCACAATAACATACATATTTTCAGCTAAAAGTATGGCATAATTTGGTTTATTTTCATTTTCTCGGAAACTAGTAGGCCTAGAATTAAGATTTTTGGTTTAAAATGTTCGTAATGAATGCCTCTACAAATCTTGTTATGGTCAAAACCACGCCAGACTTACCGTTTTTGAGAAAAAATATGTGCATCGCACAATAACATACATATTTTCAGCTAAAAGTATGGCATAATTTGGTTTATTTTCATTTTCTCGGAAACTAGTAGGCCTAGAATTAAGATTTTTGGTTTAAAATGTTCGTAATGAATGCCTCTACAAATCTTGTTATGGTCAAAACCACGCCAGACTTACTGTTTTTGAGAAAAAAATATGTGCATCGCACAATAACATACATATTTTCAGCTAAAAGTATGGCATAATTTGGTTTATTTTCATTTTCTCGGAAACTAGTAGGCCTAGAATTAAGATTTTTGGTTTAAAAAGTTCGTAATGAATGCCTCTACAAATCTTGTTATGGTCAAAACCACGCCAGACTTACCGTTTTTGAGAAAAAATATGTGCATCGCACAATAACATACATATTTTTACATATTTTCAGCTAAAAGTATGGCATAATTTGGTTTATTTTAATTTTCTCGGAAACTAGTAGGCCTAGAATTAAGATTTTTGGTTTAAAATGTTCGTAATGAATGCCTCTACAAATCTTGTTATGGTCAAAACCACGCCAGACTTACCGTTTTTGAGAAAAAATATGTGCATCGCACAATAACATACATATTTTTACATATTTTCAGCTAAAAGTATGGCATAATTTGGTATATTTTCATTTTCTCGGAAACTAGTAGGCCTAGAATTAAGATTTTTGATTTAAAATGTTCGTAATGAATGCCTCTACAAATCTTGTTATGGTCAAAACCACGCCAGACCTACTGTTTTTGAGAAAAAATATGTGCATCGCACAATAACATACATATTTTCAGCTAAAAGTATGGCATAATTTGGTTTATTTTCATTTTCTCGGAAACTAGTAGGCCTAGAATTAAGATTTTTGGTTTAAAATGTTCGTAATGAATGCCTCTACAAATCTTGTTATGGTCAAAACCACGCCAGACTTACCGTTTTTGAGAAAAAATATGTGCATCGCACAATAACATACATATTTTTACATATTTTCAGCTAAAAGTATGGCATAATTTGGTTTATTTTCATTTTCTCGGAAACTAGTAGGCCTAGAATTAAGATTTTTGGTCTAAAATGTTCGTAATGAATGCCTCTACAAATCTTGTTATGGTCAAAACCACGCCAGACTTACCGTTTTTGAGAAAAAATATGTGCATCGCACAATTACATACATATTTTTACATATTTTCAGCTAAAAGTATGGCATAATTTGGTTTATTTTCATTTTCTCGGAAACTAGTAGGCCTAGAATTAAGATTTTTGGTTTAAAATGTTCGTAATGAATGCCTCTACAAATCTTGTTATGGTCAAAACCACGCCAGACTTACCGTTTTTGAGAAAAAATATGTGCATCGCACAATAACATACATATTTTTACATATTTTCAGCTAAAAGTATAGCATAATTTGGTTTATTTTCATTTTCTCGGAAACTAGTAGGCCTAGAATTAAGATTTTTGGTTTAAAATGTTCGTAATGAATGCCTCTACAAATCTTGTTATGGTCAAAACCACGCCAGACTTACCGTTTTTGAGAAAAAATATGTGCATCCCACAATAACATACATATTTTTACATATTTTCAGCTAAAAGTATGGCATAATTTGGTTTATTTTCATTTTCTCGGAAACTAGTAGGCCTAGAATCAAGATTTTTGGTTTAAAATGTTCGTAATGAATGCCTCTACAAATCTTGTTATGGTCAAAACCACGCCAGACTTACCGTTTTTGAGAAAAAATATGTGCATCGCACAATTACATACATATTTTTACATATTTTCAGCTAAAAGTATGGCATAATTTGGTTTATTTTCATTTTCTCGGAAACTAGTAGGCCTAGAATTAAGATTTTTGGTTTAAAATGTTCGTAATGAATGCCTCTACAAATCTTGTTATGGTCAAAACCACGCCAGACTTACCGTTTTTGAGAAAAAATATGTGCATCGCACAATAACATACATATTTTTACATATTTTCAGCTAAAAGTATGGCATAATTTGGTTTATTTTCATTTTCTCGGAAACTAGTAGGCCTAGAATTAAGATTTTTGGTTTAAAATGTTCGTAATGAATGCCTCTACAAATCTTGTTATGGTCAAAACCACGCCAGACTTGCCGTTTTTGAGAAAAAATATGTGCATCGCACAATAACATACATATTTTCAGCTAAAAGTATGGCATAATTTGGTTTATTTTCATTTTCTCGGAAACTAGTAGGCCTAGAATTAAGATTTTTGGTTTAAAATGTTCGTAATGAATGCCTCTACAAATCTTGTTATGGTCAAAACCACGCCAGACTTACCGTTTTTGTGAAAAAATATGTGCATCGCACAATAACATACATATTTTTACATATTTTCAGCTAAAAGTATGGCATAATTTGGTTTATTTTCATTTTCTCGGAAACTAGTAGGCCTAGAATTAAGATTTTTGGTTTAAAATGTTCGTAATGAATGCCTCTACAAATCTTGTTATGGACAAAACCACGCCAGACTTACCGTTTTTGAGAAAAAATATGTGCATCGCACAATAACATACATATTTTTACATATTTTCAGCTAAAAGTATGGCATAATTTGGTTTATTTTCATTTTCTCGGAAACTAGTAGGCCTAGAATTAAGATTTTTGGTTTAAAATGTTCGTAATGAATGCCTCTACAAATCTTGTTATGGTCAAAACCACGCCAGACTTACCGTTTTTGAGAAAAAATATGTGCATCGCACAATAACATACATATTTTCAGCTATAAGTATGGCATAATTTGGTTTATTTTCATTTTCTCGGAAACTAGTAGGCCTAGAATTAAGATTTTTGGTTTAAAATGTTCGTAATGAATGCCTCTACAAATCTTGTTATGGTCAAAACCACGCCAGACTTACCGTTTTTGAGAAAAAATATGTGCATCGCACAATAACATACATATTTTTACATATTTTCAGCTAAAAGTATGGCATAATTTGGTTTATTTTCATTTTCTCGGAAACTAGTAGGCCTAGAATTAAGATTTTTGGTTTAAAATGTTCGTAATGAATGCCTCTACAAATCTTGTTATGGTCAAAACCACGCCAGACTTACCGTTTTTGAGAAAAAATATGTGCATCGCACAATAACATACATATTTTCAGCTAAAAGTATGGCATAATTTGGTTTATTTTCATTTTCTCGGAAACTAGTAGGCCTAGAATTAAGATTTTTGGTTTAAAATGTTCGTAATGAATGCCTCTACAAATCTTGTTATGGTCAAAACCACGCCAGACTTACCGTTTTTGAGAAAAAATATGTGCATCGCACAATAACATACATATTTTCAGCTAAAAGTATGGTATAATTTGGTTTATTTTCATTTTCTCGGAAACTAGTAGGCCTAGAATTAAGATTTTTGGTTTAAAATGTTCGTAATGAATGCCTCTACAAATCTTGTTATGGTCAAAACCACGCCAGACTTACCGTTTTTGAGAAAAAATATGTGCATCGCACAATAACATACATATTTTTACATATTTTCAGCTAAAAGTATGGCATAATTTGGTTTATTTTCATTTTCTCGGAAACTAGTAGGCCTAGAATTAAGATTTTTGGTTTAAAATGTTCGTAATGAATGCCTCTACAAATCTTGTTATGGTCAAAACCACGCCAGACTTACCGTTTTTGAGAAAAAATATGTGCATCGCACAATAACATACATATTTTCAGCTAAAAGTATGGCATAATTTGGTTTATTTTCATTTTCTCGGAAACTAGTAGGCCTAGAATTAAGATTTTTGGTTTAAAATGTTCGTAATGAATGCCTCTACAAATCTTGTTATGGTCAAAACCACGCCAGACTTACCGTTTTTGAGAAAAAATATGTGCATCGCACAATAACATACATATTTTTACATATTTTCAGCTAAAAGTATGGCATAATTTGGTTTATTTTCATTTTCTCGGAAACTAGTAGGCCTAGAATTAAGATTTTTGGTTTAAAATGTTCGTAATGAATGCCTCTACAAATCTTGTTATGGTCAAAACCACGCCAGACTTACCGTTTTTGAGAAAAAATATGTGCATCGCACAATAACATACATATTTTTACATATTTTCAGCTAAAAGTATGGCATAATTTGGTTTATTTTCATTTTCTCGGAAACTAGTAGGCCTAGAATTAAGATTTTTGGTTTAAAATGTTCGTAATGAATGCCTCTACAAATCTTGTTATGGTCAAAACCACGCCAGACTTACCGTTTTTGAGAAAAAATATGTGCATCGCACAATAACATACATATTTTCAGCTAAAAGTATGGCATAATTTGGTTTATTTTAATTTTCTCGGAAACTAGTAGGCCTAGAATTAAGATTTTTGGTTTAAAATGTTCGTAATGAATGCCTCTACAAATCTTGTTATGGTCAAAACCACGCCAGATTTACGTTGGAGTCCGAGCGGGGGACCAAAAAAAACGATTTTCCAATTTTTAAAACAAATTTATTTTTTCCAAATGATTAATACATTTAAATGTTATACTTGAATGTTTCACTCTTCACGATTAACTCCACTCTTGAACTTCTCCACATGTTGTTTTTATGTGTCTATTTTGTTGACACAGCTTTCTTGGGACACCGGCTTGCATTTTGGGAATGGAATGCATGCATCCGTTGGGTGTCGAATTATGTTTTTCGCGTGTAGCGTAAAAATGCTTATATGTGCAAAAAGTGTTATGCGCGTGTGGAATCATGCACCTTGCGCGTGGGATTAGACTTACATAGCTGTATCTGGTATTTGTGGTCATATACGGGGGTGTGGGTGCAAGATGGAAAATGGAAGTGGAGTGTCCGACGTAACTCCTCCCCCCTTAGGATTCTGCTCCGAAGAATCAGAATTTCTAATATCGACATTAACATTGGTTCCGTTTTTTTTAATTTTAAAAATTAATATGAAAACTATAATGAAAATAGTTACTGTTGCGAAAATTATCCCAAAATTTACGTATTCATGTGCATTTGTTTTTACTTTGATTTCCTCTATTAATTTACGATTTTCTATATTATTTAGATGTATTGCGTCTGTGGAAAAGTTCATTACAATTTTATCAACAGTTATGTTATTAAAACTTGGTATGACGATGTTATCATATGTGATAAAATTTTCGTATTTAATACCATTTATATCTAATTTACAATTTTCAAATCTTAGTAAACTGTTACCCATAATATTTAAAGTGAAATTATTACAATTATGCAAAACTTGGGTATACGGAATATTTTTAGTTATAATTATATTGTTATGTATTTGTTTGATTTCCATATTTTTATTTTCTTTAAAACTACATTTGGCATTCTCTTTAAAAATATTTGAGATACAATCGTCATTTATAATCTTTAGATCCTTAAATCTTATGGTTTCATTAATATATTCATAATTAAAATGATCATCTGTTAAGAATTGACCATATGGTGTTACTAATTCTAAGCTGTTTCTGTTAGGAATTGGTTCTATTAACATTCTATAAAAGTTTACATCTGAATAGTTTGGGATCAGCAATATGAAAAGTATTTGACCATCATGTACAATAACACTGCTTTTGATGTTTCTTAATTTGTTAATTGTTATATTAAATTTCGATATTTCCTCTGGTGATAGGATATCTTTCCCTAGAACACCTAGCTTGCTAAGTAGTAGATTTTCTTTGATTTTCTTTACTTGCTCTCTTAACAACTGTATGTCATATTGGATCTGGAATGCATGTTGCATGTTTGTTAATTCCGAAAATTCTCTATTTATTGCGTTACCTAGGTTCAGTAGCTGGGTTTTTATTTCTAGTTGTTGTCCGTTAATGTGCTTTGTAATATTGTCTATAACTTCGTTAAAGTGATAATTTATTTTAACCTGGTCGTTAAGTCCGTCAATTAAATTTTGATTGTTTTTTTCGTTTGTTTCTAAACTTTTCTTTATTTCCTGTTCGTCGTCGTAGTCCATAGTTCCTACTAAATATTTGAGACCTTTTCCTACAATGTTAACTAATCCTCTTTTTTGTTTATGGTGATTTTCTAATAAATTTCCTATTTCTTCTGTCAAAAGCCTAAAATTGTGTATTATTGTTGGGTATTTATTTTTATAGTTGAGTTTGTTAACGTTGTGTTCAATGATGTCCAGGTTGTCTGTCCATGAGGTTAAATTTATGCTGTGGAGTATTTTTGTATAGCTTATTATTACTGGAGTTTTTTCGTCTCTAATTGTAATGTATCCTTGTCCTGTGTTCAAGTTCTGTACGTCAAGTTTTTGTCCTGCTGTCATTGTAAGTGTTTGTATGACTATCAATATGATAAAGGGTATCTGGAAAAAAAAATTATGTGTTTTCAAATCTGTATTTACGTTTTATTTGTGTTTTGTAGTATTTTCTCCCATTTTCGTCTAAAACATGGTCTTCATCTAGGATTTCAGGATTGACTTTTTTATGAACTGGTTTCAATTTGTTGCTTTTTCTACTTTTAAGATAGTTATGATTTATTTTTGTTAAATCTACGGCAGTTTTTTCTCTATTACGTTTGTTTATATAGCGTTCTTTATTTTTATTAACTATTTCTATGATTTTGGGATAATCTTGGTTTGTTATAGTTCCGTTTATGAAGTCTATCGGTCTTTTCTTGGTTGTGGAATGAATTGTTTTGTTGTAGATAGTTACTGCTTTTAAGACTTTGTTTCGTAAGTTGTCTTTATTACTTTCATCTGCTGAAAAGGTTCTTATATGCTCGTTTAGAGTCGAGTGGAATCTTTCGATGTCCGAATTTCCTGTTTTGTGATATGGGGTGGTGATATGGAGATTGACGTTATTTTCTTTTAGGAATTCCCTAATTAGAATTGATGAAAATCCTGTTTCACCATCAGTTACTATGTTGTCTGGTATACCTAGGGTTGCAAATCTGTACTTTAATGTATTTAATAAGGCTATCCACGTCCTGTGTTTTATTTCTTGGACTGTAACATGTTTTGTGAATTTATCGATCATTGTTACATACATTAGGTTGATATTTGCATACCATATATCTATGTGGATTATCTGATTTGGTTTAATTGGGGTTTCGGTTATTTTTAATGGGATTCTGTATGGTTGTCTTTCGTATTTGGCTTTGTTGCAGATTTCGCAATTGTTAATAAATTTTTGAATTTTTTCTTTTAGTTTTGGGGTGTAGTACACATCTTTTATTTCTGAATAAGTTTCATTAACCCCCCTGTGGTTCAATAGGTTGTGTGTTTTTATTATGACTTCGGCTTCTTTTTCTTCATCTTCAAGATCTCCTAAGAACTTGCTACATTTGATGACTTTTAAAGATTTGTTTTTACTAAAATATTTCACATAAACATCTTGGAATTTTGCAAATAAATTATCGTGTACAGAATAAACGCCTACTATTCCTTTGGGAGGAATACATTTTTTCATAATATCTAAAATAAGATTTTCGTTAAAGATTTTTATTTCTATGATTATTCTTTTTTTTCCAAATGCACTATATATTTTATGGTTATTAACATTTTCGGTACTGTTTAGTACTACTTGAGTTTTGTATAAGCTTACCGGTGACTCAACAATAGGAATGTAATCGCTACTGTCCTCTTCAGCGCTGTGAATTGTTGCAATAATCGATTGCTCATCCAATTGTTCTTCGATATTTCTGTTAATTACATTTTCGTTGTAATAGATCTCCATTCTTGAAAGACCGTCGGCAACTTGGTTATCTTTACCTTTTACGTATTCAATGTTGAAATTGAATTCTTCGAGTTTGACCTTCCATCTTTGTAGTTTGGCATTAGGTTCTTTCAGTGAACTCAGCCAGACAAGTGGTCGATGATCAGTCCTTATCGTAAATTTTCTACCGTAGAGGTAAGATCTAAAATATTTTGTGGCCTGTACAATTGCCAGTAATTCCTTTTCTATTGTCGAATATCGGGTCTCATGTTCATTAAGGGTACGACTATAGTAGCATATCGGGTGATTTTCCTGACTTAAAACTCCGCCAATCGCATAGTTGGATGCGTCCGTAGTTAAGGTAAACTTTTTTTCAAAGTCGGGGTATTTAAGAATTGGTGCAGATGTGATTAAAGTTTTCAAATTTTCAAAACTTTCGATGTAGTCTTTATCTTTCAAATCTATTTTAGCATTCTTTTTTAAAAAGGTTGTCATAGGTTTTGCTACTTTTCCGTAGTCTTTTATAAACTTACGATAATACCCAGTTATTCCTAAAAAAGCCTTAATTTGTTTCGTTGATCTAGGTAGTTTGTAATTTTGAATAGCCGCAATTTTGTTGGGATTGGGTTTGATACCCTCTGTAGTCACAATATGGCCCAAAAACTCAGTTTCTTTTTTCAAAAACTCGCTTTTGTCCAGTTGGACTTTGAGATTTACTTCTTTTAGTCTCTTAAATATTCTTGTGAGTGAAAGGATATGTTCTTCTAGGCTAGTGGAGAAGATGATTATGTCATCCAAGTACACCAAGCATATCTTCCCTATGAATTCGTTTAGAACCGAATTCATCAATCGCTGGAAGGTCGCTGGCGCGTTTTTCAAGCCGAATGGCATGCGAACGAATTCATAATGCCCTTTATCGGTTGAAAAGGCCGTTTTCTTTATATCTTCCTCCGCGATCTCAATTTGGTGGAATCCTTTAGCTAAATCTAGCGTGGTGAAGTACATTGACTTTCCCAATTTGTCGAAAATATCTTCCATATTTGGTATTGGGAATTTATCGTCTATAGAAACTTCATTTAGTTTTCGATAATCGATTACTATTCTCCACTTTTGCCTTCCAGATGCGTCCTTCTTTTTAGGGACGATCCAAATAGGAGCAGAGTAAGGTGAGTCACTTGGCCGGATGATGCCCTGGTCTAGCATCTCATTTATTTGTGATCTGACTTCGTTTCTATGTACTTCTGGGTATCTATAGTTTTTAGTATAGATAGGGATATCATTCACTGTTTTTATATTATGCTTAATCGCATTAGTGAATGATAGATCGCTTCCATCCTGATAGAATATTGATTTATATTGAGAAACAAGATTAGTAATTTCTTTTTCTTCTTCAGCGTTGAGATGATTGATTCTGATTTGTTTCATAATTGGATCTTTACTGGTTTCTGAATGGTATATTTCTAGCGGTGGTATTTCTTTCTCGTAATTTTCAATCGTCATCGATTCTTCATCCTTGTTAAAATAAATTGGAATTTCTTTCTCGTTAACAATTAGGAGTCTTTTCTTGTAATCGAGAATCGCCTCCATTGGTAACAAAATGTTATTTCCTACTAATCCGTTAAAAGTGTTGTGAAATTTGTACTCGAGAAACTCTGCAGTTTTATTCGGTGCGCCGAATTCCTCGAATAATGGGATTCTTACTTTTCTGTCTATAAATATGGGCGTACTAGTTGTTAACACCTTAACGGGTGCGTTAAGTTTAACTTGCCATTTGGGGTGGCATATACCTGGATTGAGAATACTTGTTTCTGACCCTGGGTCAATAAGTATTCTGAGTGTGAATTTATCATTTTTTGTTTTTATTACTATATAGGGTAGTCGACCCGGGGATTTCCTTCCCGAAAAACCGAATTGTTTTCTAAAGTATGCACTTGTCGAGACATGGCGGACGAAGTGTCCATTGGTTCGACATCATTATTATTATTGAATCTTTGATTTATACTACGATTTGATTGGTTATTCCGACCATTATTACTAAATCTATGATTCATGCTCTGATTGAATGAATTATTTTGTTCGTTATTATTTAATCTATGATAGTTTGGTCTGTTTTGGGTACTTCTAAATGTTCCTGAGTTAGATGAATATCTATGCTGTCTGTCATTTTGATGGTTGTTATTATTGTTGTTGTTATTATGTCCCTGTTGTGTCTGCGTGTTGTTATGTCTGTATGAATTCCTATCAATGTACGGTCGTTGCTTGTTAGTATCCCTAGTATATGCATAACCCGTCTCGAAAAGGATTTGCATAGCTTCCTCTAAACTGTCTGGATTTCTGCAATATAGTAAGCCTTTCATAGGCTCAGGGATTTTATTAATGAATATACGTAATGCGGTTTTACAATTTTGATCTATCTCTAAACTTGATGTATTTGGGTTTGTTATTCTAACTTTATTGTTCAACCTTCGTAACATTGCTTTAATGTCGTTGTAGAAATCTTGGCAATGTGTTTTGAATGGGATGGCTCTAAGGTCATCATATAGTTGCTCTACAGATTTCCTATCACCAAAGTACTGAAAGAAGAGTTGTTTAACTGCTTCCCAATTTTTTACCGAATTATTAATTTCGATTGCCTCTCGGGCTCTGCCTATTAGCCTGCCTTTGATTATATCGAAGAAAATCATTTGGCTCGTTTCGTCGAACCTTGCTAAAGTTGGAAATATTCTGTCCACTAAATCTATGAAGTTATACAAATTTTCCCTACTACCATCGTAATGTGGAAGATTATTGAGATATTTAATAGGATCTAGAGTTAGAGATAAAGGAGTTACCATTTGTTGAGCTGTTGATGTTGTTGTTGTGGTAGGTGTAGATGTTGCTGTTATTGGTGCCATCGTTGTGATTGTTAGCTGTTGCAGGAGAGTTGATAAATCTTCTTTTTGTCCTTGCATATAGGTGTGTGTTATTGTATGCTCTCACTTTATATATGTACGTTATTGAACGAAAGTTTCACTGTTTATTATTTTGTTTGCTTCTGTTCTTGGTATTCACACTTTTAGTAGTATTCTAATTTTCTTTTATTCTTGGTTAAATATTCACTAATATTATATTTCTTGCTTTTTATTCTAAACCGAACATTTCACTAATGTTATATTTTTGTTGTTAAACGAACATTATTTTATTTTCTTAGTTCTTAATTGAACATTACACGATGATATTTTGTTGTTTTGTTCTTATTCGAACATTTCACTAATATTTTTGTTATTTTGTTCTTAATCGAACATTCCACTAATATATATTTTTTATTTATTTTGTTCTTAATCGAACATTCCACTAATATATATTTTTTTTATTTTGTTCCTAATCGAACATTCCACTAATATATATATTTTTTATTTTGTTCTTAATCGAACATTCCACTAATATATATTTTATTTTATTTTGTTCTTAATCGAACATTTCACTAATATATATTTTATTTTATTTTGTTCTTAATCGAACATTATATTTGTTGTGAACTAGCGGGTTTTCACGTTTGCCGACTGCGCCATTTACGTTGGAGTCCGAGCGGGGGACCAAAAAAAACGATTTTCCAATTTTTAAAACAAATTTATTTTTTCCAAATGATTAATACATTTAAATGTTATACTTGAATGTTTCACTCTTCACGATTAACTCCACTCTTGAACTTCTCCACATGTTGTTTTTATGTGTCTATTTTGTTGACACAGCTTTCTTGGGACACCGGCTTGCATTTTGGGAATGGAATGCATGCATCCGTTGGGTGTCGAATTATGTTTTTCGCGTGTAGCGTAAAAATGCTTATATGTGCAAAAAGTGTTATGCGCGTGTGGAATCATGCACCTTGCGCGTGGGATTAGACTTACATAGCTGTATCTGGTATTTGTGGTCATATACGGGGGTGTGGGTGCAAGATGGAAAATGGAAGTGGAGTGTCCGACGTAACTCCAGACTTACCGTTTTTGAGAAAAAATATGTGCATCGCACAATAACATACATATTTTTACATATTTTCAGCTAAAAGTATGGCATAATTTGGTTTATTTTCATTTTCTCGGAAACTAGTAGGCCTAGAATTAAGATTTTTTTTTTAAAATGTTCGTAATGAATGCCTCTACAAATCTTGTTATGGTCAAAACCACGCCAGACTTACCGTTTTTGAGAAAAAATATGTGCATCGCACAATAACATACATATTTTCAGCTAAAAGTATGGCATAATTTGGTTTATTTTCATTTTCTCGGAAACTAGTAGGCCTAGAATTAAGATTTTTGGTTTAAAATGTTCGTAATGAATGCCTCTACAAATCTTGTTATGGTCAAAACCACGCCAGACTTACCGTTTTTGAGAAAAAATATGTGCATCGCACAATAACATACATATTTTCAGCTAAAAGTATGGCATAATTTGGTTTATTTTCATTTTCTCGGAAACTAGTAAGGCCTAGAATTAAGATTTTTGGTTTAAAATGTTCGTAATGAATGCCTCTACAAATCTTGTTATGGTCAAAACCACGCCAGACTTACCGTTTTTGAGAAAAAATATGTGCATCGCACAATAACATACATATTTTTACATATTTTCAGCTAAAAGTATTTGGTTTATTTTCATTTTCTCGGAAACTAGTAGGCCTAGAATTAAGATTTTTCGTTTAAAATGTTCGTAATGAATGCCTCTACAAATCTTGTTATGGTCAAAACCACGCCAGACTTACCGTTTTTGAGAAAAAATATGTGCATCGCACAATAACATACATATTTTCAGCTAAAAGTATGGCATAATTTGGTTTATTTTCATTTTCTCGGAAACTAGAAGGCCTAGAATTAAGATTTTTGGTTTAAAATGTTCGTAATGAATGCCTCTACAAATCTTGTTATGGTCAAAACCACGCCAGACTTACCGTTTTTGAGAAAAAATATGTGCATCGCACAATAACATACATATTTTTACATATTTTCAGCTAAAAGTATGGCATAATTTGGTTTATTTTCATTTTCTCGGAAACTAGTAGGCCTAGAATTAAGATTTTTGGTTTAAAATGTTCGTAATGAATGCCTCTACAAATCTTGTTATGGTCAAAACCACGCCAGACTTACCGTTTTTGAGAAAAAATATGTGCATCGCACAATAACATACATATTTTCAGCTAAAAGTATGGCATAATTTGGTTTATTTTCATTTTCTCGGAAACTAGTAGGCCTATAATTAAGATTTTTGGTTTAAAATGTTCGTAATGAATGCCTCTACAAATCTTGTTATGGTCAAAACCACGCCAGACTTACCGTTTTTGAGAAAAAATATGTGCATCGCACAATAACATACATATTTTTACATATTTTCAGCTAAATGTATGGCATAATTTGGTTTATTTTCATTTTCTCGGAAACTAGTAGGCCTAGAATTAAGATTTTTGGTTTAAAATGTTCGTAATGAATGCCTCTACAAATCTTGTTATGGTCAAAACCACGCCAGACTTACCGTTTTTGAGAAAAAATATGTGCATCGCACAATAACATACATATTTTTACATATTTTCAGCTAAAAGTATGGCATAATTTGGTTTATTTTCATTTTCTCGGAAACTAGTAGGCCTAGAATTAAGATTTTTGGTTTAAAATGTTCGTAATGAATGCCTCTACAAATCTTGTTATGGTCAAAACCACGCCAGACTTACCGTTTTTGAGAAAAAATATGTGCATCGCACAATAACATACATATTTTCAGCTAAAAGTATGGCATAATTTGGTTTATTTTCATTTTCTCGGAAACTAGTAAGGCCTAGAATTAAGATTTTTGGTTTAAAATGTTCGTAATGAATGCCTCTACAAATCTTGTTATGGTCAAAACCACGCCAGACTTACCGTTTTTGAGAAAAAATATGTGCATCGCACAATAACATACATATTTTTACATATTTTCAGCTAAAAGTATTGCATAATTTGGTTTATTTTCATTTTCTCGGAAACTAGTAGGCCTAGAATTAAGATTTTTGGTTTAAAATGTTCGTAATGAATGCCTCTACAAATCTTGTTATGGTCAAAATCACGCCAGACTTACCGTTTTTGAGAAAAAATATGTGCATCGCACAATAACATACATATTTTTACATATTTTCAGCTAAAAGTATGGCATAATTTGGTTTATTTTCATTTTCTCGGAAACTAGTAGGCCTAGAATTAAGATTTTTGGTTTAAAATGTTCGTAATGAATGCCTCTACAAATCTTGTTATGGTCAAAACCACGCCAGACTTACCGTTTTTGAGAAAAAATATGTGCATCGCACAATAACATACATATTTTTACATATTTTCAGCTAAAAGTATTTGGTTTATTTTCATTTTCTCGGAAACTAGTAGGCCTAGAATTAAGATTTTTGGTTTAAAATGTTCGTAATGAATGCCTCTACAAATCTTGTTATGGTCAAAACCACGCCAGACTTACCGTTTTTGAGAAAAAATATGTGCATCGCACAATAACATACATATTTTTACATATTTTCAGCTAAAAGTATGGCATAATTTGGTTTATTTTCATTTTCTCGGAAACTAGTAGGCCTAGAATTAAGATTTTTGGTTTAAAATGTTCGTAATGAATGCCTCTACAAATCTTGTTATGGTCAAAACCACGCCAGACTTACCGTTTTTGAGAAAAAATATGTGCATCGCACAATAACATACATATTTTCAGCTAAAAGTATGGCATAATTTGGTTTATTTTCATTTTCTCGGAAACTAGTAAGGCCTAGAATTAAGATTTTTGGTTTAAAATGTTCGTAATGAATGCCTCTACAAATCTTGTTATGGTCAAAACCACGCCAGACTTACCGTTTTTGAGAAAAAATATGTGCATCGCACAATAACATACATATTTTTACATATTTTCAGCTAAAAGTATTTGGTTTATTTTCATTTTCTCGGAAACTAGTAGGCCTAGAATTAAGATTTTTCGTTTAAAATGTTCGTAATGAATGCCTCTACAAATCTTGTTATGGTCAAAACCACGCCAGACTTACCGTTTTTGAGAAAAAATATGTGCATCGCACAATAACATACATATTTTCAGCTAAAAGTATGGCATAATTTGGTTTATTTTCATTTTCTCGGAAACTAGAAGGCCTAGAATTAAGATTTTTGGTTTAAAATGTTCGTAATGAATGCCTCTACAAATCTTGTTATGGTCAAAACCACGCCAGACTTACCGTTTTTGAGAAAAAATATGTGCATCGCACAATAACATACATATTTTTACATATTTTCAGCTAAAAGTATGGCATAATTTGGTTTATTTTCATTTTCTCGGAAACTAGTAGGCCTAGAATTAAGATTTTTGGTTTAAAATGTTCGTAATGAATGCCTCTACAAATCTTGTTATGGTCAAAACCACGCCAGACTTACCGTTTTTGAGAAAAAATATGTGCATCGCACAATAACATACATATTTTCAGCTAAAAGTATGGCATAATTTGGTTTATTTTCATTTTCTCGGAAACTAGTAGGCCTATAATTAAGATTTTTGGTTTAAAATGTTCGTAATGAATGCCTCTACAAATCTTGTTATGGTCAAAACCACGCCAGACTTACCGTTTTTGAGAAAAAATATGTGCATCGCACAATAACATACATATTTTTACATATTTTCAGCTAAATGTATGGCATAATTTGGTTTATTTTCATTTTCTCGGAAACTAGTAGGCCTAGAATTAAGATTTTTGGTTTAAAATGTTCGTAATGAATGCCTCTACAAATCTTGTTATGGTCAAAACCACGCCAGACTTACCGTTTTTGAGAAAAAATATGTGCATCGCACAATAACATACATATTTTTACATATTTTCAGCTAAAAGTATGGCATAATTTGGTTTATTTTCATTTTCTCGGAAACTAGTAGGCCTAGAATTAAGATTTTTGGTTTAAAATGTTCGTAATGAATGCCTCTACAAATCTTGTTATGGTCAAAACCACGCCAGACTTACCGTTTTTGAGAAAAAATATGTGCATCGCACAATAACATACATATTTTCAGCTAAAAGTATGGCATAATTTGGTTTATTTTCATTTTCTCGGAAACTAGTAAGGCCTAGAATTAAGATTTTTGGTTTAAAATGTTCGTAATGAATGCCTCTACAAATCTTGTTATGGTCAAAACCACGCCAGACTTACCGTTTTTGAGAAAAAATATGTGCATCGCACAATAACATACATATTTTTACATATTTTCAGCTAAAAGTATTGCATAATTTGGTTTATTTTCATTTTCTCGGAAACTAGTAGGCCTAGAATTAAGATTTTTGGTTTAAAATGTTCGTAATGAATGCCTCTACAAATCTTGTTATGGTCAAAATCACGCCAGACTTACCGTTTTTGAGAAAAAATATGTGCATCGCACAATAACATACATATTTTTACATATTTTCAGCTAAAAGTATGGCATAATTTGGTTTATTTTCATTTTCTCGGAAACTAGTAGGCCTAGAATTAAGATTTTTGGTTTAAAATGTTCGTAATGAATGCCTCTACAAATCTTGTTATGGTCAAAACCACGCCAGACTTACCGTTTTTGAGAAAAAATATGTGCATCGCACAATAACATACATATTTTTACATATTTTCAGCTAAAAGTATTTGGTTTATTTTCATTTTCTCGGAAACTAGTAGGCCTAGAATTAAGATTTTTGGTTTAAAATGTTCGTAATGAATGCCTCTACAAATCTTGTTATGGTCAAAACCACGCCAGACTTACCGTTTTTGTGAAAAAATATGTGCATCGCACAATAACATACATATTTTTACATATTTTCAGCTAAAAGTATGGCATAATTTGGTTTATTTTCATTTTCTCGGAAACTAGTAGGCCTAGAATTAAGATTTTTGGTTTAAAATGTTCGTAATGAATGCCTCTACAAATCTTGTTATGGTCAAAACCACGCCAGACTTACCGTTTTTGAGAAAAAATATGTGCATCGCACAATAACATACATATTTTCAGCTAAAAGTATGGCATAATTTGGTTTATTTTCATTTTCTCGGAAACTAGAAGGCCTAGAATTAAGATTTTTGGTTTAAAATGTTCGTAATGAATGCCTCTACAAATTTTGTTATGGTCAAAACCACGCCAGACTTACCGTTTTTGAGAAAAAATATGTGCATCGCACAATAACATACATATTTTTACATATTTTCAGCTAAAAGTATGGCATAATTTGGTTTATTTTCATTTTCTCGGAAACTAGTAGGCCTAGAATTAAGATTTTTGGTTTAAAATGTTCGTAATGAATGCCTCTACAAATCTTGTTATGGTCAAAACCACGCCAGACTTACCGTTTTTGAGAAAAAATATGTGCATCGCACAATAACATACATATTTTCAGCTAAAAGTATGGCATAATTTGGTTTATTTTCATTTTCTCGGAAACTAGTAGGCCTATAATTAAGATTTTTGGTTTAAAATGTTCGTAATGAATGCCTCTACAAATCTTGTTATGGTCAAAACCACGCCAGACTTACCGTTTTTGAGAAAAAATATGTGCATCGCACAATAACATACATATTTTTACATATTTTCAGCTAAATGTATGGCATAATTTGGTTTATTTTCATTTTCTCGGAAACTAGTAGGCCTAGAATTAAGATTTTTGGTTTAAAATGTTCGTAATGAATGCCTCTACAAATCTTGTTATGGTCAAAACCACGCCAGACTTACCGTTTTTGAGAAAAAATATGTGCATCGCACAATAACATACATATTTTCAGCTAAAAGTATGGCATAATTTGGTTTATTTTCATTTTCTCGGAAACTAGTAGGCCTAGAATTAAGATTTTTGGTTTAAAATGTTCGTAATGAATGCCTCTACAAATCTTGTTATAGTCAAAACCACGCCAGACTTACCGTTTTTGAGAAAAAATATGTGCATCGCACAATAACATACATATTTTCAGCTAAAAGTATGGCATAATTTGGTTTATTTTCATTTTCTCGGAAACTAGTAGGCCTAGAATTAAGATTTTTGGTTTAAAATGTTCGTAATGAATGCCTCTACAAATCTTGTTATGGTCAAAACCACGCCAGACTTACCGTTTTTGAGAAAAAATATGTGCATCGCACAATAACATACATATTTTCAGCTAAAAGTATGGCATAATTTGGTTTATTTTCATTTTCTCGGAAACTAGTAGGCCTAGAATTAAGATTTTTGGTTTAAAATGTTCGTAATGAATGCCTCTACAAATCTTGTTATGGTCAAAACCACACCAGACTTACCGTTTTTGAGAAAAAATATGTGCATCGCACAATAACATACATATTTTTACATATTTTCAGCTAAAAGTATGGCATAATTTGGTTTATTTTCATTTTCTCGGAAACTGGTAGGCCTAGAATTAAGATTTTTGGTTTAAATTGTTCGTAATGAATGCCTCTACAAATCTTGTTATGGTCAAAACCACGCCAGACTTACCGTTTTTGAGAAAAAATATGTGCATCGCACAATAACATACATATTTTCAGCTAAAAGTATGGCATAATTTGGTTTATTTTCATTTTCTCGGAAACTAGTAGGCCTAGAATTAAGATTTTTGGTTTAAAATGTTCGTAATGAATGCCTCTACAAATCTTGTTATGGTCAAAACCACGCCAGACTTACCGTTTTTGAGAAAAAATATGTGCATCGCACAATAACATACATATTTTCAGCTAAAAGTATGGCATAATTTGGTTTATTTTCATTTTCTCGGAAACTAGTAGGCCTAGAATTAAGATTTTTGGTTTAAAATGTTCGTAATGAATGCCTCTACAAATCTTGTTATGGTCAAAACCACGCCAGACTTACCGTTTTTGAGAAAAAATATGTGCATCGCACAATAACATACATATTTTCAGCTAAAAGTATGGCATAATTTGGTTTATTTTCATTTTCTCGGAAACTAGTAGGCCTAGAATTAAGATTTTTGGTTTAAAATGTTCGTAATGAATGCCTCTACAAATCTTGTTATGGTCAAAACCACGCCAGACTTACCGTTTTTGAGAAAAAATATGTGCATCGCACAATAACATACATATTTTCAGCTAAAAGTATGGCATAATTTGGTTTATTTTCATTTTCTCGGAAACTAGTAGGCCTAGAATTAAGATTTTTGGTTTAAAATGTTCGTAATGAATGCCTCTACAAATCTTGTTATGGTCAAAACCACGCCAGACTTACCGTTTTTGAGAAAAAATATGTGCATCGCACAATAACATACATATTTTTACATATTTTCAGCTAAAAGTATGGCATAATTTGGTTTATTTTCATTTTCTCGGAAACTAGTAGGCCTAGAATTAAGATTTTTGGTTTAAAATGTTCGTAATGAATGCCTCTACAAATCTTGTTATGGTCAAAACCACGCCAGACTTACCGTTTTTGAGAAAAAATATGTGCATCGCACAATAACATACATATTTTCAGCTAAAAGTATGGCATAATTTGGTTTATTTTCATTTTCTCGGAAACTAGTAGGCCTAGAATTAAGATTTTTGGTTTAAAATGTTCGTAATGAATGCCTCTACAAATCTTGTTATGGTCAAAACCACGCCAGACTTACCGTTTTTGAGAAAAAATATGTGCATCGCACAATAACATACATATTTTCAGCTAAAAGTATGGCATAATTTGGTTTATTTTCATTTTCTCGGAAACTAGTAGGCCTAGAATTAAGATTTTTGGTTTAAAATGTTCGTAATGAATGCCTCTACAAATCTTGTTATGGTCAAAACCACGCCGGACTTACCGTTTTTGAGAAAAAATATGTGCATCGCACAATAACATACATATTTTTACATATTTTCAGCTAAAAGTATGGCATAATTTGGTTTATTTTCATTTTTTCGGAAACTAGTAGGCCTAGAATTAAGATTTTTGGTTTAAAATGTTCGTAATGAATGCCTCTACAAATCTTGTTATGGTCAAAACCACGCCAGACTTACCGTTTTTGAGAAAAAATATGTGCATCGCACAATAACATACATATTTTCAGCTAAAAGTATGGCATAATTTGGTTTATTTTCATTTTCTCGGAAATTAGTAGGCCTAGAATTAAGTTTTTTGGTTTAAAATGTTCGTAATGAATGCCTCTACAAATCTTGTTATAGTCAAAACCACGCCAGACTTACCGTTTTTGAGAAAAAATATGTGCATCGCACAATAACATACATATTTTCAGCTAAAAGTATGGCATAATTTGGTTTATTTTCATTTTCTCGGAAACTAGTAGGCCTAGAATTAAGATTTTTGGTTTAAAATGTTCGTAATGAATGCCTCTACAAATCTTGTTATGGTCAAAACCACGCCAGACTTACCGTTTTTGAGAAAAAATATGTGCATCGCACAATAACATACATATTTTTACATATTTTCAGCTAAAAGTATGGCATAATTTGGTTTATTTTCATTTTCTCGGAAACTAGTAGGCCTAGAATTAAGATTTTTGGTTTAAAATGTTCGTAATGAATGCCTCTACAAATCTTGTTATGGTCAAAACCACGCCAGACTTACCGTTTTTGAGAAAAAATATGTGCATCGCACAATAACATACATATTTTCAGCTAAAAGTATGGCATAATTTGGTTTATTTTCATTTTCTCGGAAACTAGTAGGCCTAGAATTAAGATTTTTGGTTTAAAATGTTCGTAATGAATGCCTCTATAAATCTTGTTTTGGTCAAAACCACGCCAGACTTACCGTTTTTGAGAAAAAATATGTGCATCGCACAATAACATACATATTTTCAGCTAAAAGTATGGCATAATTTGGTTTATTTTCATTTTCTCGGAAACTAGTAGGCCTAGAATTAAGATTTTTGGTTTAAAATGTTCGTAATGAATGCCTCTACAAATCTTGTTATGGTCAAAACCACGCCAGACTTACCGTTTTTGAGAAAAAATATGTGCATCGCACAATAACATACATATTTTCAGCTAAAAGTATGGCATAATTTGGTTTATTTTCATTTTCTCGGAAACTAGTAGGCCTAGAATTAAGATTTTTGGTTTAAAATGTTCGTAATGAATGCCTCTATAAATCTTGTTTTGGTCAAAACCACGCCAGACTTACCGTTTTTGAGAAAAAATATGTGCATCGCACAATAACATACATATTTTCAGCTAAAAGTATGGCATAATTTGGTTTATTTTCATTTTCTCGGAAACTAGTAGGCCTAGAATTAAGATTTTTGGTTTAAAATGTTCGTAATGAATGCCTCTACAAATCTTGTTATGGTCAAAACCACGCCAGACTTACCGTTTTTGAGAAAAAATATGTGCATCGCACAATAACATACATATTTTCAGCTAAAAGTATGGCATAATTTGGTTTATTTTCATTTTCTCGGAAACTAGTAGGCCTAGAATTAAGATTTTTGGTTTAAAATGTTCGTAATGAATGCCTCTACAAATCTTGTTATGGTCAAAACCACGCCAGACTTACCGTTTTTGAGAAAAAATATGTGCATCGCACAATAACATACATATTTTCAGCTAAAAGTATGGCATAATTTGGTTTATTTTCATTTTCTCGGAAACTAGTAGGCCTAGAATTAAGATTTTTGGTTTAAAATGTTCGTAATGAATGCCTCTACAAATCTTGTTATGGTCAAAACCACGCCAGACTTACCGTTTTTGAGAAAAAATATGTGCATCGCACAATAACATACATATTTTCAGCTAAAAGTATGGCATAATTTAGTTTATTTTCATTTTCTCGGAAACTAGTAAGGCCTAGAATTAAGATTTTTGGTTTAAAATGTTCGTAATGAATGCCTCTACAAATCTTGTTATGGTCAAAACCACGCCAGACTTACCGTTTTTGAGAAAAAATATGTGCATCGCACAATAACATACATATTTTTACATATTTTCAGCTAAAAGTATGGCATAATTTGGTTTATTTTCATTTTCTCGGAAACTAGTAGGCCTAGAATTAAGATTTTTGGTTTAAAATGTTCGTAATGAGTGCCTCTACAAATCTTGTTATGGTCAAAACCACGCCAGACTTACCGTTTTTGAGAAAAAATATGTGCATCGCACAATAACATACATATTTTCAGCTAAAAGTATGGCATAATTTGGTTTATTTTCATTTTCTCGGAAACTAGTAGGCCTAGAATTAAGATTTTTGGTTTAAAATGTTCGTAATGAATGCCTCTACAAATCTTGTTATGGTCAAAACCACGCCAGACTTACCGTTTTTGAGAAAAAATATGTGCATCGCACAATAACATACATATTTTCAGCTAAAAGTATGGCATAATTTGGTTTATTTTCATTTTCTCGGAAACTAGTAGGCCTAGAATTAAGATTTTTGGTTTAAAATGTTCGTAATGAATGCCTCTACAAATCTTGTTATGGTCAAAACCACGCCAGACTTACCGTTTTTGAGAAAAAATATGTGCATCGCACAATAACATACATATTTTTACATATTTTCAGCTAAAAGTATGGCATAATTTGGTTTATTTTCATTTTCTCGGAAACTAGTAGGCCTAGAATTAAGATTTTTGGTTTAAAATGTTCGTAATGAATGCCTCTATAAATCTTGTTTTGGTCAAAACCACGCCAGACTTACCGTTTTTGAGAAAAAATATGTGCATCGCACAATAACATACATATTTTCAGCTAAAAGTATGGCATAATTTGGTTTATTTTCATTTTCTCGGAAACTAGTAGGCCTAGAATTAAGATTTTTGGTTTAAAATGTTCGTAATGAATGCCTCTACAAATCTTGTTATGGTCAAAACCACGCCAGACTTACCGTTTTTGAGAAAAAATATGTGCATCGCACAATAACATACATATTTTCAGCTAAAAGTATGGCATAATTTGGTTTATTTTCATTTTCTCGGAAACTAGTAGGCCTAGAATTAAGATTTTTGGTTTAAAATGTTCGTAATGAATGCCTCTACAAATCTTGTTATGGTCAAAACCACGCCAGACTTACCGTTTTTGAGAAAAAATATGTGCATCGCACAATAACATACATATTTTCAGCTAAAAGTATGGCATAATTTGGTTTATTTTCATTTTCTCGGAAACTAGTAGGCCTAGAATTAAGATTTTTGGTTTAAAATGTTCGTAATGAATGCCTCTACAAATCTTGTTATGGTCAAAACCACGCCAGACTTACCGTTTTTGAGAAAAAATATGTGCATCGCACAATAACATACATATTTTCAGCTAAAAGTATGGCATAATTTAGTTTATTTTCATTTTCTCGGAAACTAGTAAGGCCTAGAATTAAGATTTTTGGTTTAAAATGTTCGTAATGAATGCCTCTACAAATCTTGTTATGGTCAAAACCACGCCAGACTTACCGTTTTTGAGAAAAAATATGTGCATCGCACAATAACATACATATTTTCAGCTAAAAGTATGGCATAATTTGGTTTATTTTCATTTTCTCGGAAACTAGTAGGCCTAGAATTAAGATTTTTGGTTTAAAATGTTCGTAATGAATGCCTCTATAAATCTTGTTTTGGTCAAAACCACGCCAGACTTACCGTTTTTGAGAAAAAAATATGTGCATCGCACAATAACATACATATTTTCAGCTAAAAGTATGGCATAATTTGGTTTATTTTCATTTTCTCGGAAACTAGTAGGCCTAGAATTAAGATTTTTGGTTTAAAATGTTCGTAATGAATGCCTCTACAAATCTTGTTATGGTCAAAACCACGCCAGACTTACCGTTTTTGAGAAAAAATATGTGCATCGCACAATAACATACATATTTTCAGCTAAAAGTATGGCATAATTTGGTTTATTTTCATTTTCTCGGAAACTAGTAGGCCTAGAATTAAGATTTTTGGTTTAAAATGTTCGTAATGAATGCCTCTACAAATCTTGTTATGGTCAAAACCACGCCAGACTTACCGTTTTTGAGAAAAAATATGTGCATCGCACAATAACATACATATTTTCAGCTAAAAGTATGGCATAATTTGGTTTATTTTCATTTTCTCGGAAACTAGTAGGCCTAGAATTAAGATTTTTGGTTTAAAATGTTCGTAATGAATGCCTCTACAAATCTTGTTATGGTCAAAACCACGCCAGACTTACCGTTTTTGAGAAAAAATATGTGCATCGCACAATAACATACATATTTTCAGCTAAAAGTATGGCATAATTTAGTTTATTTTCATTTTCTCGGAAACTAGTAAGGCCTAGAATTAAGATTTTTGGTTTAAAATGTTCGTAATGAATGCCTCTACAAATCTTGTTATGGTCAAAACCACGCCAGACTTACCGTTTTTGAGAAAAAATATGTGCATCGCACAATAACATACATATTTTTACATATTTTCAGCTAAAAGTATGGCATAATTTGGTTTATTTTCATTTTCTCGGAAACTAGTAGGCCTAGAATTAAGATTTTTGGTTTAAAATGTTCGTAATGAGTGCCTCTACAAATCTTGTTATGGTCAAAACCACGCCAGACTTACCGTTTTTGAGAAAAAATATGTGCATCGCACAATAACATACATATTTTCAGCTAAAAGTATGGCATAATTTGGTTTATTTTCATTTTCTCGGAAACTAGTAGGCCTAGAATTAAGATTTTTGGTTTAAAATGTTCGTAATGAATGCCTCTACAAATCTTGTTATGGTCAAAACCACGCCAGACTTACCGTTTTTGAGAAAAAATATGTGCATCGCACAATAACATACATATTTTCAGCTAAAAGTATGGCATAATTTGGTTTATTTTCATTTTCTCGGAAACTAGTAGGCCTAGAATTAAGATTTTTGGTTTAAAATGTTCGTAATGAATGCCTCTACAAATCTTGTTATGGTCAAAACCACGCCAGACTTACCGTTTTTGAGAAAAAATATGTGCATCGCACAATAACATACATATTTTTACATATTTTCAGCTAAAAGTATGGCATAATTTGGTTTATTTTCATTTTCTCGGAAACTAGTAGGCCTAGAATTAAGATTTTTGGTTTAAAATGTTCGTAATGAATGCCTCTATAAATCTTGTTTTGGTCAAAACCACGCCAGACTTACCGTTTTTGAGAAAAAATATGTGCATCGCACAATAACATACATATTTTCAGCTAAAAGTATGGCATAATTTGGTTTATTTTCATTTTCTCGGAAACTAGTAGGCCTAGAATTAAGATTTTTGGTTTAAAATGTTCGTAATGAATGCCTCTACAAATCTTGTTATGGTCAAAACCACGCCAGACTTACCGTTTTTGAGAAAAAATATGTGCATCGCACAATAACATACATATTTTCAGCTAAAAGTATGGCATAATTTGGTTTATTTTCATTTTCTCGGAAACTAGTAGGCCTAGAATTAAGATTTTTGGTTTAAAATGTTCGTAATGAATGCCTCTACAAATCTTGTTATGGTCAAAATCACGCCAGACTTACCGTTTTTGAGAAAAAATATGTGCATCGCACAATAACATACATATTTTCAGCTAAAAGTATGGCATAATTTGGTTTATTTTCATTTTCTCGGAAACTAGTTGGCCTAGAATTAAGATTTTTGGTTTAAAATGTTCGTAATGAATGCCTCTACAAATCTTGTTATGGTCAAAACCACGCCAGACTTACCGTTTTTGAGAAAAAATATGTGCATCGCACAATAACATACATATTTTCAGCTAAAAGTATGGCATAATTTGGTTTATTTTCATTTTCTCGGAAACTAGTAAGGCCTAGAATTAAGATTTTTGGTTTAAAATGTTCGTAATGAATGCCTCTACAAATCTTGTTATGGTCAAAACCACGCCAGACTTACCGTTTTTGAGAAAAAATATGTGCATCGCACAATAACATACATATTTTCAGCTAAAAGTATGGCATAATTTGGTTTATTTTCATTTTTTCGGAAACTAGTAGGCCTAGAATTAAGATTTTTGGTTTAAAATGTTCGTAATGAATGCCTCTACAAATCTTGTTATGGTCAAAACCACGCCAGACTTACCGTTTTTGAGAAAAAATATGTGCATCGCACAATAACATACATATTTTCAGCTAAAAGTATGGCATAATTTGGTTTATTTTCATTTTCTCGGAAACTAGTAGGCCTAGAATTAAGATTTTTGGTTTAAAATGTTCGTAATGAATGCCTCTACAAATCTTGTTATGGTCAAAACCACGCCAGACTTACCGTTTTTGAGAAAAAATATGTGCATCGCACAATAACATACATATTTTTACATATTTTCAGCTAAAAGTATGGCATAATTTGGTTTATTTTCATTTTCTCGGAAACTAGTAGGCCTAGAATTAAGATTTTTGGTTTAAAATGTTCGTAATGAATGCCTCTACAAATCTTGTTATAGTCAAAACCACGCCAGACTTACCGTTTTTGAGAAAAAATATGTGCATCGCACAATAACATACATATTTTCAGCTAAAAGTATGGCATAATTTGGTTTATTTTCATTTTCTCGGAAACTAGTAGGCCTAGAATTAAGATTTTTGGTTTAAAATGTTCGTAATGAATGCCTCTACAAATCTTGTTATGGTCAAAACCACGCCAGACTTACCGTTCTTGAGGAAAAATATGTGCATCGCACAATAACATACATATTTTCAGCTAAAAGTATGGCATAATTTGGTTTATTTTCATTTTCTCGGAAACTAGTAGGCCTAGAATTAAGATTTTGGTTTAAAATGTTCGTAATGAATGCCTCTACAAATCTTGTTATGGTCAAAACCACGCCAGACTTACCGTTTTTGAGAAAAAATATGTGCATCGCACAATAACATACATATTTTCAGCTAAAAGTATGGCATAATTTGGTTTATTTTCATTTTCTCGGAAACTAGTAGGCCTAGAATTAAGATTTTTGGTTTAAAATGTTCGTTATGAATGCCTCTACAAATCTTGTTATAGTCAAAACCACGCCAGACTTACCGTTTTTGAGAAAAAATATGTGCATCGCACAATAACATACATATTTTCAGCTAAAAGTATGGCATAATTTGGTTTATTTTCATTTTCTCGGAAACTAGTAGGCCTAGAATTAAGATTTTTGGTTTAAAATGTTCGTAATGAATGCCTCTACAAATCTTGTTATGGTCAAAACCACGCCAGACTTACCGTTCTTGAGGAAAAATATGTGCATCGCACAATAACATACATATTTTCAGCTAAAAGTATGGCATAATTTGGTTTATTTTCATTTTCTCGGAAACTAGTAGGCCTAGAATTAAGATTTTTGGTTTAAAATGTTCGTAATGAATGCCTCTACAAATCTTGTTATGTTCAAAACCACGCCAGACTTACCGTATTTGAGAAAAAATATGTGCATCGCACAATAACATACATATTTTTACATATTTTCAGCTAAAAGTATGGCATAATTTGGTTTATTTTAATTTTCTCGGAAACTAGTAGGCCTAGAATTAAGATTTTTGGTTTAAAATGTTCGTAATGAATGCCTCTACAAATCTTGTTATGGTCAAAACCACGCCAGACTTACCGTTTTTGAGAAAAAATATGTGCATCGCACAATAACATACATATTTTCAGCTAAAAGTATGGCATAATTTGGTTTATTTTCATTTTCTCGGAAACTAGTAGGCCTAGAATTAAGATTTTTGGTTTAAAATGTTCGTAATGAATGCCTCTACAAATCTTGTTATGGTCAAAACCACGCCAGACTTACCGTTTTTGAGAAAAAATATGTGCATCGCACAATAACATACATATTTTCAGCTAAAAGTATGGCATAATTTGGTTTATTTTCATTTTCTCGGAAACTAGTAAGGCCTAGAATTAAGATTTTTGGTTTAAAATGTTCGTAATGAATGCCTCTACAAATCTTGTTATGGTCAAAACCACACCAGACTTACCGTTTTTGAGAAAAAATATGTGCATCGCACAATAACATACATATTTTCAGCTAAAAGTATGGCATAATTTGGTTTATTTTCATTTTCTCGGAAACTAGTAGGCCTAGAATTAAGATTTTTGGTTTAAAATGTTCGTAATGAATGCCTCTACAAATCTTGTTATGGTCAAAACCACGCCAGACTTACCGTTTTTGAGAAAAAATATGTGCATCGCACAATAACATACATATTTTTACATATTTTCAGCTAAAAGTATGGCATAATTTGGTTTATTTTCATTTTCTCGGAAACTAGTAGGCCTAGAATTGAGATTTTTGGTTTAAAATGTTCGTAATGAATGCCTCTACAAATCTTGTTATGGTCAAAACCACGCCAGACTTACCGTTTTTGAGAAAAAATATGTGCATCGCACAATAACATACATATTTTCAGCTAAAAGTATGGCATAATTTGGTTTATTTTCATTTTCTCGGAAACTAGTAGGCCTAGAATTAAGATTTTTGGTTTAAAATGTTCGTAATGAATGCCTCTACAAATCTTGTTATGGTCAAAACCACGCCAGACTTACCGTTTTTGAGAAAAAATATGTGCATCGCACAATAACATACATATTTTCAGCTAAAAGTATGGCATAATTTGGTTTATTTTCATTTTCTCGGAAACTAGTAGGCCTAGAATTAAGATTTTTGGTTTAAAATGTTCGTAATGAATGCCTCTACAAATCTTGTTATGGTCAAAACCACGCCAGACTTATCGTTTTTGAGAAAAAATATGTGCATCGCACAATAACATACATATTTTCAGCTAAAAGTATGGCATAATTTGGTTTATTTTCATTTTCTCGGAAACTAGTAGGCCTAGAATTAAGATTTTTGGTTTAAAATGTTCGTAATGAATGCCTCTACAAATCTTGTAATGGTCAAAACCACGCCAGAATTACCGTTTTTGAGGAAAAATATGTGCATCGCACAATAACATACATATTTTCAGCTAAAAGTATGGCATAATTTGGTTTATTTTCATTTTCTCGGAAACTAGTAGGCCTAGAATTAAGATTTTTGGTTTAAAATGTTCGTAATGAATGCCTCTACAAATCTTGTTATGGTCAAAACCACGCCAGACTTACCGTTTTTGAGAAAAAATATGTGCATCTCACAATAACATACATATTTTCAGCTAAAAGTATGGCATAATTTGGTTTATTTTCATTTTCTCGGAAACTAGTAGGCCTAGAATTAAGATTTTTGGTTTAAAATGTTCGTAATGAATGCCTCTACAAATCTTGTTATGGTCAAAACCACACCAGACTTACCGTTTTTGAGAAAAAATATGTGCATCGCACAATAACATACATATTTTCAGCTAAAAGTATGGCATAATTTGGTTTATTTTCATTTTCTCGGAAACTAGTAGGCCTAGAATTAAGATTTTTGGTTTAAAATGTTCGTAATGAATGCCTCTACAAATCTTGTTATGGTCAAAACCACGCCAGACTTACCGTTTTTGAGAAAAAATATGTGCATCGCACAATAACATACATATTTTCAGCTAAAAGTATGGCATAATTTGGTTTATTTTAATTTTCTCGGAAACTAGTAGGCCTAGAATTGAGATTTTTGTTTTAAAATGTTCGTAATGAATGCCTCTACAAATCTTGTTATGGTCAAAACCACGCCAGACTTACCGTTTTTGAGAAAAAATATGTGCATCGCACAATAACATACATATTTTCAGCTAAAAGTATGGCATAATTTGGTTTATTTTCATTTTCTCGGAAACTAGTAGGCCTAGAATTAAGATTTTTGGTTTAAAATGTTCGTAATGAATGCCTCTACAAATCTTGTTATGGTCAAAACCACGCCAGACTTACCGTTTTTGAGAAAAAATATGTGCATCGCACAATAACATACATATTTTCAGCTAAAAGTATGGCATAATTTGGTTTATTTTCATTTTCTCGGAAACTAGTAGGCCTAGAATTAAGATTTTTGGTTTAAAATGTTCGTAATGAATGCCTCTACAAATCTTGTTATGGTCAAAACCACGCCAGAATTACCGTTTTTGAGGAAAAATATGTGCATCGCACAATAACATACATATTTTCAGCTAAAAGTATGGCATAATTTGGTTTATTTTCATTTTCTCGGAAACTAGTAGGCCTAGAATTAAGATTTTTGGTTTAAAATGTTCGTAATGAATGCCTCTACAAATCTTGTTATGGTCAAAACCACGCCAGACTTACCGTTTTTGAGAAAAAATATGTGCATCGCACAATAACATACATATTTTCAGCTAAAAGTATGGCATAATTTGGTTTATTTTCATTTTCTCGGAAACTAGTAGGCCTAGAATTAAGATTTTTGGTTTAAAATGTTCGTAATGAATGCCTCTACAAATCTTGTTATGGTCAAAACCACGCCAGACTTACCGTTTTTGAGAAAAAATATGTGCATCGCACAATAACATACATATTTTCAGCTAAAAGTATGGCATAATTTGGTTTATTTTCATTTTCTCGGAAACTAGTAGGCCTAGAATTAAGATTTTTGGTTTAAAATGTTCGTAATGAATGCCTCTACAAATCTTGTTATGGTCAAAACCACGCCAGACTTACCGTTTTTGAGAAAAAATATGTGCATCGCACAATAACATACATATTTTCAGCTAAAAGTATGGCATAATTTGGTTTATTTTCATTTTCTCGGAAACTAGTAGGCCTAGAATTAAGATTTTTGGTTTAAAATGTTCGTAATGAATGCCTCTACAAATCTTGTTATGGTCAAAACCACGCCAGACTTAACGTTTTTGAGAAAAAATATGTGCATCGCACAATAACATACATATTTTCAGCTAAAAGTATGGCATAATTTGGTTTATTTTCATTTTCTCGGAAACTAGTAGGCCTAGAATTAAGATTTTTGGTTTAAAATGTTCGTTATGAATGCCTCTACAAATCTTGTTATGGTCAAAACCACGCCAGACTTACCGTTTTTGAGAAAAAATATGTGCATCGCACAATAACATACATATTTTTACATATTTTCAGCTAAAAGTATGGCATAATTTGGTTTATTTTCATTTTCTCGGAAACTAGTAGGCCTAGAATTAAGATTTTTGGTTTAAAATGTTCGTAATGAATGCCTCTACAAATCTTGTTATGGTCAAAACCACGCCAGACTTACCGTTTTTGAGAAAAAATATGTGCATCGCACAATAACATACATATTTTCAGCTAAAAGTATGGCATAATTTGGTTTATTTTCATTTTCTCGGAAACTAGTAGGCCTAGAATTAAGATTTTTGGTTTAAAATGTTCGTAATGAATGCCTCTACAAATCTTGTTATGGTCAAAACCACGCCAGACTTACCGCTTTTGAGAAAAAATATGTGCATCGCACAATAACATACATATTTTCAGCTAAAAGTATGGCATAATTTGGTTTATTTTCATTTTCTCGGAAACTAGTAGGCCTAGAATTAAGATTTTTGGTTTAAAATGTTCGTAATGAATGCCTCTACAAATCTTGTTATGGTCAAAACCACGCCAGACTTACCGTTTTTGAGAAAAAATATGTGCATCGCACAATAACATACATATTTTCAGCTAAAAGTATGGCATAATTTGGTTTATTTTCATTTTCTCGGAAACTAGTAGGCCTAGAATTAAGATTTTTGGTTTAAAATGTTCGTAATGAATGCCTCTACAAATCTTGTTATGGTCAAAACCACGCCAGACTTACCGTTTTTGAGAAAAAATATGTGCATCGCACAATAACATACATATTTTCAGCTAAAAGTATGGCATAATTTGGTTTATTTTCATTTTCTCGGAAACTAGTAGGCCTAGAATTAAGATTTTTGGTTTAAAATGTTCGTAATGAATGCCTCTACAAATCTTGTTATGGTCAAAACCACGCCAGACTTAACGTTTTTGAGAAAAAATATGTGCATCGCACAATAACATACATATTTTCAGCTAAAAGTATGGCATAATTTGGTTTATTTTCATTTTCTCGGAAACTAGTAGGCCTAGAATTAAGATTTTTGGTTTAAAATGTTCGTTATGAATGCCTCTACAAATCTTGTTATGGTCAAAACCACGCCAGACTTACCGTTTTTGAGAAAAAATATGTGCATCGCACAATAACATACATATTTTTACATATTTTCAGCTAAAAGTATGGCATAATTTGGTTTATTTTCATTTTCTCGGAAACTAGTAGGCCTAGAATTAAGATTTTTGGTTTAAAATGTTCGTAATGAATGCCTCTACAAATCTTGTTATGGTCAAAACCACGCCAGACTTACCGTTTTTGAGAAAAAATATGTGCATCGCACAATAACATACATATTTTCAGCTAAAAGTATGGCATAATTTGGTTTATTTTCATTTTCTCGGAAACTAGTAGGCCTAGAATTAAGATTTTTGGTTTAAAATGTTCGTAATGAATGCCTCTACAAATCTTGTTATGGTCAAAACCACGCCAGACTTACCGTTTTTGAGAAAAAATATGTGCATCGCACAGTAACATACATATTTTCAGCTAAAAGTATGGCATAATTTGGTTTATTTTCATTTTCTCGGAAACTAGTAGGCCTAGAATTAAGATTTTTGGTTTAAAATGTTCGTAATGAATGCCTCTACAAATCTTGTTATGGTCAAAACCACGCCAGACTTACCGTTTTTGAGAAAAAATATGTGCATCGCACAATAACATACATATTTTCAGCTAAAAGTATGGCATAATTTGGTTTATTTTCATTTTCTCGGAAACTAGTAGGCCTAGAATTAAGATTTTTGGTTTAAAATGTTCGTAATGAATGCCTCTACAAATCTTGTTATGGTCAAAACCACGCCAGACTTACCGTTTTTGAGAAAAAATATGTGCATCGCACAATAACATACATATTTTCAGCTAAAAGTATGGCATAATTTGGTTTATTTTCATTTTCTCGGAAACTAGTAGGCCTAGAATTAAGATTTTTGGTTTAAAATGTTCGTAATGAATGCCTCTACAAATCTTGTTATGGTCAAAACCACGCCAGACTTACCGTTTTTGAGAAAAAATATGTGCATCGCACAATAACATACATATTTTTACATATTTTCAGCTAAAAGTATGGCATAATTTGGTTTATTTTCATTTTCTCGGAAACCAGTAGGCCTAGAATTAAGATTTTTGGTTTAAAATGTTCGTAATGAATGCCTCTACAAATCTTGTTATGGTCAAAACCACGCCAGACTTACCGTTTTTGAGAAAAAATATGTGCATCGCACAATAACATACATATTTTCAGCTAAAAGTATGGCATAATTTGGTTTATTTTCATTTTCTCGGAAACTAGTAGGCCTAGAATTAAGATTTTTGGTTTAAAATGTTCGTAATGAATGCCTCTACAAATCTTGTTATGGTCAAAACCACGCCAGACTTACCGTTTTTGAGAAAAAATATGTGCATCGCACAATAACATACATATTTTCAGCTAAAAGTATGGCATAATTTGGTTTATTTTCATTTTCTCGGAAACTAGTAGGCCTAGAATTAAGATTTTTGGTTTAAAATGTTCGTAATGAATGCCTCTACAAATCTTGTTATGGTCAAAACCACACCAGACTTACCGTTTTTGAGAAAAAATATGTGCATCGCACAATAACATACATATTTTCAGCTAAAAGTATGGCATAATTTGGTTTATTTTCATTTTCTCGGAAACTAGTAGGCCTAGAATTAAGATTTTTGGTTTAAAATGTTCGTAATGAATGCCTCTACAAATCTTGTTATGGTCAAAACCACGCCAGACTTACCGTTTTTGAGAAAAAATATGTGCATCGCACAATAACATACATATTTTCAGCTAAAAGTATGGCATAATTTGGTTTATTTTCATTTTCTCGGAAACTAGTAGGCCTAGAATTAAGATTTTTGGTTTAAAATGTTCGTAATGAATGCCTCTACAAATCTTGTTATGGTCAAAACCACGCCAGACTTACCGTTTTTGAGAAAAAATATGTGCATCGCACAATAACATACATATTTTCAGCTAAAAGTATGGCATAATTTGGTTTATTTTCATTTTCTCGGAAACTAGTAGGCCTAGAATTAAGATTTTTGGTTTAAAATGTTCGTAATGAATGCCTCTACAAATCTTGTTATGGTCAAAACCACGCCAGACTTACCGTTTTTGAGAAAAAATATGTGCATCGCACAATAACATACATATTTTCAGCTAAAAGTATGGCATAATTTGGTTTATTTTAATTTTCTCGGAAACTAGTAGGCCTAGAATTAAGATTTTTGGTTTAAAATGTTCGTAATGAATGCCTCTACAAATCTTGTTATGGTCAAAACCACGCCAGAATTACCGTTTTTGAGGAAAAATATGTGCATCGCACAATAACATACATATTTTCAGCTAAAAGTATGGCATAATTTGGTTTATTTTCATTTTCTCGGAAACTAGTAGGCCTAGAATTAAGATTTTTGGTTTAAAATGTTCGTAATGAATGCCTCTACAAATCTTGTTATGGTCAAAACCACGCCAGACTTACCGTTTTTGAGAAAAAATATGTGCATCGCACAATAACATACATATTTTCAGCTAAAAGTATGGCATAATTTGGTTTATTTTCATTTTCTCGAAAACTAGTAGGCCTAGAATTAAGATTTTTGGTTTAAAATGTTCGTAATGAATGCCTCTACAAATCTTGTTATGGTCAAAACCACGCCAGACTTACCGTTTTTGAGAAAAAATATGTGCATCGCACAATACCATACATATTTTCAGCTAAAAGTATGGCATAATTTGGTTTATTTTCATTTTCTCGGAAACTAGTAGGCCTAGAATTAAGATTTTTGGTTTAAAATGTTCGTAATGAATGCCTCTACAAATCTTGTTATGGTCAAAACCACGCCAGACTTATCGTTTTTGAGAAAAAATATGTGCATCGCACAATAACATACATATTTTCAGCTAAAAGTATGGCATAATTTGGTTTATTTTCATTTTCTCGGAAACTAGTAGGCCTAGAATTAAGATTTTTGGTTTAAAATGTTCGTAATGAATGCCTCTACAAATCTTGTTATGGTCAAAACCACGCCAGACTTACCGTTTTTGAGAAAAAATATGTGCATCGCACAATAACATACATATTTTCAGCTAAAAGTATGGCATAATTTGGTTTATTTTCATTTTCTCGGAAACTAGTAGGCCTAGAATTAAGATTTTTGGTTTAAAATGTTCGTAATGAATGCCTCTACAAATCTTGTTATGGTCAAAACCACGCCAGACTTAACGTTTTTGAGAAAAAATATGTGCATCGCACAATAACATACATATTTTCAGCTAAAAGTATGGCATAATTTGGTTTATTTTCATTTTCTCGGAAACTAGTAGGCCTAGAATTAAGATTTTTGGTTTAAAATGTTCGTTATGAATGCCTCTACAAATCTTGTTATGGTCAAAACCACGCCAGACTTACCGTTTTTGAGAAAAAATATGTGCATCGCACAATAACATACATATTTTTACATATTTTCAGCTAAAAGTATGGCATAATTTGGTTTATTTTCATTTTCTCGGAAACTAGTAGGCCTAGAATTAAGATTTTTTCTTTAAAATGTTCGTAATGAATGCCTCTACAAATCTTGTTATGGTCAAAACCACGCCAGACTTACCGTTTTTGAGAAAAAATATGTGCATCGCACAATAACATACATATTTTCAGCTAAAAGTATGGCATAATTTGGTTTATTTTCATTTTCTCGGAAACTAGTAGGCCTAGAATTAAGATTTTTGGTTTAAAATGTTCGTAATGAATGCCTCTACAAATCTTGTTATGGTCAAAACCACGCCAGACTTACCGTTTTTGAGAAAAAATATGTGCATCGCACAATAACATACATATTTTTACATATTTTCAGCTAAAAGTATGGCATAATTTGGTTTATTTTCATTTTCTCGGAAACTAGTAGGCCTAGAATTAAGATTTTTGGTTTAAAATGTTCGTAATGAATGCCTCTACAAATCTTGTTATGGTCAAAACCACGCCAGACTTACCGTTTTTGAGAAAAAATATGTGCATCGCACAATAACATACATATTTTCAGCTAAAAGTATGGCATAATTTGGTTTATTTTCATTTTCTCGGAAACTAGTAGGCCTAGAATTAAGATTTTTGGTTTAAAATGTTCGTAATGAATGCCTCTACAAATCTTGTTATGGTCAAAACCACGCCAGACTTACCGTTTTTGAGGAAAAATATGTGCATCGCACAATAACATACATATTTTCAGCTAAAAGTATGGCATAATTTGGTTTATTTTCATTTTCTCGGAAACTAGTAGGCCTAGAATTAAGATTTTTGGTTTAAAATGTTCGTAATGAATGCCTCTACAAATCTTGTTATGGTCAAAACCACGCCAGACTTACCGTTTTTGAGAAAAAATATGTGCATCGCACAATAACATACATATTTTTACATATTTTCAGCTAAAAGTATGGCATAATTTGGTTTATTTTCATTTTCTCGGAAACCAGTAGGCCTAGAATTAAGATTTTTGGTTTAAAATGTTCGTAATGAATGCCTCTACAAATCTTGTTATGGTCAAAACCACGCCAGACTTACCGTTTTTGAGAAAAAATATGTGCATCGCACAATAACATACATATTTTCAGCTAAAAGTATGGCATAATTTGGTTTATTTTCATTTTCTCGGAAACTAGTAGGCCTAGAATTAAGATTTTTGGTTTAAAATGTTCGTAATGAATGCCTCTACAAATCTTGTTATGGTCAAAACCACGCCAGACTTACCGTTTTTGAAAAAAAATATGTGCATCGCACAATAACATACATATTTTCAGCTAAAAGTATTTCATAATTTGGTTTATTTTCATTTTCTCGGAAACTAGTAGGCCTAGAATTAAGATTTTTGGTTTAAAATGTTCGTAATGAATGCCTCTACAAATCTTGTTATGGTCAAAACCACGCCAGACTTACCGTTTTTGAGAAAAAATATGTGCATCGCACAATAACATACATATTTTCAGCTAAAAGTATGGCATAATTTGGTTTATTTTCATTTTCTCGGAAACTAGTAGGCCTAGAATTAAGATTTTTGGTTTAAAATGTTCGTAATGAATGCCTCTACAAATCTTGTTATGGTCAAAACCACGCCAGACTTACCGTTTTTGAGAAAAAATATGTGCATCGCACAATAACATACATATTTTCAGCTAAAAGTATGGCATAATTTGGTTTATTTTCATTTTCTCGGAAACTAGTAGGCCTAGAATAAAGATTTTTGGTTTAAAATGTTCGTAATGAATGCCTCTACAAATCTTGTTATGGTCAAAACCACGCCAGACTTACCGTTTTTGAGAAAAAATATGTGCATCGCACAATAACATACATATTTTCAGCTAAAAGTATGGCATAATTTGGTTTATTTTCATTTTCTCGGAAACTAGTAGGCCTAGAATTAAGATTTTTGGTTTAAAATGTTCGTAATGAATGCCTCTACAAATCTTGTTATGGTCAAAACCACGCCAGACTTACCGTTTTTGAGAAAAAATATGTGCATCGCACAATAACATACATATTTTTACATATTTTCAGCTAAAAGTATGGCATAATTTGGTTTATTTTAATTTTCTCGGAAACTAGTAGGCCTAGAATTAAGATTTTTGGTTTAAAATGTTCGTAATGAATGCCTCTACAAATCTTGTTATGGTCAAAACCACGCCAGACTTACCGTTTTTGAGAAAAAATATGTGCATCGCACAATAACATACATATTTTTACATATTTTCAGCTAAAAGTATGGCATAATTTGGTTTATTTTCGTTTTCTCGGAAACTAGTAGGCCTAGAATTAAGATTTTTGGTTTAAAATGTTCGTAATGAATGCCTCTACAAATCTTGTTACGGTCAAAACCACGCCAGACTTACCGTTTTTGAGAAAAAATATGTGCATCGCACAATAACATACATATTTTCAGCTAAAAGTATGGCATAATTTGGTTTATTTTCATTTTCTCGGAAACTAGTAGGCCTAGAATTAAGATTTTTGGTTTAAAATGTTCGTAATGAATGCCTCTACAAATCTTGTTATGGTCAAAACCACGCCAGACTTAACGTTTTTGAGAAAAAATATGTGCATCGCACAATAACATACATATTTTCAGCTAAAAGTATGGCATAATTTGGTTTATTTTCATTTTCTCGGAAACTAGTAGGCCTAGAATTA
This sequence comes from Myathropa florea, assembly GCA_930367185.1. Lineage (NCBI taxonomy): Eukaryota > Metazoa > Arthropoda > Insecta > Diptera > Syrphidae > Myathropa > Myathropa florea. The sequence goes on along the minus strand of CAKNEX010000122.1, from coordinate 284,300 downwards.
AGATTTTTGGTTTAAAATGTTCGTAATGAATGCCTCTACAAATCTTGTTATGGTCAAAACCACGCCAGACTTACCGTTTTTGAGAAAAAATATGTGCATCGCACAATAACATACATATTTTCAGCTAAAAGTATGGCATAATTTGGTTTATTTTCATTTTCTCGGAAACTAGTAGGCCTAGAATTAAGATTTTTGGTTTAAAATGTTCGTAATGAATGCCTCTACAAATCTTGTTATGGTCAAAACCACGCCAGACTTACCGTTTTTGAGAAAAAATATGTGCATCGCACAATAACATACATATTTTTACATATTTTCAGCTAAAAGTATGGCATAATTTGGTTTATTTTCATTTTCTCGGAAACTAGAAGGCCTAGAATTAAGATTTTTGGTTTAAAATGTTCGTAATGAATGCCTCTACAAATCTTGTTATGGTCAAAACCACGCCAGACTTACCGTTTTTGAGAAAAAATATGTGCATCGCACAATAACATACATATTTTCAGCTAAAAGTATGGCATAATTTGGTTTATTTTCATTTTCTCGGAAACTAGTAGGCCTAGAATTAAGATTTTTGGTTTAAAATGTTCGTAATGAATGCCTCTACAAATCTTGTTATGGTCAAAACCACGCCAGACTTAACGTTTTTGAGAAAAAATATGTGCATCGCACAATAACATACATATTTTCAGCTAAAAGTATGGCATAATTTGGTTTATTTTCATTTTCTCGGAAACTAGTAGGCCTAGAATTAAGATTTTTGGTTTAAAATGTTCGTAATGAATGCCTCTACAAATCTTGTTATGGTCAAAACCACGCCAGACTTACCGTTTTTGAGAAAAAATATGTGCATCGCACAATAACATACATATTTTTACATATTTTCAGCTAAAAGTATGGCATAATTTGGTTTATTTTCATTTTCTCGGAAACTAGTAGGCCTAGAATTAAGATTTTTGGTTTAAAATGTTCGTAATGAATGCCTCTACAAATCTTGTTATGGTCAAAACCACGCCAGACTTACCGTTTTTGAGAAAAAATATGTGCATCGCACAATAACATACATATTTTCAGCTAAAAGTATGGCATAATTTGGTTTATTTTCATTTTCTCGGAAACTAGTAGGCCTGGAATTAAGATTTTTGGTTTAAAATGTTTGTAATGAATGCCTCTACAAATCTTGTTATGGTCAAAACCACGCCAGACTTACCGTTTTTGAGAAAAAATATGTGCATCGCACAATAACATACATATTTTCAGCTAAAAGTATGGCATAATTTGGTTTATTTTCATTTTCTCGGAAACTAGTAGGCCTAGAATTAAGATTTTTGGTTTAAAATGTTCGTAATGAATGCCTCTACAAATCTTGTTATGGTCAAAACCACGCCAGACTTACCGTTTTTGAGAAAAAATATGTGCATCGCACAATAACATACATATTTTCAGCTAAAAGTATGGCATAATTTGGTTTATTTTCATTTTCTCGGAAACTAGTAGGCCTGGAATTAAGATTTTTGGTTTAAAATGTTCGTAATGAATGCCTCTACAAATCTTGTTATGGTCAAAACCACGCCAGACTTACCGTTTTTGAGAAAAAATATGTGCATCGCACAATAACATACATATTTTCAGCTAAAAGTATGGCATAATTTGGTTTATTTTCATTTTCTCGGAAACTAGTAGGCCTAGAATTAAGATTTTTGGTTTAAAATGTTCGTAATGAATGCCTCTACAAATCTTGTTATGGTCAAAACCACGCCAGACTTAACGTTTTTGAGAAAAAATATGTGCATCGCACAATAACATACATATTTTCAGCTAAAAGTATGGCATAATTTGGTTTATTTTCATTTTCTCGGAAACTAGTAGGCCTAGAATTAAGATTTTTGGTTTAAAATGTTCGTAATGAATGCCTCTACAAATCTTGTTATGGTCAAAACCACGCCAGACTTACCGTTTTTGAGAAAAAATATGTGCATCGCACAATAACATACATATTTTCAGCTAAAAGTATGGCATAATTTGGTTTATTTTCATTTTCTCGGAAACTAGTAGGCCTAGAATTAAGATTTTTGGTTTAAAATGTTCGTAATGAATGCCTCTACAAATCTTGTTATGGTCAAAACCACGCCAGACTTACCGTTTTTGAGAAAAAATATGTGCATCGCACAATAACATACATATTTTCAGCTAAAAGTATGGCATAATTTGGTTTATTTTCATTTTCTCGGAAACTAGTAGGCCTAGAATTAAGATTTTTGGTTTAAAATGTTCGTAATGAATGGCTCTACAAATCTTGTTATGGTCAAAACCACGCCAGACTTACCGTTTTTGAGAAAAAATATGTGCATCGCACAATAACATACATATTTTCAGCTAAAAGTATGGCATAATTTGGTTTATTTTCATTTTCTCGGAAACTAGTAGGCCTAGAATTAAGATTTTTGGTTTAAAATGTTCGTAATGAATGCCTCTACAAATCTTGTTATGGTCAAAACCACGCCAGAATTACCGTTTTTGAGAAAAAATATGTGCATCGCACAATAACATACATATTTTTACATATTTTCAGCTAAAAGTATGGCATAATTTGGTTTATTTTCATTTTCTCGGAAACTAGTAGGCCTAGAATTAAGATTTTTGGTTTAAAATGTTCGTAATGAATGCCTCTACAAATCTTGTTATGGTCAAAACCACGCCAGACTTACCGTTTTTGAGAAAAAATATGTGCATCGCACAATAACATACATATTTTCAGCTAAAAGTATGGCATAATTTGGTTTATTTTCATTTTCTCGGAAACTAGTAGGCCTGGAATTAAGATTTTTGGTTTAAAATGTTCGTAATGAATGCCTCTACAAATCTTGTTATGGTCAAAACCACGCCAGACTTACCGTTTTTGAGAAAAAATATGTGCATCGCACAATAACATACATATTTTCAGCTAAAAGTATGGCATAATTTGGTTTATTTTCATTTTCTCGGAAACTAGTAGGCCTAGAATTAAGATTTTTGGTTTAAAATGTTCGTAATGAATGCCTCTACAAATCTTGTTATGGTCAAAACCACGCCAGACTTAACGTTTTTGAGAAAAAATATGTGCATCGCACAATAACATACATATTTTCAGCTAAAAGTATGGCATAATTTGGTTTATTTTCATTTTCTCGGAAACTAGTAGGCCTAGAATTAAGATTTTTGGTTTAAAATGTTCGTAATGAATGCCTCTACAAATCTTGTTATGGTCAAAACCACGCCAGACTTACCGTTTTTGAGAAAAAATATGTGCATCGCACAATAACATACATATTTTCAGCTAAAAGTATGGCATAATTTGGTTTATTTTCATTTTCTCGGAAACTAGTAGGCCTAGAATTAAGATTTTTGGTTTAAAATGTTCGTAATGAATGCCTCTACAAATCTTGTTATGTTCAAAACCACGCCAGACTTAACGTTTTTGAGAAAAAATATGTGCATCGCACAATAACATACATATTTTCAGCTAAAAGTATGGCATAATTTGGTTTATTTTCATTTTCTCGGAAACTAGTAGGCCTAGAATTAAGATTTTTGGTTTAAAATGTTCGTAATGAATGCCTCTACAAATCTTGTTATGGTCAAAACCACGCCAGACTTAACGTTTTTGAGAAAAAATATGTGCATCGCACAATAACATACATATTTTCAGCTAAAAGTATGGCATAATTTGGTTTATTTTCATTTTCTCGGAAACTAGTAGGCCTAGAATTAAGATTTTTGGTTTAAAATGTTCGTAATGAATGCCTCTACAAATCTTGTTATGGTCAAAACCACGCCAGACTTACCGTTTTTGAGAAAAAATATGTGCATCGCACAATAACATACATATTTTCAGCTAAAAGTATGGCATAATTTGGTTTATTTTCATTTTCTCGGAAACTAGTAGGCCTAGAATTAAGATTTTTGGTTTAAAATGTTCGTAATGAATGCCTCTACAAATCTTGTTATGGTCAAAACCACGCCAGACTTACCGTTTTTGAGAAAAAATATGTGCATCGCACAATAACATACATATTTTCAGCTAAAAGTATGGCATAATTTGGTTTATTTTCATTTTCTCGGAAACTAGTAGGCCTAGAATTAAGATTTTTGGTTTAAAATGTTCGTAATGAATGCCTCTACAAATCTTGTTATGGTCAAAACCACGCCAGACTTACCGTTTTTGAGAAAAAATATGTGCATCGCACAATAACATACATATTTTCAGCTAAAAGTATGGCATAATTTGGTTTATTTTCATTTTCTCGGAAACTAGTAGGCCTAGAATTAAGATTTTTGGTTTAAAATGTTCGTAATGAATGCCTCTACAAATCTTGTTATGGTCAAAACCACGCCAGACTTACCGTTTTTGAGAAAAAATATGTGCATCGCACAATAACATACATATTTTTACATATTTTCTGCTAAAAGTATGGCATAATTTGGTTTATTTTCATTTTCTCGGAAACTAGTAGGCCTAGAATTAAGATTTTTGGTTTAAAATGTTCGTAATGAATGCCTCTACAAATCTTGTTATGGTCAAAACCACGCCAGACTTACCGTTTTTGAGAAAAAATATGTGCATCGCACAATAACATACATATTTTCAGCTAAAAGTATGGCATAATTTGGTTTATTTTCATTTTCTCGGAAACTAGTAGGCCTAGAATTAAGATTTTTGGTTTAAAATGTTCGTAATGAATGCCTCTACAAATCTTGTTATGGTCAAAACCACGCCAGACTTACCGTTTTTGAGAAAAAATATGTGCATCGCACAATAACATACATATTTTCAGCTAAAAGTATGGCATAATTTGGTTTATTTTCATTTTCTCGGAAACTAGTAGGCCTAGAATTAAGACTTTTGGTTTAAAATGTTCGTAATGAATGCCTCTACAAATCTTGTTATGGTCAAAACCACGCCAGACTTACCGTTTTTGAGAAAAAATATGTGCATCGCACAATAACATACATATTTTCAGCTAAAAGTATGGCATAATTTGGTTTATTTTCATTTTCTCGGAAACTAGTAGGCCTAGAATTAAGATTTTTGGTTTAAAATGTTCGTAATGAATGCCTCTACAAATCTTGTTATGGTCAAAACCACGCCAGACTTACCGTTTTTGAGAAAAAATATGTGCATCGCACAATAACATACATATTTTCAGCTAAAAGTATGGCATAATTTAGTTTATTTTCATTTTCTCGGAAACTAGTAAGGCCTAGAATTAAGATTTTTGGTTTAAAATGTTCGTAATGAATGCCTCTACAAATCTTGTTATGGTCAAAACCACGCCAGAGAAAAAAAATATGTGCATCGCACAATAACATACATATTTTTACATATTTTCAGCTAAAAGTATGGCATAATTTGGTTTATTTTCATTTTCTCGGAAACTAGTAGGCCTAGAATTAAGATTTTTGGTTTAAAATGTTCGTAATGAGTGCCTCTACAAATCTTGTTATGGTCAAAACCACGCCAGACTTACCGTTTTTGAGAAAAAATATGTGCATCGCACAATAACATACATATTTTCAGCTAAAAGTATGGCATAATTTGGTTTATTTTCATTTTCTCGGAAACTAGTAGGCCTAGAATTAAGATTTTTGGTTTAAAATGTTCGTAATGAATGCCTCTACAAATCTTGTTATGGTCAAAACCACGCCAGACTTACCGTTTTTGAGGAAAAATATGTGCATCGCACAATAACATACATATTTTCAGCTAAAAGTATGGCATAATTTGGTTTATTTTCATTTTCTCGGAAACTAGTAGGCCTAGAATTAAGATTTTTGGTTTAAAATGTTCGTAATGAATGCCTCTACAAATCTTGGTATGGTCAAAACCACGCCAGACTTACCGTTTTTGAGAAAAAATATGTGCATCGCACAATAACATACATATTTTTACATATTTTCAGCTAAAAGTATGGCATAATTTGGTTTATTTTCATTTTCTCGGAAACTAGTAGGCCTAGAATTAAGATTTTTGGTTTAAAATGTTCGTAATGAATGCCTCTACAAATCTTGCTATGGTCAAAACCACGCCAGACTTACCGTTTTTGAGAAAAAATATGTGCATCGCACAATAACATACATATTTTTACATATTTTCAGCTAAAAGTATGGCATAATTTGGTTTATTTTCATTTTCTCGGAAACTAGTAAGCCTAGAATTAAGATTTTTGGTTTAAAATGTTCGTAATGAATGCCTCTACAAATCTTGTTATGGTCAAAACCACGCCAGACTTACCGTTTTTGAGAAAAAATATGTGCATCGCACAATAACATACATATTTTCAGCTAAAAGTATGGCATAATTTGGTTTATTTTCATTTTCTCGGAAACTAGTAGGCCTAGAATTAAAATTTTTGGTTTAAAATGTTCGTAATGAATGCCTCTACAAATCTTGTTATGGTCAAAACCACGCCAGACTTAACGTTTTTGAGAAAAAATATGTGCATCGCACAATAACATACATATTTTCAGCTAAAAGTATGGCATAATTTGGTTTATTTTCATTTTCTCGGAAACTAGTAGGCCTAGAATTAAGATTTTTGGTTTAAAATGTTCGTAATGAATGCCTCTACAAATCTTGTTATGGTCAAAACCACGCCAGACTTACCGTTTTTGAGAAAAAATATGTGCATCGCACAATAACATACATATTTTCAGCTAAAAGTATGGCATAATTTGGTTTATTTTCATTTTCTCGGAAACTAGTAGGCCTAGAATTAAGATTTTTGGTTTAAAATGTTCGTAATGAATGCCTCTACAAATCTTGTTATGGTCAAAACCACGCCAGACTTACCGTTTTTGAGAAAAAATATGTGCATCGCACAATAACATACATATTTTCAGCTAAAAGTATGGCATAATTTGGTTTATTTTCATTTTCTCGGAAACTAGTAGGCCTAGAATTAAGATTTTTGGTTTAAAATGTTCGTAATGAATGCATCTACAAATCTTGTTATGGTCAAAACCACGCCAGACTTACCGTTTTTGAGAAAAAATATGTGCATCGCACAATAACATACATATTTTCAGCTAAAAGTATGGCATAATTTGGTTTATTTTCATTTTCTCGGAAACTAGTAGGCCTAGAATTAAGATTTTTGGTTTAAAATGTTCGTAATGAATGCATCTACAAATCTTGTTATGGTCAAAACCACGCCAGACTTACCGTTTTTGAGAAAAAATATGTGCATCGCACAATAACATACATATTTTCAGCTAAAAGTATGGCATAATTTGGTTTATTTTCATTTTCTCGGAAACTAGTAGGCCTAGAATTAAGATTTTTGGTTTAAAATGTTCGTAATGAATGCCTCTACAAATCTTGTTATGGTCAAAACCACGCCAGACTTACCGTTTTTGAGAAAAAATATGTGCATCGCACAATAACATACATATTTTCAGCTAAAAGTATGGCATAATTTGGTTTATTTTCATTTTCTCGGAAACTAGTAGGCCTAGAATTAAGATTTTTGGTTTAAAACGTTCGTAATGAATGCCTCTACAAATCTTGTTATGGTCAAAACCACGCCAGACTTACCGTTTTTGAGAAAAAATATGTGCATCGCACAATAACATACATATTTTTACATATTTTCAGCTAAAAGTATGGCATAATTTGGTATATTTTCATTTTCTCGGAAACTAGTAGGCCTAGAATTAAGATTTTTGGTTTAAAATGTTCGTAATGAATGCCTCTACAAATCTTGTTATGGTCAAAACCACGCCAGACTTATCGTTTTTGAGAAAAAATATGTGCATCGCACAATAACATACATATTTTCAGCTAAAAGTATGGCATAATTTGGTTTATTTTCATTTTCTCGGAAACTAGTAGGCCTAGAATTAAGATTTTTGGTTTAAAATGTTCGTAATGAATGCCTCTACAAATCTTGTTATGGTCAAAACCACGCCAGACTTACCGTTTTTGAGAAAAAATATGTGCATCGCACAATAACATACATATTTTCAGCTAAAAGTATGGCATAATTTGGTTTATTTTCATTTTCTCGGAAACTAGTAGGCCTAGAATTAAGATTTTTGGTTTAAAATGTTCGTAATGAATGCCTCTACAAATCTTGTTATGGTCAAAACCACGCCAGACTTACCGTTTTTGAGAAAAAATATGTGCATCGCACAATAACATACATATTTTCAGCTAAAAGTATGGCATAATTTAGTTTATTTTCATTTTCTCGGAAACTAGTAAGGCCTAGAATTAAGATTTTTGGTTTAAAATGTTCGTAATGAATGCCTCTACAAATCTTGTTATGGTCAAAACCACGCCAGACTTACCGTTTTTGAGAAAAAATATGTGCATCGCACAATAACATACATATTTTTACATATTTTCAGCTAAAAGTATGGCATAATTTGGTTTATTTTCATTTTCTCGGAAACTAGTAGGCCTAGAATTAAGATTTTTGGTTTAAAATGTTCGTAATGAGTGCCTCTACAAATCTTGTTATGGTCAAAACCACGCCAGACTTACCGTTTTTGAGAAAAAATATGTGCATCGCACAATAACATACATATTTTCAGCTAAAAGTATGGCATAATTTGGTTTATTTTCATTTTCTCGGAAACTAGTAGGCCTAGAATTAAGATTTTTGGTTTAAAATGTTCGTAATGAATGCCTCTACAAATCTTGTTATGGTCAAAACCACGCCAGACTTACCGTTTTTGAGGAAAAATATGTGCATCGCACAATAACATACATATTTTCAGCTAAAAGTATGGCATAATTTGGTTTATTTTCATTTTCTCGGAAACTAGTAGGCCTAGAATTAAGATTTTTGGTTTAAAATGTTCGTAATGAATGCCTCTACAAATCTTGTTATGGTCAAAACCACGCCAGACTTACCGTTTTTGAGAAAAAATATGTGCATCGCACAATAACATACATATTTTTACATATTTTCAGCTAAAAGTATGGCATAATTTGGTTTATTTTCATTTTCTCGGAAACTAGTAGGCCTAGAATTAAGATTTTTGGTTTAAAATGTTCGTAATGAATGCCTCTACAAATCTTGTTATGGTCAAAACCACGCCAGACTTACCGTTTTTGAGAAAAAATATGTGCATCGCACAATAACATACATATTTTCAGCTAAAAGTATGGCATAATTTGGTTTATTTTCATTTTCTCGGAAACTAGTAGGCCTAGAATTAAGATTTTTGGTTTAAAATGTTCGTAATGAATGCCTCTACAAATCTTGTTATGGTCAAAACCACGCCAGACTTACCGTTTTTGAGAAAAAATATGTGCATCGCACAATAACATACATATTTTCAGCTAAAAGTATGGCATAATTTGGTTTATTTTCATTTTCTCGGAAACTAGTAGGCCTAGAATTAAGATTTTTGGTTTAAAATGTTCGTAATGAATGCCTCTACAAATCTTGTTATGGTCAAAACCACGCCAGACTTACCGTTTTTGAGAAAAAATATGTGCATCGCACAATAACATACATATTTTCAGCTAAAAGTATGGCATAATTTGGTTTATTTTCATTTTCTCGGAAACTAGTAGGCCTAGAATTAAGATTTTTGGTTTAAAATGTTCGTAATGAATGCCTCTACAAATCTTGTTATGGTCAAAACCACGCCAGACTTACCGTTTTTGAGAAAAAATATGTGCATCGCACAATAACATACATATTTTCAGCTAAAAGTATGGCATAATTTGGTTTATTTTCATTTTCTCGGAAACTAGTAAGCCTAGAATTAAGATTTTTGGTTTAAAATGTTCGTAATGAATGCCTCTACAAATCTTGTTATGGTCAAAACCACGCCAGACTTACCGTTTTTGAGAAAAAATATGTGCATCGCACAATAACATACATATTTTCAGCTAAAAGTATGGCATAATTTGGTTTATTTTCATTTTCTCGGAAACTAGTAGGCCTAGAATTAAGATTTTTGGTTTAAAATGTTCGTAATGAATGCCTCTACAAATCTTGTTATGGTCAAAACCACGCCAGACTTACCGTTTTTGAGAAAAAATATGTGCATCGCACAATAACATACATATTTTCAGCTAAAAGTATGGCATAATTTGGTTTATTTTCATTTTCTCGGAAACTAGTAGGCCTAGAATTAAGATTTTTGGTTTAAAATGTTCGTAATGAATGCCTCTACAAATCTTGTTATGGTCAAAACCACGCCAGACTTACCGTTTTTGAGAAAAAATATGTGCATCGCACAATAACATACATATTTTCAGCTAAAAGTATGGCATAATTTGGTTTATTTTAATTTTCTCGGAAACTAGTAGGCCTAGAATTAAGATTTTTGGTTTAAAACGTTCGTAATGAATGCCTCTACAAATCTTGTTATGGTCAAAACCACGCCAGACTTACCGTTTTTGAGAAAAAATATGTGCATCGCACAATAACATACATATTTTTACATATTTTCAGCTAAAAGTATGGCATAATTTGGTTTATTTTCATTTTCTCGGAAACTAGTAGGCCTAGAATTAAGACTTTTGGTTTAATATGTTCGTAATGAATGCCTCTACAAATCTTGTTATGGTCAAAACCACGCCAGACTTACCGTTTTTGAGAAAAAATATGTGCATCGCACAATAACATACATATTTTCAGCTAAAAGTATGGCATAATTTGGTTTATTTTCATTTTCTCGGAAACTAGTAGGCCTAGAATTAAGATTTTTGGTTTAAAATGTTCGTAATGAATGCCTCTACAAATCTTGTTATGGTCAAAACCACGCCAGACTTACCGTTTTTGAGAAAAAATATGTGCATCGCACAATAACATACATATTTTCAGCTAAAAGTATGGCATAATTTGGTTTATTTTCATTTTCTCGGAAACTAGTAGGCCTAGAATTAAGATTTTTGGTTTAAAATGTTCGTAATGAATGCCTCTACAAATCTTGTTATGGTCAAAACCACGCCAGACTTACCGTTTTTGAGAAAAAATATGTGCATCGCACAATAACATACATATTTTCAGCTAAAAGTATGGCATAATTTGGTTTATTTTCATTTTCTCGGAAACTAGTAGGCCTAGAATTAAGATTTTTGGTTTAAAATGTTCGTAATGAATGCCTCTACAAATCTTGTTATGGTCAAAGCCACGCCAGACTTACCGTTTTTGAGAAAAAATATGTGCATCGCACAATAACATACATATTTTTACATATTTTCAGCTAAAAGTATGGCATAATTTGGTTTATTTTCATTTTCTCGGAAACTAGTAGGCCTAGAATTAAGATTTTTGGTTTAAAATGTTCGTAATGAATGCCTCTACAAATCTTGTTATGGTCAAAACCACGCCAGACTTACCGTTTTTGAGAAAAAATATGTGCATCGCACAATAACATACATATTTTCAGCTAAAAGTATGGCATAATTTGGTTTATTTTCATTTTCTCGGAAACTAGTAGGCCTAGAATTAAGATTTTTGGTTTAAAATGTTCGTAATGAATGCCTCTACAAATCTTGTTATGGTCAAAACCACGCCAGACTTACCGTTTTTGAGAAAAAATATGTGCATCGCACAATAACATACATATTTTCAGCTAAAAGTATGGCATAATTTGGTTTATTTTCATTTTCTCGGAAACTAGTAGGCCTAGAATTAAGATTTTTGGTTTAAAATGTTCGTAATGAATGCCTCTACAAATCTTGTTATGGTCAAAACCACGCCAGACTTACCGTTTTTGAGAAAAAATATGTGCATCGCACAATAACATACATATTTTCAGCTAAAAGTATGGCATAATTTGGTTTATTTTAATTTTCTCGGAAACTAGTAGGCCTAGAATTAAGATTTTTGGTTTAAAACGTTCGTAATGAATGCCTCTACAAATCTTGTTATGGTCAAAACCACGCCAGACTTACCGTTTTTGAGAAAAAATATGTGCATCGCACAATAACATACATATTTTTACATATTTTCAGCTAAAAGTATGGCATAATTTGGTTTATTTTCATTTTCTCGGAAACTAGTAGGCCTAGAATTAAGACTTTTGGTTTAATATGTTCGTAATGAATGCCTCTACAAATCTTGTTATGGTCAAAACCACGCCAGACTTACCGTTTTTGAGAAAAAATATGTGCATCGCACAATAACATACATATTTTCAGCTAAAAGTATGGCATAATTTGGTTTATTTTCATTTTCTCGGAAACTAGTAGGCCTAGAATTAAGATTTTTGGTTTAAAATGTTCGTAATGAATGCCTCTACAAATCTTGTTATGGTCAAAACCACGCCAGACTTACCGTTTTTGAGAAAAAATATGTGCATCGCACAATAACATACATATTTTCAGCTAAAAGTATGGCATAATTTGGTTTATTTTCATTTTCTCGGAAACTAGTAGGCCTAGAATTAAGATTTTTGGTTTAAAATGTTCGTAATGAATGCCTCTACAAATCTTGTTATGGTCAAAACCACGCCAGACTTACCGTTTTTGAGAAAAAATATGTGCATCGCACAATAACATACATATTTTCAGCTAAAAGTATGGCATAATTTGGTTTATTTTCATTTTCTCGGAAACTAGTAGGCCTAGAATTAAGATTTTTGGTTTAAAATGTTCGTAATGAATGCCTCTACAAATCTTGTTATGGTCAAAGCCACGCCAGACTTACCGTTTTTGAGAAAAAATATGTGCATCGCACAATAACATACATATTTTTACATATTTTCAGCTAAAAGTATGGCATAATTTGGTTTATTTTCATTTTCTCGGAAACTAGTAGGCCTAGAATTAAGATTTTTGGTTTAAAATGTTCGTAATGAATGCCTCTACAAATCTTGTTATGGTCAAAACCACGCCAGACTTACCGTTTTTGAGAAAAAATATGTGCATCGCACAATAACATACATATTTTTACATATTTTCAGCTAAAAGTATGGCATAATTTGGTTTATTTTCATTTTCTCGGAAACTAGTAGGCCTAGAATTAAGATTTTTGGTTTAAAATGTTCGTAATGAATGCCTCTACAAATCTTGTTATGGTCAAAACCACGCCAGACTTACCGTTTTTGAGAAAAAATATGTGCATCGCACAATAACATACATATTTTCAGCTAAAAGTATGGCATAATTTGGTTTATTTTCATTTTCTCGGAAACTAGTAGGCCTAGAATTAAGATTTTTGGTTTAAAATGTTCGTAATGAATGCCTCTACAAATCTTGTTATGGTCAAAGCCACGCCAGACTTACCATTTTTGAGAAAAAATATGTGCATCGCACAATAACATACATATTTTCAGCTAAAAGTATGGCATAATTTGGTTTATTTTCATTTTCTCGGAAACTAGTAGGCCTAGAATTAAGATTTTTGGTTTAAAATGTTCGTAATGAATGCCTCTACAAATCTTGTTATGGTCAAAACCACGCCAGACTTACCGTTTTTGAGAAAAAATATGTGCATCGCACAATAACATACATATTTTCAGCTAAAAGTATGGCATAATTTGGTTTATTTTCATTTTCTCGGAAACTAGTAGGCCTAGAATTAAGACTTTTGGTTTAATATGTTCGTAATGAATGCCTCTACAAATCTTGTTATGGTCAAAACCACGCCAGACTTACCGTTTTTGAGAAAAAATATGTGCATCGCACAATAACATACATATTTTCAGCTAAAAGTATGGCATAATTTGGTTTATTTTCATTTTCTCGGAAACTAGTAGGCCTAGAATTAAGATTTTTGGTTTAAAATGTTCGTAATGAATGCCTCTACAAATCTTGTTATGGTCAAAACCACGCCAGACTTACCGTTTTTGAGAAAAAATATGTGCATCGCACAATAACATACATATTTTCAGCTAAAAGTATGGCATAATTTGGTTTATTTTCATTTTCTCGGAAACTAGTAGGCCTAGAATTAAGATTTTTGGTTTAAAATGTTCGTAATGAATGCCTCTACAAATCTTGTTATGGTCAAAACCACGCCAGACTTACCGTTTTTGAGAAAAAATATGTGCATCGCACAATAACATACATATTTTCAGCTAAAAGTATGGCATAATTTGGTTTATTTTCATTTTCTCGGAAACTAGTAGGCCTAGAATTAAGATTTTTGGTTTAAAATGTTCGTAATGAATGCCTCTACAAATCTTGTTATGGTCAAAGCCACGCCAGACTTACCGTTTTTGAGAAAAAATATGTGCATCGCACAATAACATACATATTTTTACATATTTTCAGCTAAAAGTATGGCATAATTTGGTTTATTTTCATTTTCTCGGAAACTAGTAAGCCTAGAATTAAGATTTTTGGTTTAAAATGTTCGTAATGAATGCCTCTACAAATCTTGTTATGGTCAAAACCACGCCAGACTTACCGTTTTTGAGAAAAAATATGTGCATCGCACAATAACATACATATTTTCAGCTAAAAGTATGGCATAATTTGGTTTATTTTCATTTTCTCGGAAACTAGTAGGCCTAGAATTAAGATTTTTGGTTTAAAATGTTCGTAATGAATGCCTCTACAAATCTTGTTATGGTCAAAACCACGCCAGACTTACCGTTTTTGAGAAAAAATATGTGCATCGCACAATAACATACATATTTTCAGCTAAAAGTATGGCATAATTTGGTTTATTTTCATTTTCTCGGAAACTAGTAGGCCTAGAATTAAGATTTTTGGTTTAAAATGTTCGTAATGAATGCCTCTACAAATCTTGTTATGGTCAAAACCACGCCAGACTTACCGTTTTTGAGAAAAAATATGTCCATCGCACAATAACATACATATTTTCAGCTAAAAGTATGGCATAATTTGGTTTATTTTCATTTTCTCGGAAACTAGTAGGCCTAGAATTAAGATTTTTGGTTTAAAACGTTCGTAATGAATGCCTCTACAAATCTTGTTATGGTCAAAACCACGCCAGACTTACCGTTTTTGAGAAAAAATATGTGCATCGCACAATAACATACATATTTTTACATATTTTCAGCTAAAAGTATGGCATAATTTGGTTTATTTTCATTTTCTCGGAAACTAGTAGGCCTAGAATTAAGACTTTTGGTTTAATATGTTCGTAATGAATGCCTCTACAAATCTTGTTATGGTCAAAACCACGCCAGACTTACCGTTTTTGAGAAAAAATATGTGCATCGCACAATAACATACATATTTTCAGCTAAAAGTATGGCATAATTTGGTTTATTTTCATTTTCTCGGAAACTAGTAGGCCTAGAATTAAGATTTTTGGTTTAAAATGTTCGTAATGAATGCCTCTACAAATCTTGTTATGGTCAAAACCACGCCAGACTTACCGTTTTTGAGAAAAAATATGTGCATCGCACAATAACATACATATTTTCAGCTAAAAGTATGGCATAATTTGGTTTATTTTCATTTTCTCGGAAACTAGTAGGCCTAGAATTAAGATTTTTGGTTTAAAATGTTCGTAATGAATGCCTCTACAAATCTTGTTATGGTCAAAACCACGCCAGACTTACCGTTTTTGAGAAAAAATATGTGCATCGCACAATAACATACATATTTTCAGCTAAAAGTATGGCATAATTTGGTTTATTTTCATTTTCTCGGAAACTAGTAGGCCTAGAATTAAGATTTTTGGTTTAAAATGTTCGTAATGAATGCCTCTACAAATCTTGTTATGGTCAAAGCCACGCCAGACTTACCGTTTTTGAGAAAAAATATGTGCATCGCACAATAACATACATATTTTTACATATTTTCAGCTAAAAGTATGGCATAATTTGGTTTATTTTCATTTTCTCGGAAACTAGTAGGCCTAGAATTAAGATTTTTGGTTTAAAATGTTCGTAATGAATGCCTCTACAAATCTTGTTATGGTCAAAACCACGCCAGACTTACCGTTTTTGAGAAAAAATATGTGCATCGCACAATAACATACATATTTTCAGCTAAAAGTATGGCATAATTTGGTTTATTTTCATTTTCTCGGAAACTAGTAGGCCTAGAATTAAGATTTTTGGTTTAAAATGTTCGTAATGAATGCCTCTACAAATCTTGTTATGGTCAAAACCACGCCAGACTTACCGTTTTTGAGAAAAAATATGTGCATCGCACAGTAACATACATATTTTCAGCTAAAAGTATGGCATAATTTGGTTTATTTTCATTTTCTCGGAAACTAGTAGGCCTAGAATTAAGATTTTTAGTTTAAAATGTTCGTAATGAATGCCTCTACAAATCTTGTTATGGTCAAAACCACGCCAGACTTACCGTTTTTGAGAAAAAATATGTGCATCGCACAATAACATACATATTTTTACATATTTTCAGCTAAAAGTATTTGGTTTATTTTCATTTTCTCGGAAACTAGTAGGCCTAGAATTAAGATTTTTGGTTTAAAATGTTCGTAATGAATGCCTCTACAAATCTTGTTATGGTCAAAACCACGCCAGACTTACCGTTTTTGAGAAAAAATATGTGCATCGCACAGTAACATACATATTTTCAGCTAAAAGTATGGCATAATTTGGTTTATTTTCATTTTCTCGGAAACTAGTAGGCCTAGAATTAAGATTTTTGGTTTAAAATGTTCGTAATGAATGCCTCTACAAATTTTGTTATGGTCAAAACCACGCCAGACTTACCGCTTTTGAGAAAAAATATGTGCATCGCACAATAACATACATATTTTTACATATTTTCAGCTAAAAGTATGGCATAATTTGGTTTATTTTCATTTTCTCGGAAACTAGTAGGCCTAGAATTAAGATTTTTGGTTTAAAATGTTCGTAATGAATGCCTCTACAAATCTTGTTATGGTCAAAACCACGAAAGACTTACCGTTTTTGAGAAAAAATATGTGCATCGCACAATAACATACATATTTTTACATATTTTCAGCTAAAAGTATGGCATAATTTGGTTTCTTTTCATTTTCTCGGAAACTAGTAGGCCTAGAATTAAGATTTTTGGTTTAAAATGTTCGTAATGAATGCCTCTACAAATCTTGTTATGGTCAAAACCACGCCAGACTTACCGTTTTTGAGAAAAAATATGTGCATCGCACAATAACATACATATTTTTACATATTTTCAGCTAAAAGTATGGCATAATTTGGTTTATTTTCATTTTCTCGGAAACTAGTAGGCCTAGAATTAAGATTTTTGTTTTAATATGTTCGTAATGAATGCCTCTACAAATCTTGTTATGGTCAAAACCACGCCAGACTTACCGTTTTTGAGAAAAAATATGTGCATCGCACAATAACATACATATTTTCAGCTAAAAGTATGGCATAATTTGGTTTATTTTCATTTTCTCGGAAACTAGTAGGCCTAGAATTAAGATTTTTGGTTTAAAATGTTCGTAATGAATGCCTCTACAAATCTTGTTATGGTCAAAACCACGCCAGACTTACCGTTTTTGAGAAAAAATATGTGCATCGCACAATAACATACATATTTTCAGCTAAAAGTATGGCATAATTTGGTTTATTTTCATTTTCTCGGAAACTAGTAAGCCTAGAATTAAGATTTTTGGTTTAAAATGTTCGTAATGAATGCCTCTACAAATCTTGTTATGGTCAAAACCACGCCAGACTTACCGTTTTTGAGAAAAAATATGTGCATCGCACAATAACATACATATTTTCAGCTAAAAGTATGGCATAATTTGGTTTATTTTCATTTTCTCGGAAACTAGTAGGCCTAGAATTAAGATTTTTGGTTTAAAATGTTCGTAATGAATGCCTCTACAAATCTTGTTATGGTCAAAACCACGCCAGACTTACCGTTTTTGAGAAAAAATATGTGCATCGCACAATAACATACATATTTTCAGCTAAAAGTATGGCATAATTTGGTTTATTTTCATTTTCTCGGAAACTAGTAGGCCTAGAATTAAGATTTTTGGTTTAAAATGTTCGTAATGAATGCCTCTACAAATCTTGTTATGGTCAAAACCACGCCAGACTTACCGTTTTTGAGAAAAAATATGTGCATCGCACAATAACATACATATTTTCAGCTAAAAGTATGGCATAATTTGGTTTATTTTAATTTTCTCGGAAACTAGTAGGCCTAGAATTAAGATTTTTGGTTTAAAACGTTCGTAATGAATGCCTCTACAAATCTTGTTATGGTCAAAACCACGCCAGACTTACCGTTTTTGAGAAAAAATATGTGCATCGCACAATAACATACATATTTTTACATATTTTCAGCTAAAAGTATGGCATAATTTGGTTTATTTTCATTTTCTCGGAAACTAGTAGGCCTAGAATTAAGACTTTTGGTTTAATATGTTCGTAATGAATGCCTCTACAAATCTTGTTATGGTCAAAACCACGCCAGACTTACCGTTTTTGAGAAAAAATATGTGCATCGCACAATAACATACATATTTTTACATATTTTCAGCTAAAAGTATGGCATAATTTGGTTTATTTTCATTTTCTCGGAAACTAGTAGGCCTAGAATTAAGATTTTTGGTTTAAAATGTTCGTAATGAATGCCTCTACAAATCTTGTTATGGTCAAAACCACGCCAGACTTACCGTTTTTGAGAAAAAATATGTGCATCGCACAATAACATACATATTTTCAGCTAAAAGTATGGCATAATTTGGTTTATTTTCATTTTCTCGGAAACTAGTAGGCCTAGAATTAAGATTTTTGGTTTAAAATGTTCGTAATGAATGCCTCTACAAATCTTGTTATGGTCAAAACCACGCCAGACTTACCGTTTTTGAGAAAAAATATGTGCATCGCACAATAACATACATATTTTCAGCTAAAAGTATGGCATAATTTGGTTTATTTTCATTTTCTCGGAAACTAGTAGGCCTAGAATTAAGATTTTTGGTTTAAAATGTTCGTAATGAATGCCTCTACAAATCTTGTTATGGTCAAAACCACGCCAGACTTACCGTTTTTGAGAAAAAATATGTGCATCGCACAATAACATACATATTTTTACATATTTTCAGCTAAAAGTATGGCATAATTTGGTTTATTTTCATTTTCTCGGAAACTAGTAGGCCTAGAATTAAGATTTTTGGTTTAAAATGTTCGTAATGAATGCCTCTACAAATCTTGTTATGGTCAAAACCACGCCAGACTTACCGTTTTTGAGAAAAAATATGTGCATCGCACAATAACATACATATTTTCAGCTAAAAGTATGGCATAATTTGGTTTATTTTCATTTTCTCGGAAACTAGTAGGCCTAGAATTAAGATTTTTGGTTTAAAATGTTCGTAATGAATGCCTCTACAAATCTTGTTATGGTCAAAACCACGCCAGACTTACCGTTTTTGAGAAAAAATATGTGCATCGCACAGTAACATACATATTTTCAGCTAAAAGTATGGCATAATTTGGTTTATTTTCATTTTCTCGGAAACTAGTAGGCCTAGAATTAAGATTTTTAGTTTAAAATGTTCGTAATGAATGCCTCTACAAATCTTGTTATGGTCAAAACCACGCCAGACTTACCGTTTTTGAGAAAAAATATGTGCATCGCACAATAACATACATATTTTTACATATTTTCAGCTAAAAGTATTTGGTTTATTTTCATTTTCTCGGAAACTAGTAGGCCTATAATTAAGATTTTTGGTTTAAAATGTTCGTAATGAATGCCTCTACAAATCTTGTTATGGTCAAAACCACGCCAGACTTACCGTTTTTGAGAAAAAATATGTGCATCGCACAGTAACATACATATTTTCAGCTAAAAGTATGGCATAATTTGGTTTATTTTCATTTTCTCGGAAACTAGTAGGCCTAGAATTAAGATTTTTGGTTTAAAATGTTCGTAATGAATGCCTCTACAAATCTTGTTATGGTCAAAACCACGCCAGACTTACCGTTTTTGAGAAAAAATATGTGCATCGCACAGTAACATACATATTTTCAGCTAAAAGTATGGCATAATTTGGTTTATTTTCATTTTCTCGGAAACTAGTAGGCCTAGAATTAAGATTTTTGGTTTTTTGTTATGGTCAAAACCACGCCAGACTTACCGTTTTTGAGAAAAAATATGTGCATCGCACAGTAACATACATATTTTCAGCTAAAAGTATGGCATAATTTGGTTTATTTTCATTTTCTCGGAAACTAGTAGGCCTAGAATTAAGATTTTTGGTTTAAAATGTTCGTAATGAATGCCTCTACAAATCTTGTTATGGTCAAAACCACGCCAGACTTACCGTTTTTGAGAAAAAATATGTGCATCGCACAGTAACATACATATTTTCAGCTAAAAGTATGGCATAATTTGGTTTATTTTCATTTTCTCGGAAACTAGTAGGCCTAGAATTAAGATTTTTGGTTTAAAATGTTCGTAATGAATGCCTCTACAAATTTTGTTATGGTCAAAACCACGCCAGACTTACCGCTTTTGAGAAAAAATATGTGCATCGCACAATAACATACATATTTTTACATATTTTCAGCTAAAAGTATGGCATAATTTGGTTTATTTTCATTTTCTCGGAAACTAGTAGGCCTAGAATTAAGATTTTTGGTTTAAAATGTTCGTAATGAATGCCTCTACAAATCTTGTTATGGTCAAAACCACGCCAGACTTACCGTTTTTGAGAAAAAATATGTGCATCGCACAGTAACATACATATTTTTAGCTAAAAGTATGGCATAATTTGGTTTATTTTCTTTCTCTCGGAAACTAGTAGGCCTAGAATTAAGATTTTTGGTTTAAAATGTTCGTAATGAATGCCTCTACAAATCTTGTTATGGTCAAAACCACGCCAGACTTACCGTTTTTGAGAAAAAATATGTGCATCGCACAATAACATACATATTTTCAGCTAAAAGTATGGCATAATTTGGTTTATTTTCATTTTCTCGGAAACTAGTAGGCCTAGAATTAAGATTTTTGGTTTAAAATGTTCGTAATGAATGCCTCTACAAATCTTGTTATGGTCAAAACCACGCCAGACTTACCGTTTTTGAGAAAAAATATATGAATCGCACAGTAACATACATATTTTCAGCTAAAAGTATGGCATAATTTGGTTTATTTTCATTTTCTCGGAAACTAGTAGGCCTAGAATTAAGATTTTTGGTTTAAAATGTTCGTAATGAATGCCTCTATAAATCTTGTTATGGTCAAAACCACGCCAGACTTACCGTTTTTGAGAAAAAATATGTGCATCGCACAATAACATACATATTTTCAGCTAAAAGTATGGCATAATTTGGTTTATTTTCATTTTCTCGGAAACTAGTAGGCCTAGAATTAAGATTTTTGGTTTAAAATGTTCGTAATGAATGCCTCTACAAATCTTGTTATGGTCAAAACCACGCCAGACTTACCGTTTTTGAGAAAAAATATGTGCATCGCACAATAACATACATATTTTTACATATTTTCAGCTAAAAGTATGGCATAATTTGGTTTATTTTCATTTTCTCGGAAACTAGTAGGCCTAGAATTAAGATTTTTGGTTTAAAATGTTCGTAATGAATGCCTCTACAAATCTTGTTATGGTCAAAACCACGCCAGACTTACCGTTTTTGAGAAAAAATATGTGCATCGCACAATAACATACATATTTTTACATATTTTCAGCTAAAAGTATGGCATAATTTGGCTTATTTTCATTTTCTCGGAAACTAGTAGGCCTAGAATTAAGATTTTTGGTTAAAAATGTTCGTAATGAATGCCTCTACAAAGCTTGTTATGGTCAAAACCACGCCAGACTTGCCATTTTTGAGAAAAAATGTGTGCATCGCACAATAACATACATATTTTTACATATTTTCAGCTAAAAGTATGGCATAATTTGGTTTATTTTCATTTTCTCGGAAACTAGTAGGCCTAGAATTAAGATTTTTAGTTTAAAATGTTCGTAATGAATGCCTCTACAAATCTTGTTATGGTCAAAACCACGCCAGACTTACCGTTTTTGAGAAAAAATATGTGCATCGCACAGTAACATACATATTTTCAGCTAAAAGTATGGCATAATTTGGTTTATTTTCATTTTCTCGGAAACTAGTAGGCCTAGAATTAAGATTTTTGGTTTAAAATGTTCGTAATGAATGCCTCTACAAATTTTGTTATGGTCAAAACCACGCCAGACTTACCGTTTTTGAGAAAAAATATGTGCATCGCACAATAACATACATATTTTTACATATTTTCAGCTAAAAGTATGGCATAATTTGGTTTATTTTCATTTTCTCGGAAACTAGTAGGCCTAGAATTAAGATTTTTGGTTTAAAATGTTCGTAATGAATGCCTCTACAAATCTTGTTATGGTCAAAACCACGCCAGACTTACCGTTTTTGAGAAAAAATATGTGCAACGCACAGTAACCTAGAATTAAGATTTTTGGTTTAAAATGTTCGTAATGAATGCCTCTACAAATCTTGTTATGGTCAAAACCACGCCAGACTTACCGTTTTTGAGAAAAAATATGTGCATCGCACAATAACATACATATTTTCAGCTAAAAGTATGGCATAATTTGGTTTATTTTCATTTTCTCGGAAACTAGTAGGCCTAGAATTAAGATTTTTGGTTTAAAATGTTCGTAATGAATGCCTCTACAAATCTTGTTATGGTCAAAACCACGCCAGACTTACCGTTTTTGAGAAAAAATATGTGCATCGCACAGTAACATACATATTTTCAGCTAAAAGTATGGCATAATTTGGTTTATTTTCATTTTCTCGGAAACTAGTAGGCCTAGAATTAAGATTTTTGGTTTAAAATGTTCGTAATGAATGCCTCTACAAATCTTGTTATGGTCAAAACCACGCCAGACTTACCGTTTTTGAGAAAAAATATGTGCATCGCACAATAACATACATATTTTCAGCTAAAAGTATGGCATAATTTGGTTTATTTTCATTTTCTCGGAAACTAGTAGGCCTAGAATTAAGATTTTTGGTTTAAAATGTTCGTAATGAATGCCTCTACAAATCTTGTTATGATCAAAACCACGCCAGACTTACCGTTTTTGAGAAAAAATATGTGCATCGCACAATAACATACATATTTTTACATATTTTCAGCTAAAAGTATGGCATAATTTGGTTTATTTTCATTTTCTCGGAAACTAGTAGGCCTAGAATTAAGATTTTTGGTTTAAAATGTTCGTAATGAATGCCTCTACAAATCTTGTTATGGTCAAAACCACGCCAGACTTACCGTTTTTGAGAAAAAATATGTGCATCGCACAATAACATACATATTTTTACATATTTTCAGCTAAAAGTATGGCATAATTTGGCTTATTTTCATTTTCTCGGAAACTAGTAGGCCTAGAATTAAGATTTTTGGTTAAAAATGTTCGTAATGAATGCCTCTACAAAGCTTGTTATGGTCAAAACCACGCCAGACTTGCCATTTTTGAGAAAAAATGTGTGCATCGCACAATAACATACATATTTTTACATATTTTCAGCTAAAAGTATGGCATAATTTGGTCTATTTTCATTTTCTCGGAAACTAGTAGGCCTAGAATTAAGATTTTTAGTTTAAAATGTTTGTAATGAATGCCTCTACAAATCTTGTTATGGTCAAAACCACGCCAGACTTACCGTTTTTGAGAAAAAATATGTGCATCGCACAATAACATACATATTTTCAGCTAAAAGTATGGCATAATTTGGTTTATTTTCATTTTCTCGGAAACTAGTAGGCCTAGAATTAAGATTTTTGGTTTAAAATGTTCGTAATGAATGCCTCTACAAATCTTGTTATGGTCAAAACAACGCCAGACTTACCGTTTTTGAGAAAAAATATGTGCATCGCACAATAACATACATATTTTCAGCTAAAAGTATGGCATAATTTGGTTTATTTTCATTTTCTCGGAAACTAGTAGGCCTAGAATTAAGATTTTTGGTTTAAAATGTTCGTAATGAATGCCTCTACAAATCTTGTTATGGTCAAAACCACGCCAGACTTACCGTTTTTGAGAAAAAATATGTGCATCGCACAATAACATACATATTTTTACATATTTTCAGCTAAAAGTATGGCATAATTTGGTTTATTTTCATTTTCTCGGAAACTAGTAGGCCTAGAATTAAGATTTTTGGTTTAATATGTTCGTAATGAATGCCTCTACAAATCTTGTTATGGTCAAAACCACGCCAGACTTACCGCTTTTGAGAAAAAATATGTGCATCGCACAATAACATACATATTTTTACATATTTTCAGCTAAAAGTATGGCATAATTTGGTTTATTTTCATTTTCTCGGAAACTAGTAGGCCTAGAATTAAGATTTTTGGTTTAAAATGTTCGTAATGAATGCCTCTACAAATCTTGTTATGGTCAAAACCACGCCAGACTTACCGTTTTTGAGAAAAAATATGTGCATCGCACAGTAACATACATATTTTCAGCTAAAAGTATGGCATAATTTGGTTTATTTTCATTTTCTCGGAAACTAGTAGGCCTAGAATTAAGATTTTTGGTTTAAAATGTTCGTAATGAATGCCTCTACAAATCTTGTTATGGTCAAAACCACGCCAGACTTACCGTTTTTGAGAAAAAATATGTGCATCGCACAATAACATACATATTTTTACATATTTTCAGCTAAAAGTATGGCATAATTTGGTTTATTTTCATTTTCTCGGAAACTAGTAGGCCTAGAATTAAGATTTTTAGTTTAAAATGTTCGTAATGAATGCCTCTACAAATCTTGTTATGGTCAAAACCACGCCAGACTTACCGTTTTTGAGAAAAAATATGTGCATCGCACAGTAACATACATATTTTCAGCTAAAAGTATGGCATAATTTGGTTTATTTTCATTTTCTCGGAAACTAGTAGGCCTAGAATTAAGATTTTTGGTTTAAAATGTTTGTAATGAATGCCTCTACAAATCTTGTTATGGTCAAAACCACGCCAGACTTACCGTTTTTGAGAAAAAATATGTGCATCGCACAGTAACATACATATTTTCAGCTAAAAGTATGGCATAATTTGGTTTATTTTCATTTTCTCGGAAACTAGTAGGCCTAGAATTAAGATTTTTGGTTTAAAATGTTCGTAATGAATGCCTCTACAAATCTTGTTATGGTCAAAACCACGCCAGACTTACCGTTTTTGAGAAAAAATATGTGCATCGCACAATAACATATATATTTTCAGCTAAAAGTATGGCATAATTTGGTTTATTTTCATTTTCTCGGAAACTAGTAGGCCTAGAATTAAGATTTTTGGTTTAAAATGTTCGTAATGAATGCCTCTACAAATCTTGTTATGATCAAAACCACGCCAGACTTACCGTTTTTGAGAAAAAATATGTGCATCGCACAATAACATACATATTTTTACATATTTTCAGCTAAAAGTATGGCATAATTTGGTTTATTTTCATTTTCTCGGAAACTAGTAGGCCTAGAATTAAGATTTTTGGTTTAAAATGTTCGTAATGAATGCCTCTACAAATCTTGTTATGGTCAAAACCACGCCAGACTTACCGTTTTTGAGAAAAAATATGTGCATCGCACAGTAACATACATATTTTCAGCTAAAAGTATGGCATAATTTGGTTTATTTTCATTTTCTCGGAAACTAGTAGGCCTAGAATTAAGATTTTTGGTTTAAAATGTTCGTAATGAATGCCTCTACAAATCTTGTTATGGTCAAAACCACGCCAGACTTACCGTTTTTGAGAAAAAATATGTGCATCGCACAATAACATACATATTTTCAGCTAAAAGTATGGCATAATTTGGTTTATTTTCATTTTCTCGGAAACTAGTAGGCCTAGAATTAAGATTTTTGGTTTAAAATGTTCGTAATGAATGCCTCTACAAATCTTGTTATGGTCAAAACCACGCCAGACTTACCGTTTTTGAGAAAAAATATGTGCATCGCACAGTAACATACATATTTTCAGCTAAAAGTATGGCATAATTTGGTTTATTTTCATTTTCTCGGAAACTAGTAGGCCTAGAATTAAGATTTTTGGTTTAAAATGTTCGTAATGAATGCCTCTACAAATCTTGTTATGGTCAAAACCACGCCAGACTTACCGTTTTTGAGAAAAAATATGTGCATCGCACAATAACATACATATTTTCAGCTAAAAGTATGGCATAATTTGGTTTATTTTCATTTTCTCGGAAACTAGTAGGCCTAGAATTAAGATTTTTGTTTTAAAATGTTCGTAATGAATGCCTCTACAAATCTTGTTATGATCAAAACCACGCCAGACTTACCGTTTTTGAGAAAAAATATGTGCATCGCACAATAACATACATATTTTTACATATTTTCAGCTAAAAGTATGGCATAATTTGGTTTATTTTCATTTTCTCGGAAACTAGTAGGCCTAGAATTAAGATTTTTGGTTTAAAATGTTCGTAATGAATGCCTCTACAAATCTTGTTATGGTCAAAACCACGCCAGACTTACCGTTTTTGAGAAAAAATATGTGCATCGCACAATAACATACATATTTTTACATATTTTCAGCTAAAAGTATGGCATAATTTGGCTTATTTTCATTTTCTCGGAAACTAGTAGGCCTAGAATTAAGATTTTTGGTTAAAAATGTTCGTAATGAATGCCTCTACAAAGCTTGTTATGGTCAAAACCACGCCAGACTTGCCATTTTTGAGAAAAAATGTGTGCATCGCACAATAACATACATATTTTTACATATTTTCAGCTAAAAGTATGGCATAATTTGGTTTATTTTCATTTTCTCGGAAACTAGTAGGCCTAGAATTAAGATTTTTAGTTTAAAATGTTTGTAATGAATGCCTCTACAAATCTTGTTATGGTCAAAACCACGCCAGACTTACCGTTTTTGAGAAAAAATATGTGCATCGCACAATAACATACATATTTTCAGCTAAAAGTATGGCATAATTTGGTTTATTTTCATTTTCTCGGAAACTAGTAGGCCTAGAATTAAGATTTTTGGTTTAAAATGTTCGTAATGAATGCCTCTACAAATCTTGTTATGGTCAAAACAACGCCAGACTTACCGTTTTTGAGAAAAAATATGTGCATCGCACAATAACATACATATTTTCAGCTAAAAGTATGGCATAATTTGGTTTATTTTCATTTTCTCGGAAACTAGTAGGCCTAGAATTAAGATTTTTGGTTTAAACCGTTTTTGAGAAAAAATATGTGCATCGCACAATAACATACATATTTTTACATATTTTCAGCTAAAAGTATGGCATAATTTGGTTTATTTTCATTTTCTCGGAAACTAGTAGGCCTAGAATTAAGATTTTTGGTTTAATATGTTCGTAATGAATGCCTCTACAAATCTTGTTATGGTCAAAACCACGCCAGACTTACCGCTTTTGAGAAAAAATATGTGCATCGCACAATAACATACATATTTTTACATATTTTCAGCTAAAAGTATGGCATAATTTGGTTTATTTTCATTTTCTCGGAAACTAGTAGGCCTAGAATTAAGATTTTTGGTTTAAAATGTTCGTAATGAATGCCTCTACAAATCTTGTTATGGTCAAAACCACGCCAGACTTACCGTTTTTGAGAAAAAATATGTGCATCGCACAGTAACATACATATTTTCAGCTAAAAGTATGGCATAATTTGGTTTATTTTCATTTTCTCGGAAACTAGTAGGCCTAGAATTAAGATTTTTGGTTTAAAATGTTCGTAATGAATGCCTCTACAAATCTTGTTATGGTCAAAACCACGCCAGACTTACCGTTTTTGAGAAAAAATATGTGCATCGCACAATAACATACATATTTTTACATATTTTCAGCTAAAAGTATGGCATAATTTGGTTTATTTTCATTTTCTCGGAAACTAGTAGGCCTAGAATTAAGATTTTTAGTTTAAAATGTTCGTAATGAATGCCTCTACAAATCTTGTTATGGTCAAAACCACGCCAGACTTACCGTTTTTGAGAAAAAATATGTGCATCGCACAGTAACATACATATTTTCAGCTAAAAGTATGGCATAATTTGGTTTATTTTCATTTTCTCGGAAACTAGTAGGCCTAGAATTAAGATTTTTGGTTTAAAATGTTCGTAATGAATGCCTCTACAAATCTTGTTATGGTCAAAACCACGCCAGACTTACCGTTTTTGAGAAAAAATATGTGCATCGCACAGTAACATACATATTTTCAGCTAAAAGTATGGCATAATTTGGTTTATTTTCATTTTCTCGGAAACTAGTAGGCCTAGAATTAAGATTTTTGGTTTAAAATGTTCGTAATGAATGCCTCTACAAATCTTGTTATGATCAAAACCACGCCAGACTTACCGTTTTTGAGAAAAAATATGTGCATCGCACAATAACATACATATTTTTACATATTTTCAGCTAAAAGTATGGCATAATTTGGTTTATTTTCATTTTCTCGGAAACTAGTAGGCCTAGAATTAAGATTTTTGGTTTAAAATGTTCGTAATGAATGCCTCTACAAATCTTGTTATGATCAAAACCACGCCAGACTTACCGTTTTTGAGAAAAAATATGTGCATCGCACAATAACATACATATTTTTACATATTTTCAGCTAAAAGTATGGCATAATTTGGTTTATTTTCATTTTCTCGGAAACTAGTAGGCCTAGAATTAAGATTTTTGGTTTAAAATGTTCGTAATGAATGCCTCTACAAATCTTGTGATGGTCAAAACCACGCCAGACTTACCGTTTTTGAGAAAAAATATGTGCATCGCACAGTAACATACATATTTTCAGCTAAAAGTATGGCATAATTTGGTTTATTTTCATTTTCTCGGAAACTAGTAGGCCTAGAATTAAGATTTTTGGTTTAAAATGTTCGTAATGAATGCCTCTACAAATCTTGTTATGGTCAAAACCACGCCAGACTTACCGTTTTTGAGAAAAAATATGTGCATCGCACAATAACATACATATTTTCAGCTAAAAGTATGGCATAATTTGGTTTATTTTCATTTTCTCGGAAACTAGTAGGCCTAGAATTAAGATTTTTGGTTTAAAATGTTCGTAATGAATGCCTCTACAAATCTTGTTATGGTCAAAACCACGCCAGACTTACCGTTTTTGAGAAAAAATATGTGCATCGCACAGTAACATACATATTTTCAGCTAAAAGTATGGCATAATTTGGTTTATTTTCATTTTCTCGGAAACTAGTAGGCCTAGAATTAAGATTTTTGGTTCAAAATGTTCGTAATGAATGCCTCTACAAATCTTGTTATGGTCAAAACCACGCCAGACTTACCGTTTTTGAGAAAAAATATGTGCATCGCACAATAACATACATATTTTTACATATTTTCAGCTAAAAGTATGGCATAATTTGGTTTATTTTCATTTTCTCGGAAACTAGTAGGCCTAGAATTAAGATTTTTGGTTTAAAATGTTCGTAATGAATGCCTCTACAAAGCTTGTTATGGTCAAAACCACGCCAGACTTGCCATTTTTGAGAAAAAATGTGTGCATCGCACAATAACATACATATTTTTACATATTTTCAGCTAAAAGTATGGCATAATTTGGTTTATTTTCATTTTCTCGGAAACTAGTAGGCCTAGAATTAAGATTTTTGGTTTAAAATGTTCGTAATAAATGCCTCTACAAATCTTGTTATGGTCAAAACCACGCCAGACTTACCGTTTTTGAGAAAAAATATGTGCATCGCACAATAACATACATATTTTCAGCTAAAAGTATGGCATAATTTGGTTTATTTTCATTTTCTCGGAAACTAGTAGGCCTAGAATTAATATTTTTGGTTTAAAATGTTCGTAATGAATGCCTCTACAAATCTTGTTATGATCAAAACCACGCCAGACTTACCGTTTTTGAGAAAAAATATGTGCATCGCACAATAACATACATATTTTCAGCTAAAAGTATGGCATAATTTGGTTTATTTTCATTTTCTCGGAAACTAGTAGGCCTAGAATTAAGATTTTTGGTTTAAAATGTTCGTAATGAATGCCTCTACAAATCTTGTTATGGTCAAAACCACGCCAGACTTACCGTTTTTGAGAAAAAATATGTGCATCGCACAATAACATACATATTTTTACATATTTTCAGCTAAAAGTATGGCATAATTTGGTTTATTTTCATTTTCTCGGAAACTAGTAGGCCTAGAATTAAGATTTTTGGTTTAATATGTTCGTAATGAATGCCTCTACAAATCTTGTTATGGTCAAAACCACGCCAGACTTACCGTTTTTGAGAAAAAATATGTGCATCGCACAATAACATACATATTTTCAGCTAAAAGTATGGCATAATTTGGTTTATTTTCATTTTCTCGGAAACTAGTAGGCCTAGAATTAAGATTTTTGGTTTAAAATGTTCGTAATGAATGCCTCTACAAATCTTGTTATGGTCAAAACCACGCCAGACTTACCGTTTTTGAGAAAAAATATGTGCATCGCACAATAACATACATATTTTTACATATTTTCAGCTAAAAGTATGGCATAATTTGGCTTATTTTCATTTTCTCGGAAACTAGTAGGCCTAGAATTAAGATTTTTGGTTAAAAATGTTCGTAAGGAATGCCTCTACAAAGCTTGTTATGGTCAAAACCACGCCAGACTTGCCATTTTTGAGAAAAAATGTGTGCATCGCACAATAACATACATATTTTTACATATTTTCAGCTAAAAGTATGGCATAATTTGGTTTATTTTCATTTTCTCGGAAACTAGTAGGCCTAGAATTAAGATTTTTGGTTTAAAATGTTTGTAATGAATGCCTCTACAAATCTTGTTATGGTCAAAACCACGCCAGACTTACCGTTTTTGAGAAAAAATATGTGCATCGCACAATAACATACATATTTTCAGCTAAAAGTATGGCATAATTTGGTTTATTTTCATTTTCTCGGAAACTAGTAGGCCTAGAATTAAGATTTTTGGTTTAAAATGTTCGTAATGAATGCCTCTACAAATCTTGTTATGGTCAAAACCACGCCAGACTTACCGTTTTTGAGGAAAAATATGTGCATCGCACAATAACATACATATTTTCAGCTAAAAGTATGGCATAATTTGGTTTATTTTCATTTTCTCGGAAACTAGTAGGCCTAGAATTAAGATTTTTGGTTTAAAATGTTCGTAATGAATGCCTCCACAAATCTTGTTATGGTCAAAACCACGCCAGACTTACCGTTTTTGAGAAAAAATATGTGCATCGCACAATAACATACATATTTTTACATATTTTCAGCTAAAAGTATGGCATAATTTGGTTTATTTTCATTTTCTCGGAAACTAGTAGGCCTAGAATTAAGATTTTTGGTTTAATATGTTCGTAATGAATGCCTCTACAAATCTTGTTATGGTCAAAACCACGCCAGACTTACCGTTTTTGAGAAAAAATATGTGCATCGCACAATAACATACATATTTTCAGCTAAAAGTATGGCATAATTTGGTTTATTTTCATTTTCTCGGAAACTAGTAGGCCTAGAATTAAGATTTTTGGTTTAAAATGTTCGTAATGAATGCCTCTACAAATCTTGTTATGGTCAAAACCACGCCAGACTTACCGTTTTTGAGAAAAAATATGTGCATCGCACAATAACATACATATTTTCAGCTAAAAGTATGGCATAATTTGGTTTATTTTCATTTTCTCGGAAACTAGTAGGCCTAGAATTAAGATTTTTGGTTTAAAATGTTCGTAATGAATGCCTCTACAAATCTTGTTATGGTCAAAACCACGCCAGACTTACCGTTTTTGAGAAAAAATATGTGCATCGCACAATAACATACATATTTTCAGCTAAAAGTATGGCATAATTTGGTTTATTTTCATTTTCTCGGAAATTAGTAGGCCTAAAATTAAGATTTTTGGTTTAAAATGTTCGTAATGAATGCCTCTACAAATCTTGTTATGGTCAAAACAAAGCCAGACTTACCGTTTTTGAGAAAAAATATGTGCATCGCACAATAACATACATATTTTCAGCTAAAAGTATGGCATTATTTGGTTTATTTTCATTTTCTCGGAAACTAGTAGGCCTAGAATTAAGACTTTTGGTTTAATATGTTCGTAATGAATGCCTCTACAAATCTTGTTATGGTCAAAACCACGCCAGACTTACCGTTTTTGAGAAAAAATATGTGCATCGCACAATAACATACATATTTTTACATATTTTCAGCTAAAAGTATGGCATAATTTGGTTTATTTTCATTTTCTCGGAAACTAGTAGGCCTAGAATTAAGATTTTTAGTTTAAAATGTTCGTAATGAATGCCTCTACAAATCTTGTTATGGTCAAAACCACGCCAGACTTACCGTTTTTGAGAAAAAATATGTGCATCGCACAATAACATACATATTTTTACATATTTTCAGCTAAAAGTATGGCATAATTTGGTTTATTTTCATTTTCTCGGAAACTAGTAGGCCTAGAATTAAGATTTTTGGTTTAATATGTTCGTAATGAATGCCTCTACAAATCTTGTTATGGTCAAAACCACGCCAGACTTACCGTTTTTGAGAAAAAATATGTGCATCGCACAATAACATACATATTTTCAGCTAAAAGTATGGCATAATTTGGTTTATTTTCATTTTCTCGGAAACTAGTAGGCCTAGAATTAAGATTTTTGGTTTAAAATGTTCGTAATGAATGCCTCTACAAATCTTGTTATGGTCAAAACCACGCCAGACTTACCGTTTTTGAGAAAAAATATGTGCATCGCACAATAACATACATATTTTCAGCTAAAAGTATGGCATAATTTGGTTTATTTTCATTTTCTCGGAAACTAGTAGGCCTAGAATTAAGATTTTTGGTTTAAAATGTTCGTAATGAATGCCTCTACAAATCTTGTTATGGTCAAAACCACGCCAGACTTACCGTTTTTGAGAAAAAATATGTGCATCGCACAATAACATACATATTTTCAGCTAAAAGTATGGCATAATTTGGTTTATTTTCATTTTCTCGGAAATTAGTAGGCCTAAAATTAAGATTTTTGGTTTAAAATGTTCGTAATGAATGCCTCTACAAATCTTGTTATGGTCAAAACAAAGCCAGACTTACCGTTTTTGAGAAAAAATATGTGCATCGCACAATAACATACATATTTTCAGCTAAAAGTATGGCATTATTTGGTTTATTTTCATTTTCTCGGAAACTAGTAGGCCTAGAATTAAGACTTTTGGTTTAAAATGTTCGTAATGAATGCTTCTACAAATCTTGTTATGGTCAAAACCACGCCAGACTTACCGTTTTTGAGAAAAAATATGTGCATCGCACAATAACATACATATTTTTACATATTTTCAGCTAAAAGTATGGCATAATTTGGTTTATTTTCATTTTCTCGGAAACTAGTAGGCCTAGAATTAAGATTTTTGGTTTAAAATGTTCGTAATAAATGCCTCTACAAATCTTGTTATGGTCAAAACCACGCCAGACTTACCGTTTTTGAGAAAAAATATGTGCATCGCACAATAACATACATATTTTCAGCTAAAAGTATGGCATAATTTGGTTTATTTTCATTTTCTCGGAAACTAGTAGGCCTAGAATTAAGAGTTTTGGTTTAAAATGTTCGTAATGAATGCCTCTACAAATCTTGTTATGGTCAAAACCACGCCAGACTTACCGTTTTTGAGAAAAAATATGTGCATCGCACAATAACATACATATTTTTACATATTTTCAGCTAAAAGTATGGCATAATTTGGTTTATTTTCATTTTCTCGGAAACTAGTAGGCCTAGAATTAAGATTTTTGGTTTAATATGTTCGTAATGAATGCCTCTACAAATCTTGTTATGGTCAAAACCACGCCAGACTTACCGTTTTTGAGAAAAAATATGTGCATCGCACAATAACATACATATTTTCAGCTAAAAGTATGGCATAATTTGGTTTATTTTCATTTTCTCGGAAACTAGTAGGCCTAGAATTAAGATTTTTGGTTTAAAATGTTCGTAATGAATGCCTCTACAAATCTTGTTATGGTCAAAACCACGCCAGACTTACCGTTTTTGAGAAAAAATATGTGCATCGCACAATAACATACATATTTTTACATATTTTCAGCTAAAAGTATGGCATAATTTGGATTATTTTCATTTTCTCGGAAACTAGTAGGCCTAGAATTAAGATTTTTGGTTTAATATGTTCGTAATGAATGCCTCTACAAATCTTGTTATGGTCAAAACCACGCCAGACTTACCGTTTTTGAGAAAAAATATGTGCATCGCACAATAACATACATATTTTCAGCTAAAAGTATGGCATAATTTGGTTTATTTTCATTTTCTCGGAAACTAGTAGGCCTAGAATTAAGATTTTTGGTTTAAAATGTTCGTAATGAATGCCTCTACAAATCTTGTTATGATCAAAACCACGCCAGACTTACCGTTTTTGAGAAAAAATATGTGCATCGCACAATAACATACATATTTTTACATATTTTCAGCTAAAAGTATGGCATAATTTGGCTTATTTTCATTTTCTCGGAAACTAGTAGGCCTAGAATTAAGATTTTTGGTTTAAAATGTTCGTAATGAATGCCTCTACAAATCTTGTTATGGTCAAAACCACGCCAGACTTACCGTTTTTGAGAAAAAATATGTGCATCGCACAATAACATACATATTTTTACATATTTTCAGCTAAAAGTATGGCATAATTTGGTTTATTTTCATTTTCTCGGAAACTAGTAGGCCTAGAATTAAGATTTTTGGTTTAAAATGTTTGTAATGAATGCCTCTACAAATCTTGTTATGGTCAAAACCACGCCAGACTTACCGTTTTTGAGAAAAAATATGTGCATCGCACAATAACATACATATTTTCAGCTAAAAGTATGGCATAATTTGGTTTATTTTCATTTTCTCGGAAACTAGTAGGCCTAGAATTAAGATTTTTGGTTTAAAATGTTCGTAATGAATGCCTCTACAAATCTTGTTATGGTCAAAACCACGCCAGACTTACCGTTTTTGAGAAAAAATATGTGCATCGCACAATAACATACATATTTTCAGCTAAAAGTATGGCATAATTTGGTTTATTTTCATTTTCTCGGAAACTAGTAGGCCTAGAATTAAGATTTTTGGTTTAAAATGTTCGTAATGAATGCCTCCACAAATCTTGTTATGGTCAAAACCACGCCAGACTTACCGTTTTTGAGAAAAAATATGTGCATCGCACAATAACATACATATTTTCAGCTAAAAGTATGGAATAATTTGGTTTATTTTCATTTTCTCGGAAACTAGTAGGCCTAGAATTAAGATTTTTGGTTTAATATGTTCGTAATGAATGCCTCTACAAATCTTGTTATGGTCAAAACGACGCCAGACTTACCGTTTTTGAGAAAAAATATGTGCATCGCACAATAACATACATATTTTCAGCTAAAAGTATGGCATAATTTGGTTTATTTTCATTTTCTCGGAAACTAGTAGGCCTAGAATTAAGATTTTTGGTTTAAAATGTTCGTAATGAATGCCTCTACAAATCTTGTTATGGTCAAAACCACGCCAGACCTACCGTTTTTGAGAAAAAATATGTGCATCGCACAATAACATACATATTTTCAGCTAAAAGTATGGCATAATTTGGTTTATTTTCATTTTCTCGGAAATTAGTAGGCCTAAAATTAAGATTTTTGGTTTAAAATGTTCGTAATGAATGCCTCTACAAATCTTGTTATGGTCAAAACCACGCCAGACTTACCGTTTTTGAGAAAAAATATGTGCATCGCACAATAACATACATATTTTCAGCTAAAAGTATGGCATTATTTGGTTTATTTTCATTTTCTCGGAAACTAGTAGGCCTAGAATTAAGATTTTTGGTTTAAAATGTTCGTAATGAATGCCTCTACAAATCTTGTTATGGTCAAAACCACGCCAGACTTACCGTTTTTGAGAAAAAATATGTGCATCGCACAATAACATACATATTTTTACATATTTTCAGCTAAAAGTATGGCATAATTTGGTTTATTTTCATTTTCTCGGAAACTAGTAGGCCTAGAATTAAGATTTTTAGTTTAAAATGTTCGTAATGAATGCCTCTACAAATCTTGTTATGGTCAAAACCACGCCAGACTTACCGTTTTTGAGAAAAAATATGTGCATCGCACAATTACATACATATTTTTACATATTTTCAGCTAAAAGTATGGCATAATTTGGTTTATTTTCATTTTCTCGGAAACTAGTAGGCCTAGAATTAAGAGTTTTGGTTTAAAATGTTCGTAATGAATGCCTCTACAAATCTTGTTATGGTCAAAACCACGCCAGACTTACCGTTTTTGAGAAAAAATATGTGCATCGCACAATAACATACATATTTTCAGCTAAAAGTATGGCATAATTTGGTTTATTTTCATTTTCTCGGAAACTAGTAGGCCTAGAATTAAGATTTTTGGTTTAAAATGTTCGTAATGAATGCCTCTACAAATCTTGTTATGGTCAAAACCACGCCAGACTTACCGTTTTTGAGAAAAAATATGTGCATCGCACAATAACATACATATTTTTACATATTTTCAGCTAAAAGTATGGCATAATTTGGTTTATTTTCATTTTCTCGGAAACTAGTAGGCCTAGAATTAAGATTTTTGGTTTAAAATGTTCGTAATGAATGCCTCTACAAATCTTGTTATGGTCAAAACCACGCCAGACTTACCGTTTTTGAGAAAAAATATGTGCATCGCACAATAACATACATATTTTTACATATTTTCAGCTAAAAGTATGGCATAATTTGGTTTATTTTCATTTTCTCGGAAACTAGTAGGCCTAGAATTAAGATTTTTGGTTTAAAATGTTCGTAATGAATGCCTCTACAAATCTTGTTATGGTCAAAACCACGCCAGACTTACCGTTTTTGAGAAAAAATATGTGCATCGCACAATAACATACATATTTTCAGCTAAAAGTATGGCATAATTTGGTTTATTTTCATTTTCTCGGAAACTAGTAGGTCTAGAATTAAGATTTTTGGTTTAAAATGTTCGTAATGAATGCCTCTACAAATCTTGTTATGGTCAAAACCACGCCAGACTTGCCATTTTTGAGAAAAAATGTGTGCATCGCACAATAACATACATATTTTTACATATTTTCAGCTAAAAGTATGGCATAATTTGGTTTATTTTCATTTTCTCGGAAACTAGTAGGCCTAGAATTAAGATTTTTGGTTTAAAATGTTTGTAATGAATGCCTCTACAAATCTTGTTATGGTCAAAACCACGCCAGACTTATCGTTTTTGAGAAAAAATATGTGCATCGCACAATAACATACATATTTTCAGCTAAAAGTATGTCATAATTTGGTTTATTTTCATTTTCTCGGAAACTAGTAGGCCTAGAATTAAGATTTTTGGTTTAAAATGTTCGTAATGAATGCCTCTACAAATCTTGCTATGGTCAAAACCACGCCAGACTTACCGTTTTTGAGAAAAAATATGTGCATCGCACAATAACATACATATTTTCAGCTAAAAGTATGGCATAATTTGGTTTATTTTCATTTTCTCGGAAACTAGTAGGCCTAGAATTAAGATTTTTGGTTTAAAATGTTCGTAATGAATGCCTCTACAAATCTTGTTATGGTCAAAACCACGCCAGACTTACCGTTTTTGAGAAAAAATATGTGCATCGCACAATAACATACATATTTTTACATATTTTCAGCTAAAAGTATGGCATAATTTGGTTTATTTTCATTTTCTCGGAAACTAGTAGGCCTAGAATTAAGATTTTTGGTTTAAAATGTTCGTAATGAATGCCTCTACAAATCTTGTTATGGTCAAAACCACGCCAGACTTACCGTTTTTGAGAAAAAATATGTGCATCGCACAATAACATACATATTTTTACATATTTTCAGCTAAAAGTATGGCATAATTTGGTTTATTTTCATTTTCTCGGAAACTAGTAGGCCTAGAATTAAGATTTTTGGTTTAAAATGTTCGTAATGAATGCCTCTACAAATCTTGTCATGGTCAAAACCACGCCAGACTTACCGTTTTTGAGAAAAAATATGTGCATCGCACAATAACATACATATTTTCAGCTAAAAGTATGGCATAATTTGGTTTATTTTCATTTTCTCGGAAACTAGTAGGCCTAGAATTAAGATTTTTGGTTTAAAATGTTCGTAATGAATGCCTCTACAAATCTTGTTATGGTCAAAACCACGCCAGACTTACCGTTTTTGAGAAAAAATATGTGCATCGCACAATAACATACATATTTTCAGCTAAAAGTATGGCATAATTTGGTTTATTTTCATTTTCTCGGAAACTAGTAGGTCTAGAATTAAGATTTTTGGTTTAAAATGTTCGTAATGAATGCCTCTACAAATCTTGTTATGGTCAAAACCACGCCAGACTTACCGTTTTTGAGAAAAAATATGTGCATCGCACAATAACATACATATTTTCAGCTAAAAGTATGGCATAATTTGGTTTATTTTCATTTTCTCGGAAACTAGTAGGTCTAGAATTAAGATTTTTGGTTTAAAATGTTCGTAATGAATGCCTCTACAAATCTTGTTATGGTCAAAACCACGCCAGACTTACCATTTTTGAGAAAAAATGTGTGCATCGCACAATAACATACATATTTTTACATATTTTCAGCTAAAAGTATGGCATAATTTGGTTTATTTTCATTTTCTCGGAAACTAGTAGGCCTAGAATTAAGATTTTTGGTTTAAAATGTTTGTAATGAATGCCTCTACAAATCTTGTTATGGTCAAAACCACGCCAGACTTACCGTTTTTGAGAAAAAATATGTGCATCGCACAATAACATACATATTTTCAGCTAAAAGTATGTCATAATTTGGTTTATTTTCATTTTCTCGGAAACTAGTAGGCCTAGAATTAAGATTTTTGGTTTAAAATGTTCGTAATGAATGCCTCTACAAATCTTGTTACGGTCAAAACCACGCCAGACTTACCGTTTTTGAGAAAAAATATGTGCATCGCACAATAACATACATATTTTCAGCTAAAAGTATGGCATAATTTGGTTTATTTTCATTTTCTCGGAAACTAGTAGGCCTAGAATTAAGATTTTTGGTTTAAAATGTTCGTAATGAATGCCTCTACAAATCTTGTTATGGTCAAAACCACGCCAGACTTACCGTTTTTGAGAAAAAATATGTGCATCGCACAGTAACATACATATTTTCAGCTAAAAGTATGGCATAATTTGGTTTATTTTCATTTTCTCGGAAACTAGTAGGCCTAGAATTAAGATTTTTGGTTTAAAATGTTCGTAATGAATGCCTCTACAAATCTTGTTATGGTCAAAACCACGCCAGACTTACCGTTTTTGAGAAAAAATGTGTGCATCGCACAATAACATACATATTTTTACATATTTTCAGCTAAAAGTATGGCATAATTTGGTTTATTTTCATTTTCTCGGAAACTAGTAGGCCTAGAATTAAGATTTTTGGTTTAAAATGTTTGTAATGAATGCCTCTACAAATCTTGTTATGGTCAAAACCACGCCAGACTTACCGTTTTTGAGAAAAAATATGTGCATCGCACAATAACATACATATTTTCAGCTAAAAGTATGGCATAATTTGGTTTATTTTCATTTTCTCGGAAACTAGTAGGTCTAGAATTAAGATTTTTGGTTTAAAATGTTCGTAATGAATGCCTCTACAAATCTTGTTATGGTCAAAACCACGCCAGACTTGCCATTTTTGAGAAAAAATGTGTGCATCGCACAATAACATACATATTTTTACATATTTTCAGCTATAAGTATGGCATAATTTGGTTTATTTTCATTTTCTCGGAAACTAGTAGGCCTAGAATTAAGATTTTTGGTTTAAAATGTTTGTAATGAATGCCTCTACAAATCTTGTTATGGTCAAAACCACGCCAGACTTACCGTTTTTGAGAAAAAATATGTGCATCGCACAATAACATACATATTTTCAGCTAAAAGTATGTCATAATTTGGTTTATTTTCATTTTCTCGGAAACTAGTAGGCCTAGAATTAAGATTTTTGGTTTAAAATGTTCGTAATGAATGCCTCTACAAATCTTGCTATGGTCAAAACCACGCCAGACTTACCGTTTTTGAGAAAAAATATGTGCATCGCACAATAACATACATATTTTCAGCTAAAAGTATGGCATAATTTGGTTTATTTTCATTTTCTCGGAAACTAGTAGGCCTAGAATTAAGATTTTTGGTTTAAAATGTTCGTAATGAATGCCTCTACAAATCTTGTTATGGTCAAAACCACGCCAGACTTACCGTTTTTGAGAAAAAATATGTGCATCGCACAATAACATACATATTTTCAGCTAAAAGTATGGCATAATTTGGTTTATTTTCATTTTCTCGGAAACTAGTAGGCCTAGAATTAAGATTTTTGGTTTAAAATGTTCGTAATGAATGCCTCTACAAATCTTGTTATGGTCAAAACCACGCCAGACTTACCGTTTTTGAGAAAAAATATGTGCATCGCACAATAACATACATATTTTCAGCTAAAAGTATGGCATAATTTGGTTTATTTTCATTTTCTCGGAAACTAGTAGGTCTAGAATTAAGATTTTTGGTTTAAAATGTTCGTAATGAATGCCTCTACAAATCTTGTTATGGTCAAAACCACGCCAGACTTGCCATTTTTGAGAAAAAATGTGTGCATCGCACAATAACATACATATTTTTACATATTTTCAGCTAAAAGTATGGCATAATTTGGTTTATTTTCATTTTCTCGGAAACTAGTAGGCCTAGAATTAAGATTTTTGGTTTAAAATGTTCGTAATGAATGCCTCTACAAATCTTGTTATGGTCAAAACCACGCCAGACTTACCGTTTTTGAGAAAAAATATGTGCATCGCACAATAACATACATATTTTCAGCTAAAAGTATGGCATAATTTGGTTTATTTTCATTTTCTCGGAAACTAGTAGGTCTAGAATTAAGATTTTTGGTTTAAAATGTTCGTAATGAATGCTTCTACAAATCTTGTTATGGTCAAAACCACGCCAGACTTGCCATTTTTGAGAAAAAATGTGTGCATCGCACAATAACATACATATTTTTACATATTTTCAGCTAAAAGTATGGCATAATTTGGTTTATTTTCATTTTCTCGGAAACTAGTAGGCCTAGAATTAAGATTTTTGGTTTAAAATGTTCGTAATGAATGCCTCTACAAATCTTGTTATACATATTTTCAGCTAAAAGTATGTCATAATTTGGTTTATTTTCATTTTCTCGGAAACTAGTAGGCCTAGAATTAAGATTTTTGGTTTAAAATGTTCGTAATGAATGCCTCTACAAATCTTGCTATGGTCAAAACCACGCCAGACTTACCGTTTTTGAGAAAAAATATGTGCATCGCACAATAACATACATATTTTCAGCTAAAAGTATGGCATAATTTGGTTTATTTTCATTTTCTCGGAAACTAGTAGGCCTAGAATTAAGATTTTTGGTTTAAAATGTTCGTAATGAATGCCTCTACAAATCTTGTTATGGTCAAAACCACGCCAGACTTACCGTTTTTGAGAAAAAATATGTGCATCGCACAATAACATACATATTTTCAGCTAAAAGTATGGCATAATTTGGTTTATTTTCATTTTCTCGGAAACTAGTAGGTCTAGAATTAAGATTTTTGGTTTAAAATGTTCGTAATGAATGCCTCTACAAATCTTGTTATGGTCAAAACCACGCCAGACTTGCCATTTTTGAGAAAAAATGTGTGCATCGCACAATAACATACATATTTTTACATATTTTCAGCTAAAAGTATGGCATAATTTGGTTTATTTTCATTTTCTCGGAAACTAGTAGGCCTAGAATTAAGATTTTTGGTTTAAAATGTTTGTAATGAATGCCTCTACAAATCTTGTTATGGTCAAAACCACGCCAGACTTACCGTTTTTGAGAAAAAATTTGTGCATCGCACAATAACATACATATTTTCAGCTAAAAGTATGTCATAATTTGGTTTATTTTCATTTTCTCGGAAACTAGTAGGCCTAGAATTAAGATTTTTGGTTTAAAATGTTCGTAATGAATGCCTCTACAAATCTTGTTACGGTCAAAACCACGCCAGACTTACCGTTTTTGAGAAAAAATATGTGCATCGCACAATAACATACATATTTTCAGCTAAAAGTATGGCATAATTTGGTTTATTTTCATTTTCTCGGAAACTAGTAGGCCTAGAATTAAGATTTTTGGTTTAAAATGTTCGTAATGAATGCCTCTACAAATCTTGTTATGGTCAAAACCACGCCAGACTTACCGTTTTTGAGAAAAAATATGTGCATCGCACAGTAACATACATATTTTCAGCTAAAAGTATGGCATAATTTGGTTTATTTTCATTTTCTCGGAAACTAGTAGGCCTAGAATTAAGATTTTTGGTTTAAAATGTTCGTAATGAATGCCTCTACAAATCTTGTTATGGTCAAAACCACGCCAGACTTACCGTTTTTGAGAAAAAATGTGTGCATCGCACAATAACATACATATTTTTACATATTTTCAGCTAAAAGTATGGCATAATTTGGTTTATTTTCATTTTCTCGGAAACTAGTAGGCCTAGAATTAAGATTTTTGGTTTAAAATGTTTGTAATGAATGCCTCTACAAATCTTGTTATGGTCAAAACCACGCCAGACTTACCGTTTTTGAGAAAAAATATGTGCATCGCACAATAACATACATTTTTTCAGCTAAAAGTATGTCATAATTTGGTTTATTTTCATTTTCTCGGAAACTAGTAGGCCTAGAATTAAGATTTTTGGTTTAAAATGTTCGTAATGAATGCCTCTACAAATCTTGCTATGGTCAAAACCACGCCAGACTTACCGTTTTTGAGAAAAAATATGTGCATCGCACAATAACATACATATTTTCAGCTAAAAGTATGGCATAATTTGGTTTATTTTCATTTTCTCGGAAACTAGTAGGCCTAGAATTAAGATTTTTGGTTTAAAATGTTCGTAATGAATGCCTCTACAAATCTTGTTATGGTCAAAACCACGCCAGACTTACCGTTTTTGAGAAAAAATATGTGCATCGCACAATAACATACATATTTTCAGCTAAAAGTATGGCATAATTTGGTTTATTTT
This sequence comes from Myathropa florea, assembly GCA_930367185.1. Classification (NCBI taxonomy): domain Eukaryota; kingdom Metazoa; phylum Arthropoda; class Insecta; order Diptera; family Syrphidae; genus Myathropa; species Myathropa florea. The sequence goes on along the minus strand of CAKNEX010000122.1, from coordinate 241,249 downwards.
CATTTTCTCGGAAACTAGTAGGCCTAGAATTAAGATTTTTGGTTTAAAATGTTCGTAATGAATGCCTCTACAAATCTTGTTATGGTCAAAACCACGCCAGACTTACCGTTTTTGAGAAAAAATATGTGCATCGCACAATAACATACATATTTTCAGCTAAAAGTATGGCATAATTTGGTTTATTTTCATTTTCTCGGAAACTAGTAGGCCTAGAATTAAGATTTTTGGTTTAAAATGTTCGTAATGAATGCCTCTACAAATCTTGTTATGGTCAAAACCACGCCAGACTTACCGTTTTTGAGAAAAAATGTGTGCATCGCACAATAACATACATATTTTTACATATTTTCAGCTAAAAGTATGGCATAATTTGGTTTATTTTCATTTTCTCGGAAACTAGTAGGCCTAGAATTAAGATTTTTGGTTTAAAATGTTTGTAATGAATGCCTCTACAAATCTTGTTATGGTCAAAACCACGCCAGACTTACCGTTTTTGAGAAAAAATATGTGCATCGCACAATAACATACATATTTTCAGCTAAAAGTATGTCATAATTTGGTTTATTTTCATTTTCTCGGAAACTAGTAGGCCTAGAATTAAGATTTTTGGTTTAAAATGTTCGTAATGAATGCCTCTACAAATCTTGTTATGGTCAAAACCACGCCAGACTTACCGTTTTTGAGAAAAAATATGTGCATCGCACAATAACATACATATTTTTACATATTTTCAGCTAAAAGTATGGCATAATTTGGTTTATTTTCATTTTCTCGGAAACTAGTAGGCCTAGAATTAAGATTTTTGGTTTAAAATGTTTGTAATGAATGCCTCTACAAATCTTGTTATGGTCAAAACCACGCCAGACTTACCGTTTTTGAGAAAAAATATGTGCATCGCACAATAACATACATATTTTCAGCTAAAAGTATGTCATAATTTGGTTTATTTTCATTTTCTCGGAAACTAGTAGGCCTAGAATTAAGATTTTTGGTTTAAAATGTTCGTAATGAATGCCTCTACAAATCTTGCTATGGTCAAAACCACGCCAGACTTACCGTTTTTGAGAAAAAATATGTGCATCGCACAATAACATACATATTTTCAGCTAAAAGTATGGCATAATTTGGTTTATTTTCATTTTCTCGGAAACTAGTAGGCCTAGAATTAAGATTTTTGGTTTAAAATGTTCGTAATGAATGCCTCTACAAATCTTGTTATGGTCAAAACCACGCCAGACTTACCGTTTTTGAGAAAAAATATGTGCATCGCACAATAACATACATATTTTCAGCTAAAAGTATGGCATAATTTGGTTTATTTTCATTTTCTCGGAAACTAGTAGGCCTAGAATTAAGATTTTTGGTTTAAAATGTTCGTAATGAATGCCTCTACAAATCTTGTTATGGTCAAAACCACGCCAGACTTACCGTTTTTGAGAAAAAATATGTGCATCGCACAATAACATACATATTTTCAGCTAAAAGTATGGCATAATTTGGTTTATTTTCATTTTCTCGGAAACTAGTAGGTCTAGAATTAAGATTTTTGGTTTAAAATGTTCGTAATGAATGCCTCTACAAATCTTGTTATGGTCAAAACCACGCCAGACTTGCCATTTTTGAGAAAAAATGTGTGCATCGCACAATAACATACATATTTTTACATATTTTCAGCTAAAAGTATGGCATAATTTGGTTTATTTTCATTTTCTCGGAAACTAGTAGGCCTAGAATTAAGATTTTTGGTTTAAAATGTTTGTAATGAATGCCTCTACAAATCTTGTTATGGTCAAAACCACGCCAGACTTACCGTTTTTGAGAAAAAATATGTGCATCGCACAATAACATACATATTTTCAGCTAAAAGTATGTCATAATTTGGTTTATTTTCATTTTCTCGGAAACTAGTAGGCCTAGAATTAAGATTTTTGGTTTAAAATGTTCGTAATGAATGCCTCTACAAATCTTGTTATCGTCAAAACCACGCCAGACTTACCGTTTTTGAGAAAAAATATGTGCATCGCACAATAACATACATATTTTCAGCTAAAAGTATGGCATAATTTGGTTTATTTTCATTTTCTCGGAAACTAGTAGGCCTAGAATTAAGATTTTTGGTTTAAAATGTTCGTAATGAATGCCTCTACAAATCTTGTTATGGTCAAAACCACGCCAGACTTACCGTTTTTGAGAAAAAATATGTGCATCGCACAATAACATACATATTTTCAGCTAAAAGTATGGCATAATTTGGTTTATTTTCATTTTCTCGGTAACTAGTAGGCCTAGAATTAAGATTTTTGGTTTAAAATGTTCGTAATGAATGCCTCTACAAATCTTGTTATGGTCAAAACCACGCCAGACTTACCGTTTTTGAGAAAAAATATGTGCATCGCACAATAACATACATATTTTCAGCTAAAAGTATGGCATAATTTGGTTTATTTTCATTTTCTCGGAAACTAGTAGGCCTAGAATTAAGATTTTTGGTTTAAAATGTTCGTAATGAATGCCTCTACAAATCTTGTTATGGTCAAAACCACGCCAGACTTACCGTTTTTGAGAAAAAATATGTGCATCGCACAATAACATACATATTTTCAGCTAAAAGTATGGCATAATTTGGTTTATTTTCATTTTCTCGGTAACTAGTAGGCCTAGAATTAAGATTTTTGGTTTAAAATGTTCGTAATGAATGCCTCTACAAATCTTGTTATGGTCAAAACCACGCCAGACTTACCGTTTTTGAGAAAAAATATGTGCATCGCACAATAACATACATATTTTCAGCTAAAAGTATGGCATAATTTGGTTTATTTTCATTTTCTCGGAAACTAGTAGGCCTAGAATTAAGATTTTTGGTTTAAAATGTTCGTAATGAATGCCTCTACAAATCTTGTTATGGTCAAAACCACGCCAGACTTACCGTTTTTGAGAAAAAATATGTGCATCGCACAATAACATACATATTTTCAGCTAAAAGTATGGCATAATTTGGTTTATTTTCATTTTCTCGGAAACTAGTAGGCCTAGAATTAAGATTTTTGGTTTAAAATGTTCGTAATGAATGCCTCTACAAATCTTGCTATGGTCAAAACCACGCCAGACTTACCGTTTTTGAGAAAAAATATGTGCATCGCACAATAACATACATATTTTCAGCTAAAAGTATGGCATAATTTGGTTTATTTTCATTTTCTCGGAAACTAGTAGGCCTAGAATTAAGATTTTTGGTTTAAAATGTTCGTAATGAATGCCTCTACAAATCTTGTTACGGTCAAAACCACGCCAGACTTACCGTTTTTGAGAAAAAATATGTGCATCGCACAATAACATACATATTTTCAGCTAAAAGTATGGCATAATTTGGTTTATTTTCATTTTCTCGGAAACTAGTAGGCCTAGAATTAAGATTTTTGGTTTAAAATGTTCGTAATGAATGCCTCTACAAATCTTGTTATGGTCAAAACCACGCCAGACTTACCGTTTTTGAGAAAAAATATGTGCATCGCACAATAACATACATATTTTTACATATTTTCAGTATGGCATAATTTGGTTTATTTTCATTTTCTCGGAAACTAGTAGGCCTAGAATTAAGATTTTTGGTTTAAAATGTTCGTAATGAATGCCTCTACAAATCTTGTTATGGTCAAAACCACGCCAGACTTACCGTTTTTGAGAAAAAATATGTGCATCGCACAATAACATACATATTTTCAGCTAAAAGTATGGCATAATTTGGTTTATTTTCATTTTCTCGGAAACTAGTAGGCCTAGAATTAAGATTTTTGGTTTAAAATGTTCGTAATGAATGCCTCTACAAATCTTGTTATGGTCAAAACCACGCCAGACTTACCGTTTTTGAGAAAAAATATGTGCATCGCACAATAACATACATATTTTCAGCTAAAAGTATGGCATAATTTGGTTTATTTTCATTTTCTCGGAAACTAGTAGGCCTAGAATTAAGATTTTTGGTTTAAAATGTTCGTAATGAATGCCTCTACAAATCTTGTTATGGTCAAAACCACGCCAGACTTACCGTTTTTGAGAAAAAATATGTGCATCGCACAATAACATACATATTTTCAGCTAAAAGTATGGCATAATTTGGTTTATTTTCATTTTCTCGGAAACTAGTAGGCCTAGAATTAAGATTTTTGGTTTAAAATGTTCGTAATGAAAGCCTCTACAAATCTTGTTATGGTCAAAACCACGCCAGACTTACCGTTTTTGAGAAAAAATATGTGCATCGCACAATAACATACATATTTTCAGCTAAAAGTATGGCATAATTTGGTTTATTTTCATTTTCTCGGAAACTAGTAGGCCTAGAATTAAGATTTTTGGTTTAAAATGTTCGTAATGAATGCCTCTACAAATCTTGTTATGGTCAAAACCACGCCAGACTTACCGTTTTTGAGAAAAAATATGTGCATCGCACAATAACATACATATTTTCAGCTAAAAGTATGGCATAATTTGGTTTATTTTCATTTTCTCGGAAACTAGTAGGTCTAGAATTAAGATTTTTGGTTTAAAATGTTCGTAATGAATGCTTCTACAAATCTTGTTATGGTCAAAACCACGCCAGACTTGCCATTTTTGAGAAAAAATGTGTGCATCGCACAATAACATACATATTTTTACATATTTTCAGCTAAAAGTATGGCATAATTTGGTTTATTTTCATTTTCTCGGAAACTAGTAGGCCTAGAATTAAGATTTTTGGTTTAAAATGTTCGTAATGAATGCCTCTACAAATCTTGTTATACATATTTTCAGCTAAAAGTATGGCATAATTTGGTTTATTTTCATTTTCTCGGAAACTAGTAGGCCTAGAATTAAGATTTTTGGTTTAAAATGTTCGTAATGAATGCCTCTACAAATCTTGCTATGGTCAAAACCACGCCAGACTTACCGTTTTTGAGAAAAAATATGTGCATCGCACAATAACATACATATTTTCAGCTAAAAGTATGGCATAATTTGGTTTATTTTCATTTTCTCGGAAACTAGTAGGCCTAGAATTAAGATTTTTGGTTTAAAATGTTCGTAATGAATGCCTCTACAAATCTTGTTATGGTCAAAACCACGCCAGACTTACCGTTTTTGAGAAAAAATATGTGCATCGCACAATAACATACATATTTTCAGCTAAAAGTATGGCATAATTTGGTTTATTTTCATTTTCTCGGAAACTAGTAGGTCTAGAATTAAGATTTTTGGTTTAAAATGTTCGTAATGAATGCCTCTACAAATCTTGTTATGGTCAAAACCACGCCAGACTTGCCATTTTTGAGAAAAAATGTGTGCATCGCACAATAACATACATATTTTTACATATTTTCAGCTAAAAGTATGGCATAATTTGGTTTATTTTCATTTTCTCGGAAACTAGTAGGCCTAGAATTAAGACTTTTGGTTTAATATGTTCGTAATGAATGCCTCTACAAATCTTGTTATGGTCAAAACCACGCCAGACTTACCGTTTTTGAGAAAAAATATGTGCATCGCACAATAACATACATATTTTCAGCTAAAAGTATGTCATAATTTGGTTTATTTTCATTTTCTCGGAAACTAGTAGGCCTAGAATTAAGATTTTTGGTTTAAAATGTTCGTAATGAATGCCTCGTAATGCGTAATGGTCAAAACCACGCCAGACTTATCGTTTTTGAGAAAAAATATGTGCATCGCACAATAACATACATATTTTCAGCTAAAAGTATGGCATAATTTGGTTTATTTTCATTTTCTCGGAAACTAGTAGGCCTAGAATTAAGATTTTTGGTTTAAAATGTTCGTAATGAATGCCTCTACAAATCTTGTTATGGTCAAAACCACGCCAGACTTACCGTTTTTGAGAAAAAATATGTGCATCGCACAATAACATACATATTTTCAGCTAAAAGTATGGCATAATTTGGTTTATTTTCATTTTCTCGGAAACTAGTAGGCCTAGAATTAAGATTTTTGGTTTAAAATGTTCGTAATGAATGCCTCTACAAATCTTGTTATGGTCAAAACCACGCCAGACTTACCGTTTTTGAGAAAAAATATGTGCATCGCACAATAACATACATATTTTCAGCTAAAAGTATGGCATAATTTGGTTTATTTTCATTTTCTCGGAAACTAGTAGGCCTAGAATTAAGATTTTTGGTTTAAAATGTTCGTAATGAATGCCTCTACAAATCTTGTTATGGTCAAAACCACGCCAGACTTACCGTTTTTGAGAAAAAATATGTGCATCGCACAATAACATACATATTTTCAGCTAAAAGTATGGCATAATTTGGTTTATTTTCATTTTCTCGGAAACTAGTAGGCCTAGAATTAAGATTTTTGGTTTAAAATGTTCGTAATGAATGCCTCTACAAATCTTGTTATGGTCAAAACCACGCCAGACTTACCGTTTTTGAGAAAAAATATGTGCATCGCACAATAACATACATATTTTCAGCTAAAAGTATGGCATAATTTGGTTTATTTTCATTTTCTCGGAAACTAGTAGGCCTAGAATTAAGATTTTTGGTTTAAAATGTTTGTAATGAATGCCTCTACAAATCTTGTTATGGTCAAAACCACGCCAGACTTACCGTTTTTGAGAAAAAATATGTGCATCGCACAATAACATACATATTTTCAGCTAAAAGTATGGCATAATTTGGTTTATTTTCATTTTCTCGGAAACTAGTAGGCCTAGAATTAAGATTTTTGGTTTAAAATGTTCGTAATGAATGCCTCTACAAATCTTGTTATGGTCAAAACCACGCCAGACTTACCGTTTTTGAGAAAAAATATGTGCATCGCACAATAACATACATATTTTCAGCTAAAAGTATGGCATAATTTGGTTTATTTTCATTTTCTCGGAAACTAGTAGGCCTAGAATTAAGATTTTTGGTTTAAAATGTTCGTAATGAATGCCTCTACAAATCTTGTTATGGTCAAAACCACGCCAGACTTACCGTTTTTGAGAAAAAATATGTGCATCGCACAATAACATACATATTTTCAGCTAAAAGTATGGCATAATTTGGTTTATTTTCATTTTCTCGGAAACTAGTAGGCCTAGAATTAAGATTTTTGGTTTAAAATGTTTGTAATGAATGCCTCTACAAATCTTGTTATGGTCAAAACCACGCCAGACTTACCGTTTTTGAGAAAAAATATGTGCATCGCACAATAACATACATATTTTCAGCTAAAAGTATGTCATAATTTGGTTTATTTTCATTTTCTCGGAAACTAGTAGGCCTAGAATTAAGATTTTTGGTTTAAAATGTTCGTAATGAATGCCTCTACAAATCTTGTTATGGTCAAAACCACGCCAGACTTACCGTTTTTGAGAAAAAATATGTGCATCGCACAATAACATACATATTTTCAGCTAAAAGTATGGCATAATTTGGTTTATTTTCATTTTCTCGGAAACTAGTAGGCCTAGAATTAAGATTTTTGGTTTAAAATGTTCGTAATGAATGCCTCTACAAATCTTGTTATGGTCAAAACCACGCCAGACTTACCGTTTTTGAGAAAAAATATGTGCATCGCACAATAACATACATATTTTTACATATTTTCAGCTAAAAGTATGGCATAATTTGGTTTATTTTCATTTTCTCGGAAACTAGAAGGCCTAGAATTAAGATTTTTGGTTTAAAATGTTCGTAATGAATGCCTCTACAAATCTTGTTATGGTCAAAACCACGCCAGACTTACCGTTTTTGAGAAAAAATATGTGCATCGCACAATAACATACATATTTTCAGCTAAAAGTATGGCATAATTTGGTTTATTTTCATTTTCTCGGAAACTAGTAGGTCTAGAATTAAGATTTTTGGTTTAAAATGTTCGTAATGAATGCCTCTACAAATCTTGTTATGGTCAAAACCACGCCAGACTTGCCATTTTTGAGAAAAAATGTGTGCATCGCACAATAACATACATATTTTCAGCTAAAAGTATGGCATAATTTGGTTTATTTTCATTTTCTCGGAAACTAGTAGGCCTAGAATTAAGATTTTTAGTTTAAAATGTTTGTAATGAATGCCTCTACAAATCTTGTTATGGTCAAAACCACGCCAGACTTACCGTTTTTGAGAAAAAATATGTGCATCGCACAATAACATACATATTTTCAGCTAAAAGTATGGCATAATTTGGTTTATTTTCATTTTCTCGGAAACTAGTAGGCCTAGAATTAAGATTTTTGGTTTAAAATGTTCGTAATGAATGCCTCTACAAATCTTGTTATGGTCAAAACCACGCCAGACTTACCGTTTTTGAGAAAAAATATGTGCATCGCACAATAACATACATATTTTCAGCTAAAAGTATGGCATAATTTGGTTTATTTTCATTTTCTCGGAAACTAGTAGGCCTAGAATTAAGATTTTTGGTTTAAAATGTTCGTAATGAATGCCTCTACAAATCTTGTTATGGTCAAAACCACGCCAGACTTACCGTTTTTGAGAAAAAATATGTGCATCGCACAATAACATACATATTTTCAGCTAAAAGTATGGCATAATTTGGTTTATTTTCATTTTCTCGGAAACTAGTAGGCCTAGAATTAAGATTTTTGGTTTAAAATGTTTGTAATGAATGCCTCTACAAATCTTGTTATGGTCAAAACCACGCCAGACTTACCGTTTTTGAGAAAAAATATGTGCATCGCACAATAACATACATATTTTCAGCTAAAAGTATGTCATAATTTGGTTTATTTTCATTTTCTCGGAAACTAGTAGGCCTAGAATTAAGATTTTTGGTTTAATATGTTCGTAATGAATGCCTCTACAAATCTTGTTATGGTCAAAACCACGCCAGACTTACCGTTTTTGAGAAAAAATATGTGCATCGCACAATAACATACATATTTTCAGCTAAAAGTATGGCATAATTTGGTTTATTTTCATTTTCTCGGAAACTAGTAGGCCTAGAATTAAGATTTTTGGTTTAAAATGTTCGTAATGAATGCCTCTACAAATCTTGTTATGGTCAAAACCACGCCAGACTTACCGTTTTTGAGAAAAAATATGTGCATCGCACAATAACATACATATTTTTACATATTTTCAGCTAAAAGTATGGCATAATTTGGTTTATTTTCATTTTCTCGGAAACTAGAAGGCCTAGAATTAAGATTTTTGGTTTAAAATGTTCGTAATGAATGCCTCTACAAATCTTGTTATGGTCAAAACCACGCCAGACTTACCGTTTTTGAGAAAAAATATGTGCATCGCACAATAACATACATATTTTCAGCTAAAAGTATGGCATAATTTGGTTTATTTTCATTTTCTCGGAAACTAGTAGGTCTAGAATTAAGATTTTTGGTTTAAAATGTTCGTAATGAATGCTTCTACAAATCTTGTTATGGTCAAAACCACGCCAGACTTGCCATTTTTGAGAAAAAATGTGTGCATCGCACAATAACATACATATTTTTACATATTTTCAGCTAAAAGTATGGCATAATTTGGTTTATTTTCATTTTCTCGGAAACTAGTAGGCCTAGAATTAAGATTTTTGGTTTAAAATGTTCGTAATGAATGCCTCTACAAATCTTGTTATGGTCAAAACCACGCCAGACTTACCGTTTTTGAGAAAAAATATGTGCATCGCACAATAACATACATATTTTCAGCTAAAAGTATGTCATAATTTGGTTTATTTTCATTTTCTCGGAAACTAGTAGGCCTAGAATTAAGATTTTTGGTTTAAAATGTTCGTAATGAATGCCTCTACAAATCTTGTTATGGTCAAAACCACGCCAGACTTACCGTTTTTGAGAAAAAATATGTGCATCGCACAATAACATACATATTTTTACATATTTTCAGCTAAAAGTATGGCATAATTTGGTTTATTTTAATTTTCTCGGAAACTAGTAGGCCTAGAATTAAGATTTTTGGTTTAAAATGTTCGTAATGAATGCCTCTACAAATCTTGTTATGGTCAAAACCACGCCAGACTTACCGTTTTTGAGAAAAAATATGTGCATCGCACAATAACATACATATTTTCAGCTAAAAGTATGGCATAATTTGGTTTATTTTCATTTTCTCGGAAACTAGTAGGCCTAGAATTAAGATTTTTGGTTTAAAATGTTTGTAATGAATGCCTCTACAAATCTTGTTATGGTCAAAACCACGCCAGACTTACCGTTTTTGAGAAAAAATATGTGCATCGCACAATAACATACATATTTTTACATATTTTCAGCTAAAAGTATGGCATAATTTGGTTTATTTTCATTTTCTCGGAAACTAGTAGGCCTAGAATTAAGATTTTTGGTTTAAAATGTTCGTAATGAATGCCTCTACAAATCTTGTTATGGTCAAAACCACGCCAGACTTACCGTTTTTGAGAAAAAATATGTGCATCGCACAATAACATACATATTTTCAGCTAAAAGTATGGCATAATTTGGTTTATTTTCATTTTCTCGGAAACTAGTAGGCCTAGAATTAAGATTTTTGGTTTAAAATGTTTGTAATGAATGCCTCTACAAATCTTGTTATGGTCAAAACCACGCCAGAATTACCGTTTTTGAGAAAAAATATGTGCATCGCACAATAACATACATATTTTCAGCTAAAAGTATGGCATAATTTGGTTTATTTTCATTTTCTCGGAAACTAGTAGGCCTAGAATTAAGATTTTTGGTTTAAAATGTTCGTAATGAATGCCTCTAAAAATCTTGTTATGGTCAAAACCACGCCAGACTTACCGTTTTTGAGGAAAAATATGTGCATCGCACAATAACATACATATTTTCAGCTAAAAGTATGGCATAATTTGGTTTATTTTCATTTTCTCGGAAACTAGTAGGCCTAGAATTAAGATTTTTGGTTTAAAATGTTCGTAATGAATGCCTCTACAAATCTTGTTATGGTCAAAACCACGCCAGACTTACCGTTTTTGAGAAAAAATATGTGCATCGCACAATAACATACATATTTTCAGCTAAAAGTATGGCATAATTTGGTTTATTTTCATTTTCTCGGAAACTAGTAGGCCTAGAATTAAGATTTTTGGTTTAAAATGTTCGTAATGAATGCCTCTACAAATCTTGTTATGGTCAAAACCACGCCAGACTTACCGTTTTTGAGAAAAAATATGTGCATCCCACAATAACATACATATTTTCAGCTAAAAGTATGGCATAATTTGGTTTATTTTCATTTTCTCGGAAACTAGTAGGCCTAGAATTAAGATTTTTGGTTTAAAATGTTCGTAATGAATGCCTCTACAAATCTTGTTATGGTCAAAACCACGCCAGACTTACCGTTTTTGAGAAAAAATATGTGCATCGCACAATAACATACATATTTTCAGCTAAAAGTATGGCATAATTTGGTTTATTTTCATTTTCTCGGAAACTAGTAGGCCTAGAATTAAGATTTTTGGTTTAAAATGTTCGTAATGAATGCCTCTACAAATCTTGTTATGGTCAAAACCACGCCAGACTTACCGTTTTTGAGAAAAAATATGTGCATCGCACAATAACATACATATTTTCAGCTAAAAGTATGGCATAATTTGGTTTATTTTCATTTTCTCGGAAACTAGTAGGCCTAGAATTAAGATTTTTGGTTTAAAATGTTCGTAATGAATGCCTCTACAAATCTTGTTATGGTCAAAACCACGCCAGACTTACCGTTTTTGAGAAAAAATATGTGCATCGCACAATAACATACATATTTTCAGCTAAAAGTATGGCATAATTTGGTTTATTTTCATTTTCTCGGAAACTAGTAGGCCTAGAATTAAGATTTTTGGTTTAAAATGTTCGTAATGAATGCCTCTACAAATCTTGTTATGGTCAAAACCACGCCAGACTTACCGTTTTTGAGAAAAAATATGTGCATCGCACAATAACATACATATTTTCAGCTAAAAGTATGGCATAATTTGGTTTATTTTCATTTTCTCGGAAACTAGTAGGCCTAGAATTAAGATTTTTGGTTTAAAATGTTCGTAATGAATGCCTCTACAAATCTTGTTATGGTCAAAACCACGCCAGACTTACCGTTTTTGAGAAAAAATATGTGCATCGCACAATAACATACATATTTTCAGCTAAAAGTATGGCATAATTTGGTTTATTTTCATTTTCTCGGAAACTAGTAGGCCTAGAATTAAGATTTTTGGTTTAAAATGTTCGTAATGAATGCCTCTACAAATCTTGTTATGGTCAAAACCACGCCAGACTTAACGTTTTTGAGAAAAAATATGTGCATCGCACAATAACATACATATTTTCAGCTAAAAGTATGGCATAATTTGGTTTATTTTCATTTTCTCGGAAACTAGTAGGCCTAGAATTAAGATTTTTGGTTTAAAATGTTCGTAATGAATGCCTCTACAAATCTTGTTATGGTCAAAACCACGCCAGACTTACCGTTTTTGAGAAAAAATATGTGCATCGCACAATAACATACATATTTTCAGCTAAAAGTATGGCATAATTTGGTTTATTTTCATTTTCTCGGAAACTAGTAGGCCTAGAATTAAGATTTTTGGTTTAAAATGTTCGTAATGAATGCCTCTACAAATCTTGTTATGGTCAAAACCACGCCAGACTTACCGTTTTTGAGAAAAAATATGTGCATCGCACAATAACATACATATTTTCAGCTAAAAGTATGGCATAATTTGGTTTATTTTCATTTTCTCGGAAACTAGTAGGCCTAGAATTAAGATTTTTGGTTTAAAATGTTCGTAATGAATGCCTCTACAAATCTTGTTATGGTCAAAACCACGCCAGACTTACCGTTTTTGAGAAAAAATATGTGCATCGCACAATAACATACATATTTTCAGCTAAAAGTATGGCATAATTTGGTTTATTTTCATTTTCTCGGAAACTAGTAGGCCTAGAATTAAGATTTTTGGTTTAAAATGTTCGTAATGAATGCCTCTACAAATCTTGTTATGGTCAAAACCACGCCAGACTTACCGTTTTTGAGAAAAAATATGTGCATCGCACAGTAGCATACATATTTTCAGCTAAAAGTATGGCATAATTTGGTTTATTTTCATTTTCTCGGAAACTAGTAGGCCTAGAATTAAGATTTTTGGTTTAAAATGTTCGTAATGAATGCCTCTACAAATCTTGTTATGGTCAAAACCACGCCAGACTTACCGTTTTTGAGAAAAAATATGTGCATCGCACAGTAGCATACATATTTTCAGCTAAAAGTATGGCATAATTTGGTTTATTTTCATTTTCTCGGAAACTAGTAGGCCTAGAATTAAGATTTTTGGTTTAAAATGTTCGTAATGAATGCCTCTACAAATCTTGTTGTGGTCAAAACCACGCCAGACTTACCGTTTTTGAGAAAAAATATGTGCATCGCACAATAACATACATATTTTCAGCTAAAAGTATGGCATAATTTGGTTTATTTTCATTTTCTCGGAAACTAGTAGGCCTAGAATTAAGATTTTTGGTTTAAAATGTTCGTAATGAATGCCTCTACAAATCTTGTTATGGTCAAAACCACGCCAGACTTACCGTTTTTGAGAAAAAATATGTGCATCGCACAATAACATACATATTTTCAGCTAAAAGTATGGCATAATTTGGTTTATTTTCATTTTCTCGGAAACTAGTAGGCCTAGAATTAAGATTTTTGGTTTAAAATGTTCATAATGAATGCCTCTACAAATCTTGTTATGGTCAAAACCACGCCAGACTTACCGTTTTTAGAAAAAATATGTGCATCGCACAATAACATACATATTTTCAGCTAAAAGTATGGCATAATTTGGTTTATTTTCATTTTCTCGGAAACTAGTAGGCCTAGAATTAAGATTTTTGGTTTAAAATGTTCGTAATGAATGCCTCTACAAATCTTGTTATGGTTAAAACCACGCCAGACTTACCGTTTTTGAGAAAAAATATGTGCATCGCACAATAACATACATATTTTCAGCTAAAAGTATGGCATAATTTGGTTTATTTTCATTTTCTCGGAAACTAGTAGGCCTAGAATTAAGATTTTTGGTTTAAAATGTTCGTAATGAATGCCTCTACAAATCTTGTTATGGTCAAAACCACGCCAGACTTACCGTTTTTGAGAAAAAATATGTGCATCGCACAATAACATACATATTTTTACATATTTTCAGCTAAAAGTATGGCATAATTTGGTTTATTTTCATTTTCTCGGAAACTAGTAGGCCTAGAATTAAGATTTTTGGTTTAAAATGTTCGTAATGAATGCCTCTACAAATCTTGTTATGGTCAAAACCACGCCAGACTTAACGTTTTTGAGAAAAAATATGTGCATCGCACAATAACATACATATTTTCAGCTAAAAGTATGGCATAATTTGGTTTATTTTCATTTTCTCGGAAACTAGTAGGCCTAGAATTAAGATTTTTGGTTTAAAATGTTCGTAATGAATGCCTCTACAAATCTTGTTATGGTCAAAACCACGCCAGACTTACCGTTTTTGAGAAAAAATATGTGCATCGCACAATAACATACATATTTTTACATATTTTCAGCTAAAAGTATGGCATAATTTGGTTTATTTTCATTTTCTCGGAAACTAGTAGGCCTAGAATTAAGATTTTTGGTTTAAAATGTTCGTAATGAATGCCTCTACAAATCTTGTTATGGTCAAAACCACGCCAGACTTACCGTTTTTGAGAAAAAATATGTGCATCGCACAATAACATACATATTTTCAGCTAAAAGTATGGCATAATTTGGTTTATTTTCATTTTCTCGGAAACTAGTAGGCCTAGAATTAAGATTTTTGGTTTAAAATGTTCGTAATGAATGCCTCTACAAATCTTGTTATGGTCAAAACCACGCCAGACTTACCGTTTTTGAGAAAAAATATGTGCATCGCACAGTAACATACATATTTTCAGCTAAAAGTATGGCATAATTTGGTTTATTTTCATTTTCTCGGAAACTAGTAGGCCTAGAATTAAGATTTTTGGTTTAAAATGTTCGTAATGAATGCCTCTACAAATCTTGTTATGGTCAAAACCACGCCAGACTTAACGTTTTTGAGAAAAAATATGTGCATCGCACAATAACATACATATTTTCAGCTAAAAGTATGGCATAATTTGGTTTATTTTCATTTTCTCGGAAACTAGTAGGCCTAGAATTAAGATTTTTGGTTTAAAATGTTCGTAATGAATGCCTCTACAAATCTTGTTATGATCAAAACCACGCCAGACTTACCGTTTTTGAGAAAAAATATGTGCATCGCACAATAACATACATATTTTCAGCTAAAAGTATGGCATAATTTGGTTTATTTTCATTTTCTCGGAAACTAGTAGGCCTAGAATTAAGATTTTTGGTTTAAAATGTTCGTAATGAATGCCTCTACAAATCTTGTTATGGTCAAAACCACGCCAGACTTAACGTTTTTGAGAAAAAATATGTGCATCGCACAATAACATACATATTTTCAGCTAAAAGTATGGCATAATTTGGTTTATTTTCATTTTCTCGGAAACTAGTAGGCCTAGAATTAAGATTTTTGGTTTAAAATGTTCGTAATGAATGCCTCTACAAATCTTGTTATGGTCAAAACCACGCCAGACTTACCGTTTTTGAGAAAAAATATGTGCATCGCACAATAACATACATATTTTCAGCTAAAAGTATGGCATAATTTGGTTTATTTTCATTTTCTCGGAAACTAGTAGGCCTAGAATTAAGATTTTTGGTTTAAAATGTTCGTAATGAATGCCTCTACAAATCTTGTTATGGTCAAAACCACGCCAGACTTACCGTTTTTGAGAAAAAATATGTGCATCGCACAGTAACATACATATTTTCAGCTAAAAGTATGGCATAATTTGGTTTATTTTCATTTTCTCGGAAACTAGTAGGCCTAGAATTAAGATTTTTGGTTTAAAATGTTCGTAATGAATGCCTCTACAAATCTTGTTGTGGTCAAAACCACGCCAGACTTAACGTTTTTGAGAAAAAATATGTGCATCGCACAATAACATACATATTTTCAGCTAAAAGTATGGCATAATTTGGTTTATTTTCATTTTCTCGGAAACTAGTGGGCCTAGAATTAAGATTTTTGGTTTAAAATGTTCGTAATGAATGCCTCTACAAATCTTGTTATGGTCAAGACCACGCCAGACTTACCGTTTTTGAGAAAAAATATGTGCATCGCACAATAACATACATATTTTCAGCTAAAAGTATGGCATAATTTGGTTTATTTTCATTTTCTCGGAAACTAGTAGGCCTAGAATTAAGATTTTTGGTTTAAAACGTTCGTAATGAATGCCTCTACAAATCTTGTAATGGTCAAAACCACGCCAGACTTACCGTTTTTGAGAAAAAATATGTGCATCGCACAATAACATACATATTTTTACATATTTTCAGCTAAAAGTATGGCATAATTTGGTTTATTTTCATTTTCTCGGAAACTAGTAGGCCTAGAATTAAGACTTTTGGTTTAATATGTTCGTAATGAATGCCTCTACAAATCTTGTTATGGTCAAAACCACGCCAGACTTACCGTTTTTGAGAAAAAATATGTGCATCGCACAATAACATACATATTTTCAGCTAAAAGTATGGCATAATTTGGTTTATTTTCATTTTCTCGGAAACTAGTAGGCCTAGAATTAAGATTTTTGGTTTAAAATGTTCGTAATGAATGCCTCTACAAATCTTGTTATGGTAAAACCACGCCAGACTTACCGTTTTTGAGAAAAAATATGTGCATCGCACAATAACATACATATTTTTACATATTTTCAGCTAAAAGTATGGCATAATTTGGTTTATTTTAATTTTCTCGGAAACTAGTAGGCCTAGAATTAAGATTTTTGGTTTAAAACGTTCGTAATGAATGCCTCTACAAATCTTGTAATGGTCAAAACCACGCCAGACTTACCGTTTTTGAGAAAAAATATGTGCATCGCACAATAACATACATATTTTTACATATTTTCAGCTAAAAGTATGGCATAATTTGGTTTATTTTCATTTTCTCGGAAACTAGTAGGCCTAGAATTAAGACTTTTGGTTTAATATGTTCGTAATGAATGCCTCTACAAATCTTGTTATGGTCAAAACCACGCCAGACTTACCGTTTTTGAGAAAAAATATGTGCATCGCACAATAACATACATATTTTCAGCTAAAAGTATGGCATAATTTGGTTTATTTTCATTTTCTCGGAAACTAGTAGGCCTAGAATTAAGATTTTTGGTTTAAAATGTTCGTAATGAATGCCTCTACAAATCTTGTTATGGTCAAAACCACGCCAGACTTACCGTTTTTGAGAAAAAATATGTGCATCGCACAATAACATACATATTTTCAGCTAAAAGTATGGCATAATTTGGTTTATTTTCATTTTTTCGGAAACTAGTAGGCCTAGAATTAAGATTTTTGGTTTAAAATGTTCGTAATGAATGCCTCTACAAATCTTGTTATGGTCAAAACCACGCCAGACTTACCGTTTTTGAGAAAAAATATGTGCATCGCACAATAACATACATATTTTCAGCTAAAAGTATGGCATAATTTGGTTTATTTTCATTTTCTCGGAAACTAGTAGGCCTAGAATTAAGATTTTTGGTTTAAAATGTTCGTAATGAATGCCTCTACAAATCTTGTTGTGGTCAAAACCACGCCAGACTTACCGTTTTTGAGAAAAAATATGTGCATCGCACAATAACATACATATTTTCAGCTAAAAGTATGGCATAATTTGGTTTATTTTCATTTTCTCGGAAACTAGTAGGCCTAGAATTAAGATTTTTGGTTTAAAACGTTCGTAATGAATGCCTCTACAAATCTTGTTATGGTCAAAACCACGCCAGACTTACCGTTTTTGAGAAAAAATATGTGCATCGCACAATAACATACATATTTTTACATATTTTCAGCTAAAAGTATGGCATAATTTGGTTTATTTTCATTTTCTCGGAAACTAGTAGGCCTAGAATTAAGATTTTTGGTTTAAAATGTTTGTAATGAATGCCTCTACAAATCTTGTTATGGTCAAAACCACGCCAGACTTACCGTTTTTGAGAAAAAATATGTGCATCGCACAATAACATACATATTTTCAGCTAAAAGTATGGCATAATTTGGTTTATTTTCATTTTCTCGGAAACTAGTAGGCCTAGAATTAAGATTTTTGGTTTAAAATGTTCGTAATGAATGCCTCTACAAATCTTGTTATGGTCAAAACCACGCCAGACTTACCGTTTTTGAGAAAAAATATGTGCATCGCACAATAACATACATATTTTTACATATTTTCAGCTAAAAGTATGGCATAATTTGGTTTATTTTCATTTTCTCGGAAACTAGTAGGCCTAGAATTAAGATTTTTGGTTTAAAATGTTCGTAATGAATGCCTCTACAAATCTTGTTATGGTCAAAACCACGCCAGACTTACCGTTTTTGAGAAAAAATATGTGCATCGCACAATAACATACATATTTTCAGCTAAAAGTATGGCATAATTTGGTTTATTTTCATTTTCTCGGAAACTAGTAGGCCTAGAATTAAGATTTTTGGTTTAAAATGTTCGTAATGAATGCCTCTACAAATCTTGTTATGGTAAAACCACGCCAGACTTACCGTTTTTGAGAAAAAATATGTGCATCGCACAATAACATACATATTTTTACATATTTTCAGCTAAAAGTATGGCATAATTTGGTTTATTTTAATTTTCTCGGAAACTAGTAGGCCTAGAATTAAGATTTTTGGTTTAAAATGTTCGTAATGAATGCCTCTACAAATCTTGTTATGGTTAAAACCACGCCAGACTTACCGTTTTTGAGAAAAAATATGTGCATCGCACAATAACATACATATTTTTACATATTTTCAGCTAAAAGTATGGCATAATTTGGTTTATTTTCATTTTCTCGGAAACTAGTAGGCCTAGAATTAAGATTTTTGGTTTAAAATGTTCGTAATGAATGCCTCTACAAATCTTGTTATGGTCAAAACCACGCCAGACTTACCGTTTTTGAGAAAAAATATGTGCATCGCACAATAACATACATATTTTCAGCTAAAAGTATGGCATAATTTGGTTTATTTTCATTTTCTCGGAAACTAGTAGGCCTAGAATTAAGATTTTTGGTTTAAAATGTTCGTAATGAATGCCTCTACAAATCTTGTTATGGTCAAAACAACGCCAGACTTACCGTTTTTGAGAAAAAATATGTGCATCGCACAATAACATACATATTTTTACATATTTTCAGCTAAAAGTATGGCATAATTTGGTTTATTTTCATTTTCTCGGAAACTAGTAGGCCTAGAATTAAGATTTTTGGTTTAAAATGTTCGTAATGAATGCCTCTACAAATCTTGTTATGGTCAAAACCACGCCAGACTTACCGTTTTTGAGGAAAAATATGTGCATCGCACAATAACATACATATTTTTACATATTTTCAGCTAAAAGTATGGCATAATTTGGTTTATTTTCATTTTCTCGGAAACTAGTAGGCCTAGAATTAAGACTTTTGGTTTAATATGTTCGTAATGAATGCCTCTACAAATCTTGTTATGGTCAAAACCACGCCAGACTTACCGTTTTTGAGAAAAAATATGTGCATCGCACAATAACATACATATTTTCAGCTAAAAGTATGGCATAATTTGGTTTATTTTCATTTTCTCGGAAACTAGTAGGCCTAGAATTAAGATTTTTGGTTTAAAATGTTCGTAATGAATGCCTCTACAAATCTTGTTATGGTCAAAACCACGCCAGACTTACCGTTTTTGAGAAAAAATATGTGCATCGCACAATAACATACTATAACATTTTTACATATTTTCAGCTAAAAGTATGGCATAATTTGGTTTATTTTCATTTTCTCGGAAACTAGTAGGCCTAGAATTAAGATTTTTGGTTTAAAATGTTCGTAATGAATGCCTCTACAAATCTTGTTATGGTTAAAACCACGCCAGACTTACCGTTTTTGAGAAAAAATATGTGCATCGCACAATAACATACATATTTTTACATATTTTCAGCTAAAAGTATGGCATAATTTGGTTTATTTTCATTTTCTCGGAAACTAGTAGGCCTAGAATTAAGATTTTTGGTTTAAAATGTTCGTAATGAATGCCTCTACAAATCTTGTTATGGTCAAAACCACGCCAGACTTACCGTTTTTGAGAAAAAATATGTGCATCGCACAATAACATACATATTTTCAGCTAAAAGTATGGCATAATTTGGTTTATTTTCATTTTCTCGGAAACTAGTAGGCCTAGAATTAAGATTTTTGGTTTAAAACGTTCGTAATGAATGCCTCTACAAATCTTGTTATGGTCAAAACCACGCCAGACTTACCGTTTTTGAGAAAAAATATGTGCATCGCACAATAACATACATATTTTTACATATTTTCAGCTAAAAGTATGGCATAATTTGGTTTAATTTCATTTTCTCGGAAACTAGTAGGCCTAGAATTAAGACTTTTGGTTTAATATGTTCGTAATGAATGCCTCTACAAATCTTGTTATGGTCAAAACCACGCCAGACTTACCGTTTTTGAGAAAAAATATGTGCATCGCACAATAACATACATATTTTCAGCTAAAAGTATGGCATAATTTGGTTTATTTTCATTTTCTCGGAAACTAGTAGGCCTAGAATTAAGATTTTTGGTTTAAAATGTTCGTAATGAATGCCTCTACAAATCTTGTTATGGTCAAAACCACGCCAGACTTACCGTTTTTGAGAAAAAATATGTGCATCGCACAATAACATACATATTTTCAGCTAAAAGTATGGCATAATTTGGTTTATTTTCATTTTCTCGGAAACTAGTAGGCCTAGAATTAAGATTTTTGGTTTAAAATGTTCGTAATGAATGCCTCTACAAATCTTGTTATGGTCAAAACCACGCCAGACTTACCGTTTTTGAGGAAAAATATGTGCATCGCACAATAACATACATATTTTTACATATTTTCAGCTAAAAGTATGGCATAATTTGGTTTATTTTCATTTTCTCGGAAACTAGTAGGCCTAGAATTAAGACTTTTGGTTTAATATGTTCGTAATGAATGCCTCTACAAATCTTGTTATGGTCAAAACCACGCCAGACTTACCGTTTTTGAGAAAAAATATGTGCATCGCACAATAACATACATATTTTCAGCTAAAAGTATGGCATAATTTGGTTTATTTTCATTTTCTCGGAAACTAGTAGGCCTAGAATTAAGATTTTTGGTTTAAAATGTTCGTAATGAATGCCTCTACAAATCTTGTTATGGTCAAAACCACGCCAGACTTACCGTTTTTGAGAAAAAATATGTGCATCGCACAATAACATACTACAACATTTTTACATATTTTCAGCTAAAAGTATGGCATAATTTGGTTTATTTTCATTTTCTCGGAAACTAGTAGGCCTAGAATTAAGATTTTTGGTTTAAAATGTTCGTAATGAATGCCTCTACAAATCTTGTTATGGTTAAAACCACGCCAGACTTACCGTTTTTGAGAAAAAATATGTGCATCGCACAATAACATACATATTTTTACATATTTTCAGCTAAAAGTATGGCATAATTTGGTTTATTTTCATTTTCTCGGAAACTAGTAGGCCTAGAATTAAGATTTTTGGTTTAAAATGTTCGTAATGAATGCCTCTACAAATCTTGTTATGGTCAAAACCACGCCAGACTTACCGTTTTTGAGAAAAAATATGTGCATCGCACAATAACATACATATTTTCAGCTAAAAGTATGGCATAATTTGGTTTATTTTCATTTTCTCGGAAACTAGTAGGCCTAGAATTAAGATTTTTGGTTTAAAACGTTCGTAATGAATGCCTCTACAAATCTTGTTATGGTCAAAACCACGCCAGACTTACCGTTTTTGAGAAAAAATATGTGCATCGCACAATAACATACATATTTTTACATATTTTCAGCTAAAAGTATGGCATAATTTGGTTTAATTTCATTTTCTCGGAAACTAGTAGGCCTAGAATTAAGACTTTTGGTTTAATATGTTCGTAATGAATGCCTCTACAAATCTTGTTATGGTCAAAACCACGCCAGACTTACCGTTTTTGAGAAAAAATATGTGCATCGCACAATAACATACATATTTTCAGCTAAAAGTATGGCATAATTTGGTTTATTTTCATTTTCTCGGAAACTAGTAGGCCTAGAATTAAGATTTTTGGTTTAAAATGTTCGTAATGAATGCCTCTACAAATCTTGTTATGGTCAAAACCACGCCAGACTTACCGTTTTTGAGAAAAAATATGTGCATCGCACAATAACATACATATTTTCAGCTAAAAGTATGGCATAATTTGGTTTATTTTCATTTTCTCGGAAACTAGTAGGCCTAGAATTAAGATTTTTGGTTTAAAATGTTCGTAATGAATGCCTCTACAAATCTTGTTATGGTCAAAACCACGCCAGACTTACCGTTTTTGAGGAAAAATATGTGCATCGCACAATAACATACATATTTTTACATATTTTCAGCTAAAAGTATGGCATAATTTGGTTTATTTTCATTTTCTCGGAAACTAGTAGGCCTAGAATTAAGACTTTTGGTTTAATATGTTCGTAATGAATGCCTCTACAAATCTTGTTATGGTCAAAACCACGCCAGACTTACCGTTTTTGAGAAAAAATATGTGCATCGCACAATAACATACATATTTTCAGCTAAAAGTATGGCATAATTTGGTTTATTTTCATTTTCTCGGAAACTAGTAGGCCTAGAATTAAGATTTTTGGTTTAAAATGTTCGTAATGAATGCCTCTACAAATCTTGTTATGGTCAAAACCACGCCAGACTTACCGTTTTTGAGAAAAAATATGTGCATCGCACAATAACATACTATAACATTTTTACATATTTTCAGCTAAAAGTATGGCATAATTTGGTTTATTTTCATTTTCTCGGAAACTAGTAGGCCTAGAATTAAGATTTTTGGTTTAAAATGTTCGTAATGAATGCCTCTACAAATCTTGTTATGGTCAAAACCACGCCAGACTTACCGTTTTTGAGAAAAAATATGTGTATCGCACAATAACATACATATTTTTACATATTTTCAGCTAAAAGTATGGCATAATTTGGTTTATTTCCATTTTCTCGGAAACTACTAGGCCTAGAATTAAGATTTTTGGTTTAAAATGTTCGTAATGAATGCCTCTACAAATCTTGTTATGGTCAAAACCACGCCAGACTTACCGTTTTTGAGAAAAAATATGTGCATCGCACAATAACATACATATTTTCAGCTAAAAGTATGGCATAATTTGGTTTATTTTCATTTTCTCGGAAACTAGTAGGCCTAGAATTAAGATTTTTGGTTTAAAACGTTCGTAATGAATGCCTCTACAAATCTTGTTATGGTCAAAACCACGCCAGACTTACCGTTTTTGAGAAAAAATATGTGCATCGCACAATAACATACATATTTTTACATATTTTCAGCTAAAAGTATGGCATAATTTGGTTTAATTTCATTTTCTCGGAAACTAGTAGGCCTAGAATTAAGACTTTTGGTTTAATATGTTCGTAATGAATGCCTCTACAAATCTTGTTATGGTCAAAACCACGCCAGACTTACCGTTTTTGAGAAAAAATATGTGCATCGCACAATAACATACATATTTTCAGCTAAAAGTATGGCATAATTTGGTTTATTTTCATTTTCTCGGAAACTAGTAGGCCTAGAATTAAGATTTTTGGTTTAAAATGTTCGTAATGAATGCCTCTACAAATCTTGTTATGGTCAAAACCACGCCAGACTTACCGTTTTTGAGAAAAAATATGTGCATCACACAATAACATACATATTTTCAGCTAAAAGTATGGCATAATTTGGTTTATTTTCATTTTCTCGGAAACTAGTAGGCCTAGAATTAAGATTTTTGGTTTAAAATGTTCGTAATGAATGCCTCTACAAATCTTGTTATGGTCAAAACCACGCCAGACTTACCGTTTTTGAGGAAAAATATGTGCATCGCACAATAACATACATATTTTTACATATTTTCAGCTAAAAGTATGGCATAATTTGGTTTATTTTCATTTTCTCGGAAACTAGTAGGCCTAGAATTAAGACTTTTGGTTTAATATGTTCGTAATGAATGCCTCTACAAATCTTGTTATGGTCAAAACCACGCCAGACTTACCGTTTTTGAGAAAAAATATGTGCATCGCACAATAACATACATATTTTCAGCTAAAAGTATGGCATAATTTGGTTTATTTTCATTTTCTCGGAAACTAGTAGGCCTAGAATTAAGATTTTTGGTTTAAAATGTTCGTAATGAATGCCTCTACAAATCTTGTTATGGTCAAAACCACGCCAGACTTACCGTTTTTGAGAAAAAATATGTGCATCGCACAATAACATACTATAACATTTTTACATATTTTCAGCTAAAAGTATGGCATAATTTGGTTTATTTTCATTTTCTCGGAAACTAGTAGGCCTAGAATTAAGATTTTTGGTTTAAAATGTTCGTAATGAATGCCTCTACAAATCTTGTTATGGTTAAAACCACGCCAGACTTACCGTTTTTGAGAAAAAATATGTGCATCGCACAATAACATACATATTTTTACATATTTTCAGCTAAAAGTATGGCATAATTTGGTTTATTTTCATTTTCTCGGAAACTAGTAGGCCTAGAATTAAGATTTTTGGTTTAAAATGTTCGTAATGAATGCCTCTACAAATCTTGTTATGGTCAAAACCACGCCAGACTTACCGTTTTTGAGAAAAAATATGTGCATCGCACAATAACATACATATTTTCAGCTAAAAGTATGGCATAATTTGGTTTATTTTCATTTTCTCGGAAACTAGTAGGCCTAGAATTAAGATTTTTGGTTTAAAACGTTCGTAATGAATGCCTCTACAAATCTTGTTATGGTCAAAACCACGCCAGACTTACCGTTTTTGAGAAAAAATATGTGCATCGCACAATAACATACATATTTTCAGCTAAAAGTATGGCATAATTTGGTTTAATTTCATTTTCTCGGAAACTAGTAGGCCTAGAATTAAGACTTTTGGTTTAATATGTTCGTAATGAATGCCTCTACAAATCTTGTTATGGTCAAAACCACGCCAGACTTACCGTTTTTGAGAAAAAATATGTGCATCGCACAATAACATACATATTTTCAGCTAAAAGTATGGCATAATTTGGTTTATTTTCATTTTCTCGGAAACTAGTAGGCCTAGAATTAAGATTTTTGGTTTAAAATGTTCGTAATGAATGCCTCTACAAATCTTGTTATGGTCAAAACCACGCCAGACTTACCGTTTTTGAGAAAAAATATGTGCATCGCACAATAACATACATATTTTCAGCTAAAAGTATGGCATAATTTGGTTTATTTTCATTTTCTCGGAAACTAGTAGGCCTAGAATTAAGATTTTTGGTTTAAAATGTTCGTAATGAATGCCTCTACAAATCTTGTTATGGTCAAAACCACGCCAGACTTACCGTTTTTGAGAAAAAATATGTGCATCGCACAATAACATACATATTTTCAGCTAAAAGTATGGCATAATTTGGTTTATTTTCATTTTCTCGGAAACTAGTAGGCCTAGAATTAAGATTTTTGGTTTAAAATGTTCGTAATGAATGCCTCTACAAATCTTGTTATGGTCAAAACCACGCCAGACTTACCGTTTTTGAGAAAAAATATGTGCATCGCACAATAACATACATATTTTTACATATTTTCAGCTAAAAGTATGGCATAATTTGGTTTATTTTCATTTTCTCGGAAACTAGTAGGCCTAGAATTAAGATTTTTGGTTTAAAATGTTCGTAATGAATGCCTCTACAAATCTTGTTATGGTTAAAACCACGCCAGACTTACCGTTTTTGAGAAAAAATATGTGCATCGCACAATAACATACATATTTTTACATATTTTCAGCTAAAAGTATGGCATAATTTGGTTTATTTTCATTTTCTCGGAAACTAGTAGGCCTAGAATTAAGATTTTTGGTTTAAAATGTTCGTAATGAATGCCTCTACAAATCTTGTTATGGTCAAAACCACGCCAGACTTACCGTTTTTGAGAAAAAATATGTGCATCGCACAATAACATACATATTTTCAGCTAAAAGTATGGCATAATTTGGTTTATTTTAATTTTCTCGGAAACTAGTAGGCCTAGAATTAAGATTTTTGGTTTAAAACGTTCGTAATGAATGCCTCTACAAATCTTGTTATGGTCAAAACCACGCCAGACTTACCGTTTTTGAGAAAAAATATGTGCATCGCACAATAACATACATATTTTTACATATTTTCAGCTAAAAGTATGGCATAATTTGGTTTATTTTCATTTTCTCGGAAACTAGTAGGCCTAGAATTAAGACTTTTGGTTTAATATGTTCGTAATGAATGCCTCTACAAATCTTGTTATGGTCAAAACCACGCCAGACTTACCGTTTTTGAGAAAAAATATATGCATCGCACAATTACATACATATTTTCAGCTAAAAGTATGGCATAATTTGGTTTATTTTCATTTTCTCGGAAACTAGTAGGCCTAGAATTAAGATTTTTGGTTTAAAATGTTCGTAATGAATGCCTCTACAAATCTTGGTATGGTCAAAACCACGCCAGACTTAACGTTTTTGAGAAAAAATATGTGCATCTCACAATAACATACATATTTTCAGCTAAAAGTATGGCATAATTTGGTTTATTTTCATTTTCTCGGAAACTAGTAGGCCTAGAATTAAGATTTTTGGTTTAAAATGTTCGTAATGAATGCCTCTACAAATCTTGTTATGGTCAAAACCACGCCAGACTTACCGTTTTTGAGGAAAAATATGTGCATCGCACAATAACATACATATTTTCAGCTAAAAGTATGGCATAATTTGGTTTATTTTCATTTTCTCGGAAACTAGTAGGCCTAGAATTAAGATTTTTGGTTTAAAATGTTCGTAATGAATGCCTCTACAAATCTTGTTATGGTCAAAACCACGCCAGACTTACCGTTTTTGAGAAAAAATATGTGCATCGCACAATAACATACATATTTTTACATATTTTCAGCTAAAAGTATGGCATAATTTGGTTTATTTTCATTTTCTCGGAAACTAGTAGGCCTAGAATTAAGATTTTTGGTTTAAAATTTTCGTAATGAATGCCTCTACAAATCTTGTTATGGTCAAAACCACGCCAGACTTACCGTTTTTGAGAAAAAATATGTGCATCGCACAATAACATACATATTTTCAGCTAAAAGTATGGCATAATTTGGTTTATTTTCATTTTCTCGGAAACTAGTAGGCCTAGAATTAAGATTTTTGGTTTAAAACGTTCGTAATGAATGCCTCTACAAATCTTGTTATGGTCAAAACCACGCCAGACTTACCGTTTTTGAGAAAAAATATGTGCATCGCACAATAACATACATATTTTTACATATTTTCAGCTAAAAGTATGGCATAATTTGGTTTATTTTCATTTTCTCGGAAACTAGTAGGCCTAGAATTAAGACTTTTGGTTTAATATGTTCGTAATGAATGCCTCTACAAATCTTGTTATGGTCAAAACCACGCCAGACTTACCGTTTTTGAGAAAAAATATGTGCATCGCACAATTACATACATATTTTCAGCTAAAAGTATGGCATAATTTGGTTTATTTTCATTTTCTCGGAAACTAGTAGGCCTAGAATTAAGATTTTTGGTTTAAAATGTTCGTAATGAATGCCTCTACAAATCTTGGTATGGTCAAAACCACGCCAGACTTACCGTTTTTGAGAAAAAATATGTGCATCGCACAATAACATACATATTTTCAGCTAAAAGTATGGCATAATTTGGTTTATTTTCATTTTCTCGGAAACTAGTAGGCCTAGAATTAAGATTTTTGGTTTAAAATGTTCGTAATGAATGCCTCTACAAATCTTGTTATGGTCAAAACCACGCCAGACTTACCGTTTTTGAGGAAAAATATGTGCATCGCACAATAACATACATATTTTCAGCTAAAAGTATGGCATAATTTGGTTTATTTTCATTTTCTCGGAAACTAGTAGGCCTAGAATTAAGACTTTTGGTTTAAAATGTTCGTAATGAATGCCTCTACAAATCTTGTTATGGTCAAAACCACGCCAGACTTACCGTTTTTGAGAAAAAATATGTGCATCGCACAATAACATACATATTTTCAGCTAAAAGTATGGCATAATTTGGTTTATTTTCATTTTCTCGGAAACTAGTAGGCCTAGAATTAAGATTTTTGGTTTAAAATGTTCGTAATGAATGCCTCTACAAATCTTGTTAAACCACGCCAGACTTACCGTTTTTGAGAAAAAATATGTGCATCGCACAATAACATACATATTTTCAGCTAAAAGTATGGCATAATTTGGTTTATTTTCATTTTCTCGGAAACTAGTAGGCCTAGAATTAAGATTTTTGGTTTAAAATGTTCGTAATGAATGCCTCTACAAATCTTGTTATGGTCAAAACCACGCCAGACTTACCGTTTTTGAGAAAAAATATGTGCATCGCACAATAACATACATATTTTCAGCTAAAAGTATGGCATAATTTGGTTTATTTTCATTTTCTCGGAAACTAGTAGGCCTAGAATTAAGACTTTTGGTTTAATATGTTCGTAATGAATGCCTCTACAAATCTTGTTATGGTCAAAACCACGCCAGACTTACCGTTTTTGAGAAAAAATATGTGCATCGCACAATAACATACATATTTTCAGCTAAAAGTATGGCATAATTTGGTTTATTTTCATTTTCTCGGAAACTAGTAGGCCTAGAATTAAGATTTTTGGTTTAAAATGTTCGTAATGAATGCCTCTACAAATCTTGTTATGGTCAAAACCACGCCAGACTTACCGTTTTTGAGAAAAAATATGTGCATCGCACAATAACATACATATTTTTACATATTTTCAGCTAAAAGTATGGCATAATTTGGTTTATTTTCATTTTCTCGGAAACTAGTAGGCCTAGAATTAAGATTTTTGGTTTAAAATGTTCGTAATGAATGCCTCTACAAATCTTGTTATGGTTAAAACCACGCCAGACTTACCGTTTTTGAGAAAAAATATGTGCATCGCACAATAACATACATATTTTTACATATTTTCAGCTAAAAGTATGGCATAATTTGGTTTATTTTCATTTTCTCGGAAACTAGTAGGCCTAGAATTAAGATTTTTGGTTTAAAATGTTCGTAATGAATGCCTCTACAAATCTTGTTATGGTCAAAACCACGCCAGACTTACCGTTTTTGAGAAAAAATATGTGCATCGCACAATAACATACATATTTTCAGCTAAAAGTATGG
This sequence comes from Myathropa florea, assembly GCA_930367185.1. NCBI lineage: Eukaryota > Metazoa > Arthropoda > Insecta > Diptera > Syrphidae > Myathropa > Myathropa florea. Next base: position 211,886 of record CAKNEX010000122.1, on the reverse strand, counting down.
CATAATTTGGTTTATTTTCATTTTCTCGGAAACTAGTAGGCCTAGAATTAAGATTTTTGGTTTAAAATGTTCGTAATGAATGCCTCTACAAATCTTGTTATGGTCAAAACCACGCCAGACTTACCGTTTTTGAGAAAAAATATGTGCATCGCACAATAACATACATATTTTTACATATTTTCAGCTAAAAGTATGGCATAATTTGGTTTATTTTCATTTTCTCGGAAACTAGTAGGCCTAGAATTAAGATTTTTGGTTTAAAATGTTCGTAATGAATGCCTCTACAAATCTTGTTATGGTCAAAACCACGCCAGACTTACCGTTTTTGAGAAAAAATATGTGCATCGCACAATAACATACATATTTTCAGCTAAAAGTATGGCATAATTTGGTTTATTTTCATTTTCTCGGAAACTAGTAGGCCTAGAATTAAGACTTTTGGTTTAATATGTTCGTAATGAATGCCTCTACAAATCTTGTTATGGTCAAAACCACGCCAGACTTACCGTTTTTGAGAAAAAATATGTGCATCGCACAATAACATACATATTTTCAGCTAAAAGTATGGCATAATTTGGTTTATTTTCATTTTCTCGGAAACTAGTAGGCCTAGAATTAAGACTTTTGGTTTAATATGTTCGTAATGAATGCCTCTACAAATCTTGTTATGGTCAAAACCACGCCAGACTTACCGTTTTTTGAGAAAAAATATGTGCATCGCACAATAACATACATATTTTCAGCTAAAAGTATGGCATAATTTGGTTTATTTTCATTTTCTCGGAAACTAGTAGGCCTAGAATTAAGATTTTTGGTTTAAAATGTTCGTAATGAATGCCTCTACAAATCTTGTTATGGTTAAAACCACGCCAGACTTACCGTTTTTGAGAAAAAATATGTGCATCGCACAATAACATACATATTTTTACATATTTTCAGCTAAAAGTATGGCATAATTTGGTTTATTTTCATTTTCTCGGAAACTAGTAGGCCTAGAATTAAGATTTTTGGTTTAAAACGTTCGTAATGAATGCCTCTACAAATCTTGTTATGGTCAAAACCACGCCAGACTTACCGTTTTTGAGAAAAAATATGTGCATCGCACAATAACATACATATTTTCAGCTAAAAGTATGGCATAATTTGGTTTATTTTCATTTTCTCGGAAACTAGTAGGCCTAGAATTAAGATTTTTGGTTTAAAACGTTCGTAATGAATGCCTCTACAAATCTTGTTATGGTCAAAACCACGCCAGACTTACCGTTTTTGAGAAAAAATATGTGCATCGCACAATAACATACATATTTTCAGCTAAAAGTATGGCATAATTTGGTTTATTTTCATTTTCTCGGAAACTAGTAGGCCTAGAATTAAGACTTTTGGTTTAATATGTTCGTAATGAATGCCTCTACAAATCTTGTTATGGTCAAAACCACGCCAGACTTACCGTTTTTGAGGAAAAATATGTGCATCGCACAATAACATACATATTTTCAGCTAAAAGTATGGCATAATTTGGTTTATTTTCATTTTCTCGGAAACTAGTAGGCCTAGAATTAAGATTTTTGGTTTAAAATGTTCGTAATGAATGCCTCTACAAATCTTGTTATGGTCAAAACCACGCCAGACTTACCGTTTTTGAGAAAAAATATGTGCATCGCACAATAACATACATATTTTCAGCTAAAAGTATGGCATAATTTGGTTTATTTTCATTTTCTCGGAAACTAGTAGGCCTAGAATTAAGACTTTTGGTTTAAAATGTTCGTAATGAATGCCTCTACAAATCTTGTTATGGTCAAAACCACGCCAGACTTACCGTTTTTGAGGAAAAATATGTGCATCGCACAATAACATACATATTTTTACATATTTTCAGCTAAAAGTATGGCATAATTTGGTTTATTTTCATTTTCTCGGAAACTAGTAGGCCTAGAATTAAGATTTTTGGTTTAAAATGTTCGTAATGAATGCCTCTACAAATCTTGTTATGGTCAAAACCACGCCAGACTTACCGTTTTTGAGAAAAAATATGTGCATCGCACAATAACATACATATTTTCAGCTAAAAGTATGGCATAATTTGGTTTATTTTCATTTTCTCGGAAACTAGTAGGCCTAGAATTAAGATTTTTGGTTTAAAATGTTCGTAATGAATGCCTCTACAAATCTTGTTATGGTCAAAACCACGCCAGACTTACCGTTTTTGAGAAAAAATATGTGCATCGCACAATAACATACATATTTTCAGCTAAAAGTATGGCATAATTTGGTTTATTTTCATTTTCTCGGAAACTAGTAGGCCTAGAATTAAGACTTTTGGTTTAATATGTTCGTAATGAATGCCTCTACAAATCTTGTTATGGTCAAAACCACGCCAGACTTACCGTTTTTGAGAAAAAATATGTGCATCGCACAATAACATACATATTTTCAGCTAAAAGTATGGCATAATTTGGTTTATTTTCATTTTCTCGGAAACTAGTAGGCCTAGAATTAAGATTTTTGGTTTAAAATGTTCGTAATGAATGCCTCTACAAATCTTGTTATGGTCAAAACCACGCCAGACTTACCGTTTTTGAGAAAAAATATGTGCATCGCACAATAACATACATATTTTTACATATTTTCAGCTAAAAGTATGGCATAATTTGGTTTATTTTCATTTTCTCGGAAACTAGTAGGCCTAGAATTAAGATTTTTGGTTTAAAATGTTCGTAATGAATGCCTCTACAAATCTTGTTATGGTTAAAACCACGCCAGACTTACCGTTTTTGAGAAAAAATATGTGCATCGCACAATAACATACATATTTTTACATATTTTCAGCTAAAAGTATGGCATAATTTGGTTTATTTTCATTTTCTCGGAAACTAGTAGGCCTAGAATTAAGATTTTTGGTTTAAAATGTTCGTAATGAATGCCTCTACAAATCTTGTTATGGTCAAAACCACGCCAGACTTACCGTTTTTGAGAAAAAATATGTGCATCGCACAATAACATACATATTTTCAGCTAAAAGTATGGCATAATTTGGTTTATTTTCATTTTCTCGGAAACTAGTAGGCCTAGAATTAAGAATTTTGTTTTAAAATGTTCGTAATGAATGCCTCTACAAATCTTGTTATGGTCAAAACCACGCCAGACTTACCGTTTTTGAGAAAAAATATGTGCATCGCACAATAACATACATATTTTCAGCTAAAAGTATGGCATAATTTGGTTTATTTTCATTTCCTCGGAAACTAGTAGGCCTAGAATTAAGAATTTTGTTTTAAAATGTTCGTAATGAATGCCTCTACAAATCTTGTTATGGTCAAAACCACGCCAGACTTACCGTTTTTGAGAAAAAATATGTGCATCGCACAATAACATACATATTTTCAGCTAAAAGTATGGCATAATTTGGTTTATTTTCATTTCCTCGGAAACTAGTAGGCCTAGAATTAAGATTTTTGGTTTAAAATGTTCGTAATGAATGCCTCTACAAATCTTGTTATGGTCAAAACCACGCCAGACTTACCGTTTTTGAGAAAAAATATGTGCATCGCACAATAACATACATATTTTCAGCTAAAAGTATGGCATAATTTGGTTTATTTTCATTTTCTCGGAAACTAGTAGGCCTAGAATTAAGACTTTTGGTTTAATATGTTCGTAATGAATGCCTCTACAAATCTTGTTATGGTCAAAACCACGCCAGACTTACCGTTTTTGAGAAAAAATATGTGCATCGCACAATAACATACATATTTTCAGCTAAAAGTATGGCATAATTTGGTTTATTTTCATTTTCTCGGAAACTAGTAGGCCTAGAATTAAGACTTTTGGTTTAATATGTTCGTAATGAATGCCTCTACAAATCTTGTTATGGTCAAAACCACGCCAGACTTACCGTTTTTTGAGAAAAAATATGTGCATCGCACAATAACATACATATTTTCAGCTAAAAGTATGGCATAATTTGGTTTATTTTCATTTTCTCGGAAACTAGTAGGCCTAGAATTAAGATTTTTGGTTTAAAATGTTCGTAATGAATGCCTCTACAAATCTTGTTATGGTTAAAACCACGCCAGACTTACCGTTTTTGAGAAAAAATATGTGCATCGCACAATAACATACATATTTTTACATATTTTCAGCTAAAAGTATGGCATAATTTGGTTTATTTTCATTTTCTCGGAAACTAGTAGGCCTAGAATTAAGATTTTTGGTTTAAAACGTTCGTAATGAATGCCTCTACAAATCTTGTTATGGTCAAAACCACGCCAGACTTACCGTTTTTGAGAAAAAATATGTGCATCGCACAATAACATACATATTTTCAGCTAAAAGTATGGCATAATTTGGTTTATTTTCATTTTCTCGGAAACTAGTAGGCCTAGAATTAAGATTTTTGGTTTAAAACGTTCGTAATGAATGCCTCTACAAATCTTGTTATGGTCAAAACCACGCCAGACTTACCGTTTTTGAGAAAAAATATGTGCATCGCACAATAACATACATATTTTTACATATTTTCAGCTAAAAGTATGGCATAATTTGGTTTATTTTCATTTTCTCGGAAACTAGTAGGCCTAGAATTAAGACTTTTGGTTTAATATGTTCGTAATGAATGCCTCTACAAATCTTGTTATGGTCAAAACCACGCCAGACTTACCGTTTTTGAGGAAAAATATGTGCATCGCACAATAACATACATATTTTCAGCTAAAAGTATGGCATAATTTGGTTTATTTTCATTTTCTCGGAAACTAGTAGGCCTAGAATTAAGATTTTTGGTTTAAAATGTTCGTAATGAATGCCTCTACAAATCTTGTTATGGTCAAAACCACGCCAGACTTACCGTTTTTGAGAAAAAATATGTGCATCGCACAATAACATACATATTTTCAGCTAAAAGTATGGCATAATTTGGTTTATTTTCATTTTCTCGGAAACTAGTAGGCCTAGAATTAAGACTTTTGGTTTAAAATGTTCGTAATGAATGCCTCTACAAATCTTGTTATGGTCTAAACCACGCCAGACTTACCGTTTTTGAGAAAAAATATGTGCATCGCACAATAACATACATATTTTTACATATTTTCAGCTAAAAGTATGGCATAATTTGGTTTATTTTCATTTTCTCGGAAACTAGTAGGCCTAGAATTAAGATTTTTGGTTTAAAATGTTCGTAATGAATGCCTCTACAAATCTTGTTATGGTCAAAACCACGCCAGACTTACCGTTTTTGAGAAAAAATATGTGCATCGCACAATAACATACATATTTTCAGCTAAACGTATGGCATAATTTGGTTTATTTTCATTTTCTCGGAAACTAGTAGGCCTAGAATTAAGATTTTTGGTTTAAAATGTTCGTAATGAATGCCTCTACAAATCTTGTTATGGTCAAAACCACGCCAGACTTACCGTTTTTGAGAAAAAATATGTGCATCGCACAATAACATACATATTTTCAGCTAAAAGTATGGCATAATTTGGTTTATTTTCATTTTCTCGGAAACTAGTAGGCCTAGAATTAAGACTTTTGGTTTAATATGTTCGTAATGAATGCCTCTACAAATCTTGTTATGGTCAAAACCACGCCAGACTTACCGTTTTTGAGAAAAAATATGTGCATCGCACAATAACATACATATTTTCAGCTAAAAGTATGGCATAATTTGGTTTATTTTCATTTTCTCGGAAACTAGTAGGCCTAGAATTAAGATTTTTGGTTTAAAATGTTCGTAATGAATGCCTCTACAAATCTTGTTATGGTCAAAACCACGCCAGACTTACCGTTTTTGAGAAAAAATATGTGCATCGCACAATAACATACATATTTTTACATATTTTCAGCTAAAAGTATGGCATAATTTGGTTTATTTTCATTTTCTCGGAAACTAGTAGGCCTAGAATTAAGATTTTTGGTTTAAAATGTTCGTAATGAATGCCTCTACAAATCTTGTTATGGTTAAAACCACGCCAGACTTACCGTTTTTGAGAAAAAATATGTGCATCGCACAATAACATACATATTTTTACATATTTTCAGCTAAAAGTATGGCATAATTTGGTTTATTTTCATTTTCTCGGAAACTAGTAGGCCTAGAATTAAGATTTTTGGTTTAAAATGTTCGTAATGAATGCCTCTACAAATCTTGTTATGGTCAAAACCACGCCAGACTTACCGTTTTTGAGAAAAAATATGTGCATCGCACAATAACATACATATTTTCAGCTAAAAGTATGGCATAATTTGGTTTATTTTCATTTTCTCGGAAACTAGTAGGCCTAGAATTAAGATTTTTGGTTTAAAATGTTCGTAATGAATGCCTCTACAAATCTTGTTATGGTCAAAACCACGCCAGACTTACCGTTTTTGAGAAAAAATATGTGCATCGCACAATAACATACATATTTTCAGCTAAAAGTATGGCATAATTTGGTTTATTTTCATTTTCTCGGAAACTAGTAGGCCTAGAATTAAGACTTTTGGTTTAATATGTTCGTAATGAATGCCTCTACAAATCTTGTTATGGTCAAAACCACGCCAGACTTACCGTTTTTGAGAAAAAATCTGTGCATCGCACAATAACATACATATTTTCAGCTAAAAGTATGGCATAATTTGGTTTATTTTCATTTTCTCGGAAACTAGTAGGCCTAGAATTAAGATTTTTGGTTTAATATGTTCGTAATGAATGCCTCTACAAATCTTGTTATGGTCAAAACCACGCCAGACTTACCGTTTTTTGAGAAAAAATATGTGCATCGCACAATAACATACATATTTTCAGCTAAAAGTATGGCATAATTTGGTTTATTTTCATTTTCTCGGAAACTAGTAGGCCTAGAATTAAGATTTTTGGTTTAAAATGTTCGTAATGAATGCCTCTACAAATCTTGTTATGGTTAAAACCACGCCAGACTTACCGTTTTTGAGAAAAAATATGTGCATCGCACAATAACATACATATTTTTACATATTTTCAGCTAAAAGTATGGCATAATTTGGTTTATTTTCATTTTCTCGGAAACTAGTAGGCCTAGAATTAAGATTTTTGGTTTAAAACGTTCGTAATGAATGCCTCTACAAATCTTGTTATGGTCAAAACCACGCCAGACTTACCGTTTTTGAGAAAAAATATGTGCATCGCACAATAACATACATATTTTCAGCTAAAAGTATGGCATAATTTGGTTTATTTTCATTTTCTCGGAAACTAGTAGGCCTAGAATTAAGATTTTTGGTTTAAAACGTTCGTAATGAATGCCTCTACAAATCTTGTTATGGTCAAAACCACGCCAGACTTACCGTTTTTGAGAAAAAATATGTGCATCGCACAATAACATACATATTTTTACATATTTTCAGCTAAAAGTATGGCATAATTTGGTTTATTTTCATTTTCTCGGAAACTAGTAGGCCTAGAATTAAGATTTTTGGTTTAAAATGTTCGTAATGAATGCCTCTACAAATCTTGTTATGGTCAAAACCACGCCAGACTTACCGTTTTTGAGGAAAAATATGTGCATCGCACAATAACATACATATTTTCAGCTAAAAGTATGGCATAATTTGGTTTATTTTCATTTTCTCGGAAACTAGTAGGCCTAGAATTAAGATTTTTGGTTTAAAATGTTCGTAATGAATGCCTCTACAAATCTTGTTATGGTCAAAACCACGCCAGACTTACCGTTTTTGAGGAAAAATATGTGCATCGCACAATAACATACATATTTTTACATATTTTCAGCTAAAAGTATGGCATAATTTGGTTTATTTTCATTTTCTCGGAAACTAGTAGGCCTAGAATTAAGACTTTTGGTTTAATATGTTCGTAATGAATGTCTCTACAAATCTTGTTATGGTCAAAACCACGCCAGACTTACCGTTTTTGAGAAAAAATATGTGCATCGCACAATAACATACATATTTTTACATATTTTCAGCTAAAAGTATGGCATAATTTGGTTTATTTTCATTTTCTCGGAAACTAGTAGGCCTAGAATTAAGACTTTTGGTTTAATATGTTCGTAATGAATGCCTCTACAAATCTTGTTATGGTCAAAACCACGCCAGACTTACCGTTTTTGAGAAAAAATATGTGCATCGCACAATAACATACATATTTTCAGCTAAAAGTATGGCATAATTTGGTTTATTTTCATTTTCTCGGAAACTAGTAGGCCTAGAATTAAGACTTTTGGTTTAAAATGTTCGTAATGAATGCCTCTACAAATCTTGTTATGGTCAAAACCACGCCAGACTTACCGTTTTTGAGGAAAAATATGTGCATCGCACAATAACATACATATTTTTACATATTTTCAGCTAAAAGTATGGCATAATTTGGTTTATTTTCATTTTCTCGGAAACTAGTAGGCCTAGAATTAAGATTTTTGGTTTAAAATGTTCGTAATGAATGCCTCTACAAATCTTGTTATGGTCAAAACCACGCCAGACTTACCGTTTTTGAGAAAAAATATGTGCATCGCACAATAACATACATATTTTCAGCTAAAAGTATGGCATAATTTGGTTTATTTTCATTTTCTCGGAAACTAGTAGGCCTAGAATTAAGATTTTTGGTTTAAAATGTTCGTAATGAATGCCTCTACAAATCTTGTTATGGTCAAAACCACGCCAGACTTAACGTTTTTGAGAAAAAATATGTGCATCGCACAATAACATACATATTTTCAGCTAAAAGTATGGCATAATTTGGTTTATTTTCATTTTCTCGGAAACTAGTAGGCCTAGAATTAAGATTTTTGGTTTAAAATGTTCGTAATGAATGCCTCTACAAATCTTGTTATGGTCAAAACCACGCCAGACTTAACGTTTTTGAGAAAAAATATGTGCATCGCACAATAACATACATATTTTCAGCTAAAAGTATGGCATAATTTGGTTTATTTTCATTTTCTCGGAAACTAGTAGGCCTAGAATTAAGATTTTTGGTTTAAAATGTTCGTAATGAATGCCTCTACAAATCTTGTTATGGTCAAAACCACGCCAGACTTACCGTTTTTGAGGAAAAATATGTGCATCGCACAATAACATACATATTTTCAGCTAAAAGTATGGCATAATTTGGTTTATTTTCATTTTCTCGGAAACTAGTAGGCCTAGAATTAAGATTTTTGGTTTAAAATGTTCGTAATGAATGCCTCTACAAATCTTGTTATGGTCAAAACCACGCCAGACTTACCGTTTTTGAGAAAAAATATGTGCATCGCACAATAACATACATATTTTTACATATTTTCAGCTAAAAGTATGGCATAATTTGGTTTATTTTCATTTTCTCGGAAACTAGTAGGCCTAGAATTAAGACTTTTGGTTTAATATGTTCGTAATGAATGCCTCTACAAATCTTGTTATGGTCAAAACCACGCCAGACTTACCGTTTTTGAGGAAAAATATGTGCATCGCACAATAACATACATATTTTCAGCTAAAAGTATGGCATAATTTGGTTTATTTTCATTTTCTCGGAAACTAGTAGGCCTAGAATTAAGATTTTTGGTTTAAAATGTTCGTAATGAATGCCTCTACAAATCTTGTTATGGTCAAAACCACGCCAGACTTACCGTTTTTGAGGAAAAATATGTGCATCGCACAATAACATACATATTTTTACATATTTTCAGCTAAAAGTATGGCATAATTTGGTTTATTTTCATTTTCTCGGAAACTAGTAGGCCTAGAATTAAGACTTTTGGTTTAATATGTTCGTAATGAATGCCTCTACAAATCTTGTTATGGTCAAAACCACGCCAGACTTACCGTTTTTGAGAAAAAATATGTGCATCGCACAATAACATACATATTTTTACATATTTTCAGCTAAAAGTATGGCATAATTTGGTTTATTTTCATTTTCTCGGAAACTAGTAGGCCTAGAATTAAGACTTTTGGTTTAATATGTTCGTAATGAATGCCTCTACAAATCTTGTTATGGTCAAAACCACGCCAGACTTACCGTTTTTGAGAAAAAATATGTGCATCGCACAATAACATACATATTTTCAGCTAAAAGTATGGCATAATTTGGTTTATTTTCATTTTCTCGGAAACTAGTAGGCCTAGAATTAAGACTTTTGGTTTAAAATGTTCGTAATGAATGCCTCTACAAATCTTGTTATGGTCAAAACCACGCCAGACTTACCGTTTTTGAGGAAAAATATGTGCATCGCACAATAACATACATATTTTTACATATTTTCAGCTAAAAGTATGGCATAATTTGGTTTATTTTCATTTTCTCGGAAACTAGTAGGCCTAGAATTAAGATTTTTGGTTTAAAATGTTCGTAATGAATGCCTCTACAAATCTTGTTATGGTCAAAATCACGCCAGACTTACCGTTTTTGAGAAAAAATATGTGCATCGAACAATAACATACATATTTTCAGCTAAAAGTATGGCATAATTTGGTTTATTTTCATTTTCTCGGAAACTAGTAGGCCTAGAATTAAGATTTTTGTTTTAAAATGTTCGTAATGAATGCCTCTACAAATCTTGTTATGGTCAAAACCACGCCAGACTTAACGTTTTTGAGAAAAAATATGTGCATCGCACAATAACATACATATTTTCAGCTAAAAGTATGGCATAATTTGGTTTATTTTCATTTTCTCGGAAACTAGTAGGCCTAGAATTAAGATTTTTGGTTTAAAATGTTCGTAATGAATGCCTCTACAAATCTTGTTATGGTCAAAACCACGCCAGACTTAACGTTTTTGAGAAAAAATATGTGCATCGCACAATAACATACATATTTTCAGCTAAAAGTATGGCATAATTTGGTTTATTTTCATTTTCTCGGAAACTAGTAGGCCTAGAATTAAGATTTTTGGTTTAAAATGTTCGTAATGAATGCCTCTACAAATCTTAGTATGGTCAAAACCACGCCAGACTTACCGTTTTTGAGAAAAAATATGTGCATCGCACAATAACATACATATTTTCAGCTAAAAGTATGGCATAATTTGGTTTATTTTCATTTTTTCGGAAACTAGTAGGCCTAGAATTAAGATTTTTGGTTTAAAATGTTCGTAATGAATGCCTCTACAAATCTTGTTATGGTCAAAACCACGCCAGACTTACCGTTTTTGAGAAAAAATATGTGCATCGCACAATAACATACATATTTTCAGCTAAAAGTATGGCATAATTTGGCTTATTTTCATTTTCTCGGAAACTAGTAGGCCTAGAATTAAGATTTTTGGTTTAAAATGTTCGTAATGAATGCCTCTACAAATCTTGTTATGGTCAAAACCACGCCAGACTTACCGTTTTTGAGAAAAAATATGTGCATCGCACAATAACATACATATTTTCAGCTAAAAGTATGGCATAATTTGGTTTATTTTCATTTTCTCGGAAACTAGTAGGCCTAGAATTAAGATTTTTGGTTTAAAATGTTCGTAATGAATGCCTCTACAAATCTTGTTATGGTCAAAACCACGCCAGACTTACCGTTTTTGAGGAAAAATATGTGCATCGCACAATAACATACATATTTTCAGCTAAAAGTATGGCATAATTTGGTTTATTTTCATTTTCTCGGAAACTAGTAGGCCTAGAATTAAGATTTTTGGTTTAAAATGTTCGTAATGAATGCCTCTACAAATCTTGTTATGGTCAAAACCACGCCAGACTTACCGTTTTTGAGGAAAAATATGTGCATCGCACAATAACATACATATTTTTACATATTTTCAGCTAAAAGTATGGCAAAAGTGGGAAATAACTCCACTTTTAGCTAAGTGGACTTGATTCCCATGCGAGGTGGGAAATAACTCCACTTTTAGCGAAGTGGACTTGATTCCCATATGAGGTGGGAAATAACTCCACTTTTAGCGAAGTGGACTTGATTCCCATGCGAGGTGGGAAATAACTCCACTTTTAGCGAAGTGGACTTGATTCTCATGCGAGGTGGGAAATAACTCCACTTTTAGCGAAGTGGACTTGATTCCCATGCGAGGTTGGCAATAAGTACACTTTTAGCGAAGTGGACTTGATTCCCATGCGAGGTGGGAGATAACTCCACTTTTAGCGAAGTGGACTTAGTTTCCATGCGAGGTGGGAAATAACTCCACTTTTAGCGAAGTGGACTTGATTCCCATGCGAGGTGGGAAATAACTCCACTTTCTGCGAGGTGGACTTAGTTCCCATGCGAAGTGGGAAATAACTCCACTTTTAGCGAAGTGGACTTGATTCCCATGCGAGGTGGGAAATAACTCCACTTTCAGCGAGGTGGGAGATAACTCCACTTTTAGCGAAGTGGACTTGATTCCCATGAGAGGTGGGAAATAACTCCACTTTTAGCGAAGTGGACTTGATTCCCATGCGAGGTGGGAAATAACTCCACTTTTAGCGAAGTGGACTTGATTCTCATGCGAGGTGTTAAATAACTCCACTTTTAGCGAAGTGGACTTGATTCCCATGCGAGGTTGGCAATAAGTACACTTTTAGCGAAGTGGACTTGATTCCCATGCGAGGTGGGAAATAACTCCACTTTTAGCGAAGTGGACTTGATTCCCATGCGAGGTGGGAAATAACTCCACTTTTAGCGAAGTGGACTTGATTCCCATGCGAGGTTGGCAATAAGTACACTTTTAGCGAAGTGGACTTGATTCCCATGCGAGGTGGGAAATAACTCCACTTTTAGCGAAGTGGACTTGATTCCCATGTAAGGTGGGAAATAACTCCACTTTTAGCGATGTGGACTTGATTCTCATGCGAGGTGGAAAATAACTCCACTTTAAGCGAAGTGGACTTGATTCCCATGCGAGGTGGGAAATAACTCCACTTTTAGCGAAGTGGACTTGATTCCCATGCGAGGTGGGAAATAACTCCACTTTTAGCGAAGTGGACTTGATTCTCATGCGAGGTGGGAAATAACTCCACTTTTAGCGAAGTGGACTTGTTTCCCATGCGATGTTGGCAATAAGTACACTTTTAGCGAAGTGGACTTGATTCCCATGCGAGGTGGGAAATAACTCCACTTTTAGCGAAGTGGACTTGATTCTCATGCGAGGTGGGAAATAACTCCACTTTTAGCGAAGTGGACTTGATTCCCATGCGAGGTTGGCAATAAGTACACTTTTAGCGAAGTGGACTTGATTCCCATGCGAGGTGGGAGATAACTCCACTTTTAGCGAAGTGGACTTAGTTTCCATGCGAGGTGGGAAATAACTCCACTTTTAGCGAAGTGGACTTGATTCTCATGCGAGGTGGGAAATAACTCCACTTTCTGCGAGGTGGACTTAGTTCCCATGCGAGGTGGGAAATAACTCCACTTTTAGCGAAGTGGACTTGATTCCCATGCGAGGTGGGAAATAACTCCACTTTTAGCGAAGTGGACTTGATTCCCATGTGAGGTGGGAAATAACTCCACTTTTAGCGAAGTGGACTTGATTCCCATGCGAGGTTGGCAATAAGTACACTTTCTGCGAGGTGGACTTACTGCTCATGCGAGGTGGGCAATAAGTACACTTTCTGCGAGGTGGACTTACTGCTCATGCGAGGTGGGAAATAACTCCACTTTTAGCGAAGTGGACTTGATTCCCATGCGAGGTGGGAAATAACTCCACTTTTAGCGAAGTGGACTTGATTCCCATGCGAGGTGGGAAATAACTCCACTTTTAGCGAAGTGGACTTGATTCCCATGCGAGGTTGGCAATAAGTACACTTTTAGCGAAGTGGACTTGATTCTCATGCGAGGTGGGAAATAACTCCAGTTTTAGCGAAGTGGACTTGATTCCCATGCGAGGTTGGCAATAAGTACACTTTTAGCGAAGTGGACTTGATTCCCATGCGAGGTGGGAAATAACTCCACTTTTAGCGAAGTGGACTTGATTCCCATGTGAGGTGGGAAATAACTCCACTTTTTGCGAGGTGGACTTAGTTCCCATGCGAGGTGGGAAATAACTCCACTTTTAGCGAAGTGGACTTGATTCCCATGAGAGGTGGGAAATAATTCCACTTTTTGCGAGGTGGACTTAGTTCCAATGCGAGGTGGGAAATAACTCCACTTTTAGCGAAGTGGACTTGATTCCCATGAGAGGTGGGAAATAATTCCACTTTTTGCGAGGTGGACTTAGTTCCCATGCGAGGTGGACTTACTGCTCATGCGAGGTGGGAAATAACTCCACTTTTAGCGAAGTGGACTTGATTCCCATGCGAGGTGGGAAATAACTCCACTTTTAGCGAAGTGGACTTGATTCCCATGCGAGGTGGGAAATAACTCCACTTTTAGCGAAGTGGACTTGATTCCCATGCGAGGTTGGCAATAAGTACACTTTTAGCGAAGTGGACTTGATTCCCATGCGAGGTGGGAAATAACTCCACTTTTAGCGAAGTGGACTTGATTCCCATGTAAGGTGGGAAATAACTCCACTTTTAGCGATGTGGACTTGATTCTCATGCGAGGTGGAAAATAACTCCACTTTAAGCGAAGTGGACTTGATTCCCATGCGAGGTGGGAAATAACTCCACTTTTAGCGAAGTGGACTTGATTCCCATGCGAGGTGGGAAATAACTCCACTTTTAGCGAAGTGGACTTGATTCTCATGCGAGGTGGGAAATAACTCCACTTTTAGCGAAGTGGACTTGTTTCCCATGCGATGTTGGCAATAAGTACACTTTTAGCGAAGTGGACTTGATTCCCATGCGAGGTGGGAAATAACTCCACTTTTAGCGAAGTGGACTTGATTCTCATGCGAGGTGGGAAATAACTCCACTTTTAGCGAAGTGGACTTGATTCCCATGCGAGGTTGGCAATAAGTACACTTTTAGCGAAGTGGACTTGATTCCCATGCGAGGTGGGAGATAACTCCACTTTTAGCGAAGTGGACTTAGTTTCCATGCGAGGTGGGAAATAACTCCACTTTTAGCGAAGTGGACTTGATTCTCATGCGAGGTGGGAAATAACTCCACTTTCTGCGAGGTGGACTTAGTTCCCATGCGAGGTGGGAAATAACTCCACTTTTAGCGAAGTGGACTTGATTCCCATGCGAGGTGGGAAATAACTCCACTTTCAGAGAGGTGGGAGATAACTCCACTTTTAGCGAAGTGGACTTGATTCCCATGCGAGGTGGGAAATAACTCCACTTTTAGCGAAGTGGACTTGATTCCCATGTGAGGTGGGAAATAACTCCACTTTTAGCGAAGTGGACTTGATTCCCATGCGAGGTTGGCAATAAGTACACTTTCTGCGAGGTGGACTTACTGCTCATGCGAGGTGGGCAATAAGTACACTTTCTGCGAGGTGGACTTACTGCTCATGCGAGGTGGGAAATAACTCCACTTTTAGCGAAGTGGACTTGATTCCCATGCGAGGTGGGAAATAACTCCACTTTTAGCGAAGTGGACTTGATTCCCATGCGAGGTGGGAAATAACTCCACTTTTAGCGAAGTGGACTTGATTCCCATGCGAGGTTGGCAATAAGTACACTTTTAGCGAAGTGGACTTGATTCTCATGCGAGGTGGGAAATAACTCCAGTTTTAGCGAAGTGGACTTGATTCCCATGCGAGGTTGGCAATAAGTACACTTTTAGCGAAGTGGACTTGATTCCCATGCGAGGTGGGAAATAACTCCACTTTTAGCGAAGTGGACTTGATTCCCATGTGAGGTGGGAAATAACTCCACTTTTTGCGAGGTGGACTTAGTTCCCATGCGAGGTGGGAAATAACTCCACTTTTAGCGAAGTGGACTTGATTCCCATGAGAGGTGGGAAATAATTCCACTTTTTGCGAGGTGGACTTAGTTCCAATGCGAGGTGGGAAATAACTCCACTTTTAGCGAAGTGGACTTGATTCCCATGAGAGGTGGGAAATAATTCCACTTTTTGCGAGGTGGACTTAGTTCCCATGCGAGGTGGACTTACTGCTCATGCGAGGTGGGAAATAACTCCACTTTTAGCGAAGTGGACTTGATTCCCATGCGAGGTGGGAAATAACTCCACTTTTAGCGAAGTGGACTTGATTTCCATGCGAGGTGGGAAATAACTCCACTTTTAGCGAAGTGGACTTGATTCCCATGCGAGGTTGGCAATAAGTACACTTTTAGCGAAGTGGACTTGATTCCCATGCGAGGTGGGAAATAACTCCACTTTTAGCGAAGTGGACTTGATTCCCATGTGAGGTGGGAAATAACTCCACTTTTTGCGAAGTGGACTTAGTTCCCATGCGAGGTGGGAAATAACTCCACTTTTAGCGAAGTGGACTTGATTCCCATGAGAGGTGGGAAATAATTCCACTTTTTGCGAGGTGGACTTAGTTCCAATGCGAGGTGGGAAATAACTCCACTTTTAGCGAAGTGGACTTGATTCCCATGAGAGGTGGGAAATAATTCCACTTTTTGCGAGGTGGACTTAGTTCCCATGCGAGGTGGACTTACTGCTCATGCGAGGTGGGAAATAACTCCACTTTTAGCGAAGTGGACTTGATTTACATGCGAGGTGGGAAATAACTCCACTTTTAGCGAAGTGGACTTGATTCCCATGCGAGGTTGGCAATAAGTACACTTTTAGCGAAGTGGACTTGATTCCCATGCGAGGTGGGAAATAACTCCACTTTTAGCGAAGTGGACTTGATTCCCATGTAAGGTGGGAAATAACTCCACTTTTAGCGAAGTGGACTTAGTTCCCATGCGAGGTGGGAAATAACTCCACTTTTAGCGAAGTGGACTTGATTCCCATGCGAGGTGGGAAATAACTCCACTTATAACGATGTCGACTTGATTCTCATGCGAGGTGGGAAATAACTCCACTTTTAGCGAAGTGGACTTGATTCCCATGCGAGGTTGGCAATAAGTACACTTTTAGCGAAGTGGACTTGATTCCCATGCGAGGTGGGAAATAACTCCACTTTTAGCGAAGTGGACTTGATTCCCATGTAAGGTGGGAAATAACTCCACTTTTAGCGATGTGGACTTGATTCTCATGCGAGGTGGAAAATAACTCCACTTTAAGCGAAGTGGACTTGATTCCCATGCGAGGTGGGAAATAACTCCACTTTTAGCGAAGTGGACTTGATTCCCATGCGAGGTGGGAAATAACTCCACTTTTAGCGAAGTGGACTTGATTCCCATGCGAGGTGGGAAATAACTCCACTTTTAGCGAAGTGGACTTGATTCCCATGCAAGGTGGGAAATAACTCCACTTTTAGCGAAGTGGACTTAGTTCCCATGCGAGGTGGGAAATAACTCCACTTTTAGCGAAGTGGACTTGATTCTCATGCGAGGTGGGAAATAACTCCACTTTTAGCGAAGTTGACTTGATTCCCATGCTAGGTGGGAAATAACTACACTTTCAGCGAGGTGGGAGATAACTCCACTTTTAGCGAAGTGGACTTGATTCCCATGCGAGGTGGGAAATAACTCCACTTTTAGCGAAGTGGACTTGATTCCCATGCGAGGTTTTCAATAAGTACACTTTCTGCGAGGTGGACTTACTGCTCATGCGAGGTGGGCAATAAGTACACTTTCTGCGAGGTGGACTTAGTTCCCATGCGAGGTGGGAAATAACTCCACTTTTAGCGAAGTGGACTTGATTCCCATGCGAGGTGGGAAATAACTCCACTTTTAGCGAAGTGGACTTGATTACCATGCGATTTGGGAAATAACTCCACTTTTAGCGAAGTGGACTTGATTCTCATGCAAGGTGGGAAATAACTCCACTTTTAGCGAAGTGGACTTAGTTCCCATGCGAGGTGGGAAATAACTCCACTTTTAGCGAAGTGGACTTGATTCCCATGCGAGGTGGGAAATAACTCCACTTTTAGCGAAGTGGACTTGATTCCCATGCGAGGTTGCCAATAAGTACACTTTCTGCGAGGTGGACTTACTGCTCATGCGAGGTGGGAAATAACTCCACTTTTAGCGAAGTGGACTTGATTCCCATGCGAGGTTTTCAATAAGTACACTTTCTGCGAGGTGGACTTACTGCTCATGCGAGGTGGGCAATAAGTACACTTTCTGCGAGGTGGACTTAGTTCCCATGCGAGGTGGGAAATAACTCCACTTTTAGCGAAGTGGACTTGATTCCCATGCGAGGTGGGAAATAACTCCACTTTTAGCGAAGTGGACTTGATTCCTATGCGAGGTGGGAAATAACTCCACTTTTAGCGAAGTGGACTTGATTCCCATGCGAGGTTTTCAATAAGTACACTTTCTGCGAGGTGGACTTACTGCTCATGCGAGGTGGGCAATAAGTACACTTTCTGCGAGGTGGACTTAGTTCCCATGCGAGGTGGGAAATAACTCCACTTTTAGCGAAGTGGACTTGATTCCCATGCGAGGTGGGAAATAACTCCACTTTTAGCGAAGTGGACTTGATTCCCATGCGAGGTGGGAAATAACTCCACTTTTAGCGAAGTGGACTTGATTCCCATGCAAGGTGGGAAATAACTCCACTTTTAGCGAAGTGGACTTAGTTCCCATGCGAGGTGGGAAATAACTCCACTTTTAGCGAAGTGGACTTGATTCCCATGCGAGGTGGGAAATAACTCCACTTTTAGCGATGTGGACTTGATTCTCATGCGAGGTGGGAAATAACTCCACTTTTAGCGAAGTGGACTTGATTCCCATGCGAGGTGGGAAATAACTACACTTTCAGCGAGGTGGGAGATAACTCCACTTTTAGCGAAGTGGACTTGATTCCCATGCGAGGTGGGAAATAACTCCACTTTTAGCGAAGTGGACTTCATTCTCATGCGAGGTGGGAAATAACTCCACTTTTAGCGAAGTGGACTTGATTCCCATGCGAGGTGGGAAATAACTACACTTTCAGCGAGGTGGGAGATAACTCCACTTTTAGCGAAGTGGACTTGATTCCCATGCGAGGTGGGAAATAACTCCACTTTTAGCGAAGTGGACTTGATTCCCATGCGAGGTGGGAAATAACTCCACTTTTAGCGAAGTGGACTTGATTCCCATGCAAGGTGGGAAATAACTCCACTTTTAGCGAAGTGGACTTAGTTCCCATGCGAGGTGGGAAATAACTCCACTTTTAGCGAAGTGGACTTGATTCCCATGCGAGGTGGGAAATAACTCCACTTTTAGCGATGTGGACTTGATTCTCATGCGAGGTGGGAAATAACTCCACTTTTAGCGAAGTGGACTTGATTCCCATGCGAGGTGGGAAATAACTACACTTTCAGCGAGGTGGGAGATAACTCCACTTTTAGCGAAGTGGACTTGATTCCCATGCGAGGTTGGCAATAAGTACACTTTTAGCGAAGTGGACTTGATTCTCATGCGAGGTGGGAAATAACTCCACTTTTAGCGAAGTGGACTTGATTCCCATGCGAGGTTGGCAATAAGTACACTTTTAGCGAAGTGGACTTGATTCCCATGCGAGGTGGGAGATAACTCCACTTTTAGCGAAGTGGACTTAGTTTCCATGCGAGGTGGGAAATAACTCCACTTTTAGCGAAGTGGACTTGATTCCCATGCAAGGTGGGAAATGACTCCACTTTTAGCGAAGTGGACTTGATTCCCATGCGAGGTGGGAAATAACTCCACTTTCAGCGAGGTGGGAGATAACTCCACTTTTAGCGAAGTGGACTTGATTCCCATGCGAGGTGGGAAATAACTCCACTTTTAGCGAAGTGGACTTGATTCCTATGCGAGGTGGGAAATAACTCCACTTTTAGCGAGGTGGGAGATAACTCCACTTTTAGCGAAGTGGACTTGATTCCCATGCGAGGTGGGAAATAACTCCACTTTTAGCGAAGTGGACTTGATTCCCATGCGAGGTTGGCAATAAGTACACTTTTAGCGAAGTGGACTTGATTCTCATGCGAGGTGGGAAATAACTCCACTTTTAGCGAAGTGGACTTGATTCCCATGCGAGGTTTTCAATAAGTACACTTTCTGCGAGGTGGACTTACTGCTCATGCGAGGTGGGAAATAACTCCACTTTTAGCGAAGTGGACTTGATTCCCATGCGAGGTTGGCAATAAGTACACTTTTAGCGAAGTGGACTTGATTCCCATGCGAGGTGGGAAATAACTCCACTTTTAGCGAAGTGGACTTGATTCTCATGCGAGGTGGGCAATAAGTACACTTTCTGCGAGGTGGACTTACTGCTCATGCGAGGTGGGAAATAACTCCACTTTTAGCGAAGTGGACTTGATTCCCATGCGAGGTGGGAAATAACTCCACTTTTAGCGAAGTGGACTTGATTCCCATGCGAGGTGGGAAATAACTCCACTTTTAGCGAAGTGGACTTGATTCCCATGCGAGGTGGGCAATAAGTACACTTTCTGCGAGGTGGACTTACTGCTTATGCGAGGTGGGAAATAACTCCACTTTTAGCGAAGTGGACTTGATTCCCATGCGAGGTTGGCAATAAGTACACTTTTAGCGAAGTGGACTTGATTCCCATGCGAGGTGGGAAATAACTCCACTTTTAGCGAAGTGGACTTGATTCTCATGCGAGGTGGGCAATAAGTACACTTTCTGCGAGGTGGACTTACTGCTCATGCGAGGTGGGAAATAACTCCACTTTTAGCGAAGTGGACTTGATTCCCATGCGAGGTTGGCAATAAGTACACTTTTAGCGAAGTGGACTTGATTCTCATGCGAGGTGGGAAATAACTCCACTTTTAGCGAAGTGGACTTGATTCCCATGCGAGGTTTTCAATAAGTACACTTTCTGCGAGGTGGACTTACTGCTCATGCGAGGTGGGAAATAACTCCACTTTTAGCGAAATGGGCTTGATTCCCATGCGAGGTGGGAAATAACTCCACTTTTAGCGAAGTGGACTTGATTCTCATGCGAGGTGGGCAATAAGTACACTTTCTGCGAGGTGGACTTACTGCTCATGCGAGGTGGGAAATAACTCCACTTTTAGCGAAGTGGACTTGATTCCCATGCGAGGTTGGCAATAAGTACACTTTTAGCGAAGTGGACTTGATTCCCATGCGAGGTGGGAAATAACTCCACTTTTAGCGAAGTGGACTTGATTCTCATGCGAGGTGGGCAATAAGTACACTTTCTGCGAGGTGGACTTACTGCTCATGCGAGGTGGGAAATAACTCCACTTTTAGCGAAGTGGACTTGATTCCCATGCGAGGTTGGCAATAAGTACACTTTTAGCGAAGTGGACTTGATTCCCATGCGAGGTGGGAAATAACTTCACTTTTAGCGAAGTGGACTTGATTCTCATGCGAGGTGGGCAATAAGTACACTTTCTGCGAGGTGGACTTACTGCTCATGCGAGGTGGGAAATAACTCCACTTTTAGCGAAGTGGACTTGATTCCCATGCGAGGTTGGCAATAAGTACACTTTCTGCGAGGTGGACTTAGTTCCCATGCGAGGTGGGAAATAACTCCACTTTTAGCGAAGTGGACTTGATTCCCATGCGAGGTGGGAAATAACTCCACTTTTAGCGAAGTGGACTTGATTCCCATGCGAGGTGGGAAATAACTCCACTTTTAGCGAAGTGGACTTGATTCCCATGCGAGGTGGGAAATAAGTACACTTTTAGCGAAGTGGACTTGATTCCCATGCGAGGTGGGAAATAACTCCACTTTTAGCGAAGTGGACTTGATTCCCATGCGAGGTGGGAAATAACTCCACTTTTAGCGAAGTGGACTTGATTCTCATGCGAGGTGGAAAATAACTCCACTTTAAGCGAAGTGGACTTGATTCCCATGCGAGGTGGGAAATAACTCCACTTTTAGCGATGTGGACTTGATTCTCATGCGAGGTGGAAAATAACTCCACTTTAAGCGAAGTGGACTTGATTCCCATGCGAGGTGGGAAATAACTCCACTTTTAGCGAAGTGGACTTGATTCCCATGCGAGGTTGGCAATAAGTACACTTTTAGCGAAGTGGACTTGATTCCCATGCGAGGTGGGAAATAACTCCACTTTAAGCGAAGTGGACTTGATTCCCATGCGAGGTGGGAGATAACTCCACTATTAGCGAAGTGGACTTAGTTTCCATGCGAGGTGGGAAATAACTCCACTTTTACCGAAGTGGACTTGATTCCCATGCAAGGTGGGAAATAACTCCACTTTTAGCGAGGTGGACTTAGTTCCCATGCGAGGTGGGAAATAACTCCACTTTCAGCGAGGTGGGAGATAACTCCACTTTTAGCGAAATGGGCTTGATTCCCATGCGAGGTGGGAAATAACTCCACTTTTAGCGAAGTGGACTTGATTCCCATGCGAGGTTGGCAATAAGTACACTTTTAGCGAAGTGGACTTGATTCTCATGCGAGGTGGGAAATAACTCCACTTTTAGCGAAGTGGACTTGATTCTCATGTGAGGTGGGAAATAACTCCACTTTTAGCGAAGTGGACTTGATTCCCATGGGAGGTGGGAAATAACTCCACTTTTAGCAAAGTGGACTTGATTCCCATGCGAGGTGGGAAATAACTCCACTTTTAGCGAAGTGGACTTGATTCCCATGCGGGGTTTTCAATAAGTACACTTTCTGCGAGGTGGACTTACTGCTCATGCGAGGTGGGCAATAAGTACACTTTCTGCGAGGTGGACTTAGTTAACATGCGAGGTGGGAAATAACTCCACTTTTAGCGAAGTGGACTTGATTCCCATGCGAGGTGGGAAATAACTCCACTTTTAGCGAAGTGGACTTGATTCCCATGCGAGGTGGGAAATAACTCCACTTTTAGCGAAGTGGACTTGATTCCCATGCAAGGTGGGAAATAACTCCACTTTTAGCGAAGTGGACTTAGTTCCCATGCGAGGTGGGAAATAACTCCACTTTTAGCGAAGTGGACTTGATTCCCATGCGAGGTGGGAAATAACTCCACTTTTAGCGAGGTGGACTTGATTCCCATGCGAGGTGGGAAATAACTCCACTTACAGCGAGGTGGGAGATAACTCCACTTTTAGCGAAGTGGACTTGATTCCCATGCAAGGTGGGAAATAACTCCACTTTCTGCGAGGTGGACTTAGTTCCCATGCGAGGTGGGAAATAACTCCACTTTCAGCGAGGTGGGAGATAACTCCACTTTTAGCGAAGTGAACTTGATTCCCATGCGAGGTGGGAAATAACTCCACTTTTAGCGAAGTGGACTTGATTCCCATGCGAGGTGGGAAATAACTCCACTTTTAGCGAAGTGGACTTGATTCCCATGCGAGGTTTTCAATAAGTACACTTTCTGCAAGGTGGACTTACTGCTCATGCGAGGTGGGAAATAACTCCACTTTTAGCGAAGTGGACTTGATTCCCATGCAAGGTGGGAAATATCTCCACTTTCTGCGAGGTGGACTTAGTTCCCATGCGAGGTGGGAATTAACTCCACTTTCAGCGAGGTGGGAGATAACTCCACTTTTAGCGAAGTGGACTTGATTCCCATGCGAGGTGGGAAATAACTCCACTTTTAGCGAAGTGGACTTAGTTCCCATGCGAGGTGGGAAATAACTCCACTTTTAGCGAAGTGGACTTGATTCCCATGCGAGGTTGGCAATAAGTACACTTTTAGCGAAGTGGACTTGATTCCCATGCGAGGTTTTCAATAAGTACACTTTCTGCGAGGTGGACTTAGTTCCCATGCGAGGTGGGAAATAACTCCACTTTTACCGAAGTGGACTTGATTCCCATGCAAGGTGGGAAATAACTCCACTTTTAGCGAGGTGGACTTAGTTCCCATGCGAGGTGGGAAATAACTCCACTTTTAGCGAAGTGGACTTGATTCCCAAGCGAGGTGGGAAATAACTCCACTTTTAGCGATGTGGACTTGATTCTCATGCGAGGTGGGAAATAACTCCACTTTTAGCGAAGTGGACTTGATTCCCATGCGAGGTGGGAAATAACTCCACTTTCTGCGAGGTGGACTTACTGCTCATGCGAGGTGGGAAATAACTCCACTTTTAGCGAAGTGGACTTGATTCCCATGCGAGGTGGGAAATAACTCCACTTTTAGCGAAGTGGACTTAGTTCCCATGCGAGGTGGGAAATAACTCCACTTTTAGCGAAGTGGACTTGATTCCCATGCGAGGTTGGCAATAAGTACACTTTCTGCGAGGTGGACTTAGTTCCCATGCGAGGTGGGAAATAACTCCACTTTTAGCGAAGTGGACTTGATTCCCATGCGAGGTTGGCAATAAGTACACTTTTAGCGAAGTGGACTTGATTCCCATGCGAGGTGGGAAATAACTCCACTTTTAGTGAAGTGGACTTGATTCCCATGAGAGGTGGGAAATAACTCCACTTTTAGCGAAGTGGACTTGATTCCCATGCGAAGTGGGAAATAACTCCACTTTTAGCGAAGTGGACTTGATTCCCATGCGAGGTTGGCAATAAGTACACTTTCTGCGAGGTGGACTTACTGCTCATGCGAGGTGGGAAATAAGTACACTTTTAGCGAAGTGGACTTGATTCCCATGCGAGGTTGGCAATAAGTACACTTTTAGCGAAGTGGACTTGATTCCCATGCGAGGTGGGAAATAACTCCACTTTTAGCGAAGTGGACTTGATTCTCATGCGAGGTGGGAAATAACTCCACTTTTAGCGAAGTGGACTTGATTCCCATGCGAGGTGGGAAATAACTCCACTTTTAGCGAAGTGGACTTGATTCCCATGCGAGGTTGGCAATAAGTACACTTTTAGCGAAGTGGACTTGATTCCTATGCGAGGTGGGAAATAACTTCACTTTTAGCGAGGTGGGAGATAACTCCACTTTTAGCGAAGTGGACTTGATTCTCATGCGAGGTGGGAAATAACTTCACTTTTAGCGAGGTGGGAGATAACTCCACTTTTAGCGAAGTGGACTTGATTCTCATGCGAGGTGGGAAATAACTCCACTTTTAGCGAAGTGAACTTGATTCCCATGCGAGGTGGGAAATAACTACACTTTTAGCGAAGTGGACTTGATTCCCATGCGAGGTGGGAAATAACTCCACTTTTAGCGAAGTGGACTTGATTCCCATGCGAGGTGGGAAATAACTCCACTTTTAGCGAAGTGGACTTGATTCCCATGCGATTTGGGAAATAACTCCACTTTTAGCGAAGTGGACTTGATTCCCATGCGAGGTGGGAAATAACTCCACTTTTAGCGAAGTGGACTTGATTCCCATGCGAGGTGGGAAATAATTCCAGTTTAGCGAAGTGGACTTGATTCCCATGCGAGGTGGGAAATAACTCCACTTTTAGCGAAGTGGACTTGATTCCCATGCGAGGTGGGAAATAACTCCACTTTTAGCGAAGTGGACTTGATTCCCATGCGAGGTGGGAAATAACTCCACTTTTAGCGAAGTGGACTTGATTCCCATGCGAGGTTGGCAATAAGTACACTTTTAGCGAAGTGGATTTGATTCCCATGCGAGGTGGGAAATAACACCACTTTTAGCGAAGTGGACTTGATTCCCATGCGAGGTGGGAAATAACTCCACTTTTAGCGAAGTGGACTTGATTCCCATGCGAGGTGGGAAATAACTCCACTTTTAGCGAAGTGGACTTGATTCCCATGCGAGGTGGGAAATAACTCCACTTTTAGCGAAGTGGACTTTATTCCCATGCGAGGTTGGCAATAAGTACACTTTTAGCGAAGTGGACTTGATTCCCATGCGAGGTGGGAAATAACTCCACTTTTAGCGAAGTGGACTTGATTCCCATGCGAGGTGTTAAATAACTCCACTTTTAGCGAAGTGGACTTACTGCTCATGCGAGGTGGGAAATAACTCCACTTTTAGCGAAGTGGACTTGATTCCCATGCGAGGTGGGAAATAATTCCAGTTTAGCGAAGTGGACTTGATTCCCTTGCGAGGTTGGCAATAAGTACACTTTCTGCGAGGTGGACTTACTGCTCATGCGAGGTGGGAAATGAGTACACTTTCTGCGAGGTGGACTTACTGCTCATGCGAGGTGGGAAATAACTCCACTTTTAGCGAAGTGAACTTGATTCCCATGCGAGGTGGGAAATAACTAGACTTTTAGCGAAGTGGACTTGATTCCCATGCGAGGTGGGAAATAACTCCACTTTTAGCGAAGTGGACTTACTGCTCATGCGAGGTGGGAAATAAGTACACTTTCTGCGAGGTGGACTTACTGCTCATGCGAGGTGGGAAATAACTCCACTTTTAGCGAAGTGGACTTGATTCCCATGCGAGGTGGGAAATAACTCCACTTTTAGCGAAGTGGACTTGATTCCCATGCGAGGTGGGAAATAAGTACACTTTTAGCGAAGTGGACTTGATTGACATGCGAGGTGGGAAATAACTCCACTTTTAGCGAAGTGGACTTGATTCCCATGCGAGGTTGGCAATAAGTACACTTCTAGCGAAGTGGACTTGATTCAAATGCGAGGTGGGAAATAACTCCACTTTTAGCGAAGTGGACTTGATTCCCTTGCGAGGTTGGCAATAAGTACACTTTCTGCGAGGTGGACTTAGTTCCCATGCGAGGTGGGAAATAACTCCACTTTTAGCGAAGTGGACTTGATTCCCATGCGAGGTGGGAAATAACTCCACTTTTAGCGAAGTGGACTTGATTCCCATGCGAGGTGGGAAATAACTCCACTTTTAGCGAAGTGGACTTGATTCCCATGCGAGGTGGGAAATAAGTACACTTTTAGCGAAGTGGACTTGATTCCCATGCGAGGTTGGCAATAAGTACACTTTCTGCGAGGTGGACTTACTGCTCATGCGAGGTGGGAAATAAGTACACTTTCTGCGAGGTGGACTTACTGCTCATGCGAGGTGGGAAATAATTCCAGTTTAGCGAAGTGGACTTGATTCCCATGCGAGGTGGGAAATAACTCCACTTTTAGCGAAGTGGACTTGATTCCCATGCGAGGTTGGCAATAAGTACACTTTCTGCGAGGTGGACTTACTGCTCATGCGAGGTGGGAAATAAGTACACTTTCTGCGAGGTGGACTTACTGCTCATGCGAGGTGGGAAATAACTCCACTTTTAGCGAAGTGGACTTGATTCCCATGCGAGGTTGGCAATAAGTACACTTTCTGCGAGGTGGACTTACTGCTCATGCGAGGTGGGAAATAACTCCACTTTTAGCGAAGTGGACTTGATTCCCATGCGAGGTGGGAAATAACTCCACTTTTAGCGAAGTGGACTTGATTCCCATGCGAGGTGGAAAATAACTCCACTTTTAGCGAAGTGGACTTGATTCTCATGCGAGGTGGGAAATAACTCCACTTTTAGCGAAGTGGACTTGATTCCCATGCGAGGTGGGAAATAACTCCACTTTTAGCGAAGTGGACTTGATTCCCATGCGAGGTGGGAAATAACTCCACTTTTAGCGAAGTGGACTTGATTCCCATGCGAGGTGGGAAATAAGTACACTTTTAGCGAAGTGGACTTGATTCCCATGCGAGGTTGGCAATAAGTACACTTCTAGCGAAGTGGACTTGATTCAAATGCGAGGTGGGAAATAACTCCACTTTTAGCGAAGTGGACTTGATTCCCATGCGAGGTTGGCAATAAGTACACTTTCTGCGAGGTGGACTTAGTTCCCATGCGAGGTGGGAAATAACTCCACTTTTAGCGAAGTGGACTTGATTCCCATGCGAGGTGGGAAATAACTCCACTTTTAGCGAAGTGGACTTGATTCCCATGCGAGGTGGGAAATAACTCCACTTTTAGCGAAGTGGACTTGATTCCCATGCGAGGTGGGAAATAACTCCACTTTTAGCGAAGTGGACTTGATTCCCATGCGAGGTGGGAAATAACTAGACTTTTAGCGAAGTGGACTTGATTCCCATGCGAGGTGTTAAATAACTCCACTTTTAGCGAAGTGGACTTGATTCCCTTGCGAGGTGGGCAATAAGTAAACTTTCTGCGAGGTGGACTTACTGCTCATGCGAGGTGGGAAATAACTCCACTTTTAGCGAAGTGGACTTGATTCCCATGCGAGGTGGGAAATAAGTACACTTTTAGCGAAGTGGACTTGATTCCCATGCGAGGTTGGCAATACGTACACTTTTAGCAAAGTGGACTTGATTCCCATGCGAGGTGGGAAATAACTCCACTTTTAGCGAAGTGGACTTGATTCCCATGCGGGGTGGGAAATAACTCCACTTTTACCGAAGTGGACTTGATTCCCATGCGAGGTGGGAAATAAGTACACTTTTAGCGAAGTGGACTTGATTCCCATGCGAGGTGTTAAATAACTCCACTTTTAGCGAAGTGGACTTGATTCCCATGCGAGGTGGGAAATAACTCCACTTTTAGAGAAGTGGACTTGATTCCCATGCGAGGTGGGAAATAACTCCACTTTTAGCGAAGTGGACTTGATTCCCATGCGAGGTGGGAAATAACTAGACTTTTAGCGAAGTGGACTTGATTCCCATGCGAGGTGGGAAATAACTCCACTTTTAGAGAAGTGGACTTGATTCCCATGCGAGGTGGGAAATAACTCCACTTTTAGCGAAGTGGACTTGATTCCCATGCGATGTGGGAAATAACTCCACTTTTAGCGAAGTGGACTTGATTCCCATGTGAGGTGGGAAATAACTCCACTTTTAGCGAAGTGGACTTGATTCCCATGCGAGGTTGGCAATAAGTACACTTTTAGCGAAGTGGATTTGATTCCCATGCGAGGTGGGAAATAACTCCACTTTTAGCGAAGTGGACTTGATTCCCATGCGAGGTGGGAAATAACTCCACTTTTAGCGAAGTGGACTTGATTCTCATGCGAGGTGGGAAATAACTCCACTTTTAGCGAAGTGGACTTGATTCCCTTGCGAGGTGGGAAATAACTCCACTTTTAGCGAAGTGGACTTGATTCCCATGCGAGGTGGGAAATAACTCCACTTTTAGCGTAGTGGACTTGATTCCCATGCGAGGTGGGAAATAACTCCACTTTTAGCGAAGTGGACTTGATTCCCATGCGAGGTGGGAAATAACTCCACTTTCTGCGAGGTGGACTTACTGCTCATGCGAGTTGGGAAATAACTCCACTTTCTGCGAGGTGGACTTAGGTCCCATGCGAGGTGGGAAATAACTCCACTTTTAGCGAAGTGGACTTGATTCCCATGCGAAGTGGGAAATAACTCCACTTTTAGCGAAGTGGACTTGATTCCCATGCGAGGTGGGAAATAACTTCACTTTTAGCGAAGTGGACTTGATTCTCATGCGAGGTGGGCAATAAGTACACTTTTAGCGAAGTGGACTTGATTCCCATGCGAGGTGGGAAATAACTCCACTTTTAGCGAAGTGGACTTGATTCCCATGTGAGGTGGGAAATAACTCCACTTTTAGCGAAGTGGACTTGATTCCCATGCGAGGTGGGAAATTACTCCACTTTTAGCGAAGTGGACTTGATTCCCATGCGAGGTTGGCAATAAGTACACTTTCTGCGAGGTGGACTTAGTTCCCATGCGAGGTGGGAAATAACTCCACTTTTAGCGAAGTGGACTTGATTCCCATGCGAGGTGGGAAATAACTCCACTTTTAGCGAAGTGGACTTGATTCCCATGCGGGGTGGGAAATAACTCCACTTTTAGCGAAGTGGACTTGATTCCCATGCGAGGTTGGCAATAAGTACACTTTCTGCGAGGTGGACTTACTGCTCATGCGAGGTGGGCAATAAGTACACTTTCTGCGAGGTGGACTTACTGCTCATGCGAGGTGGGAAATAACTCCACTTTTAGCGAAGTGGACTTGATTCCCATGCGAGGTGGGAAATAACTCCACTTTTAGCGAAGTGGACTTGATTCCCATGCGAGGTGGAAAATAACTCCACTATTAGCGAAGTGGACTTGATTCTCATGCGAGGTGGGAAATAACTCCATTTTTAGCGAAGTGGACTTGATTCCCTTGCGAGGTTGGCAATAAGTACACTTTCTGCGAGGTGGACTTACTGCTCATGCGAGGTGGGAAATAACTCCACTTTTAGCGAAGTGGACTTGATTCCCATGAGAGGTGGGAAATAACTCCACTTTTAGCGAAGTGGACTTGATTCCCATGCGAGGTTGGCAATAAGTACACTTTCTGCGAGGTGGACTTACTGCTCATGCGAGGTGGGAAATAACTCCACTTTTAGCGAAGTGGACTTGATTCCCATGCGAGGTGGGAAATAACTCCACTTTTAGCGAAGTGGACTTGATTCCCATGCGAGGTGGAAAATAACTCCACTTTTAGCGAAGTGGACTTGATTCTCATGCGAGGTGGGAAATAACTCCACTTTTAGCGAAGTGGACTTGATTCCCATGCGAGGTGGGAAATAACTCCATTTTTAGCGAAGTGGACTTGATTCCCTTGCGAGGTTGGCAATAAGTACACTTTCTGCGAGGTGGACTTACTGCTCATGCGAGGTGGGAAATAACTCCACTTTTAGCGAAGTGGACTTGATTCCCATGCGAGGTGGGAAATAACTCCACTTTTAGCGAAGTGGACTTGATTCCCATGCGAGGTGGGAAATAACTCGACTTTTAGCGAAGTGGACTTGATTCCCTTGCGAGGTTGGCAATAAGTACACTTTCTGCGAGGTGGACTTACTGCTCACGCGAGGTGGGAAATAAGTACACTTTCTGCGAGGTGGACTTAGTTCCCATGCGAGGTGGGAAATAACTCCACTTTTAGCGAAGTGGACTTGATTCCCATGCGAGGTGGGAAATAACTCCACTTTTAGCGAAGTGGACTTGATTCCCATGCGAGGTGGGAAATAACTCCACTTTTAGCGAAGTGGACTTGATTCCCATGCGAGGTTGGCAATAAGTACACTTTCTTCGAGGTGGACTTAGTTCCCATGCGAGGTGGGAAATAACTCCACTTTTAGCGAAGTGGACTTGATTCCCATGCGAGGTGGGAAATAACTCCACTTTTAGCGAAGTGGACTTGATTCCCATGCGAGGTGGGAAACAACTCCACTTTTAGCGAAGTGGACTTGATTCCCATGCGATTTGGGAAATAAATCCACTTTTAGCGAAGTGGACTTGATTCCCATGCGAGGTTGGCAATAAGTACACTTTCTGCGAGGTGGACTTAGTTCCCATGCGAGGTGGGAAATAACTCCACTTTTAGCGAAGTGGACTTGATTCCCATGCGAGGTGGGAAATAACTCCACTTTTAGCGAAGTGGACTTGATTCCCATGCGAGGTTGGCAATAAGTACACTTTCTTCGAGGTGGACTTAGTTCCCATGCGAGGTGGGAAATAACTCCACTTTTAGCGAAGTGGACTTGATTCCCATGCGAGGTGGGAAATAACTCCACTTTTAGCGAAGTGGACTTGATTCCCATGCGAGGTGGGAAACAACTCCACTTTTAGCGAAGTGGACTTGATTCCCATGCGATTGGGAAATAAATCCACTTTTAGCGAAGTGGACTTGATTCCCATGCGAGGTTGGCAATAAGTACACTTTCTGCGAGGTGGACTTAGTTCCCATGCGAGGTGGAAAATAACTCCACTTTTAGCGAAGTGGACTTGATTCCCATGCGAGGTGGGAAATAACTCCACTTTTAGCGAAGTGGACTTGATTCCCATGCGAGGTGGGAAATAACTCCACTTTTAGCGAAGTGGACTTGATTCCCATGCGAGGTGGGCAATAAGTACACTTTTAGCGAAGTGGACTTGATTTCCATGCGAGGTGGGAAATAAGTACACTTTTAGCGAAGTGGACTTGATTCCCATGCGAGGTGGGAAATAACTCCACTTTTAGCGAAGTGGACTTGATTCCCATGCGAGGTTGGCAATAAGTACACTTTCTACGAGGTGGACTTAGTTCCCATGCGAGGTGGGAAATAACTCCACTTTTAGCGAAGTGGACTTGATTCCCATGCGAGGTGGGAAATAACTCCACTTTTAGCGAAGTGGACTTGATTCCCATGCGAGGTTGGCAATAAGTACACTTTCTGCGAGGTGGACTTAGTTCCCATGCGAGGTGGGAAATAACTCCACTTTTAGCGAAGTGGACTTGATTCCCATGCGAGGTGGGAAATAACTCCACTTTTAGCGAAGTGGACTTGATTCCCATGCGAGGTGGGAAATAACTCCACTTTTAGCGAAGTGGACTTGATTCCCATGCGAGGTGGGAAATAACTAGACTTTTAGCGAAGTGGACTTGATTCCCATGCGAGGTGTTAAATAACTCCACTTTTAGCGAAGTGGACTTGATTCCCTTGCGAGGTGGGCAATAAGTACACTTTCTGCGAGGTGGACTTACTGCTCATGCGAGGTGGGAAATAACTCCACTTTTAGCGAAGTGAACTTGATTCTCATGCGAGGTGGGAAATAACTCCACTTTTAGCGAAGTGGACTTGATTCCCATGCGAGGTGGGAAATAACTCCACTTTTAGCGAAGTGGACTTGATTCCCATGCGAGGTGGGAAATAACTAGACTTTTAGCGAAGTGGACTTGATTCCCATGCGAGGTGGGAAATAACTCCACTTTTAGCGAAGTGGACTTGATTCCCATGCGAGGTGGGAAATAACTCCACTTTTAGCGAAGTGGACTTGATTCCCATGCGAGGTGGGAAATAACTAGACTTTTAGCGAAGTGGACTTGATTCCCATGCGAGGTGGGAAATAACTCCACTTTTAGCGAAGTGGACTTGATTCCCATGCGAGGTGGGAAATAACTAGACTTTTAGCGAAGTGGACTTGATTCCCATGCGAGGTTGGCAATAAGTACACTTTCTGCGAGGTGGACTTACTGCTCATGCGAGGTGGGAAATAAGTACACTTTCTGCGAGGTGGACTTACTGCTCATGCGAGGTGGGAAATAACTCCACTTTTAGCGAAGTGGACTTGATTCCCATGCGAGGTGGGAAATAACTAGACTTTTAGCGAAGTGGACTTGATTCCCATGCGAGGTGCTAAATAACTCCACTTTTAGCGAAGCGGACTTGATTCCCTTGCGAGGTGGGCAATAAGTAAACTTTCTGCGAGTTGGACTTACTGCTCATGCGAGGTGGGAAATAACTCCACTTTTAGCGAAGTGGACTTGATTCCCATGCGAGGTTGGCAATACGTACACTTTTAGCAAAGTGGACTTGATTCCCATGCGAGGTGGGAAATAACTAGACTTTTAGCGAAGTGGACTTGATTCCCATGCGAGGTGGGAAATAAGTACACTTTTAGCGAAGTGGACTTGATTCCCATGCGAGGTGGGAAATAACTCCACTTTTAGCGAAGTGGACTTGATTCTCATGCGAGGTGGGAAATAACTCCACTTTTAGCGAAGTGGACTTGATTCCCATGCGAGGTGGGAAATAACTCCACTTTTAGCGAAGTGGACTTGATTCCCATGCGAGGTGGGAAATAACTAGACTTTTAGCGAAGTGGACTTGATTCCCATGCGAGGTGGGAAATAACTCCACTTTTAGCGAAGTGGACTTGATTCCCATGTGAGGTGGGAAATAACTCCACTTTTAGCGCAGTGGACTTGATTCCCATGCGAGGTGGGAAATAACTCCACTTTTAGCGAAGTGGACTTGATTCCCATGCGAGGTGGGAAATAACTCCACTTTTAGCGAAGTGGACTTGATTCCCATGCGAGGTGGGAAATAACTAGACTTTTAGCGAAGTGGACTTGATTCCCATGCGAGGTGGGAAATAACTCCACTTTTAGCGAAGTGGACTTGATTCCCATGCGAGGTGGGAAATAACTCCACTTTTAGCGAAGTGGACTTGATTCCCATGCGAGGTGGGAAATAACTAGACTTTTAGCGAAGTGGACTTGATTCCCATGCGAGGTGGGAAATAACTCCACTTTTAGCGAAGTGGACTTGATTCCCATGCGAGGTGGGAAATAAGTACACTTTTAGCGAAGTGGACTTGATTCCCATGCGAGGTGGGAAATAACTCCACTTTTAGCGAAGTGGACTTGATTCCCATGCGAGGTGGGAAATAACTCCACTTTTAGCGAAGTGGACTTGATTCCCATGCGAGGTGGGAAATAACTCCACTTTTAGCGAAGTGGACTTGATTCCCATGCGAGGTGGGAAATAACTCCACTTTTAGCGAAGTGGACTTGATTCCCATGCGAGGTGGGAAATAACTCCACTTTTAGCGAAGTGGACTTGATTCCCATGCGAGGTGGGAAATAACTCCACTTTTAGCGAAGTGGACTTGATTCCCATGCGAGGTGGGAAATAACTAGACTTTTAGCGAAGTGGACTTGATTCCCATGCGAGGTGGGAAATAACTCCACTTTTAGCGAAGTGGACTTGATTCCCATGCGGGGTGGGAAATTACTCCACTTTTAGCGAAGTGGACTTGATTCCCATGCGAGGTGGGAAATAACTCCACTTTTAGCGAAGTGGACTTGATTCCCATGCGAGGTGGGAAATAACTCCACTTTTAGCGAAGTGGACTTGATTCCCATGCGAGGTGGGAAATAACTCCACTTTTAGCGAAGTGGACTTGATTCCCATGCGGGGTGGGAAATTACTCCACTTTTAGCGAAGTGGACTTGATTCCCATGCGAGGTGGGAAATAAGTACACTTTTAGCGAAGTGGACTTGATTCCCATGCGAGGTGGGAAATAACTCCACTTTTAGCGAAGTGGACTTGATTCCCATGCGGGGTGGGAAATTACTCCACTTTTAGCGAAGTGGACTTGATTCCCATGCGAGGTGGGAAAAAAGTACACTTTTAGCGAAGTGGACTTGATTCCCATGCGAGGTGGGAAATAACTCCACTTTTAGCGAAGTGGACTTGATTCCCATGCGAGGTGGGAAATAACTCCACTTTTAGCGAAGTGGACTTGATTCCCATGCGAGGTGGGAAATAACTCCACTTTTAGCGAAGTGGACTTGATTCCCATGCGAGGTGGGAAATAACTAGACTTTTAGCGAAGTGGACTTGATTCCCATGCGAGGTGTTAAATAACTCCACTTTTAGCGAAGTGGACTTGATCCCCATGCGAGGTGGGAAATAATTCCACTTTTAGCGAAGTGGACTTGATTCCCATGCGAGGTGGGAAATAACTCCACTTTTAGCGAAGTGGACTTGATTCCCATGCGAGGTGGGAAATAAGTACACTTTTAGCGAAGTGGACTTGATTCCCATGCGAGGTGGGAAATAACTCCACTTTTAGCGAAGTGGACTTGATTCCCATGGGAGGTGGGAAATAACTAGACTTTTAGCGAAGTGGACTTGATTCCCATGCGAGGTGGGAAATAACTCCACTTTTAGCGAAGTGGACTTAATTCCCATGCGAGGTGGGAAATAACTCCACTTTTAGCGAAGTGGACTTGATTCCCATGCGAGGTGGGAAATAACTCCACTTTTAGCGAAGTGGACTTGATTCCCATGCGAGGTGGGAAATAAGTACACTTTTAGCGAAGTGGACTTGATTCCCATGCGAGGTGGGAAATAACTCCACTTTTAGCGAAGTGGACTTGATTCCCATGCGAGGTGGGAAATAACTCCACTTTTAGCGAAGTGGACTTGATTCCCATGCGAGGTGGGAAATAACTAGACTTTTAGCGAAGTGGACTTGATTCCCATGCGAGGTGCTAAATAACTCCACTTTTAGCGAAGCGGACTTGATTCCCTTGCGAGGTGGGCAATAAGTAAACTTTCTGCGAGTTGGACTTACTGCTCATGCGAGGTGGGAAATAACTCCACTTTTAGCGAAGTGGACTTGATTCCCATGCGAGGTTGGCAATACGTACACTTTTAGCAAAGTGGACTTGATTCCCATGCGAGGTGGGAAATAACTCCACTTTTAGCGAAGTGGACTTGATTCCCATGCGGGGTGGGAAATAAATACACTTTTAGCGAAGTGGACTTGATTCCCATGCGAGGTGGGAAATAAGTACACTTTTAGCGAAGTGGACTTGATTCCCATGCGAGGTGGGAAATAACTCCACTTTTAGCGAAGTGGACTTGATTCCCATGCGAGGTGGGAAATAACTCCACTTTTAGCGAAGTGGACTTGATTCCCATGCGAGGTGGGAAATAACTCCACTTTCTGCGAGGTGGACTTACTGCTCATGCGAGGTGGGAAATAACTCCACTTTTAGCGAAGTGGACTTGATTCCCTTGCGAGGTGGGAAATAACTCCACTTTT
Source organism: Myathropa florea (assembly GCA_930367185.1). Taxonomy (NCBI): domain Eukaryota; kingdom Metazoa; phylum Arthropoda; class Insecta; order Diptera; family Syrphidae; genus Myathropa; species Myathropa florea. The sequence continues at coordinate 175,920 of CAKNEX010000122.1, read as the reverse complement.
AGCGAAGTGGACTTGATTCCCATGCGAGGTGGGAAATAACTCCACTTTTAGCGTAGTGGACTTGATTCCCATGCGAGGTGGGAAACAACTCCACTTTTAGCGAAGTGGACTTGATTCCCATGCGAGGTGGGAAATAACTCCACTTTCTGCGAGGTGGACTTACTGCTCATGCGAGTTGGGAAATAACTCCACTTTCTGCGAGGTGGACTTAGGACCCATGCAAGGTGGGAAATAACTCCACTTTTAGCGAAGTGGACTTGATTCCCATGCGAAGTGGGAAATAACTCCACTTTTAGCGAAGTGGACTTGATTCCCATGCGAGGTTGGCAATAAGTACACTTTCTGCGAGGTGGGCTTAGTTCCCATGCGAGGTGGGAAATAACTCCACTTTAGCGAAGTGGACTTGATTCCCATGCGAGGTGGGAAATAACTCCACTTTTAGCGAAGTGGACTTGATTCCCATGCGAGGTTGGCAATAAGTACACTTTCTGCGAGGTGGGCTTAGTTCCCATGCGAGGTGGGAAATAACTCCACTTTTAGCGAAGTGGACTTGATTCCCATGCGAGGTGGGAAATAACTCCACTTTTAGCGAAGTGGACTTGATTCCCATGCAAGGTGGGAAATAATTCCAGTTTAGCGAAGTGGACTTGATTCCCATGCGAGGTGGGTAATAACTCCACTTTTAGCGAAGTGAACTTAATTCCCATGCGAGGTGGGAAATAACTCCACTTTTAGCGAAGTGGACTTGATTCCCATGCGATGTTGGCAATAAGTACACTTTCTGCGAGGTGGACTTAGTTCCCATGCGAGGTGGGAAATAACTCCACTTTTAGCGAAGTGGACTTGATTCCCATGCGAGGTTGGCAATAAGTACACTTTCTGCGAGGTGGGCTTAGTTCCCATGCGAGGTGGGAAATAACTCCACTTTTAGCGAAGTGGACTTGATTCCCATGCGAGGTGGGAAATAACTCCACTTTTAGCGAAGTGGACTTGATTCCCATGCAAGGTGGGAAATAATTCCAGTTTAGCGAAGTGGACTTGATTCCCATGCGAGGTGGGTAATAACTCCACTTTTAGCGAAGTGAACTTAATTCCCATGCGAGGTGGGAAATAACTCCACTTTTAGCGAAGTGGACTTGATTCCCATGCGATGTTGGCAATAAGTACACTTTCTGCGAGGTGGACTTAGTTCCCATGCGAGGTGGGAAATAACTCCACTTTTAGCGAAGTGGACTTGATTCCCATGCGAGGTGGGAAATAACTCCACTTTTAACGAAGTGAACTTGATTCCCATGCAAGGTGGGCAATAATTCCAGTTTAGCGAAGTGGACTTGATTCCCATGCGAGGTGGGAAATAACTCCACTTTTTGCGAGGTGGACTTAGTTCCCATGCGAGGTGGGAAATAACTCCACTTTTAGCGAAGTGGACTTGATTCCCATGTGAGGTGGGAAATAACTCCACTTTTAGTGAAGTGGTCTTGATTCCCATGCGAGGTGGGAAATAATTCCAGTTTAGCGAAGTGGACTTGATTCCCATGCGAGGTGGGAAATAACTCCACTTTTGGCGAAGTGGACTTAGTTCCCATGCGAGGTGGGAAATAACTCCACTTTTAGCGAAGTGGACTTGATTCCCATGTGAGGTGGGAAATAACTCCACTTTTAGCGAAGTGGACTTGATTCCCATGCGAGGTGGGAAATAACTCCACTTATAGCGAAGTGGACTTGATTCCCATGCGAGGTGGGAAATAACTCCACTTTTAGCGAAGTGGACTTGATTCCCATGCGAGGTTGGCAATAAGTACACTTTCTGCGAGGTGGACTTAGTTCCCATGCGAGTTGGGAAATAACTCCACTTTTAGCGAAGTGGACTTGATTCCCATGCGAGGTGGGAAATAACTCCACTTTTAGCGAAGTGGACTTGATTCAAATGCGAGGTGGGAAATAACTCCACTTTTAGCGAAGTGGACTTGATTCCCATGCGAGGTTGGCAATAAGTACACTTTCTGCGAGGTGGACTTACTGCTCATGCGAGGTGGGAAATAACTCCACTTTTAGCGAAGTGGACTTGATTCCCATGCGAGGTGGGAAATAACTCCACTTTTAGCGAAGTGGACTTGATTCCCATGCGAGGTGGGAAATAACTCCACTTTTAGCGAAGTGGACTTGATTCTCATGCGAGGTGGGAAATAACTCCACTTTTAGCGAAGTGGACTTGATTCCCATGCGAGTTGGGAAATAACTCCACTTTTAGCGAAGTGGACTTGATTCCCTTGCGAGGTTGGCAATAAGTACACTTTCTGCGAGGTGGACTTACTGCTCATGCGAGGTGGGAAATAAGTACACTTTCTGCGAGGTGGACTTACTGCTCATGCGAGGTGGGAAATAAGTACACTTTCTGCGAGGTGGACTTACTGCTCATGCGAGGTGGGAAATAACTCCACTTTTAGCGAAGTGGACTTGATTCCCATGCGAGGTGGGAAATAACTCCACTTTTAGCGAAGTGGACATGATTCCCATGCGAGGTTGGCAATAAGTACACTTTCTGCGAGGTGGACTTAGTTCCCATGCGAGGTGGGAAATAACTCCACTTTTAGCGAAGTGGACTTGATTCCCTTGCGAGGTGGAAAATAACTCCACTTTTACCTAAGTGGACTTGATTCCCATGCGAGGTGGGAAATAACTCCACTTTTAGCGAAGTGGACTTGATTCCCATGCGAGGTGGGAAATAACTCCACTTTTAGCGAAGTGGACATGATTCCCATGCGAGGTTGGCAATAAGTACACTTTCTGCGAGGTGGACTTAGTTCCCATGCGAGGTGGGAAATAACTCCACTTTTAGCGAAGTGGACTTGATTCCCATGCGAGGTGGGAAATAACTCCACTTTTAGCGAAGTGGACTTGATTCTCATGCGAGGTGGGAAATAACTACACTTTTAGTGAAGTGGTCTTGATTCCCATGCGAGGTGGGAAATAATTCCAGTTTAGCGAAGTGGACTTGATTCCCATGCGAGGTGGGAAATAACTCCACTTTTGGCGAAGTGGACTTGATTCCCATGTGAGGTGGGAAATAACTCCACTTTTAGTGAAGTGGTCTTGATTCCCATGCGAGGTGGGAAATAATTCCAGTTTAGCGAAGTGGACTTGATTCCCATGCGAGGTGGGAAATAACTCCACTTTTGGCGAAGTGGACTTAGTTCCCATGCGAGGTGGGAAATAACTCCACTTTTAGCGAAGTGGACTTGATTCCCATGTGAGGTGGGAAATAACTCCACTTTTAGCGAAGTGGACTTGATTCCCATGCGAGGTGGGAAATAACTCCACTTATAGCGAAGTGGACTTGATTCCCATGCGAGGTGGGAAATAACTCCACTTTTAGCGAAGTGGACTTGATTCCCATGCGAGGTTGGCAATAAGTACACTTTCTGCGAGGTGGACTTAGTTCCCATGCGAGTTGGGAAATAACTCCACTTTTAGCGAAGTGGACTTGATTCCCATGCGAGGTGGGAAATAACTCCACTTTTAGCGAAGTGGACTTGATTCAAATGCGAGGTGGGAAATAACTCCACTTTTAGCGAAGTGGACTTGATTCCCATGCGAGGTTGGCAATAAGTACACTTTCTGCGAGGTGGACTTACTGCTCATGCGAGGTGGGAAATAACTCCACTTTTAGCGAAGTGGACTTGATTCCCATGCGAGGTGGGAAATAACTCCACTTTTAGCGAAGTGGACTTGATTCCCATGCGAGGTGGGAAATAACTCCACTTTTAGCGAAGTGGACTTGATTCTCATGCGAGGTGGGAAATAACTCCACTTTTAGCGAAGTGGACTTGATTCCCATGCGAGTTGGGAAATAACTCCACTTTTAGCGAAGTGGACTTGATTCCCTTGCGAGGTTGGCAATAAGTACACTTTCTGCGAGGTGGACTTACTGCTCATGCGAGGTGGGAAATAAGTACACTTTCTGCGAGGTGGACTTACTGCTCATGCGAGGTGGGAAATAAGTACACTTTCTGCGAGGTGGACTTACTGCTCATGCGAGGTGGGAAATAACTCCACTTTTAGCGAAGTGGACTTGATTCCCATGCGAGGTGGGAAATAACTCCACTTTTAGCGAAGTGGACATGATTCCCATGCGAGGTTGGCAATAAGTACACTTTCTGCGAGGTGGACTTAGTTCCCATGCGAGGTGGGAAATAACTCCACTTTTAGCGAAGTGGACTTGATTCCCTTGCGAGGTGGAAAATAACTCCACTTTTACCTAAGTGGACTTGATTCCCATGCGAGGTGGGAAATAACTCCACTTTTAGCGAAGTGGACTTGATTCCCATGCGAGGTGGGAAATAACTCCACTTTTAGCGAAGTGGACATGATTCCCATGCGAGGTTGGCAATAAGTACACTTTCTGCGAGGTGGACTTAGTTCCCATGCGAGGTGGGAAATAACTCCACTTTTAGCGAAGTGGACTTGATTCCCATGCGAGGTGGGAAATAACTCCACTTTTAGCGAAGTGGACTTGATTCTCATGCGAGGTGGGAAATAACTCCACTTTTAGCGAAGTGGACTTGATTCCCATGCGAGTTGGGAAATAACTCCACTTTTAGCGAAGTGGACTTGATTCCCTTGCGAGGTTGGCAATAAGTACACTTTCTGCGAGGTGGACTTACTGCTCATGCGAGGTGGGAAATAAGTACACTTTCTGCGAGGTGGACTTACTGCTCATGCGAGGTGGGAAATAAGTACACTTTCTGCGAGGTGGACTTACTGCTCATGCGAGGTGGGAAATAACTCCACTTTTAGCGAAGTGGACTTGATTTACATGCGAGGTGGGAAATAACTCCACTTTTAGCGAAGTGGACTTGATTCCCATGCGAGGTTGGCAATAAGTACACTTTCTGCGAGGTGGACTTAGTTCCCATGCGAGGTGGGAAATAACTCCACTTTTAGCGAAGTGGACTTGATTCCCTTGCGAGGTGGAAAATAACTCCACTTTTACCTAAGTGGACTTGATTCCCATGCGAGGTGGGAAATAACTCAACTTTTAGCGAAGTGGACTTGATTCCCATGCGAGGTGGGAAATAAATCCACTTTTAGCGAAGTGGACTTGATTCCCATGCGAGGTTGGCAATAAGTACACTTTCTGCGAGGTGGACTTAGTTCCCATGCGAGGTGGGAAATAACTCCACTTTTAGCGAAGTGGACTTGATTCCCATGCGAAGTGGGAAATAACTCCACTTTTAGCGAAGTGGACTTGATTCCCATGCGAGGTTGGCAATAAGTACACTTCTAGCGAAGTAGACTTGATTCCCATGCGAGGTGGGAAATAACTCCACTTTTAGCGAAGTGGACTTGATTCCCATGCGAGGTGGGAAATAACTCCACAATTAGCGAAGTGGACTTGATTCCCATGCGAGGTGGGAAATAACTCCACTTTTACCTAAGTGGACTTGATTCCCATGCGAGGTGGGAAATAAATACACTTTTAGCGAAGTGGACTTGATTCCCATGCGAGGTGGGAAATTACTCCACTTTTAGCGAAGTGGACTTGATTCCCATGCGAGGTTGGCAATAAGTACACTTTCTGCGAGGTGGACTTAGTTCCCATGCGAGGTGGGAAATAACTCCACTTTTAGCGAAGTGGACTTGATTCCCATGCGAGGTGGGAAATAACTCCACTTTTAGCGAAGTGGACTTGATTCCCATGCGAGGTGGGAAATAACTCCACTTTTAGCGAAGTGGACTTGATTCCCATGCGAGGTTGGCAATAAGTACACTTTCTGCGAGGTGGACTTAGTTCCCATGCGAGGTGGGAAATAACTCCACTTTTAGCGAAGTGGACTTGATTCCCATGCGAGGTGGGAAATAACTCCACTTTTAGCGAAGTGGACTTGATTCCCATGCTAGGTGGGAAATAACTCCACTTTTAGCGAAGTGGACTTGATTCCCATGCGAGGTGGGAAATAAGTACACTTTTAGCGAAGTGGACTTGATTCCCATGCGAGGTGGGAAATAACTCCACTTTTAGCGAAGTGGACTTGATTCCCATGCGAGGTGGGAAATAACTCCACTTTTAGCGAAGTGGACTTGATTCTCATGCGAGGTGGGAAATAACTAGACTTTTAGCGAAGTGGACTTGATTCCCATGCGAGGTTGGCAATAAGTACACTTTCTGCGAGGTGGACTTACTGCTCATGCGAGGTGGGAAATAAGTACACTTTTACCTAAGTGGACTTGATTCCCATGCGAGGTGGGAAATAAATACTTTTTTAGCGAAGTGGACTTGATTCCCATGCGAGGTGGGAAATTACTCCACTTTTAGCGAAGTGGACTTGATTCCCATGCGAGGTTGGCAATAAGTACACTTTCTGCGAGGTGGACTTAGTTCCCATGCGAGGTGGGAAATAACTCCACTTTTAGCGAAGTGGACTTGATTCCCATGCGAGGTGGGAAATAACTCCACTTTTAGCGAAGTGGACTTGATTCCCATGCGAGGTGGGAAATAACTCCACTTTTAGCGAAGTGGACTTGATTCCCATGCGAGGTGGGAAATAACTCCACTTTTAGCGAAGTGGACTTGATTCCCATGCGAGGTGGGAAATAACTCCACTTTTACCTAAGTGGACTTGATTCCCATGCGAGGTGGGAAATAACTCCACTTTTACCTAAGTGGACTTGATTCCCATGCGAGGTGGGAAATAAATACACTTTTAGCGAAGTGGACTTGATTCCCATGCGAGGTGGGAAATTACTCCACTTTTAGCGAAGTGGACTTGATTCCCTTGCGAGGTGGGCAATAAGTACACTTTCTGCGATTTGGACTTAGTTCCCATGCGAGGTGGGAAATAACTCCACTTTTAGCGAAGTGGACTTGATTCCCATGCGAGGTGGGAAATAACTCCACTTTTAGCGAAGTGGACTTGATTCCCATGCGAGGTGGGAAATAACTCCACTTTTACCTAAGTGGACTTGATTCCCATGCGAGGTGGGAAATAAATACACTTTTAGCGAAGTGGACTTGATTCCCATGCGAGGTGGGAAATTACTCCACTTTTAGCGAAGTGGACTTGATTCCCTTGCGAGGTGGGCAATAAGTACACTTTCTGCGAGGTGGACTTAGTTCCCATGCGAGGTGGGAAATAACTCCACTTTTAGCGAAGTGGACTTGATTCCCATGCGAGGTGGGAAATAACTCCACTTTTAGCGAAGTGGACTTGATTCAAATGCGAGGTGGGAAATAAATACACTTTTAGCGAAGTGGACTTGATTCCCATGCGAGGTGGGAAATTACTCCACTTTTAGCGAAGTGGACTTGATTCCCATGCGAGGTGGGAAATAAGTACACTTCTAGCGAAGTAGACTTGATTCCCATGCGAGGTGGGAAATAACTCCACTTTTAGCGAAGTGGACTTGATTCCCATGCGAGGTGGGAAATAACTCCACTTTTAGCGAAGTGGACTTGATTCCCATGCGAGGTGGGAAATAACTCCACTTTTACCTAAGTGGACTTGATTCCCATGCGAGGTGGGAAATAAATACACTTTTAGCGAAGTGGACTTGATTCCCATGCGAGGTGGGAAATTACTCCACTTTTAGCGAAGTGGACTTGATTCCCTTGCGAGGTGGGCAATAAGTACACTTTCTGCGAGGTGGACTTAGTTCCCATGCGAGGTGGGAAATAACTCCACTTTTAGCGAAGTGGACTTGATTCCCATGCGAGGTGGGAAATAACTCCACTTTTAGCGAAGTGGACTTGATTCCCATGCGAGGTGGGAAATAACTCCACTTTTAGCGAAGTGGACTTGATTCCCATGCGAGGTTGGCAATAAGTACACTTTCTGCGAGGTGGACTTAGTTCCCATGCGAGGTGGGAAATAACTCCACTTTTAGCAAAGTGGACTTGATTCCCATGCGAGGTGGGAAATAACTCCACTTTTAGCGAAGTGGACTTGATTCCCATGCTAGGTGGGAAATAACTCCACTTTTAGCGAAGTGGACTTGATTCCCATGCGAGGTGGGAAATAAGTACACTTTTAGCGAAGTGGACTTGATTCCCATGCGAGGTGGGAAATAACTCCACTTTTAGCGAAGTGGACTTGATTCCCATGTGAGGTGGGAAATAACTCCACTTTTAGCGAATTGGACTTGATTCCCATGCGATGTTGGCAATAAGTACACTTTCTGCGAGGTGGACTTAGTTCCCATGCGAGGTGGGAAATAACTCCACTTTTAGCGAAGTGGACTTGATTCCCATGCGAGGTGGGAAATAACTCCACTTTTAGCGAAGTGGACTTGATTCCCATGCGAGGTGGGAAATAATTCCAGTTTAGCGAAGTGGACTTGATTCCCATGCGAGGTGGGAAATAACTCCACTTTTTGCGAGGTGGACTTAGTTCCCATGCGAGGTGGGAAATAACTCCACTTTTAGCGAAGTGGACTTGATTCCCATGTGAGGTGGGAAATAACTCCACTTTTAGCGAAGTGGACTTGATTCCCATGCGAGGTGGGAAATAACTCCACTTTTAGCGAAGTGGACTTGATTCCCATGCGAGGTGGGAAATAATTCCAGTTTAGCGAAGTGGACTTGATTCCCATGCGAGGTGGGAAATAACTCCACTTTTGGCGAAGTGGACTTAGTTCCCATGCGAGGTGGGAAATAACTCCACTTTTAGCGAAGTGGACTTGATTCCCATGTGAGGTGGGAAATAACTCCACTTTTAGCGAAGTGGACTTGATTCCCATGCGAGGTGGGAAATAACTCCACTTTTAGCGAATTGGACTTGATTCCCATGCGAGGTGGGAAATAACTCCACTTTTAGCGAAGTGGACTTGATTCCCATGCGAGGTTGGCAGTAAGTACACTTTCTGCGAGGTGGACTTAGTTCCCATGCGAGGTGGGAAATAACTCCACTTTTAGCGAAGTGGACTTGATTCCCATGCGAGGTGGGAAATAACTCCACTTTTAGCGAAGTGGACTTGATTCCCATGCGGGGTGGGAAATAACTCCACTTTTACCGAAGTGGACTTGATTCCCATGCGAGGTGGGAAATAACTCCACTTTTAGCGAAGTGGACTTGATTCCCTTGCGAGGTGGGAAATAACTCCACTTTTAGCGAAGTGGACTTGATTCCCATGCGAGGTTGGCAATACGTACACTTTTAGCAAAGTGGACTTGATTCCCATGCGAGGTGGGAAATAACTCCACTTTTAGCGAAGTGGACTTGATTCCCATGCGGGGTGGGAAATAACTCCACTTTTAGCGAAGTGGACTTGATTCCCATGCGAGGTTGGCAATAAGTACACTTTCTGCGAGGTGGACTTAGGTCCCATGCGAGGTGGGAAATAACTCCACTTTTAGCGAAGTGGATTTGATTCCCATGCGAGGTGGGAAATAACTCCACTTTTAGCGAAGTGGACTTGATTCCCATGCGAGGTGGGAAATAACTCCACTTTTACCGAAGTGGACTTGATTCCCATGCGAGGTGGGAAATAACTCCACTTTTAGCGAAGTGGACTTGATTCCCATGCGAGGTGGGAAATAACTCCACTTTTAGCGAAGTGGACTTGATTCCCATGCGAGGTGGGAAATAACTCCACTTTTAGCGAAGTGGACTTGATTCCCATGCTAGGTGGGAAATAACTAGACTTTTAGCGAAGTGGACTTGATTCCCATGCGAGGTTGGCAATAAGTACACTTTCTGCGAGGTGGACTTAGTTCCCATGCGAGGTGGGAAATAACTCCACTTTTAGCGAAGTGGACTTGATTCCCATGCGAGGTGGGAAATAACTCCACTTTTAGCGAAGTGGACTTGATTCCCATGCTAGGTGGGAAATAACTCCACTTTTAGCGAAGTGGACTTGATTCCCATGCGAGGTGGGAAATAAGTACACTTTTAGCGAAGTGGACTTGATTCCCATGCGAGGTGGGAAATAACTCCACTTTTAGCGAAGTGGACTTGATTCCCATGCGAGGTGGGAAATAACTCCACTTTTAGCGAAGTGGACTTGATTCTCATGCGAGGTGGGAAATAACTAGACTTTTAGCGAAGTGGACTTGATTCCCATGCGAGGTTGGCAATAAGTACACTTTCTGCGAGGTGGACTTACTGCTCATGCGAGGTGGGAAATAAGTACACTTTTACCTAAGTGGACTTGATTCCCATGCGAGGTGGGAAATAAATACTTTTTTAGCGAAGTGGACTTGATTCCCATGCGAGGTGGGAAATTACTCCACTTTTAGCGAAGTGGACTTGATTCCCATGCGAGGTTGGCAATAAGTACACTTTCTGCGAGGTGGACTTAGTTCCCATGCGAGGTGGGAAATAACTCCACTTTTAGCGAAGTGGACTTGATTCCCATGCGAGGTGGGAAATAACTCCACTTTTAGCGAAGTGGACTTGATTCCCATGCGAGGTGGGAAATAACTCCACTTTTAGCGAAGTGGACTTGATTCCCATGCGAGGTGGGAAATAACTCCACTTTTAGCGAAGTGGACTTGATTCCCATGCGAGGTGGGAAATAACTCCACTTTTACCTAAGTGGACTTGATTCCCATGCGAGGTGGGAAATAACTCCACTTTTACCTAAGTGGACTTAATTCCCATGCGAGGTGGGAAATAAATACACTTTTAGCGAAGTGGACTTGATTCCCATGCGAGGTGGGAAATTACTCCACTTTTAGCGAAGTGGACTTGATTCCCATGCGAGGTGGGAAATAAGTACACTTCTAGCGAAGTAGACTTGATTCCCATGCGAGGTGGGAAATAACTCCACTTTTAGCGAAGTGGACTTGATTCCCATGCGAGGTGGGAAATAACTCCACTTTTAGCGAAGTGGACTTGATTCCCATGCGAGGTGGGAAATAACTCCACTTTTACCTAAGTGGACTTGATTCCCATGCGAGGTGGGAAATAAATACACTTTTAGCGAAGTGGACTTGATTCCCATGCGAGGTGGGAAATTACTCCACTTTTAGCGAAGTGGACTTGATTCCCTTGCGAGGTGGGCAATAAGTACACTTTCTGCGAGGTGGACTTAGTTCCCATGCGAGGTGGGAAATAACTCCACTTTTAGCGAAGTGGACTTGATTCCCATGCGAGGTGGGAAATAACTCCACTTTTAGCGAAGTGGACTTGATTCCCATGCGAGGTGGGAAATAACTCCACTTTTAGCGAAGTGGACTTGATTCCCATGCGAGGTTGGCAATAAGTACACTTTCTGCGAGGTGGACTTAGTTCCCATGCGAGGTGGGAAATAACTCCACTTTTAGCAAAGTGGACTTGATTCCCATGCGAGGTGGGAAATAACTCCACTTTTAGCGAAGTGGACTTGATTCCCATGCTAGGTGGGAAATAACTCCACTTTTAGCGAAGTGGACTTGATTCCCATGCGAGGTGGGAAATAAGTACACTTTTAGCGAAGTGGACTTGATTCCCATGCGAGGTGGGAAATAACTCCACTTTTAGCGAAGTGGACTTGATTCCCATGTGAGGTGGGAAATAACTCCACTTTTAGCGAATTGGACTTGATTCCCATGCGATGTTGGCAATAAGTACACTTTCTGCGAGGTGGACTTAGTTCCCATGCGAGGTGGGAAATAACTCCACTTTTAGCGAAGTGGACTTGATTCCCATGCGAGGTGGGAAATAACTCCACTTTTAGCGAAGTGGACTTGATTCCCATGCGAGGTGGGAAATAATTCCAGTTTAGCGACGTGGACTTGATTCCCATGCGAGGTGGGAAATAACTCCACTTTTTGCGAGGTGGACTTAGTTCCCATGCGAGGTGGGAAATAACTCCACTTTTAGCGAAGTGGACTTGATTCCCATGTGAGGTGGGAAATAACTCCACTTTTAGCGAAGTGGACTTGATTCCCATGCGAGGTGGGAAATAACTCCACTTTTAGCGAAGTGGACTTGATTCCCATGCGAGGTGGGAAATAATTCCAGTTTAGCGAAGTGGACTTGATTCCCATGCGAGGTGGGAAATAACTCCACTTTTGGCGAAGTGGACTTAGTTCCCATGCGAGGTGGGAAATAACTCCACTTTTAGCGAAGTGGACTTGATTCCCATGTGAGGTGGGAAATAACTCCACTTTTAGCGAAGTGGACTTGATTCCCATGCGAGGTGGGAAATAACTCCACTTTTAGAGAAGTGGACTTGATTCCCATGCGAGGTGGGAAATAACTCCACTTTTAGCGAAGTGAACTTGATTCCCATGCGAGGTTGGCAGTAAGTACACTTTCTGCGAGGTGGACTTAGTTCCCATGCGAGGTGGGAAATAACTCCACTTTTAGCGAAGTGGACTTGATTCCCATGCGAGGTGGGAAATAACTCCACTTTTAGCGAAGTGGACTTGATTCCCATGCGGGGTGGGAAATAACTCCACTTTTACCGAAGTGGACTTGATTCCCATGCGAGGTGGGAAATAACTCCACTTTTAGCGAAGTGGACTTGATTCCCTTGCGAGGTGGGAAATAACTCCACTTTTAGCGAAGTGGACTTGATTCCCATGCGAGGTTGGCAATACGTACACTTTTAGCAAAGTGGACTTGATTCCCATGCGAGGTGGGAAATAACTCCACTTTTAGCGAAGTGGACTTGATTCCCATGCGGGGTGGGAAATAACTCCACTTTTAGCGAAGTGGACTTGATTCCCAGGCGAGGTTGGCAATAAGTACACTTTCTGCGAGGTGGACTTAGGTCCCATGCGAGGTGGGAAATAACTCCACTTTTAGCGAAGTGGATTTGATTCCCATGCGAGGTGGGAAATAACTCCACTTTTAGCGAAGTGGACTTGATTCCCATGCGAGGTGGGAAATAACTCCACTTTTACCGAAGTGGACTTGATTCCCATGCGAGGTGGGAAATAACTCCACTTTTAGCGAAGTGGACTTGATTCCCATGCGAGGTGGGAAATAACTCCACTTTTAGCGAAGTGGACTTGATTCCCAAGCGATGTGGGAAATAACTCCACTTTTAGCGAAGTGGACTTGATTCCCATGCGAGGTGGGAAATAAATCCACTTTTAGCGAAGTGGACTTGATTCCCATGCGAGGTGGGAAATAGCTCCACTTTTAGCGAAGTGGACTTGATTCTCATGCGAGGTGGGAAATAACTCCACTTTTAGCGAATTGGACTTGATTCCCATGCGAGGTTGGCAATAAGTACACTTTCTGCGAGGTGGACTTACTGCTCATGCGAGGTGGGAAATAAGTACACTTCTGCGAGGTGGACTTACTGCTCATGCGAGGTGGGAAATAACTCCACTTTTAGCGAAGTGTACTTGATTCCCATGCGAGGTGGGAAATAACTCCACTTTTAGCGAAATGGACTTGATTCCCATGCGAGGTGGGAAATAACTCCACTTTTAGCGAACTGGACTTGATTCCCATGCGAGGTGGGAAATAACTCCACTTTTAGCGAAGTGGACTTGATTCCCATGCGAGGTGGGAAATAACTCCACTTTTAGCGAAGTGGACTTGATTCCCATGCGAGGTGGGAAATAACTCCACTTTTAGCGAAGTGGACTTGATTCCCATGCGAGGTGGGAAATAACTCCACTTTTAGCGAAGTGGACTTGATTCCCATGCGAGGTGGGAAATAATTCCACTTTTAGCGAAGTGGACTTGATTCCCATGCGAGGTTGGCAATAAGTAAACTTTCTGCGAGGTTTACTTAGTTCCCATGCGAGGTGGGAAATAACTCCACTTTTAGCGAAGTGGACTTGATTCCCATGCGAGGTGGGAAATAACTCCACTTTTAGCGAAGTGGACTTGATTCCCATGCGAGGTGGGAAATAACTCCACTTTTAGCGAAGTGGACTTGATTCCCATGCGTGGTGGGAAATAACTCCACTTTTAGCGAAGTGGACTTGATTCTCATGCGAGGTGGGAAATAACTCCACTTTTAGCGAAGTAGACTTGATTCCCATGTGAGGTGGGAAATAACTCCACTTTGGCAATAAGTACGCTTTCTGCGAGGTGGTCTTACTGCTCATGCGAGGTGTTAAATAACTCCACTTTTAGCGAAGTGGACTTGATTCCCATGCGAGGTGGGAAATAACTCCACTTTTAGCGAAGTGGACTTGATTCCCATGCGAGGTGGGAAATAACTCCACTTTTAGCGAAGTGGACTTGATTCCCATGCGAGGTGGGAACTAACGCCACTTTTAGCGAAGTGGACTTGATTCCCATGCGAGGTGGGAAATAACTCCACTTTTAGCGAAGTGGACTTGATTCCCATGCGAGGTGGGAAATAACTCCACTTTTAGCGAAGTGGACTTGATTCCCATGCGTGGTGGGAAATAACTCCACTTTTAGCGAAGTGGACTTGATTCTCATGCGAGGTGGGAAATAACTCCACTTTTAGCGAAGTAGACTTGATTCCCATGTGAGGTGGGAAATAACTCCACTTTGGCAATAAGTACGCTTTCTGCGAGGTGGTCTTACTGCTCATGCGAGGTGTTAAATAACTCCACTTTTAGCGAAGTGGACTTGATTCCCATGCGAGGTGGGAAATAACTCCACTTTTAGCGAAGTGGACTTGATTCCCATGCGAGGTGGGAAATAACTCCACTTTTAGCGAAGTGGACTTGATTCCCATGCGAGGTGGGAACTAACGCCACTTTTAGCGAAGTGGACTTGATTCCCATGCGAGGTGGGAAATAACTCCACTTTTAGCGAAGTGGACTTGATTCCCATGTGAGGTGGGAAATAACTCCACTTTTAGCGAATTGGACTTGATTCCCATGAGAGGTTGGCAATAAGTACACATTCTGCGATGTGGACTTACTGCTCATGCGAGGTGGGAAATAACTCCACTTTCTGCGAGGTGGAATTACTGCTAATGCGTGGTATGCAATAAGTACACTTTCTGCGAGGTGGACTTACTGCTCATGCGAGGTGGGAAATAGCTCCACTTTTAGCGAAGTGGACTTGATTCCCATGCGAGGTGGGAAATAACTCCACTTTTAGCGAAGTGGACTTGATTCCCATGCGAGGTGGGAAATAACTCCACTTTTAGCGAAGTGGACTTGATTCCCATGCGAGGTGGGAAATAACTCCACTCTTAGCGAAGTGGACTTGATTCCCATGCAAGGTGGGAAATAACTCCATTTTTTGCGAGGTGGACTTAGTTAATGTGTGCATCGCACAAAAACGTACATATTTTTACATATTTTCAGTTAAAATATGGCATAATTTGGTTTATTTTCATTTTCTCGGAAACTAGTAGGCCTAGAATTAAGATTTTTGGTTTAAAATGTTCGTAATGAATGCCTCTACAAATCTTGTTATGGTCAAAAACACGCCAGACTTACCGTTTTTGAGAAAAAATATGTGCATCGCACAAAAACATACATATTTTTACATATTTTCAGCTAAAAGTATGGCATAATTTGGTTTATTTTCATTTTCTCGGAAACTAGTAGGCCTAGATTTTTGGCTTAAAATGTTCGTAATGAATGCGTCTACAAATCTTGTTATGGTCAAAATCACGCCAGACTTACCATTTTTGAGAAAAAATGTGTGCATCGCACAAAAACACATATTTTTACATATTTTCAGTTAAAGTATGGCATAATTTGGTTTATTTTCATTTTCTCGGAAACTAGTAGACCTAGAATAACAAGTAGACGCACAAAAACACATATTTTTACATATTTTCAGTTAAAGTATGGCATAATTTGGTTTATTTTCATTTTCTCGGAAACTAGTAGACCTAGAATTAAGATTTTTGGCTTAAAATGTTCGTAATGAATGCCTCTACAAATCTTGTTATGGTCAAAACCACGCCAGACTTACTATTTTTGAGAAAAAATGTGTGCATCGCACAATAACATACATATTTTTACATATTTTCAGCTAAAAGTATGGCATAATTTGGTTTATTTTCGTTTTCTCGGAAACTAGTAGGTCTAGAACTAAGATTTTTGGCTTAAAATGTTCGTAATGAATGCCTCTACAAATCTTGTTATGGTCAAAACCACGCCAGACTTACCATTTTTGAGAAAAAATGTGTGCATCGCACAAAAACGTACATAGTTTCAGCTAAAAGTATGGCATAATTTGGTCTATTTTCGTTTTCTCGGAAACTAGTAGGCCTAGAACTAAGATTTTTGGCTTAAAATGTTCGTAATGAATGCCTCTACAAATCTTGTTATGGTTAAAACCACGCCAGACTTACTATTTTTGAGAAAAAATGTGTGCATCGCACAATAACATACATATTTTTACATATTTTCAGCTAAAAGTATGGCATAATTTGGTTTATTTTCGTTTTCTCGGAAACTAGTAGGTCTAGAACTAAGATTTTTGGCTTAAAATGTTCGTAATGAATGCCTCTACAAATCTTGTTATGGTCAAAACCACGCCAGACTTACCGTTTTTGAGAAAAAATATGTGCATTTCACAATAACATACATATTTTTACATATTTTCAGCTAAAAGTATGGCATAATTTGGTTTATTTTCATTTTCTCGGAAACTAGTAGGCCTAGAATTAAGATTCTTGGTTTAAAATGTTCGCAATGAATGCCTCTACAAATCTTGTTATGGTCAAAACAACGCCAGACTTAATATTTTTGAGACAAAATGTGTGCATCGCACAAAAACATACATATTTTTACATATTTTTAGCTAAAAGTATGGCATAATTTGGTTTATTTTCATTTTCTCGGAAACTAGTGGGCCTAGAATTAAGATTTTTGGCTTAAAATGTTTGTAGTGAATGCATCTACAAATCTTGTTATGGTCAAAACCACGCCAGACTTACCGTTTTTGAGAAAAAATATGTGCATCGCACAATAACATACATATTTTTACATATTTCCAGCTAAAAGTATGGCATAATTTGGTTTATTTTCATTTTCTCGGAAACTAGTAGGCCTAGAATTAAGATTATTGGCATCGCACAATAACATACATATTTTCAGCTAAAAGTATGGCATAATTTGGTTTATTTTCATTTTCTCGGAAACTAGTAGGCCTAGAATTAAGATTTTTGGTTTGAAATGTTCGTAATGAATGCCTCTACAAATCTTGTTATGGTCAAAACCACGCCAGACTTACCGTTTTTGAGAAAAAATATGTGCATTGCACAATAACATACATATTTTTACATATTTTCAGCTAAAAGTATGGCATAATTTGGTTTATTTTCATTTTCTCGGAAACTAGTAGGCCTAGAATTAAGATTCTTGGTTTAAAATGTTCGCAATGAATGCCTCTACAAATCTTGTTATGGTCAAAACCACGACAGAATTACCGTTTTTGAGAAAAAATATGTGCATCGCACAATAACATACATATTTTCAGCTAAAAGTATGGCATAATTTGGTTTATTTTCATTTTCTCGGAAACTAGTGGGCCTAGAATTAAGATTTTTGGCTTAAAATGTTTGTAGTGAATGCATCTACAAATCTTGTTATGGTCAAAATAACGCCAGACTTACCGTTTTTGAGAAAAAATATGTGCATCGCACAATAACATACATATTTTTACATATTTCCAGCTAAAAGTATGGCATAATTTGGTTTATTTTCATTTTCTCGGAAACTAGTAGGCCTAGAATTAAGATTATTGGCTTAAAATGTTCGTAATGAATGCCTCTACAAATCTTGTTATGGTCAAAACCACGCCAGACTTACCGTTTTTGAGAAAAAATATGTGCATCGCACAATAACATACATATTTTTACATATTTTCAGCTAAAAGTATGGCATAATTTTGTCTATTTTCATTTGCTCGGAAACTAGTAGGCCTAGATTTTTGGCTTAAAATGTTCGTAATGAATGCGTCTACAAATCTTGTTATGGTCAAAATCACGCCAGACTTACCATTTTTGAGAAAAAATGTGTGCATCGCACAAAAACACATATTTTTACATATTTTCAGTTAAAGTATGGCATAATTTGGTTTATTTTCATTTTCTCGGAAACTAGTAGACCTAGAATTAAGATTTTTGGCTTAAAATGTTCGTAATGAATGCCTCTACAAATCTTGTTATGGTCAAAACCACGCCAGACTTACTATTTTTGAGAAAAAATGTGTGCATCGCACAATAACATACATATTTTTACATATTTTCAGCTAAAAGTATGGCATAATTTGGTTTATTTTCGTTTTCTCGGAAACTAGTAGGTCTAGAACTAAGATTTTTGGCTTAAAATGTTCGTAATGAATGCCTCTACAAATCTTGTTATGGTCAAAACCACGCCAGACTTACCATTTTTGAGAAAAAATGTGTGCATCGCACAAAAACGTACATAGTTTCAGCTAAAAGTATGGCATAATTTGGTCTATTTTCGTTTTCTCGGAAACTAGTAGGCCTAGAACTAAGATTTTTGGCTTAAAATGTTCGTAATGAATGCCTCTACAAATCTTGTTATGGTCAAAACCACGCCAGACTTACTATTTTTGAGAAAAAATGTGTGCATCGCACAATAACATACATATTTTTACATATTTTCAGCTAAAAGTATGGCATAATTTGGTTTATTTTCGTTTTCTCGGAAACTAGTAGGTCTAGAACTAAGATTTTTGGCTTAAAATGTTCGTAATGAATGCCTCTACAAATCTTGTTATGGTCAAAACCACGCCAGACTTACCGTTTTTGAGAAAAAATATGTGCATTGCACAATAACATACATATTTTTACATATTTTCAGCTAAAAGTATGGCATAATTTGGTTTATTTTCATTTTCTCGGAAACTAGTAGGCCTAGAATTAAGATTCTTGGTTTAAAATGTTCGCAATGAATGCCTCTACAAATCTTGTTATGGTCAAAACAACGCCAGACTTAATATTTTTGAGACAAAATGTGTGCATCGCACAAAAACATACATATTTTTACATATTTTTAGCTAAAAGTATGGCATAATTTGGTTTATTTTCATTTTCTCGGAAACTAGTAGGCCTAGAATTAAGATTTTTGGCTTAAAATGTTTGTAGTGAATGCATCTACAAATCTTGTTATGGTCAAAACCACGCCAGACTTACCGTTTTTGAGAAAAAATATGTGCATCGCACAATAACATACATATTTTTACATATTTCCAGCTAAAAGTATGGCATAATTTGGTTTATTTTCATTTTCTCGGAAACTAGTAGGCCTAGAATTAAGATTATTGGCTTAAAATGTTCGTAATGAATGCCTCTACAAATCTTGTTATGGTCAAAACCACGCCAGACTTACCGTTTTTGAGAAAAAATATGTGCATCGCACAATAACATACATATTTTCAGCTAAAAGTATGGCATAATTTGGTTTATTTTCATTTTCTCGGAAACTAGTAGGCCTAGAATTAAGATTTTTGGTTTAAAATGTTCGTAATGAATGCCTCTACAAATCTTGTTATGGTCAAAACCACGCCAGACTTACCGTTTTTGAGAAAAAATATGTGCATTGCACAATAACATACATATTTTTACATATTTTCAGCTAAAAGTATGGCATAATTTGGTTTATTTTCATTTTCTCGGAAACTAGTAGGCCTAGAATTAAGATTCTTGGTTTAAAATGTTCGCAATGAATGCCTCTACAAATCTTGTTATGGTCAAAACCACGCCAGACTTACCGCTTTTGAGAAAAAATATGTGCATCGCACAATAACATACATATTTTCAGCTAAAAGTATGGCATAATTTGGTTTATTTTCATTTTCTCGGAAACTAGTGGGCCTAGAATTAAGATTTTTGGCTTAAAATGTTTGTAGTGAATGCATCTACAAATCTTGTTATGGTCAAAACCACGCCAGACTTACCGTTTTTGAGAAAAAATATGTGCATCGCACAATAACATACATATTTTTACATATTTCCAGCTAAAAGTATGGCATAATTTGGTTTATTTTCATTTTCTCGGAAACTAGTAGGCCTAGAATTAAGATTATTGGCTTAAAATGTTCGTAATGAATGCCTCTACAAATCTTGTTATGGTCAAAACCACGCCAGACTTACCGTTTTTGAGAAAATATATGTGCATCGCACAATAACATACATATTTTTACATATTTTCAGCTAAAAGTATGGCATAATTTTGTCTATTTTCATTTTCTCGGAAACTAGTAGGCCTAGAATTAAGATTTTTGGCTTAAAATGTTTGTAGTGAATGCATCTACAAATCTTGTTATGGTCAAATCCACGCCAGACTTACCGTTTTTGAGAAAAAATATGTGCATCGCACAATAACATACATATTTTCAGCTAAAAGTATGGCATAATTTGGTTTATTTTCATTTTCTCGGAAACTAGTAGGCCTAGAATTAAGACTTTTGGCTTAAAATGTTCGTAATGAATGCCTCTACAAATCTTGTTATGGTCAAAACCACGCCAGACTTACCGTTTTTGAGAAAAAAAAATGTGCATCGCACAATAACATACATATTTTCAGCTAAAAGTATGGCATAATTTGGTTTATTTTCATTTTCTCGGAAACTAGTAGGCCTAGAATTAAGATTTTTGGTTTGAAATGTTCGTAATGAATGCCTCTACAAATCTTGTTATGGTCAAAACCACGCCAGACTTACCGTTTTTGAGAAAAAATATGTGCATTGCACAATAACATACATATTTTTACATATTTTCAGCTAAAAGTATGGCATAATTTGGTTTATTTTCATTTTCTCGGAAACTAGTAGGCCTAGAATTAAGATTCTTGGTTTAAAATGTTCGCAATGAATGCCTCTACAAATCTTGTTATGGTCAAAACCACGCCAGACTTACCGCTTTTGAGAAAAAATATGTGCATCGCACAATAACATACATATTTTCAGCTAAAAGTATGGCATAATTTGGTTTATTTTCATTTTCTCGGAAACTAGTGGGCCTAGAATTAAGATTTTTGGCTTAAAATGTTTGTAGTGAATGCATCTACAAATCTTGTTATGGTCAAAACCACGCCAGACTTACCGTTTTTGAGAAAAAATATGTGCATCGCACAATAACATACATATTTTTACATATTTCCAGCTAAAAGTATGGCATAATTTGGTTTATTTTAATTTTCTCGGAAACTAGTAGGCCTAGAATTAAGATTATTGGCTTAAAATGTTCGTAATGAATGCCTCTACAAATCTTGTTATGGTCAAAACCACGCCAGACTTACCGTTTTTGAGAAAATATATGTGCATCGCACAATAACATACATATTTTTACATATTTTCAGCTAAAAGTATGGCATAATTTTGTCTATTTTCATTTTCTCGGAAACTAGTAGGCCTAGAATTAAGATTTTTGGCTTAAAATGTTTGTAGTGAATGCATCTACAAATCTTGTTATGGTCAAATCCACGCCAGACTTACCGTTTTTGAGAAAAAATATGTGCATCGCACAATAACATACATATTTTCAGCTAAAAGTATGGCATAATTTGGTTTATTTTCATTTTCTCGGAAACTAGTAGGCCTAGAATTAAGACTTTTGGCTTAAAATGTTCGTAATGAATGCCTCTACAAATCTTGTTATGGTCAAAACCACGCCAGACTTACCGTTTTTGAGAAAAAAAATGTGCATCGCACAATAACATACATATTTTCAGCTAAAAGTATGGCATAATTTGGTTTATTTTCATTTTCTCGGAAACTAGTAGGCCTAGAATTAAGATTTTTGGTTTAAAATGTTCGTAATGAATGCCTCTACAAATCTTGTTATGGTCAAAACCACGCCAGACTTACTATTTTTGAGACAAAATGTGTGCATCGCACAAAAACATACATATTTTTACATATTTTCAGCTAAAAGTATGGCATAATTTGGTTTATTTTCATTTTCTCGGAAACTAGTAGGCCTAGAATTAAGATTTTTGGTTTAAAATGTTCGTAATGAATGCCTCTACAAATCTTGTTATGGTCAAAACCACGCCAGACTTACCATTTTTGAGAAAAAATGTGTGCATCGCAAAAAAACACATATTTTTACATATTTTCAGTTAAAGTATGGCATAATTTGGTTTATTTTCATTTTCTCGGAAACTAGTAGACCTAGAATTAAGATTTTTGGCTTAAAATGTTCGTAATGAATGCATCTACAAATCTTGTTATGGTCAAAACCACGCCAGACTTACTATTTTTGAGAAAAAATGTGTGCATCGCACAATAACATACATATTTTTACATATTTTCAGCTAAAAGTATGGCATAATTTGGTTTATTTTCGTTTTCTCGGAAACTAGTAGGTCTAGAACTAAGATTTTTGGCTTAAAATGTTCGTAATGAATGCCTCTACAAATCTTGTTATGGTCAAAACCACGCCAGACTTACCATTTTTGAGAAAAAATGTGTGCATCGCACAAAAACGTACATATTTTCAGCTAAAAGTATGGCATAATTTGGTCTATTTTCGTTTTCTCGGAAACTAGTAGGCCTAGAACTAAGATTTTTGGCTTAAAATGTTCGTAATGAATGCCTCTACAAATCTTGTTATGGTCAGAACCACGCCAGACTTACTATTTTTGAGAAAAAATGTGTGCATCGCACAATAACATACATATTTTTACATATTTTCAGCTAAAAGTATGGCATAATTTGGTTTATTTTCATTTTCTCGGAAACTAGTAGGCCTAGAATTAAGATTATTGGCTTAAAATGTTCGTAATGAATGCCTCTACAAATCTTGTTATGGTCAAAACCACGCCAGACTTACCGTTTTTGAGAAAAAATATGTGCATCGCACAATAACATACATATTTTTACATATTTTCAGCTAAAAGTATGGCATAATTTGGTTTATTTTCATTTTCTCGGAAACTAGTAGGCCTAGAATTAAGATTTTTGGTTTAAAATGTTCGTAATGAATGCCTCTACAAATCTTGTTATGGTCAAAACCACGCCAGACTTACCGTTTTTGAGAAAAAAAATGTGCATCGCACAATAACAAACATATTTTCAGCTAAAAGTATGGCATAATTTGGTTTATTTTCATTTTCTCGGAAACTAGTAGGCCTAGAATTAAGATTTTTGGTTTAAAATGTTCGTAATGAATGCCTCTACAAATCTTGTTATGGTCAAAACCACGCCAGACTTACCTCTTTTGAGAAAAATAATGTGCATCGCACAAAAACATACTTATTTTCAGCTAAAAGTATGGCATACTTTGGTTTATTTTCATTTTCTCGGAAACTAGTAGGCATAGAATTAAGATTTTTGGCTTAAAATGTTCGTAATGAATGCCTCTACAAATCTTGTTATGGTCAAAACCACGTCAGACTTACCGTTTTTGAGAAAAAATATGTGCATCGCACAATAACATACATATTTTTACATATTTCCAGCTAAAAGTATGGCATAATTTGGTTTATTTTCATTTTCTCGGAAACTAGTAGGCCTAGAATTAAGATTTTTGGTTTAAAATGTTCGTAATGAATGCCTCTACAAATCTTATTATGGTCAAAACCACGCCAGACTTACCGTTTTTGAGAAAAAATATGTGCATCGCACAATAACATACATATTTTTACATATTTCCAGCTAAAAGTATGGCATAATTTGGTTTATTTTCATTTTCTCGGAAACTAGTAGGCCTAGAATTAAGATTTTTGGTTTAAAATGTTCGTAATGAATGCCTCTACAAATCTTGTTATGGTCAAAACCACGCCAGACTTACCTCTTTTGAGAAAAATAATGTGCATCGCACAAAAACATACTTATTTTCAGCTAAAAGTATGGCATACTTTGGTTTATTTTCATTTTCTCGGAAACTAGTAGGCATAGAATTAAGATTTTTGGCTTAAAATGTTCGTAATGAATGCCTCTACAAATCTTGTTATGGTCAAAACCACGTCAGACTTACCGTTTTTGAGAAAAAATATGTGCATCGCACAATAACATACATATTTTTACATATTTCCAGCTAAAAGTATGGCATAATTTGGTTTATTTTCATTTTCTCGGAAACTAGTAGGCCTAGAATTAAGATTTTTGGCTTAAAATGTTCGTAATGAATGCCTCTACAAATCTTGTTATGGTCAAAACCACGCCAGACTTACCGTTTTTGAGAAAAAATATGTGCATCGCACAATAACTTACATATTTTCAGCTAAAAGTATGGCATAATTTGGTTTATTTTCATTTTCTCGGAAACTAGTAGGCCTAGAATTAAGATTTTTGGTTTAAAATGTTCGTAATGAATGCCTCTACAAATCTTTTTATGGTCAAAACCACGCCAGACTTACCGTTTTTGAGAAAAAATATGTGCATCGCACAATAACATACATATTTTCAGCTAAAAGTATGGCATAATTTGGTTTATTTTTATTTTCTCGGAAACTAGTAGGCCTAGAATTAAGATTTTTGGTTTAAAATGTTCGTAATGAATGCCTCTACAAATCTTGTTATGGTCAAAACCACGCCAGACTTACCGTTTTTGAGAAAAAATATGTGCATCGCACAATAACATACATATTTTCAGCTAAAAGTATGGCATAATTTGGTTTATTTTCATTTTCTCGGAAACTAGTAGGCCTAGAATTAAGATTTTTGGTTTAAAATGTTCGTAATGAATGCCTCTACAAATCTTGTTATGGTCAAAACCACGCCAGACTTACCGTTTTTGAGAAAAAATATGTGCATCGCACAATAACATACATATTTTCATCTAAAAGTATGGCATAATTTGGTTTATTTTCATTTTCTCGGAAACTAGTAGGCCTAGAATTAAGATTTTTGGTTTAAAATGTTCGTAATGAATGCCTCTACAAATCTTGTTATGGTCAAAACCACGCCAGACTTACCGTTTTTGAGAAAAAATATGTGCATCGCACAATAACATACATATTTTCAGCTAAAAGTATGGCATAATTTGGTTTATTTTCATTTTCTCGGAAACTAGTAGGCCTAGAATTAAGATTTTTTTTTTAAAATGTTCGTAATGAATGCCTCTACAAATCTTGTTATGGTCAAAACCACGCCAGACTTACCGTTTTTGAGAAAAAATATGTGCATCGCACAATAACATACATATTTTCAGCTAAAAGTATGGCATAATTTGGTTTATTTTCATTTTCTCGGAAACTAGTAGGCCTAGAATTAAGATTTTTGGTTTAAAATGTTCGTAATGAATGCCTCTACAAATCTTGTTATGGTCAAAACCACGCCAGACTTACCGTTTTTGAGAAAAAATATGTGCATCGCACAATAACATACATATTTTCAGCTAAAAGTATGGCATAATTTGGTTTATTTTCATTTTCTCGGAAACTAGTAGGCCTAGAATTAAGATTTTTGGTTTAAAATGTTCGTAATGAATGCCTCTACAAATCTTGTTATGGTCAAAACCACGCCAGACTTACCGTTTTTGAGAAAAAATATGTGCATCGCACAATAACATACATATTTTTACATATTTTCAGCTAAAAGTATGGCATAATTTGGTTTATTTTCATTTTCTCGGAAACTAGTAGGCCTAGAATTAAGATTTTTGGTTTAAAATGTTCGTAATGAATGCCTCTACAAATCTTGTTATGGTCAAAACCACGCCAGACTTACCGTTTTTGAGAAAAAATATGTGCATCGCACAATAACATACATATTTTCAGCTAAAAGTATGGCATAATTTGGTTTATTTTCATTTTCTCGGAAACTAGTAGGCCTAGAATTAAGATTTTTGGTTTAAAATGTTCGTAATGAATGCCTCTACAAATCTTGCTATGGTCAAAACCACGCCAGACTTACCGTTTTTGAGAAAAAATATGTGCATCGCACAATAACATACATATTTTCAGCTAAAAGTATGGCATAATTTGGTTTATTTTCATTTTCTCGGAAACTAGTAGGCCTAGAATTAAGATTTTTGGTTTAAAATGTTCGTAATGAATGCCTCTACAAATCTTGTTATGGTCAAAACCACGCCAGACTTACCGTTTTTGAGAAAAAATATGTGCATCGCACAATAACATACATATTTTCAGCTAAAAGTATGGCATAATTTGGTTTATTTTCATTTTCTCGGAAACTAGTAGGCCTAGAATTAAGATTTTTGGTTTAAAATGTTCGTAATGAATGCCTCTACAAATCTTGTTATGGTCAAAACCACGCCAGACTTACCGTTTTTGAGAAAAAATATGTGCATCGCACAATAACATACATATTTTCAGCTAAAAGTATGGCATAATTTGGTTTATTTTCATTTTCTCGGAAACTAGTAGGCCTAGAATTAAGATTTTTGGTTTAAAATGTTCGTAATGAATGCCTCTACAAATCTTGTTATGGTCAAAACCACGCCAGACTTACCGTTTTTGAGAAAAAATATGTGCATCGCACAATAACATACATATTTTTACATATTTTCAGCTAAAAGTATGGCATAATTTGGTTTATTTTCATTTTCTCGGAAACTAGTAGGCCTAGAATTAAGATTTTTGGTTTAAAATGTTCGTAATGAATGCCTCTACAAATCTTGTTATGGTCAAAACCACGCCAGACTTACCGTTTTTGAGAAAAAATATGTGCATCGCACAATAACATACATATTTTTACATATTTTCAGCTAAAAGTATGGCATAATTTGGTTTATTTTCATTTTCTCGGAAACTAGTAGGCCTAGAATTAAGATTTTTGGTTTAAAATGTTCGTAATGAATGCCTCTACAAATCTTGTTATGGTCAAAACCACGCCAGACTTACCGTTTTTGAGAAAAAATATGTGCATCGCACAATAACATACATATTTTCAGCTAAAAGTATGGCATAATTTGGTTTATTTTCATTTTCTCGGAAACTAGTAGGCCTAGAATTAAGATTTTTGGTTTAAAATGTTCGTAATGAATGCCTCTACAAATCTTGTTATTGTCAAAACCACGCCAGACTTACCGTTTTTGAGAAAAAATATGTGCATCACACAATAACATACATATTTTCAGCTAAAAGTATGGCATAATTTGGTTTATTTTCATTTTCTCGGAAACTAGTAGGCCTAGAATTAAGATTTTTGGTTTAAAATGTTCGTAATGAATGCCTCTACAAATCTTGTTATGGTCAAAACCACGCCAGACTTACCGTTTTTGAGAAAAAATATGTGCATCGCACAATAACATACATATTTTTACATATTTTCAGCTAAAAGTATGGCATAATTTGGTTTATTTTCATTTTCTCGGAAACTAGTAGGCCTAGAATTAAGATTTTTGGTTTAAAATGTTCGTAATGAATGCCTCTACAAATCTTGTTATGGTCAAAACCACGCCAGACTTACCGTTTTTGAGAAAAAATATGTGCATCGCACAATAACATACATATTTTCAGCTAAAAGTATGGCATAATTTGGTTTATTTTCATTTTCTCGGAAACTAGTAGGCCTAGAATTAAGATTTTTGGTTTAAAATGTTCGTAATGAATGCCTCTACAAATCTTGTTATGGTCAAAACCACGCCAGACTTACCGTTTTTGAGAAAAAATATGTGCATCGCACAATAACATACATATTTTCAGCTAAAAGTATGGCATAATTTGGTTTATTTTCATTTTCTCGGAAACTAGTAGGCCTAGAATTAAGATTTTTGGTTTAAAATGTTCGTAATGAATGCCTCTACAAATCTTGTTATGGTCAAAACCACGCCAGACTTACCGTTTTTGAGAAAAAATATGTGCATCGCACAATAACATACATATTTTCAGCTAAAAGTATGGCATAATTTGGTTTATTTTCATTTTCTCGGAAACTAGTAGGCCTAGAATTAAGTCTTTTGGTTTAAAATGTTCGTAATGAATGCCTCTACAAATCTTGCTATGGTCAAAACCACGCCAGACTTACCGTTTTTGAGAAAAAATATGTGCATCGCACAATAACATACATATTTTCAGCTAAAAGTATGGCATAATTTGGTTTATTTTCATTTTCTCGGAAACTAGTAGGCCTAGAATTAAGATTTTTGGTTTAAAATGTTCGTAATGAATGCCTCTACAAATCTTGTTATGGTCAAAACCACGCCAGACTTACCGTTTTTGAGAAAAAATATGTGCATCGCACAATAACATACATATTTTCAGCTAAAAGTATGGCATAATTTGGTTTATTTTCATTTTCTCGGAAACTAGTAGGCCTAGAATTAAGATTTTTGGTTTAAAATGTTCGTAATGAATGCCTCTACAAATCTTGTTATGGTCAAAACCACGCCAGACTTACCGTTTTTGAGAAAAAATATGTGCATCGCACAATAACATACATATTTTTACATATTTTCAGCTAAAAGTATGGCATAATTTGGTTTATTTTCATTTTCTCGGAAACTAGTAGGCCTAGAATTAAGATTTTTGGTTTAAAATGTTCGTAATGAATGCCTCTACAAATCTTGTTATGGTCAAAAACACGCCAGACTTACCGTTTTTGAGAAAAAATATGTGCATCGCACAATAACATACATATTTTTACATATTTTCAGCTAAAAGTATGGCATAATTTGGTTTATTTTCATTTTCTCGGAAACTAGTAGGCCTAGAATTAAGATTTTTGGTTTAAAATGTTCGTAATGAATGCCTCTACAAATCTTGTTATGGTCAAAACCACGCCAGACTTACCGTTTTTGAGAAAAAATATGTGCATCGCACAATAACATACATATTTTCAGCTAAAAGTATGGCATAATTTGGTTTATTTTCATTTTCTCGGAAACTAGTAGGCCTAGAATAAGGATTTTTGGTTTAAAATGTTCGTAATGAATGCCTCTACAAATCTTGTTATGGTCAAAACCACGCCAGACTTACCGTTTTTGAGAAAAAATATGTGCATCGCACAATAACATACATATTTTCAGCTAAAAGTATGGCATAATTTGGTTTATTTTCATTTTCTCGGAAACTAGTAGGCCTAGAATTAAGATTTTTGGTTTAAAATGTTCGTAATGAATGCCTCTACAAATCTTGTTATGGTCAAAACCACGCCAGACTTACCGTTTTTGAGAAAAAATATGTGCATCGCACAATAACATACATATTTTCAGCTAAAAGTATGGCATAATTTGGTTTATTTTCATTTTCTCGGAAACTAGTAGGCCTAGAATTAAGATTTTTGGTTTAAAATGTTCGTAATGAATGCCTCTACAAATCTTGTTATGGTCAAAACCACGCCAGACTTACCGTTTTTGAGAAAAAATATGTGCATCGCACAATAACATACATATTTTCAGCTAAAAGTATGGCATAATTTGGTTTATTTTCATTTTCTCGGAAACTAGTAGGCCTAGAATTAAGATTTTTGGTTTAAAATGTTCGTAATGAATGCCTCTACAAATCTTGTTATGGTCAAAACCACGCCAGACTTACCGTTTTTGAGAAAAAATATGTGCATCGCACAATAACATACATATTTTCAGCTAAAAGTATGGCATAATTTGGTTTATTTTCATTTTCTCGGAAACTAGTAGGCCTAGAATTAAGATTTTTGGTTTAAAATGTTCGTAATGAATGCCTCTACAAATCTTGTTATGGTCAAAACCACGCCAGACTTACCGTTTTTGAGAAAAAATATGTGCATCGCACAATAACATACATATTTTCAGCTAAAAGTATGGCATAATTTGGTTTATTTTCATTTTCTCGGAAACTAGTAGGCCTAGAATTAAGTCTTTTGGTTTAAAATGTTCGTAATGAATGCCTCTACAAATCTTGCTATGGTCAAAACCACGCCAGACTTACCGTTTTTGAGAAAAAATATGTGCATCGCACAATAACATACATATTTTCAGCTAAAAGTATGGCATAATTTGGTTTATTTTCATTTTCTCGGAAACTAGTAGGCCTAGAATTAAGATTTTTGGTTTAAAATGTTCGTAATGAATGCCTCTACAAATCTTGTTATGGTCAAAACCACGCCAGACTTACCGTTTTTGAGAAAAAATATGTGCATCGCACAATAACATACATATTTTCAGCTAAAAGTATGGCATAATTTGGTTTATTTTCATTTTCTCGGAAACTAGTAGGCCTAGAATTAAGATTTTTGGTTTAAAATGTTCGTAATGAATGCCTCTACAAATCTTGTTATGGTCAAAACCACGCCAGACTTACCGTTTTTGAGAAAAAATATGTGCATCGCACAATAACATACATATTTTCAGCTAAAAGTATGGCATAATTTGGTTTATTTTCATTTTCTCGGAAACTAGTAGGCCTAGAATTAAGATTTTTGGTTTAAAATGTTCGTAATGAATGCCTCTACAAATCTTGTTATGGTCAAAACCACGCCAGACTTACCGTTTTTGAGAAAAAATATGTGCATCGCACAATAACATACATATTTTTACATATTTTCAGCTAAAAGTATGGCATAATTTGGTTTATTTTCATTTTCTCGGAAACTAGTAGGCCTAGAATTAAGATTTTTGGTTTAAAATGTTCGTAATGAATGCCTCTACAAATCTTGTTATGGTCAAAAACACGCCAGACTTACCGTTTTTGAGAAAAAATATGTGCATCGCACAATAACATACATATTTTTACATATTTTCAGCTAAAAGTATGGCATAATTTGGTTTATTTTCATTTTCTCGGAAACTAGTAGGCCTAGAATTAAGATTTTTGGTTTAAAATGTTCGTAATGAATGCCTCTACAAATCTTGTTATGGTCAAAACCACGCCAGACTTACCGTTTTTGAGAAAAAATATGTGCATCGCACAATAACATACATATTTTCAGCTAAAAGTATGGCATAATTTGGTTTATTTTCATTTTCTCGGAAACTAGTAGG
Source organism: Myathropa florea (assembly GCA_930367185.1). Classification (NCBI taxonomy): domain Eukaryota; kingdom Metazoa; phylum Arthropoda; class Insecta; order Diptera; family Syrphidae; genus Myathropa; species Myathropa florea. The sequence goes on along the minus strand of CAKNEX010000122.1, from coordinate 145,251 downwards.
CCTAGAATAAGGATTTTTGGTTTAAAATGTTCGTAATGAATGCCTCTACAAATCTTGTTATGGTCAAAACCACGCCAGACTTACCGTTTTTGAGAAAAAATATGTGCATCGCACAATAACATACATATTTTCAGCTAAAAGTATGGCATAATTTGGTTTATTTTCATTTTCTCGGAAACTAGTAGGCCTAGAATTAAGATTTTTGGTTTAAAATGTTCGTAATGAATGCCTCTACAAATCTTGTTATGGTCAAAACCACGCCAGACTTACCGTTTTTGAGAAAAAATATGTGCATCGCACAATAACATACATATTTTTACATATTTCCAGCTAAAAGTATGGCATAATTTGGTTTATTTTCATTTTCTCGGAAACTAGTAGGCCTAGAATTAAGATTTTTGGTTTAAAATGTTCGTAATGAATGCCTCTACAAATCTTGTTATGGTCAAAACCACGCCAGACTTACCGTTTTTGAGAAAAAATATGTGCATCGCACAATAACATACATATTTTCAGCTAAAAGTATGGCATAATTTGGTTTATTTTCATTTTCTCGGAAACTAGTAGGCCTAGAATTAAGATTTTTGGTTTAAAATGTTCGTAATGAATGCCTCTACAAATCTTGTTATGGTCAAAACCACGCCAGACTTACCGTTTTTGAGAAAAAATATGTGCATCGCACAATAACATACATATTTTCAGCTAAAAGTATGGCATAATTTGGTTTATTTTCATTTTCTCGGAAACTAGTAGGCCTAGAATTAAGATTTTTGGTTTAAAATGTTCGTAATGAATGCCTCTACAAATCTTGTTATGGTCAAAACCACGCCAGACTTACCGTTTTTGAGAAAAAATATGTGCATCGCACAATAACATACATATTTTCAGCTAAAAGTATGGCATAATTTGGTTTATTTTCATTTTCTCGGAAACTAGTAGGCCTAGAATTAAGATTTTTGGTTTAAAATGTTCGTAATGAATGCCTCTACAAATCTTGTTATGGTCAAAACCACGCCAGACTTACCGTTTTTGAGAAAAAATATGTGCATCGCACAATAACATACATATTTTTACATATTTTCAGCTAAAAGTATGGCATAATTTGGTTTATTTTCATTTTCTCGGAAACTAGTAGGCCTAGAATTAAGATTTTTGGTTTAAAATGTTCGTAATGAATGCCTCTACAAATCTTGTTATGGTCAAAACCACGCCAGACTTACCGTTTTTGAGAAAAAATATGTGCATCGCACAATAACATACATATTTTCAGCTAAAAGTATGGCATAATTTGGTTTATTTTCATTTTCTCGGAAACTAGTAGGCCTAGAATTAAGATTTTTGGTTTAAAATGTTCGTAATGAATGCCTCTACAAATCTTGTTATGGTCAAAACCACGCCAGACTTACCGTTTTTGAGAAAAAATATGTGCATCACACAATAACATACATATTTTCAGCTAAAAGTATGGCATAATTTGGTTTATTTTCATTTTCTCGGAAACTAGTAGGCCTAGAATTAAGATTTTTGGTTTAAAATGTTCGTAATGAATGCCTCTACAAATCTTGTTATGGTCAAAACCACGCCAGACTTACCGTTTTTGAGAAAAAATATGTGCATCGCACAATAACATACATATTTTTACATATTTTCAGCTAAAAGTATGGCATAATTTGGTTTATTTTCATTTTCTCGGAAACTAGTAGGCCTAGAATTAAGATTTTTGGTTTAAAATGTTCGTAATGAATGCCTCTACAAATCTTGTTATGGTCAAAACAACGCCAGACTTACCGTTTTTGAGAAAAAATATGTGCATCGCACAATAACATACATATTTTCAGCTAAAAGTATGGCATAATTTGGTTTATTTTCATTTTCTCGGAAACTAGTAGGCCTAGAATTAAGATTTTTGGTTAAAAATGTTCGTAATGAATGCCTCTACAAATCTTGTTATGGTCAAAACCACGCCAGACTTACCGTTTTTGAGAAAAAATATGTGCATCGCACAATAACATACATATTTTTACATATTTTCAGCTAAAAGTATGGCATAATTTGGTTTATTTTCATTTTCTCGGAAACTAGTAGGCCTAGAATTAAGATTTTTGGTTTAAAATGTTCGTAATGAATGCCTCTACAAATCTTGTTATGGTCAAAACCACGCCAGACTTACCGTTTTTGAGAAAAAATATGTGCATCGCACAATAACATACATATTTTCAGCTAAAAGTATGGCATAATTTGGTTTATTTTCATTTTCTCGGAAACTAGTAGGCCTAGAATTAAGATTTTTGGTTTAAAATGTTCGTAATGAATGCCTCTACAAATCTTGTTATGGTCAAAACCACGCCAGACTTACCGTTTTTTAGAAAAAATATGTGCATCGCACAATAACATACATATTTTCAGCTAAAAGTATGGCATAATTTGGTTTATTTTCATTTTCTCGGAAACTAGTAGGCCTAGAATTAAGATTTTTGGTTTAAAATGTTCGTAATGAATGCCTCTACAAATCTTGTTATGGTCAAAACCACGCCAGACTTACCGTTTTTGAGAAAAAATATGTGCATCGCACAATAACATACATATTTTTACATATTTTCAGCTAAAAGTATGGCATAATTTGGTTTATTTTCATTTTCTCGGAAACTAGTAGGCCTAGAATTAAGATTTTTGGTTTAAAATGTTCGTAATGAATGCCTCTACAAATCTTGTTATGGTCAAAACCACGCCAGACTTACCGTTTTTGAGAAAAAATATGTGCATCGCACAATAACATACATATTTTCAGCTAAAAGTATGGCATAATTTGGTTTATTTTCATTTTCTCGGAAACTAGTAGGCCTAGAATTAAGATTTTTGGTTTAAAATGTTCGTAATGAATGCCTCTACAAATCTTGTTATGGTCAAAACCACGCCAGACTTACCGTTTTTGAGAAAAAATATGTGCATCGCACAATAACATACATATTTTCAGCTAAAAGTATGGCATAATTTGGTTTATTTTCATTTTCTCGGAAACTAGTAGGCCTAGAATTAAGATTTTTGGTTTAAAATGTTCGTAATGAATGCCTCTACAAATTTTGTTATGGTCAAAACCACGCCAGACTTACCGTTTTTGAGAAAAAATATGTGCATCGCACAATAACATACATATTTTCAGCTAAAAGTATGGCATAATTTGGTTTATTTTCATTTTCTCGGAAACTAGTAGGCCTAGAATTAAGATTTTTGGTTTAAAATGTTCGTAATGAATGCCTCTACAAATCTTGTTATGGTCAAAACCACGCCAGACTTACCGTTTTTGAGAAAAAATATGTGCATCGCACAATAACATACATATTTTCAGCTAAAAGTATGGCATAATTTGGTTTATTTTCATTTTCTCGGAAACTAGTAGGCCTAGAATTAAGATTTTTGGTTTAAAATGTTCGTAATGAATGCCTCTACAAATCTTGTTATGGTCAAAACCACGCCAGACTTACCGTTTTTGAGAAAAAATATGTGCATCGCACAATAACATACATATTTTTCGTTTTTGAGAAAAAATATGTGCATCGCACAATAACATACATATTTTTACATATTTTCAGCTAAAAGTATGGCATAATTTGGTTTATTTTCATTTTCTCGGAAACTAGTAGGCCTAGAATTAAGATTTTTGGTTTAAAATGTTCGTAATGAATGCCTCTACAAATCTTGTTATGGTCAAAACCACGCCAGACTTACCGTTTTTGAGAAAAAATATGTGCATCGCACAATAACATACATATTTTCAGCTAAAAGTATGGCATAATTTGGTTTATTTTCATTTTCTCGGAAACTAGTAAGCCTAGAATTAAGATTTTTGGTTTAAAATGTTCGTAATGAATGCCTCTACAAATCTTGTTATGGTCAAAACCACGCCAGACTTACCGTTTTTGAGAAAAAATATGTGCATCGCACAATAACATACATATTTTCAGCTAAAAGTATGGCATAATTTGGTTTATTTTCATTTTCTCGGAAACTAGTAGGCCTAGAATTAAGATTTTTGGTTTAAAATGTTCGTAATGAATGCCTCTACAAATCTTGTTATGGTCAAAACCACGCCAGACTTACCGTTTTTGAGAAAAAATATGTGCATCGCACAATAACATACATATTTTCAGCTAAAAGTATGGCATAATTTGGTTTATTTTCATTTTCTCGGAAACTAGTAGGCCTAGAATTAAGATTTTTGGTTTAAAATGTTCGTAATGAATGCCTCTACAAATCTTGTTATGGTCAAAACCACGCCAGACTTACCGTTTTTGAGAAAAAATATGTGCATCGCACAATAACATACATATTTTTACATATTTTCAGCTAAAAGTATGGCATAATTTGGTTTATTTTCATTTTCTCGGAAACTAGTAGGCCTAGAATTAAGATTTTTGGTTTAAAATGTTCGTAATGAATGCCTCTACAAATCTTGTTATGGTCAAAACCACGCCAGACTTACCGTTTTTGAGAAAAAATATGTGCATCGCACAATAACACAATTTTCATTTTCTCGGAAACTAGTAGGCCTAGAATTAAGATTTTTGGTTTAAAATGTTCGTAATGAATGCCTCTACAAATCTTGTTATGGTCAAAACCACGCCAGACTTACCGTTTTTGAGAAAAAATATGTGCATCGCACAATAACATACATATTTTCAGCTAAAAGTATGGCATAATTTGGTTTATTTTCATTTTCTCGGAAACTAGTAGGCCTAGAATTAAGATTTTTGGTTTAAAATGTTCGTAATGAATGCCTCTACAAATCTTGTTATGGTCAAAACCACGCCAGACTTACCGTTTTTGAGAAAAAATATGTGCATCGCACAATAACATACATATTTTCAGCTAAAAGTATGGCATAATTTGGTTTATTTTCATTTTCTCGGAAACTAGTAGGCCTAGAATTAAGATTTTTGGTTTAAAATGTTCGTAATGAATGCCTCTACAAATCTTGTTATGGTCAAAACCACGCCAGACTTACCGTTTTTGAGAAAAAATATGTGCATCGCACAATAACATACATATTTTCAGCTAAAAGTATGGCATAATTTGGTTTATTTTCATTTTCTCGGAAACTAGTAGGCCTAGAATTAAGATTTTTGGTTTAAAATGTTCGTAATGAATGCCTCTACAAATCTTGTTATGGTCAAAACCACGCCAGACTTACCGTTTTTGAGAAAAAATATGTGCATCGCACAATAACATACATATTTTTACATATTTTCAGCTAAAAGTATGGCATAATTTGGTTTATTTTCATTTTCTCGGAAACTAGTAGGCCTAGAATTAAGATTTTTGGTTTAAAATGTTCGTAATGAATGCCTCTACAAATCTTGTTATGGTCAAAACCACGCCAGACTTACCGTTTTTGAGAAAAAATATGTGCATCGCACAATAACATACATATTTTCAGCTAAAAGTATGGCATAATTTGGTTTATTTTCATTTTCTCGGAAACTAGTAGGCCTAGAATTAAGATTTTTGGTTTAAAATGTTCGTAATGAATGCCTCTACAAATCTTGTTATGGTCAAAACCACGCCAGACTTACCGTTTTTGAGAAAAAATATGTGCATCGCACAATAACATACATATTTTCAGCTAAAAGTATGGCATAATTTGGTTTATTTTCATTTTCTCGGAAACTAGTAGGCCTAGAATTAAGATTTTTGGTTTAAAATGTTCGTAATGAATGCCTCTACAAATCTTGTTATGGTCAAAACCACGCCAGACTTACCGTTTTTGAGAAAAAATATGTGCATCGCACAATAACATACATATTTTTACATATTTTCAGCTAAAAGTATGGCATAATTTGGTTTATTTTCATTTTCTCGGAAACTAGTAGGCCTAGAATTAAGATTTTTGGTTTAAAATGTTCGTAATGAATGCCTCTACAAATCTTGTTATGGTCAAAACCACGCCAGACTTACCGTTTTTGAGAAAAAATATGTGCATCGCACAATAACATACATATTTTCAGCTAAAAGTATGGCATAATTTGGTTTATTTTCATTTTCTCGGAAACTAGTAGGCCTAGAATTAAGATTTTTAGTTTAAAATGTTCGTTATAAATGCCTCTACAAATCTTGTTATGGTCAAAACCACGCCAGACTTACCGTTTTTGCGAAAAAATATGTGCATCGCACAATAACATACATATTTTCAGCTAAAAGTATGGCATAATTTGGTTTATTTTCATTTTCTCGGAAACTAGTAGGCCTAGAATTAAGATTTTTGGTTTAAAATGTTCGTAATGAATGCCTCTACAAATCTTGTTATGGTCAAAACCACGCCAGACTTACCGTTTTTGAGAAAAAATATGTGCATCGCACAATAACATACATATTTTCAGCTAAAAGTATGGCATAATTTGGTTTATTTTCATTTTCTCGGAAACTAGTAGGCCTAGAATTAAGATTTTTGGTTTAAAATGTTCGTAATGAATGCCTCTACAAATCTTGTTATGGTCAAAACCACGCCAGACTTACCGTTTTTGAGAAAAAATATGTGCATCGCACAATAACATACATATTTTTACATATTTTCAGCTAAAAGTATGGCATAATTTGGTTTATTTTCATTTTCTCGGAAACTAGTAGGCCTAGAATTAAGATTTTTGGTTTAAAAAGTTCGTAATGAATGCCTCTACAAATCTTGTTATGGTCAAAACCACGCCAGACTTACCGTTTTTGAGAAAAAATATGTGCATCGCACAATAACATACATATTTTCAGCTAAAAGTATGGCATAATTTGGTTTATTTTCATTTTCTCGGAAACTAGTAGGCCTAGAATTAAGATTTTTGGTTAAAAATGTTCGTAATGAATGCCTCTACAAATCTTGTTATGGTCAAAACCACGCCAGACTTACCGTTTTTGAGAAAAAATATGTGCATCGCACAATAACATACATATTTTTACATATTTTCAGCTAAAAGTATGGCATAATTTGGTTTATTTTCATTTTCTCGGAAACTAGTAGGCCTAGAATTAAGATTTTTGGTTTAAAATGTTCGTAATGAATGCCTCTACAAATCTTGTTATGGTCAAAACCACGCCAGACTTACAGTTTTTGAGAAAAAATATGTGCATCGCACAATAACATACATATTTTCAGCTAAAAGTATGGCATAATTTGGTTTATTTTCATTTTCTCGGAAACTAGTAGGCCTAGAATTAAGATTTTTGGTTTAAAATGTTCGTAATGAATGCCTCTACAAATCTTGTTATGGTCAAAACCACGCCAGACTTACCGTTTTTGAGAAAAAATATGTGCATCGCACAATAACATACATATTTTCAGCTAAAAGTATGGCATAATTTGGTTTATTTTCATTTTCTCGGAAACTAGTAGGCCTAGAATTAAGATTTTTGGTTTAAAATGTTCGTAATGAATGCCTCTACAAATCTTGTTATGGTCAAAACCACGCCAGACTTACCGTTTTTGAGAAAAAATATGTGCATCGCACAATAACATACATATTTTCAGCTAAAAGTATGGCATAATTTGGTTTATTTTCATTTTCTCGGAAACTAGTAGGCCTAGAATTAAGATTTTTGGTTTAAAATGTTCGTAATGAATGCCTCTACAAATCTTGTTATGGTCAAAACCACGCCAGACTTACCGTTTTTGAGAAAAAATATGTGCATCGCACAATAACATACATATTTTCAGCTAAAAGTATGGCATAATTTGGTTTATTTTCATTTTCTCGGAAACTAGTAGGCCTAGAATTAAGATTTTTGGTTTAAAATGTTCGTAATGAATGCCTCTACAAATCTTGTTATGGTCAAAACCACGCCAGACTTACCGTTTTTGAGAAAAAATATGTGCATCGCACAATAACATACATATTTTCAGCTAAAAGTATGGCATAATTTGGTTTATTTTCATTTTCTCGGAAACTAGTAGGCCTAGAATTAAGATTTTTGGTTAAAAATGTTCGTAATGAATGCCTCTACAAATCTTGTTATGGTCAAAACCACGCCAGACTTACCGTTTTTGAGAAAAAATATGTGCATCGCACAATAACATACATATTTTTACATATTTTCAGCTAAAAGTATGGCATAATTTGGTTTATTTTCATTTTCTCGGAAACTAGTAGGCCTAGAATTAAGATTTTTGGTTTAAAATGTTCGTAATGAATGCCTCTACAAATCTTGTTATGGTCAAAACCACGCCAGACTTACCGTTTTTGAGAAAAAATATGTGCATCGCACAATAACATACATATTTTTACATATTTTCAGCTAAAAGTATGGCATAATTTGGTTTATTTTCATTTTCTCGGAAACTAGTAGGCCTAGAATTAAGATTTTTGGTTTAAAATGTTCGTAATGAATGCCTCTACAAATCTTGTTATGGTCAAAACCACGCCAGACTTACCGTTTTTGAGAAAAAATATGTGCATCGCACAATAACATACATATTTTCAGCTAAAAGTATGGAATAATTTGGTTTATTTTCATTTTCTCGGAAACTAGTAGGCCTAGAATTAAGATTTTTGGTTTAAAATGTTCGTAATGAATGCCTCTACAAATCTTGTTATGGTCAAAACCACGCCAGACTTACCGTTTTTGAGAAAAAATATGTGCATCGCACAATAACATACATATTTTTACATATTTTCAGCTAAAAGTATGGCATAATTTGGTTTATTTTCATTTTCTCGGAAACTAGTAGGCCTAGAATTAAGATTTTTGGTTTAAAATGTTCGTAATGAATGCCTCTACAAATCTTGTTATGGTCAAAACCACGCCAGACTTACCGTTTTTGAGAAAAAATATGTGCATCGCACAATAACATACATATTTTTACATATTTTCAGCTAAAAGTATGGCATAATTTGGTTTATTTTCATTTTCTCGGAAACTAGTAGGCCTAGAATTAAGATTTTTGGTTTAAAATGTTCGTAATGAATGCCTCTACAAATCTTGTTATGGTCAAAACCACGCCAGACTTACCGTTTTTGAGAAAAAATATGTGCATCGCACAATAACATACATATTTTTACATATTTTCAGCTAAAAGTATGGCATAATTTGGTTTATTTTCATTTTCTCGGAAACTAGTAGGCCTAGAATTAAGATTTTTGGTTTAAAATGTTCGTAATGAATGCCTCTACAAATCTTGTTATTGTCAAAACCACGCCAGACTTACCGTTTTTGAGAAAAAATATGTGCATCGCACAATAACATACATATTTTCAGCTAAAAGTATGGCATAATTTGGTTTATTTTCATTTTCTCGGAAACTAGTAGGCCTAGAATTAAGATTTTTGGTTTAAAATGTTCGTAATGAATGCCTCTACAAATCTTGTTATGGTCAAAACCACGCCAGACTTACCGTTTTTGAGAAAAAATATGTGCATCGCACAATAACATACATATTTTTAGCTAAAAGTATGGCATAATTTGGTTTATTTTCATTTTCTCGGAAACTAGTAGGCCTAGAATTAAGATTTTTGGTTTAAAATGTTCGTAATGAATGCCTCTACAAATCTTGTTATGGTCAAAACCACGCCAGACTTACCGTTTTTGAGAAAAAATATGTGCATCGCACAATAACATACATATTTTCAGCTAAAAGTATGGCATAATTTGGTTTATTTTCATTTTCTCGGAAACTAGTAGGCCTAGAATTAAGATTTTTGGTTTAAAATGTTCGTAATGAATGCCTCTACAAATCTTGTTATGGTCAAAACCACGCCAGACTTACCGTTTTTGAGAAAAAATATGTGCATCGCACAATAACATACATATTTTCAGCTAAAAGTATGGCATAATTTGGTTTATTTTCATTTTCTCGGAAACTAGTAGGCCTAGAATTAAGATTTTTGGTTTAAAATGTTCGTAATGAATGCCTCTACAAATCTTGTTATGGTCAAAACCACGCCAGACTTACCGTTTTTGAGAAAAAATATGTGCATCGCACAATAACATACATATTTTCAGCTAAAAGTATGGCATAATTTGGTTTATTTTCATTTTCTCGGAAACTAGTAGGCCTAGAATTAAGATTTTTGGTTTAAAATGTTCGTAATGAATGCCTCTACAAATCTTGTTATGGTCAAAACCACGCCAGACTTACCGTTTTTGAGAAAAAATATGTGCATCGCACAATAACATACATATTTTCAGCTAAAAGTATGGCATAATTTGGTTTATTTTCATTTTCTCGGAAACTAGTAGGCCTAGAATTAAGATTTTTGGTTTAAAATGTTCGTAATGAATGCCTCTACAAATCTTGTTATGGTCAAAACCACGCCAGACTTACCGTTTTTGAGAAAAAATATGTGCATCGCACAATAACATACATATTTTTACATATTTTCAGCTAAAAGTATGGCATAATTTGGTTTATTTTCATTTTCTCGGAAACTAGTAGGCCTAGAATTAAGATTTTTGGTTTAAAATGTTCGTAATGAATGCCTCTACAAATCTTGTTATGGTCAAAACCACGCCAGACTTACCGTTTTTGAGAAAAAATATGTGCATCGCACAATAACATACATATTTTCAGCTAAAAGTATGGCATAATTTGGTTTATTTTCATTTTATCGGAAACTAGTAGGCCTAGAATTAAAATTTTTGGTTTAAAATGTTCGTAATGAATGCCTCTACAAATCTTGTTATGGTCAAAACCACGCCAGACTTACCGTTTTTGAGAAAAAATATGTGCATCGCACAATAACATACATATTTTCAGCTAAAAGTATGGCATAATTTGGTTTATTTTCATTTTCTCGGAAACTAGTAGGCCTAGAATTAAGATTTTTGGTTTAAAATGTTCGTAATGAATGCCTCTACAAATCTTGTTATGGTCAAAACCACGCCAGACTTACCGTTTTTGAGAAAAAATATGTGCATCGCACAATAACATACATATTTTTACATATTTTCAGCTAAAAGTATGGCATAATTTGGTTTATTTTCATTTTCTCGGAAACTAGTAGGCCTAGAATTAAGATTTTTGGTTTAAAATGTTCGTAATGAATGCCTCTACAAATCTTGTTATGGTCAAAACCACGCCAGACTTACCGTTTTTGAGAAAAAATATGTGCATCGCACAATAACATACATATTTTCAGCTAAAAGTATGGCATAATTTGGTTTATTTTCATTTTCTCGGAAACATGTAGGCCTAGAATTAAGATTTTTGGTTTAAAATGTTCGTAATGAATGCCTCTACAAATCTTGTTATGGTCAAAACCACGCCAGACTTACCGTTTTTGAGAAAAAATATGTGCATCGCACAATAACATACATATTTTCAGCTAAAAGTATGGCATAATTTGGTTTATTTTCATTTTCTCGGAAACTAGTAGGCCTAGAATTAAGATTTTTGGTTTAAAATGTTCGTAATGAATGCCTCTACAAATCTTGTTATGGTCAAAACCACGCCAGACTTACCGTTTTTGAGAAAAAATATGTGCATCGCACAATAACATACATATTTTCAGCTAAAAGTATGGCATAATTTGGTTTATTTTCATTTTCTCGGAAACTAGTAGGCCTAGAATTAAGATTTTTGGTTTAAAATGTTCGTAATGAATGCCTCTACAAATCTTGTTATGGTCAAAACCACGCCAGACTTACCGTTTTTGAGAAAAAATATGTGCATCGCACAATAACATACATATTTTTACATATTTTCAGCTAAAAGTATGGCATAATTTGGTTTATTTTCATTTTCTCGGAAACTAGTAGGCCTAGAATTAAGATTTTTGGTTTAAAATGTTCGTAATGAATGCCTCTACAAATCTTGTTATGGTCAAAACCACGCCAGACTTACCGTTTTTGAGAAAAAATATGTGCATCGCACAATAACATACATATTTTCAGCTAAAAGTATGGCATAATTTGGTTTATTTTCATTTTATCGGAAACTAGTAGGCCTAGAATTAAAATTTTTGGTTTAAAATGTTCGTAATGAATGCCTCTACAAATCTTGTTATGGTCAAAACCACGCCAGACTTACCGTTTTTGAGAAAAAATATGTGCATCGCACAATAACATACATATTTTCAGCTAAAAGTATGGCATAATTTGGTTTATTTTCATTTTCTCGGAAACTAGTAGGCCTAGAATTAAGATTTTTGGTTTAAAATGTTCGTAATGAATGCCTCTACAAATCTTGTTATGGTCAAAACCACGCCAGACTTACCGTTTTTGAGAAAAAATATGTGCATCGCACAATAACATACATATTTTTACATATTTTCAGCTAAAAGTATGGCATAATTTGGTTTATTTTCATTTTCTCGGAAACTAGTAGGCCTAGAATTAAGATTTTTGGTTTAAAATGTTCGTAATGAATGCCTCTACAAATCTTGTTATGGTCAAAACCACGCCAGACTTACCGTTTTTGAGAAAAAATATGTGCATCGCACAATAACATACATATTTTCAGCTAAAAGTATGGCATAATTTGGTTTATTTTCATTTTCTCGGAAACTTGTAGGCCTAGAATTAAGATTTTTGGTTTAAAATGTTCGTAATGAATGCCTCTACAAATCTTGTTATGGTCAAAACCACGCCAGACTTACCGTTTTTGAGAAAAAATATGTGCATCGCACAATAACATACATATTTTCAGCTAAAAGTATGGCATAATTTTGTTTATTTTCATTTTCTCGGAAACTAGTAGGCCTAGAATTAAGATTTTTGGTTTAAAATGTTCGTAATGAATGCCTCTACAAATCTTGTTATGGTCAAAACCACGCCAGACTTACCGTTTTTGAGAAAAAATATGTGCATCGCACAATAACATACATATTTTCAGCTAAAAGTATGGCATAATTTGGTTTATTTTCATTTTCTCGGAAACTAGTAGGCCTAGAATTAAGATTTTTGGTTTAAAATGTTCGTAATGAATGCCTCTACAAATCTTGTTATGGTCAAAACCACGCCAGACTTACCGTTTTTGAGAAAAAATATGTGCATCGCACAATAACATACATATTTTTAGCTAAAAGTATGGCATAATTTGGTTTATTTTCATTTTCTCGGAAACTAGTAGGCCTAGAATTAAGATTTTTGGTTTAAAATGTTCGTAATGAATGCCTCTACAAATCTTGTTATGGTCAAAACCACGCCAGACTTACCGTTTTTGAGAAAAAATATGTGCATCGCACAATAACATACATATTTTTACATATTTTCAGCTAAAAGTATGGCATAATTTGGTTTATTTTCATTTTCTCGGAAACTAGTAGGCCTAGAATTAAGATTTTTGGTTTAAAATGTTCGTAATGAATGCCTCTACAAATCTTGTTATGGTCAAAACCACGCCAGACTTACCGTTTTTGAGAAAAAATATGTGCATCGCACAATAACATACATATTTTCAGCTAAAAGTATGGCATAATTTGGTTTATTTTCATTTTCTCGGAAACTAGTAGGCCTAGAATTAAGATTTTTGGTTTAAAATGTTCGTAATGAATGCCTCTACAAATCTTGTTATGGTCAAAACCACGCCAGACTTACCGTTTTTGAGAAAAAATATGTGCATCGCACAATAACATACATATTTTTACATATTTTCAGCTAAAAGTATGGCATAATTTGGTTTATTTTCATTTTCTCGGAAACTAGTAGGCCTAGAATTAAGATTTTTGGTTTAAAATGTTCGTAATGAATGCCTCTACAAATCTTGTTATGGTCAAAACCACGCCAGACTTACCGTTTTTGAGAAAAAATATGTGCATCGCACAATAACATACATATTTTCAGCTAAAAGTATGGCATAATTTGGTTTATTTTCATTTTCTCGGAAACTTGTAGGCCTAGAATTAAGATTTTTGGTTTAAAATGTTCGTAATGAATGCCTCTACAAATCTTGTTATGGTCAAAACCACGCCAGACTTACCGTTTTTGAGAAAAAATATGTGCATCGCACGATAACATACATATTTTCAGCTAAAAGTATGGCATAATTTGGTTTATTTTCATTTTCTCGGAAACTAGTAGGCCTAGAATTAAGATTTTTGGTTTAAAATGTTCGTAATGAATGCCTCTACAAATCTTGTTATGGTCAAAACCACGCCAGACTTACCGTTTTTGAGAAAAAATATGTGCATCGCACAATAACATACATATTTTCAGCTAAAAGTATGGCATAATTTGGTTTATTTTCATTTTCTCGGAAACTAGTAGGCCTAGAATTAAGATTTTTGGTTTAAAATGTTCGTAATGAATGCCTCTACAAATCTTGTTATGGTCAAAACCACGCCAGACTTACCGTTTTTGAGAAAAAATATGTGCATCGCACAATAACACACATATTTTTACATATTTTCAGCTAAAAGTATGGCATAATTTGGTTTATTTTCATTTTCTCGGAAACTAGTAGGCCTAGAATTAAGATTTTTGGTTTAAAATGTTCGTAATGAATGCCTCTACAAATCTTGTTATGGTCAAAACCACGCCAGACTTACCGTTTTTGAGAAAAAATATGTGCATCGCACAATAACATACATATTTTCAGCTAAAAGTATGGCATAATTTGGTTTATTTTCATTTTCTCGGAAACTAGTAGGCCTAGAATTAAGATTTTTGGTTTAAAATGTTCGTAATGAATGCCTCTACAAATCTTGTTATGGTCAAAACCACGCAAGACTTACCGTTTTTGAGAACAAATATGTGCATCGCACAATAACATACATATTTTCAGCTAAAAGTATGGCATAATTTGGTTTATTTTCATTTTCTCGGAAACTAGTAGGCCTAGAATTAAGATTTTTGGTTTAAAATGTTCGTAATGAATGCCTCTACAAATCTTGTTATGGTCAAAACCACGCCAGACTTACCGTTTTTGAGAAAAAATATGTGCATCGCACAATAACATACATATTTTCAGCTAAAAGTATGGCATAATTTGGTTTATTTTCATTTTCTCGGAAACTAGTAGGCCTAGAATTAAGATTTTTGGTTTAAAATGTTCGTAATGAATGCCTCTACAAATCTTGTTATGGTCAAAATCACGCCAGACTTACCGTTTTTGAGAAAAAATATGTGCATCCCACAATAACATACATATTTTCAGCTAAAAGTATGGCATAATTTGGTTTATTTTCATTTTCTCGGAAACTAGTAGGCCTAGAATTAAGATTTTTGGTTTAAAATGTTCGTAATGAATGCCTCTACAAATCTTGTTATGGTCAAAACCACGCCAGACTTACCGTTTTTGAGAAAAAATATGTGCATCGCACAATAACATACATATTTTTACATATTTTCAGCTAAAAGTATGGCATAATTTGGTTTATTTTCATTTTCTCGGAAACTAGTAGGCCTAGAATTAAGATTTTTGGTTTAAAATGTTCGTAATGAATGCCTCTACAAATCTTGTTATGGTCAAAACCACGCCAGACTTACCGTTTTTGAGAAAAAATATGTGCATCGCACAATAACATACATATTTTCAGCTAAAAGTATGGCATAATTTGGTTTATTTTCATTTTCTCGGAAACTAGTAGGCCTAGAATTAAGATTTTTGGTTTAAAATGTTCGTAATGAATGCCTCTACAAATCTTGTTATGGTCAAAACCACGCCAGACTTACCGTTTTTGAGAAAAAATATGTGCATCGCACAATAACATACATATTTTCAGCTAAAAGTATGGCATAATTTGGTTTATTTTCATTTTCTCGGAAACTAGTAGGCCTAGAATTAAGATTTTTGGTTTAAAATGTTCGTAATGAATGCCTCTACAAATCTTGTTATGGTCAAAACCACGCCAGACTTACCGTTTTTGAGAAAAAATATGTGCATCGCACAATAACATACATATTTTTACATATTTTCAGCTAAAAGTATGGCATAATTTGGTTTATTTTCATTTTCTCGGAAACTAGTAGGCCTAGAATTAAGATTTTTGGTTTAAAATGTTCGTAATGAATGCCTCTACAAATCTTGTTATGGTCAAAACCACGCCAGACTTACCGTTTTTGAGAAAAAATATGTGCATCGCACAATAACATACATATTTTTACATATTTTCAGCTAAAAGTATGGCATAATTTGGTTTATTTTCATTTTCTCGGAAACTAGTAGGCCTAGAATTAAGATTTTTGGTTTAAAATGTTCGTAATGAATGCCTCTACAAATCTTGTTATGGTCAAAACCACGCCAGACTTACCGTTTTTGAGAAAAAATATGTGCATCGCACAATAACATACATATTTTCAGCTAAAAGTATGGCATAATTTGGTTTATTTTCATTTTCTCGGAAACTAGTAGGCCTAGAATTAAGATTTTTGGTTTAAAATGTTCGTAATGAATGCCTCTACAAATCTTGTTATGGTCAAAACCACGCCAGACTTACCGTTTTTGAGAAAAAATATGTGCATCGCACAATAACATACATATTTTTACATATTTTCAGCTAAAAGTATGGCATAATTTGGTTTATTTTCATTTTCTCGGAAACTAGTAGGCCTAGAATTAAGATTTTTGGTTTAAAATGTTCGTAATGAATGCCTCTACAAATCTTGTTATGGTCAAAACCACGCCAGACTTACCGTTTTTGAGAAAAAATATGTGCATCGCACAATAACATACATATTTTTACATATTTTCAGCTAAAAGTATGGCATAATTTGGTTTATTTTCATTTTCTCGGAAACTAGTAGGCCTAGAATTAAGATTTTTGGTTTAAAATGTTCGTAATGAATGCCTCTACAAATCTTGTTATGGTCAAAACCACGCCAGACTTACCGTTTTTGAGAAAAAATACGTGCATCGCACAATAACATACATATTTTCAGCTAAAAGTATGGCATAATTTGGTTTATTTTCATTTTCTCGGAAACTAGTAGGCCTAGAATTAAGATTTTTGGTTTAAAATGTTCGTAATGAATGCCTCTACAAATCTTGTTATGGTCAAAACCACGCCAGACTTACCGTTTTTGAGAAAAAATATGTGCATCGCACAATAACATACATATTTTCAGCTAAAAGTATGGCATAATTTGGTTTATTTTCATTTTCTCGGAAACTAGTAGGCCTAGAAATAAGATTTTTGGTTTAAAATGTTCGTAATGAATGCCTCTACAAATCTTGTTATGGTCAAAACCACGCCAGACTTACCGTTTTTGAGAAAAAATATGTGCATCGCACAATAACATACATATTTTCAGCTAAAAGTATGGCATAATTTGGTTTATTTTCATTTTCTCGGAAACTAGTAGGCCTAGAATTAAGATTTTTGGTTTAAAATGTTCGTAATGAATGCCTCTACAAATCTTGTTATGGTCAAAACCACGCCAGACTTACCGTTTTTGAGAAAAAATATGTGCATCGCACAATAACATACATATTTTTACATATTTTCAGCTAAAAGTATGGCATAATTTGGTTTATTTTCATTTTCTCGGAAACTAGTAGGCCTAGAATTAAGATTTTTGGTTTAAAATGTTCGTAATGAATGCCTCTACAAATCTTGTTATGGTCAAAACCACGCCAGACTTACCGTTTTTGAGAAAAAATATGTGCATCGCACAATAACATACATATTTTCAGCTAAAAGTATGGCATAATTTGGTTTATTTTCATTTTCTCGGAAACTAGTAGGCCTAGAATTAAGATTTTTGGTTTAAAATGTTCGTAATGAATGCCTCTACAAATCTTGTTATGGTCAAAACCACGCCAGACTTACCGTTTTTGAGAAAAAATATGTGCATCGCACAATAACATACATATTTTTACATATTTTCAGCTAAAAGTATGGCATAATTTGGTTTATTTTCATTTTCTCGGAAACTAGTAGGCCTAGAATTAAGATTATTGGTTTAAAATGTTCGTAATGAATGCCTCTACAAATCTTGTTATGGTCAAAACCACGCCAGACTTACCGTTTTTGAGAAAAAATATGTGCATCGCACAATAACATACATATTTTCAGCTAAAAGTATGGCATAATTTGGTTTATTTTCATTTTCTCGGAAACTAGTAGGCCTAGAATTAAGATTTTTGGTTTAAAATGTTCGTAATGAATGCCTCTACAAATCTTGTTATGGTCAAAACCACGCCAGACTTACCGTTTTTGAGAAAAAATATGTGCATCGCACAATAACATACATATTTTTACATATTTTCAGCTAAAAGTATGGCATAATTTGGTTTATTTTCATTTTCTCGGAAACTAGTAGGCCTAGAATTAAGATTTTTGGTTTAAAATGTTCGTAATGAATGCCTCTACAAATCTTGTTATGGTCAAAACCACGCCAGACTTACCGTTTTTGAGAAAAAATATGTGCATCGCACAATAACATACATATTTTTACATATTTTCAGCTAAAAGTATGGCATAATTTGGTTTATTTTCATTTTCTCGGAAACTAGTAGGCCTAGAATTAAGATTTTTGGTTTAAAATGTTCGTAATGAATGCCTCTACAAATCTTGTTATGGTCAAAACCACGCCAGACTTACCGTTTTTGAGAAAAAATATGTGCATCGCACAATAACATACATATTTTTACATATTTTCAGCTAAAAGTATGGCATAATTTGGTTTATTTTCATTTTCTCGGAAACTAGTAGGCCTAGAATTAAGATTTTTGGTTTAAAATGTTCGTAATGAATGCCTCTACAAATCTTGTTATGGTCAAAACCACGCCAGACTTACCGTTTTTGAGAAAAAATATGTGCATCGCACAATAACATACATATTTTTACATATTTTCAGCTAAAAGTATGGCATAATTTGGTTTATTTTCATTTTCTCGGAAACTAGTAGGCCTAGAATTAAGATTTTTGGTTTAAAATGTTCGTAATGAATGCCTCTACAAATCTTGTTATGGTCAAAACCACGCCAGACTTACCGTTTTTGAGAAAAAATATGTGCATCGCACAATAACATACATATTTTCAGCTAAAAGTATGGCATAATTTGGTTTATTTTCATTTTCTCGGAAACTAGTAGGCCTAGAATTAAGATTTTTGGTTTAAAATGTTCGTAATGAATGCCTCTACAAATCTTGTTATGGTCAAAACCACGCCAGACTTACCGTTTTTGAGAAAAAATATGTGCATCGCACAATAACATACATATTTTCAGCTAAAAGTATGGCATAATTTGGTTTATTTTCATTTTCTCGGAAACTAGTAGGCCTAGAATTAAGATTTTTGGTTTAAAATGTTCGTAATGAATGCCTCTACAAATCTTGTTATGGTCAAAACCACGCCAGACTTACCGTTTTTGAGAAAAAATATGTGCATCGCACAATAACATACATATTTTCAGCTAAAAGTATGGCATAATTTGGTTTATTTTCATTTTCTCGGAAACTAGTAGGCCTAGAATTAAGATTTTTGGTTTAAAATGTTCATAATGAATGCCTCTACAAATCTTGTTATGGTCAAAACCACGCCAGACATACCGTTTTTGAGAAAAAATATGTGCATCGCACAATAACATACATATTTTTACATATTTTCAGCTAAAAGTATGGCATAATTTGGTTTATTTTCATTTTCTCGGAAACTAGTAGGCCTAGAATTAAGATTTTTGGTTTAAAATGTTCGTAATGAATGCCTCTACAAATCTTGTTATGGTCAAAACCACGCCAGACTTACCGTTTTTGAGAAAAAATATGTGCATCGCACAATAACATACATATTTTCAGCTAAAAGTATGGCATAATTTGGTTTATTTTCATTTTCTCGGAAACTAGTAGGCCTAGAATTAAGATTTTTGGTTTAAAATGTTCGTAATGAATGCCTCTACAAATCTTGTTATGGTCAAAACCACGCCAGACTTACCGTTTTTGAGAAAAAATATGTGCATCGCACAATAACATACATATTTTCAGCTAAAAGTATGGCATAATTTGGTTTATTTTCATTTTCTCGGAAACTAGTAGGCCTAGAATTAAGATTTTTGGTTTAAAATGTTCGTAATGAATGCCTCTACAAATCTTGTTATGGTCAAAACCACGCCAGACTTACCGTTTTTGAGAAAAAATATGTGCATCGCACAATAACATACATATTTTCAGCTAAAAGTATGGCATAATTTGGTTTATTTTCATTTTCTCGGAAACTAGTAGGCCTAGAATTAAGATTTTTGGTTTAAAATGTTCGTAATGAATGCCTCTACAAATCTTGTTATGGTCAAAAACACGCCAGACTTACCGTTTTTGAGAAAAAATATGTGCATCGCACAATAACATACATATTTTTACATATTTTCAGCTAAAAGTATGGCATAATTTGGTTTATTTTCATTTTCTCGGAAACTAGTAGGCCTAGAATTAAGATTTTTGGTTTAAAATGTTCGTAATGAATGCCTCTACAAATCTTGTTATGGTCAAAACCACGCCAGACTTACCGTTTTTGAGAAAAAATATGTGCATCGCACAATAACGTACATATTTTCAGCTAAAAGTATGGCATAATTTGGTTTATTTTCATTTTCTCGGAAACTAGTAGGCCTAGAATTAAGATTTTTGGTTTAAAATGTTCGTAATGAATGCCTCTACAAATCTTGTTATGGTCAAAACCACGCCAGACTTACCGTTTTTGAGAAAAAATATGTGCATCGCACAATAACATACATATTTTCAGCTAAAAGTATGGCATAATTTGGTTTATTTTCATTTTCTCGGAAACTAGTAGGCCTAGAATTAAGATTTTTGGTTTAAAATGTTCGTAATGAATGCCTCTACAAATCTTGTTATGGTCAAAACCACGCCAGACTTACCGTTTTTGAGAAAAAATATGTGCATCGCACAATAACATACATATTTTCAGCTAAAAGTATGGCATAATTTGGTTTATTTTCATTTTCTCGGAAACTAGTAGGCCTAGAATTAAGATTTTTGGTTTAAAATGTTCGTAATGAATGCCTCTACAAATCTTGTTATGGTCAAAACCACGCCAGACTTACCGTTTTTGAGAAAAAATATGTGCATCGCACAATAACATACATATTTTCAGCTAAAAGTATGGCATAATTTGGTTTATTTTCATTTTCTCGGAAACTAGTAGGCCTAGAATTAAGATTTTTGGTTTAAAATGTTCGTAATGAATGCCTCTACAAATCTTGTTATGGTCAAAACCACGCCAGACTTACCGTTTTTGAGAAAAAATATGTGCATCGCACAATAACATACATATTTTTACATATTTTCAGCTAAAAGTATGGCATAATTTGGTTTATTTTCATTTTCTCGGAAACTAGTAGGCCTAGAATTAAGATTTTTGGTTTAAAATGTTCGTAATGAATGCCTCTACAAATCTTGTTATGGTCAAAACCACGCCAGACTTACCGTTTTTGAGAAAAAATATGTGCATCGCACAATAACATACATATTTTTACATATTTTCAGCTAAAAGTATGGCATAATTTGGTTTATTTTCATTTTCTCGGAAACTAGTAGGCCTAGAATTAAGATTTTTGGTTTAAAATGTTCGTAATGAATGCCTCTACAAATCTTGTTATGGTCAAAACCACGCCAGACTTACCGTTTTTGAGAAAAAATATGTGCATCGCACAATAACATACATATTTTCAGCTAAAAGTATGGCATAATTTGGTTTATTTTCATTTTCTCGGAAACTAGTAGGCCTAGAATTAAGATTTTTGGTTTAAAATGTTCGTAATGAATGCCTCTACAAATCTTGTTATGGTCAAAACCACGCCAGACTTACCGTTTTTGAGAAAAAATATGTGCATCGCACAATAACATACATATTTTCAGCTAAAAGTATGGCATAATTTGGTTTATTTTCATTTTCTCGGAAACTAGTAGGCCTAGAATTAAGATTTTTGGTTTAAAATGTTCGTAATGAATGCCTCTACAAATCTTGTTATGGTCAAAACCACGCCAGACTTACCGTTTTTGAGAAAAAATATGTGCATCGCACAATAACATACATATTTTTACATATTTTCAGCTAAAAGTATGGCATAATTTGGTTTATTTTCATTTTCTCGGAAACTAGTAGGCCTAGAATTAAGATTTTTGGTTTAAAATTTTCGTAATGAATGCCTCTACAAATCTTGTTATGGTCAAAACCACGCCAGACTTACCGTTTTTGAGAAAAAATATGTGCATCGCACAATAACATACATATTTTTACATATTTTCAGCTAAAAGTATGGCATAATTTGGTTTATTTTCATTTTCTCGGAAACTAGTAGGCCTAGAATTAAGATTTTTGGTTTAAAATGTTCGTAATGAATGCCTCTACAAATCTCGTTATGGTCAAAACCACGCCAAACTTACCGTTTTTGAGAAAAAATATGTGCATCGCACAATAACATACATATTTTTACATATTTTCAGCTAAAAGTATGGCATAATTTGGTTTATTTTCATTTTCTCGGAAACTAGTAGGCCTAGAATTAAGATTTTTGGTTTAAAATGTTCGTAATGAATGCCTCTACAAATCTTGTTATGGTCAAAACCACGCCAGACTTACCGTTTTTGAGAAAAAATATGTGCATCGCACAATAACATACATATTTTTACATATTTTCAGCTAAAAGTATGGCATAATTTGGTTTATTTTCATTTTCTCGGAAACTAGTAGGCCTAGAATTAAGATTTTTGGTTTAAAATGTTCGTAATGAATGCCTCTACAAATCTTGTTATGGTCAAAACCACGCCAGACTTACCGTTTTTGAGAAAAAATATGTGCATCGCACAATAACATATATATTTTCAGCTAAAAGTATGGCATAATTTGGTTTATTTTCATTTTCTCGGAAACTAGTAGGCCTAGAATTAAGATTTTTGGTTTAAAATGTTCGTAATGAATGCCTCTACAAATCTTGTTATGGTCAAAACCACGCCAGACTTACCGTTTTTGAGAAAAAATATGTGCATCGCACAATAACATACATATTTTCAGCTAAAAGTATGGCATAATTTGGTTTATTTTCATTTTCTCGGAAACTGGTAGGCCTAGAATTAAGATTTTTGGTTTAAAATGTTCGTAATGAATGCCTCTACAAATCTTGTTATGGTCAAAACCACGCCAGACTTACCGTTTTTGAGAAAAAATATGTGCATCGCACAATAACATACATATTTTTACATATTTTCAGCTAAAAGTATGGCATAATTTGGTTTATTTTCATTTTCTCGGAAACTAGTAGGCCTAGAATTAAGATTTTTGGTTTAAAATGTTCGTAATGAATGCCTCTACAAATCTTGTTATGGTCAAAACCACGCCAGACTTACCGTTTTTGAGAAAAAATATGTGCATCGCACAATAACATACATATTTTCAGCTAAAAGTATGGCATAATTTGGTTTATTTTCATTTTCTCGGAAACTAGTAGGCCTAGAATTAAGATTTTTGGTTTAAAATGTTCGTAATGAATGCCTCTACAAATCTTGTTATGGTCAAAACCACGCCAGACTTACCGTTTTTGAGAAAAAATATGTGCATCGCACAATAACATACATATTTTCAGCTAAAAGTATGGCATAATTTGGTTTATTTTCATTTTCTCGGAAACTAGTAGGCCTAGAATTAAGATTTTTGGTTTAAAATGTTCGTAATGAATGCCTCTACAAATCTTGTTATGGTCAAAACCACGCTAGACTTACCGTTTTTGAGAAAAAATATGTGCATCGCACAATAACATACATATTTTCAGCTAAAAGTATGGCATAACTTGGTTTATTTTCATTTTCTCGGAAACTAGTAGGCCTAGAATTAAGATTTTTGGTTTAAAATGTTCGTAATGAATGCCTCTACAAATCTTGTTATGGTCAAAACCACGCCAGACTTACCGTTTTTGAGAAAAAATATGTGCATCGCACAATAACATACATATTTTTACATATTTTCAGCTAAAAGTATGGCATAATTTGGTTTATTTTCATTTTCTCGGAAACTAGTAGGCCTAGAATTAAGATTTTTGGTTTAAAATGTTCGTAATGAATGCCTCTACAAATCTTGTTATGGTCAAAACCACGCCAGACTTACCGTTTTTGAGAAAAAATATGTGCATCGCACAATAACATACATATTTTCAGCTAAAAGTATGGCATAATTTGGTTTATTTTCATTTTCTCGGAAACTAGTAGGCCTAGAATTAAGATTTTTGGTTTAAAATGTTCGTAATGAATGCCTCTACAAATCTTGTTATGGTCAAAACCACGCCAGACTTACCGTTTTTGAGAAAAAATATGTGCATCGCACAATAACATACATATTTTCAGCTAAAAGTATGGCATAATTTGGTTTATTTTCATTTTCTCGGAAACTAGTAGGCCTAGAATTAAGATTTTTGGTTTAAAATGTTCGTAATGAATGCCTCTACAAATCTTGTTATGGTCAAAACCACGCCAGACTTACCGTTTTTGAGAAAAAATATGTGCATCGCACAATAACATACATATTTTCAGCTAAAAGTATGGCATAATTTGGTTTATTTTCATTTTCTCGGAAACTAGTAGGCCTAGAATTAAGATTTTTGGTTTAAAATTTTCGTAATGAATGCCTCTACAAATCTTGTTATGGTCAAAACCACGCCAGACTTACCGTTTTTGAGAAAAAATATGTGCATCGCACAATAACATACATATTTTTACATATTTTCAGCTAAAAGTATGGCATAATTTGGTTTATTTTCATTTTCTCGGAAACTAGTAGGCCTAGAATTAAGATTTTTGGTTTAAAATGTTCGTAATGAATGCCTCTACAAATCTTGTTATGGTCAAAACCACGCCAGACTTACCGTTTTTGAGAAAAAATATGTGCATCGCACAATAACATACATATTTTCAGCTAAAAGTATGGCATAATTTGGTTTATTTTCATTTTCTCGGAAACTAGTAGGCCTAGAATTAAGATTTTTGGTTTAAAATGTTCGTAATGAATGCCTCTACAAATCTTGTTATGGTTAAAACCACGCCAGACTTACCGTTTTTGAGAAAAAATATGTGCATCGCACAATAACATACATATTTTCAGCTAAAAGTATGGCATAATTTGGTTTATTTTCATTTTCTCGGAAACTAGTAGGCCTAGAATTAAGATTTTTGGTTTAAAATTTTCGTAATGAATGCCTCTACAAATCTTGTTATGGTCAAAACCACGCCAGACTTACCGTTTTTGAGAAAAAATATGTGCATCGCACAATAACATACATATTTTTACATATTTTCAGCTAAAAGTATGGCATAATTTGGTTTATTTTCATTTTCTCGGAAACTAGTAGGCCTAGAATTAAGATTTTTGGTTTAAAATATTCGTAATGAATGCCTCTACAAATCTTGTTATGGTCAAAACCACGCCAGACTTACCGTTTTTGAGAAAAAATATGTGCATCGCACAATAACATACATATTTTTACATATTTTCAGCTAAAAGTATGGCATAATTTGGTTTATTTTCATTTTCTCGGAAACTAGTAGGCCTAGAATTAAGATTTTTGGTTTAAAATGTTCGTAATGAATGCCTCTACAAATCTTGTTATGGTTAAAACCACGCCAGACTTACCGTTTTTGAGAAAAAATATGTGCATCGCACAATAACATACATATTTTCAGCTAAAAGTATGGCATAATTTGGTTTATTTTCATTTTCTCGGAAACTAGTAGGCCTAGAATTAAGATTTTTGGTTTAAAATTTTCGTAATGAATGCCTCTACAAATCTTGTTATGGTCAAAACCACGCCAGACTTACCGTTTTTGAGAAAAAATATGTGCATCGCACAATAACATACATATTTTTACATATTTTCAGCTAAAAGTATGGCATAATTTGGTTTATTTTCATTTTCTCGGAAACTAGTAGGCCTAGAATTAAGATTTTTGGTTTAAAATGTTCGTAATGAATGCCTCTACAAATCTTGTTATGGTTAAAACCACGCCAGACTTACCGTTTTTGAGAAAAAATATGTGCATCGCACAATAACATACATATTTTCAGCTAAAAGTATGGCATAATTTGGTTTATTTTCATTTTCTCGGAAACTAGTAGGCCTAGAATTAAGATTTTTGGTTTAAAATTTTCGTAATGAATGCCTCTACAAATCTTGTTATGGTCAAAACCACGCCAGACTTACCGTTTTTGAGAAAAAATATGTGCATCGCACAATAACATACATATTTTTACATATTTTCAGCTAAAAGTATGGCATAATTTGGTTTATTTTCATTTTCTCGGAAACTAGTAGGCCTAGAATTAAGATTTTTGGTTTAAAATGTTCGTAATGAATGCCTCTACAAATCTTGTTATGGTTAAAACCACGCCAGACTTACCGTTTTTGAGAAAAAATATGTGCATCGCACAATAACATACATATTTTCAGCTAAAAGTATGGCATAATTTGGTTTATTTTCATTTTCTCGGAAACTAGTAGGCCTAGAATTAAGATTTTTGGTTTAAAATTTTCGTAATGAATGCCTCTACAAATCTTGTTATGGTCAAAACCACGCCAGACTTACCGTTTTTGAGAAAAAATATGTGCATCGCACAATAACATACATATTTTTACATATTTTCAGCTAAAAGTATGGCATAATTTGGTTTATTTTCATTTTCTCGGAAACTAGTAGGCCTAGAATTAAGATTTTTGGTTTAAAATGTTCGTAATGAATGCCTCTACAAATCTTGTTATGGTCAAAACCACGCCAGACTTACCGTTTTTGAGAAAAAATATGTGCATCGCACAATAACATACATATTTTTACATATTTTCAGCTAAAAGTATGGCATAATTTGGTTTATTTTCATTTTCTCGGAAACTAGTAGGCCTAGAATTAAGATTTTTGGTTTAAAATGTTCGTAATGAATGCCTCTACAAATCTTGTTATGGTTAAAACCACGCCAGACTTACCGTTTTTGAGAAAAAATATGTGCATCGCACAATAACATACATATTTTCAGCTAAAAGTATGGCATAATTTGGTTTATTTTCATTTTCTCGGAAACTAGTAGGCCTAGAATTAAGATTTTTGGTTTAAAATTTTCGTAATGAATGCCTCTACAAATCTTGTTATGGTCAAAACCACGCCAGACTTACCGTTTTTGAGAAAAAATATGTGCATCGCACAATAACATACATATTTTTACATATTTTCAGCTAAAAGTATGGCATAATTTGGTTTATTTTCATTTTCTCGGAAACTAGTAGGCCTAGAATTAAGATTTTTGGTTTAAAATGTTCGTAATGAATGCCTCTACAAATCTTGTTATGGTCAAAACCACGCCAGACTTACCGTTTTTGAGAAAAAATATGTGCATCGCACAATAACATACATATTTTTACATATTTTCAGCTAAAAGTATGGCATAATTTGGTTTATTTTCATTTTCTCGGAAACTAGTAGGCCTAGAATTAAGATTTTTGGTTTAAAATGTTCGTAATGAATGCCTCTACAAATCTTGTTATGGTTAAAACCACGCCAGACTTACCGTTTTTGAGAAAAAATATGTGCATCGCACAATAACATACATATTTTCAGCTAAAAGTATGGCATAATTTGGTTTATTTTCATTTTCTCGGAAACTAGTAGGCCTAGAATTAAGATTTTTGGTTTAAAATGTTCGTAATGAATGCCTCTACAAATCTTGTTATGGTCAAAACCACGCCAGACTTACCGTTTTTGAGAAAAAATATGTGCATCGCACAATAACATACATATTTTCAGCTAAAAGTATGGCATAATTTGGTTTATTTTCATTTTCTCGGAAACTAGTAGGCCTAGAATTAAGATTTTTGGTTTAAAATGTTCGTAATGAATGCCTCTACAAATCTTGTTATGGTCAAAACCACGCCAGACTTACCGTTTTTGAGAAAAAATATGTGCATCGCACAATAACATACATATTTTCAGCTAAAAGTATGGCATAATTTGGTTTATTTTCATTTTCTCGGAAACTAGTAGGCCTAGAATTAAGATTTTTGGTTTAAAATGTTCGTAATGAATGCCTCTACAAATCTTGTTATGGTCAAAACCACGCCAGACTTACCGTTTTTGAGAAAAAATATGTGCATCGCACAATAACATACATATTTTTACATATTTTCAGCTAAAAGTATGGCATAATTTGGTTTATTTTCATTTTCTCGGAAACTAGTAGGCCTAGAATTAAGATTTTTGGTTTAAAATGTTCGTAATGAATGCCTCTACAAATCTCGTTATGGTCAAAACCACGCCAGACTTACCGTTTTTGAGAAAAAATATGTGCATCGCACAATAACATACATATTTTCAGCTAAAAGTATGGCATAATTTGGTTTATTTTCATTTTCTCGGAAACTAGTAGGCCTAGAATTAAGATTTTTGGTTTAAAATGTTCGTAATGAATGCCTCTACAAATCTTGTTATGGTCAAAACCACGCCAGACTTACCGTTTTTGAGAAAAAATATGTGCATCGCACAATAACATACATATTTTTACATATTTTCAGCTAAAAGTATGGCATAATTTGGTTTATTTTCATTTTCTCGGAAACTAGTAGGCCTAGAATTAAGATTTTTGGTTTAAAATGTTCGTAATGAATGCCTCTACAAATCTCGTTATGGTCAAAACCACGCCAGACTTACCGTTTTTGAGAAAAAATATGTGCATCGCACAATAACATACATATTTTCAGCTAAAAGTATGGCATAATTTGGTTTATTTTCATTTTCTCGGAAACTAGTAGGCCTAGAATTAAGATTTTTGGTTTAAAATGTTCGTAATGAATGCCTCTACAAATCTTGTTATGGTCAAAACCACGCCAGACTTACCGTTTTTGAGAAAAAATATGTGCATCGCACAATAACATACATATTTTTACATATTTTCAGCTAAAAGTATGGCATAATTTGGTTTATTTTCATTTTCTCGGAAACTAGTAGGCCTAGAATTAAGATTTTTGGTTTAAAATGTTCGTAATGAATGCCTCTACAAATCTTGTTATGGTCAAAACCACGCCAGACTTACCGTTTTTGAGAAAAAATATGTGCATCGCACAATAACATACATATTTTTACATATTTTCAGCTAAAAGTATGGCATAATTTGGTTTATTTTCATTTTCTCGGAAACTAGTAGGCCTAGAATTAAGATTTTTGGTTTAAAATGTTCGTAATGAATGCCTCTACAAATCTTGTTATGGTCAAAACCACGCCAGACTTACCGTTTTTGAGAAAAAATATGTGCATCGCACAATAACATACATATTTTCAGCTAAAAGTATGGCATAATTTGGTTTATTTTCATTTTCTCGGAAACTAGTAGGCCTAGAATTAAGATTTTTGGTTTAAAATGTTCGTAATGAATGCCTCTACAAATCTTGTTATGGTCAAAACCACGCCAGACTTACCGTTTTTGAGAAAAAATATGTGCATCGCACAATAACATACATATTTTCAGCAAAAAGTATGGCATAATTTGGTTTATTTTCATTTTCTCGGAAACTAGTAGGCCTAGAATTAAGATTTTTGGTTTAAAATGTTCGTAATGAATGCCTCTACAAATCTTGTTATGGTCAAAACCACGCCAGACTTACCGTTTTTGAGAAAAAATATGTGCATCGCACAATAACATACATATTTTCAGCAAAAAGTATGGCATAATTTGGTTTATTTTCATTTTCTCGGAAACTAGTAGGCCTAGAATTAAGATTTTTGGTTTAAAATGTTCGTAATGAATGCCTCTACAAATCTTGTTATGGTCAAAACCACGCCAGACTTACCGTTTTTGAGAAAAAATATGTGCATCGCACAATAACATACATATTTTCAGCTAAAAGTATGGCATAATTTGGTTTATTTTCATTTTCTCGGAAACTAGTAGGCCTAGAATTAAGATTTTTGGTTTAAAATGTTCGTAATGAATGCCTCTACAAATCTCGTTATGGTCAAAACCACGCCAGACTTACCGTTTTTGAGAAAAAATATGTGCATCGCACAATAACATACATATTTTCAGCTAAAAGTATGGCATAATTTGGTTTATTTTCATTTTCTCGGAAACTAGTAGGCCTAGAATTAAGATTTTTGGTTTAAAATGTTCGTAATGAATGCCTCTACAAATCTTGTTATGGTCAAAACCACGCCAGACTTACCGTTTTTGAGAAAAAATATGTGCATCGCACAATAACATACATATTTTTACATATTTTCAGCTAAAAGTATGGCATAATTTGGTTTATTTTCATTTTCTCGGAAACTAGTAGGCCTAGAATTAAGATTTTTGGTTTAAAATGTTCGTAATGAATGCCTCTACAAATCTCGTTATGGTCAAAACCACGCCAGACTTACCGTTTTTGAGAAAAAATATGTGCATCGCACAATAACATACATATTTTCAGCTAAAAGTATGGCATAATTTGGTTTATTTTCATTTTCTCGGAAACTAGTAGGCCTAGAATTAAGATTTTTGGTTTAAAATGTTCGTAATGAATGCCTCTATAAATCTTGTTATGGTCAAAACCACGCCAGACTTACCGTTTTTGAGAAAAAAATATGTGCATCGCACAATAACATACATATTTTTACATATTTTCAGCTAAAAGTATGGCATAATTTGGTTTATTTTCATTTTCTCGGAAACTAGTAGGCCTAGAATTAAGATTTTTGGTTTAAAATGTTCGTAATGAATGCCTCTACAAATCTTGTTATGGTCAAAACCACGCCAGACTTACCGTTTTTGAGAAAAAATATGTGCATCGCACAATAACATACATATTTTCAGCTAAAAGTATGGCATAATTTGGTTTATTTTCATTTTCTCGGAAACTAGTAGGCCTAGAATTAAGATTTTTGGTTTAAAATGTTCGTAATGAATGCCTCTACAAATCTTGTTATGGTCAAAACCACGCCAGACTTACCGTTTTTGAGAAAAAATATGTGCATCGCACAATAACATACATATTTTTACATATTTTCAGCTAAAAGTATGGCATAATTTGGTTTATTTTCATTTTCTCGGAAACTAGTAGGCCTAGAATTAAGATTTTTGGTTTAAAATGTTCGTAATGAATGCCTCTACAAATCTTGTTATGGTCAAAACCACGCCAGACTTACCGTTTTTGAGAAAAAATATGTGCATCGCACAATAACATACATATTTTTACATATTTTCAGCTAAAAGTATGGCATAATTTGGTTTATTTTCATTTTCTCGGAAACTAGTAGGCCTAGAATTAAGATTTTTGGTTTAAAATGTTCGTAATGAATGCCTCTACAAATCTTGTTATGGTCAAAACCACGCCAGACTTACCGTTTTTGAGAAAAAATATGTGCATCGCACAATAACATACATATTTTTACATATTTTCAGCTAAAAGTATGGCATAATTTGGTTTATTTTCATTTTCTCGGAAACTAGTAGGCCTAGAATTAAGATTTTTGGTTTAAAATGTTCGTAATGAATGCCTCTACAAATCTTGTTATGGTCAAAACCACGCCAGACTTACCGTTTTTGAGAAAAAATATGTGCATCGCACAATAACATACATATTTTCAGCTAAAAGTATGGCATAATTTGGTTTATTTTCATTTTCTCGGAAACTAGTAGGCCTAGAATTAAGATTTTTGGTTTAAAATGTTCGTAATGAATGCCTCTACAAATCTTGTTATGGTCAAAACCACGCCAGACTTACCGTTTTTGAGAAAAAATATGTGCATCGCACAATAACATACATATTTTCAGCAAAAAGTATGGCATAATTTGGTTTATTTTCATTTTCTCGGAAACTAGTAGGCCTAGAATTAAGATTTTTGGTTTAAAATGTTCGTAATGAATGCCTCTACAAATCTTGTTATGGTCAAAACCACGCCAGACTTACCGTTTTTGAGAAAAAATATGTGCATCGCACAATAACATACATATTTTCAGCAAAAAGTATGGCATAATTTGGTTTATTTTCATTTTCTCGGAAACTAGTAGGCCTAGAATTAAGATTTTTGGTTTAAAATGTTCGTAATGAATGCCTCTACAAATCTTGTTATGGTCAAAACCACGCCAGACTTACCGTTTTTGAGAAAAAATATGTGCATCGCACAATAACATACATATTTTCAGCTAAAAGTATGGCATAATTTGGTTTATTTTCATTTTCTCGGAAACTAGTAGGCCTAGAATTAAGATTTTTGGTTTAAAATGTTCGTAATGAATGCCTCTACAAATCTCGTTATGGTCAAAACCACGCCAGACTTACCGTTTTTGAGAAAAAATATGTGCATCGCACAATAACATACATATTTTCAGCTAAAAGTATGGCATAATTTGGTTTATTTTCATTTTCTCGGAAACTAGTAGGCCTAGAATTAAGATTTTTGGTTTAAAATGTTCGTAATGAATGCCTCTACAAATCTTGTTATGGTCAAAACCACGCCAGACTTACCGTTTTTGAGAAAAAATATGTGCATCGCACAATAACATACATATTTTTACATATTTTCAGCTAAAAGTATGGCATAATTTGGTTTATTTTCATTTTCTCGGAAACTAGTAGGCCTAGAATTAAGATTTTTGGTTTAAAATGTTCGTAATGAATGCCTCTACAAATCTCGTTATGGTCAAAACCACGCCAGACTTACCGTTTTTGAGAAAAAATATGTGCATCGCACAATAACATACATATTTTCAGCTAAAAGTATGGCATAATTTGGTTTATTTTCATTTTCTCGGAAACTAGTAGGCCTAGAATTAAGATTTTTGGTTTAAAATGTTCGTAATGAATGCCTCTATAAATCTTGTTATGGTCAAAACCACGCCAGACTTACCGTTTTTGAGAAAAAATATGTGCATCGCACAATAACATACATATTTTTACATATTTTCAGCTAAAAGTATGGCATAATTTGGTTTATTTTCATTTTCTCGGAAACTAGTAGGCCTAGAATTAAGATTTTTGGTTTAAAATGTTCGTAATGAATGCCTCTACAAATCTTGTTATGGTCAAAACCACGCCAGACTTACCGTTTTTGAGAAAAAATATGTGCATCGCACAATAACATACATATTTTCAGCTAAAAGTATGGCATAATTTGGTTTATTTTCATTTTCTCGGAAACTAGTAGGCCTAGAATTAAGATTTTTGGTTTAAAATGTTCGTAATGAATGCCTCTACAAATCTTGTTATGGTCAAAACCACGCCAGACTTACCGTTTTTGAGAAAAAATATGTGCATCGCACAATAACATACATATTTTTACATATTTTCAGCTAAAAGTATGGCATAATTTGGTTTATTTTCATTTTCTCGGAAACTAGTAGGCCTAGAATTAAGATTTTTGGTTTAAAATGTTCGTAATGAATGCCTCTACAAATCTTGTTATGGTCAAAACCACGCCAGACTTACCGTTTTTGAGAAAAAATATGTGCATCGCACAATAACATACATATTTTTACATATTTTCAGCTAAAAGTATGGCATAATTTGGTTTATTTTCATTTTCTCGGAAACTAGTAGGCCTAGAATTAAGATTTTTGGTTTAAAATGTTCGTAATGAATGCCTCTACAAATCTTGTTATGGTCAAAACCACGCCAGACTTACCGTTTTTGAGAAAAAATATGTGCATCGCACAATAACATACATATTTTCAGCTAAAAGTATGGCATAATTTGGTTTATTTTCATTTTCTCGGAAACTAGTAGGCCTAGAATTAAGATTTTTGGTTTAAAATGTTCGTAATGAATGCCTCTACAAATCTTGTTATGGTCAAAACCACGCCAGACTTACCGTTTTTGAGAAAAAATATGTGCATCGCACAATAACATACATATTTTCAGCAAAAAGTATGGCATAATTTGGTTTATTTTCATTTTCTCGGAAACTAGTAGGCCTAGAATTAAGATTTTTGGTTTAAAATGTTCGTAATGAATGCCTCTACAAATCTTGTTATGGTCAAAACCACGCCAGACTTACCGTTTTTGAGAAAAAATATGTGCATCGCACAATAACATACATATTTTCAGCAAAAAGTATGGCATAATTTGGTTTATTTTCATTTTCTCGGAAACTAGTAGGCCTAGAATTAAGATTTTTGGTTTAAAATGTTCGTAATGAATGGCTCTACAAATCTTGTTATGGTCAAAACCACGCCAGACTTACCGTTTTTGAGAAAAAATATGTGCATCGCACAATAACATACATATTTTCAGCTAAAAGTATGGCATAATTTGGTTTATTTTCATTTTCTCGGAAACTAGTAGGCCTAGAATTAAGATTTTTGGTTTAAAATGTTCGTAATGAATGCCTCTACAAATCTTGTTATGGTCAAAATCACGCCAGACTTACCGTTTTTGAGAAAAAATATGTGCATCGCACAATAACATACATATTTTCAGCTAAAAGTATGGCATAATTTGGTTTATTTTCATTTTCTCGGAAACTAGTAGGCCTAGAATTAAGATTTTTGGTTTCAAATGTTCGTAATGAATGCCTCTACAAATCTTGTTATGGTCAAAACCACGCCAAACTTACCGTTTTTGAGAAAAAATATGTGCATCGCACAATAACATACATATTTTCAGCTAAAAGTATGGCATAATTTGGTTTATTTTCATTTTCTCGGAAACTAGTAGGCCTAGAATTAAGATTTTTGGTTTAGAATGTTCGTAATGAATGCCTCTACAAATCTTGTTATGGTAAAAACCACGCCAGACTTACCGTTTTTGAGAAAAAATATGTGCATCGCACAATAACATACATATTTTCAGCTAAAAGTATGGCATAATTTGGTTTATTTTCATTTTCTCGGAAACTAGTAGGCCTAGAATTAAGATTTTTGGTTTAAAATGTTCGTAATGAATGCCTCTACAAATCTTGTTATGGTCAAAACCACGCCAGACTTACCGTTTTTGAGAAAAAATATGTGCATCGCACAATAACATACATATTTTCAGCTAAAAGTATGGCATAATTTGGTTTATTTTCATTTTCTCGGAAACTAGTAGGCCTAGAATTAAGATTTTTGGTTTAAAATGTTCGTAATGAATGCCTCTACAAATCTTGTTATGGTCAAAACCACGCCAGACTTACCGTTTTTGAGAAAAAATATGTGCATCGCACAATAACATACATATTTTCAGCTAAAAGTATGGCATAATTTGGTTTATTTTCATTTTCTCGGAAACTAGTAGGCCTAGAATTAAGATTTTTGGTTTAAAATGTTCGTAATGAATGCCTCTACAAATCTTGTTATGGTCAAAACCACGCCAGACTTACCGTTTTTGAGAAAAAATATGTGCATCGCACAATAACATACATATTTTCAGCTAAAAGTATGGCATAATTTGGTTTATTTTCATTTTCTCGGAAACTAGTAGGCCTAGAATTAAGATTTTTGGTTTAAAATGTTCGTAATGAATGCCTCTACAAATCTTTTTATGGTCAAAACCACGCCAGACTTACCGTTCTTGAGAAAAAATATGTGCATCGCACAATAACATACATATTTTCAGCTAAAAGTATGGCATAATTTGGTTTATTTTCATTTTCTCGGAAACTAGTAGGCCTAGAATTAAGATTTTTGGTTTAAAATGTTCGTAATGAATGCCTCTACAAATCTTGTTATGGTCAAAACCACGCCAGACTTACCGTTTTTGAGAAAAAATATGTGCATCGCACAATAACATACATATTTTCAGCTAAAAGTATGGCATAATTTGGTTTATTTTCATTTTCTCGGAAACTAGTAGGCCTAGAATTAAGATTTTTGGTTTAAAATGTTCGTAATGAATGCCACTACAAATCTTGTTATGGTCAAAACCACGCCAGACTTACCGTTTTTGAGAAAAAATATGTGCATCGCACAATAACATACATATTTTCAGCTAAAAGTATGGCATAATTTGGTTTATTTTCATTTTCTCGGAAACTAGTAGGCCTAGAATTAAGATTTTTGGTTTAAAATGTTCGTAATGAATGCCTCTACAAATCTTGTTATGGTCAAAACCACGCCAGACTTACCGTTTTTGAGAAAAAATATGTGCATCGCACAATAACATACATATTTTCAGCTAAAAGTATGGCATAATTTGGTTTATTTTCATTTTCTCGGAAACTACTAGGCCTAGAATTAAGATTTTTGGTTTAAAATGTTCGTAATGAATGCCTCTACAAATCTTGTTATGGTCAAAACCACGCCAGACTTACCGTTTTTGAGAAAAAATATGTGCATCGCACAATAACATACATATTTTTACATATTTTCAGCTAAAAGTATGGCATAATTTGGTTTATTTTCATTTTCTCGGAAACTAGTAGGCCTAGAATTAAGATTTTTGGTTTAAAATGTTCGTAATGAATGCCTCTACAAATCTTGTTATGGTCAAAACCACGCCAGACTTACCGTTTTTGAGAAAAAATATGTGCATCGCACAATAACATACATATTTTCAGCTAAAAGTATGGCATAATTTGGTTTATTTTCATTTTCTCGGAAACTAGTAGGCCTAGAATTAAGATTTTTGGTTTAAAATGTTCGTAATGAATGCCTCTACAAATCTTGTTATGGTCAAAACCACGCCAGACTTACCGTTTTTGAGAAAAAATATGTGCATCGCACAATAACATACATATTTTCAGCTAAAAGTATGGCATAATTTGGTTTATTTTCATTTTCTCGGAAACTAGTAGGCCTAGAATTAAGATTTTTGGTTTAAAATGTTCGTAATGAATGCTTTTACAAATCTTGTTATGGTCAAAACCACGCCAGACTTACCGTTTTTGAGAAAAAATATGTGCATCGCACAATAACATACATATCTTCAGCTAAAAGTATGGCATAATTTGGTTTATTTTCATTTTCTCGGAAACTAGTAGGCCTAGAATTAAGATTTTTGGTTTAAAATGTTCGTAATGAATGCCTCTACAAATCTTGTTATGGTCAAAACCACGCCAGACTTACCGTTTTTGAGAAAAAATATGTGCATCGCACAATAACATACATATTTTCAGCTAAAAGTATGGCATAATTTGGTTTATTTTCATTTTCTCGGAAACTAGTAGGCCTAGAATTAAGATTTTTGGTTTAAAATGTTCGTAATGAATGCCTCTACAAATCTTGTTATGGTCAAAACCACGCCAGACTTACCGTTTTTGAGAAAAAATATGTGCATCGCACAATAACATACATATTTTCAGCTAAAAGTATGGCATAATTTGGTTTATTTTCATTTTCTCGGAAACTAGTAGGCCTAGAATTAAGATTTTTGGTTTAAAATGTTCGTAATGAATGCCTCTACAAATCTTGTTATGGTCAAAACCACGCCAGACTTACCGTTTTTGAGAAAAAATATGTGCATCGCACAATAACATACATATTTTCAGCTAAAAGTATGGCATAATTTGGTTTATTTTCATTTTCTCGGAAACTAGTAGGCCTAGAATTAAGATTTTTGGTTTAAAATGTTCGTAATGAATGCCTCTACAAATCTTGTTATGGTCAAAACCACGCCAGACTTACCGTTTTTGAGAAAAAATATGTGCATCGCACAATAACATACATATTTTTACATATTTTCAGCTAAAAGTATGGCATAATTTGGTTTATTTTCATTTTCTCGGAAACTAGTAGGCCTAGAATTAAGATTTTTGGTTTAAAATGTTCGTAATGAATGCCTCTACAAATCTTGTTATGGTCAAAACCACGCCAGACTTACCGTTTTTGAGAAAAAATATGTGCATCGCACAATAACATACATATTTTCAGCTAAAAGTATGGCATAATTTGGTTTATTTTCATTTTCTCGGAAACTAGTAGGCCTAGAATTAAGATTTTTGGTTTAAAATGTTCGTAATGAATGCCTCTACAAATCTTGTTATGGTCAAAACCACGCCAGACTTACCGTTTTTGAGAAAAAATATGTGCATCGCACAATAACATACATATTTTTACATATTTTCAGCTAAAAGTATGGCATAATTTGGTTTATTTTCATTTTCTCGGAAACTAGTAGGCCTAGAATTAAGATTTTTGGTTTAAAATGTTCGTAATGAATGCCTCTACAAATCTTGTTATGGTCAAAACCACGCCAGACTTACCGTTTTTGAGAAAAAATATGTGCATCGCACAATAACATACATATTTTCAGCTAAAAGTATGGCATAATTTGGTTTATTTTCATTTTCTCGGAAACTAGTAGGCCTAGAATTAAGATTTTTGGTTTAAAATGTTCGTAATGAATGCCTCTACAAATCTTGTTATGGTCAAAACCACGCCAGACTTACCGTTTTTGAGAAAAAATATGTGCATCGCACAATAACATACATATTTTCAGCTAAAAGTATGGCATAATTTGGTTTATTTTCATTTTCTCGGAAACTAGTAGGCCTAGAATTAAGATTTTTGGTTTAAAATGTTCGTAATGAATGCCTCTACAAATCTTGTTATGGTCAAAACCACGCCAGACTTACCGTTTTTGAGAAAAAATATGTGCATCGCACAATAACATACATATTTTCAGCTAAAAGTATGGCATAATTTGGTTTATTTTCATTTTCTCGGAAACTAGTAGGCCTAGAATTAAGATTTTTGGTTTAAAATGTTCGTAATGAATGCTTTTACAAATCTTGTTATGGTCAAAACCACGCCAGACTTACCGTTTTTGAGAAAAAATATGTGCATCGCACAATAACATACATATCTTCAGCTAAAAGTATGGCATAATTTGGTTTATTTTCATTTTCTCGGAAACTAGTAGGCCTAGAATTAAGATTTTTGGTTTAAAATGTTCGTAATGAATGCCTCTACAAATCTTGTTATGGTCAAAACCACGCCAGACTTACCGTTTTTGAGAAAAAATATGTGCATCGCACAATAACATACATATTTTCAGCTAAAAGTATGGCATAATTTGGTTTATTTTCATTTTCTCGGAAACTAGTAGGCCTAGAATTAAGATTTTTGGTTTAAAATGTTCGTAATGAATGCCTCTACAAATCTTGTTATGGTCAAAACCACGCCAGACTTACCGTTTTTGAGAAAAAATATGTGCATCGCACAATAACATACATATTTTTACATATTTTCAGCTAAAAGTATGGCATAATTTGGTTTATTTTCATTTTCTCGGAAACTAGTAGGCCTAGAATTAAGATTTTTGGTTTAAAATGTTCGTAATGAATGCCTCTACAAATCTTGTTATGGTCAAAACCACGCCAGACTTACCGTTTTTGAGAAAAAATATGTGCATCGCACAATAACATACATATTTTCAGCTAAAAGTATGGCATAATTTGGTTTATTTTCATTTTCTCGGAAACTAGTAGGCCTAGAATTAAGATTTTTGGTTTAAAATGTTCGTAATGAATGCCTCTACAAATCTTGTTATGGTCAAAACCACGCCAGACTTACCGTTTTTGAGAAAAAATATGTGCATCGCACAATAACATACATATTTTTACATATTTTCAGCTAAAAGTATGGCATAATTTGGTTTATTTTCATTTTCTCGGAAACTAGTAGGCCTAGAATTAAGATTTTTGGTTTAAAATGTTCGTAATGAATGCCTCTACAAATCTTGTTATGGTCAAAACCACGCCAGACTTACCGTTTTTGAGAAAAAATATGTGCATCGCACAATAACATACATATTTTCAGCTAAAAGTATGGCATAATTTGGTTTATTTTCATTTTCTCGGAAACTAGTAGGCCTAGAATTAAGATTTTTGGTTTAAAATGTTCGTAATGAATGCCTCTACAAATCTTGTTATGGTCAAAACCACGCCAGACTTACCGTTTTTGAGAAAAAATATGTGCATCGCACAATAACATACATATTTTCAGCTAAAAGTATGGCATAATTTGGTTTATTTTCATTTTCTCGGAAACTAGTAGGCCTAGAATTAAGATTTTTGGTTTAAAATGTTCGTAATGAATGCTTTTACAAATCTTGTTATGGTCAAAACCACGCCAGACTTACCGTTTTTGAGAAAAAATATGTGCATCGCACAATAACATACATATCTTCAGCTAAAAGTATCGCATCATTTGGTTTATTTTCATTTTTTCGGAAACTAGTAGGCCTAGAATTAAGATTTTTGGTTTAAAATGTTCGTAATGAATGCCTCTACAAATCTTGTTATGGTCAAAACCACGCCAGACTTACCGTTTTTGAGAAAAAATATGTGCATCGCACAATAACATACATATTTTCAGCTAAAAGTATGGCATAATTTGGTTTATTTTCATTTTCTCGGAAACTAGTAGGCCTAGAATTAAGATTTTTGGTTTAAAATGTTCGTAATGAATGCCTCTACAAATCTTGTTATGGTCAAAACCACGCCAGACTTACCGTTTTTGAGAAAAAATATGTGCATCGCACAATAACATACATATTTTTACATATTTTCAGCTAAAAGTATGGCATAATTTGGTTTATTTTCATTTTCTCGGAAACTAGTAGGCCTAGAATTAAGATTTTTGGTTTAAAATGTTCGTAATGAATGCCTCTACAAATCTTGTTATGGTCAAAACCACGCCAGACTTACCGTTTTTGAGAAAAAATATGTGCATCGCACAATAACATACATATTTTCAGCTAAAAGTATGGCATAATTTGGTTTATTTTCATTTTCTCGGAAACTAGTAGGCCTAGAATTAAGATTTTTGGTTTAAAATGTTCGTAATGAATGCCTCTGCAAATCTTGTTATGGTCAAAACCACGCCAGACTTACCGTTTTTGAGAAAAAATATGTGCATCGCACAATAACATACATATTTTCAGCTAAAAGTATGGCATAATTTGGTTTATTTTCATTTTCTCGGAAACTAGTAGGCCTAGAATTAAGATTTTTGGTTTAAAATGTTCGTAATGAATGCCTCTACAAATCTTGTTATGGTCAAAACCACGCCAGACTTACCGTTTTTGAGAAAAAATATGTGCATCGCACAATAACATACATATCTTCAGCTAAAAGTATGGCATAATTTGGTTTATTTTCATTTTCTCGGAAACTAGTAGGCCTAGAATTAAGATTTTTGGTTTAAAATGTTCGTAATGAATGCCTCTACAAATCTTGTTATGGTCAAAACCACGCCAGACTTACCGTTTTTGAGAAAAAATATGTGCATCGCACAATAACATACATATTTTCAGCTAAAAGTATGGCATAATTTGGTTTATTTTCATTTTCTCGGAAACTTGTAGGCCTAGAATTAAGATTTTTGGTTTAAAATGTTCGTAATGAATGCCTCTACAAATCTTGTTATGGTCAAAACCACACCAGACTTACCGTTTTTGAGAAAAAATATGTGCATCGCACAATAACATACATATTTTCAGCTAAAAGTATGGCATAATTTGGTTTATTTTCATTTTCTCGGAAACTAGTAGGCCTAGAATTAAGATTTTTGGTTTAAAATGTTCGTAATGAATGCCTCTACAAATCTTGTTATGGTCAAAACCACGCCAGACTTACCGTTTTTGAGAAAAAATATGTGCATCGCACAATAACATACATATTTTCAGCTAAAAGTATGGCATAATTTGGTTTATTTTCATTTTCTCGGAAACTAGTAGGCCTAGAATTAAGATTTTTGGTTTAAAATGTTCGTAATGAATGCCTCTACAAATCTTGTTATGGTCAAAACCACGCCAGACTTACCGTTTTTGAGAAAAAATATGTGCATCGCACAATAACATACATATTTTTACATATTTTCAGCTAAAAGTATGGCATAATTTGGTTTATTTTCATTTTCTCGGAAACTAGTAGGCCTAGAATTAAGATTTTTGGTTTAAAATGTTCGTAATGAATGCCTCTACAAATCTTTTTATGGTCAAAACCACGCCAGACTTACCGTTTTTGAGAAAAAATATGTGCATCGCACAATAACATACATATTTTTACATATTTTCAGCTAAAAGTATGGCATAATTTGGTTTATTTTCATTTTCTCGGAAACTAGTAGGCCTAGAATTAAGATTTTTGGTTTAAAATGTTCGTAATGAATGCCTCTACAAATCTTGTTATGGTCAAAACCACGCCAGACTTACCGTTTTTGAGAAAAAATATGTGCATCGCACAATAACATACATATTTTCAGCTAAAAGTATGGCATAATTTGGTTTATTTTCATTTTCTCGGAAACTAGTAGGCCTAGAATTAAGATTTTTGGTTTAAAATGTTCGTAATGAATGCTATTACAAATCTTGTTATGGTCAAAACCACGCCAGACTTACCGTTTTTGAGAAAAAATATGTGCATCGCACAATAACATACATATCTTCAGCTAAAAGTATGGCATAATTTGGTTTATTTTCATTTTTTCGGAAACTAGTAGGCCTAGAATTAAGATTTTTGGTTTAAAATGTTCGTAATGAATGCCTCTACAAATCTTGTTATGGTCAAAACCACGCCAGACTTACCGTTTTTGAGAAAAAATATGTGCATCGCACAATAACATACATATTTTCAGCTAAAAGTATGGCATAATTTGGTTTATTTTCATTTTCTCGGAAACTAGTAGGCCTAGAATTAAGATTTTTGGTTTAAAATGTTCGTAATGAATGCCTCTACAAATCTTGTTATGGTCAAAACCACGCCAGACTTACCGTTTTTGAGAAAAAATATGTGCATCGCACAATAACATACATATTTTTACATATTTTCAGCTAAAAGTATGGCATAATTTGGTTTATTTTCATTTTCTCGGAAACTAGTAGGCCTAGAATTAAGATTTTTGGTTTAAAATGTTCGTAATGAATGCCTCTACAAATCTTGTTATGGTCAAAACCACGCCAGACTTACCGTTTTTGAGAAAAAATATGTGCATCGCACAATAACATACATATTTTCAGCTAAAAGTATGGCATAATTTGGTTTATTTTCATTTTCTCGGAAACTAGTAGGCCTAGAATTAAGATTTTTGGTTTAAAATGTTCGTAATGAATGCCTCTGCAAATCTTGTTATGGTCAAAACCACGCCAGACTTACCGTTTTTGAGAAAAAATATGTGCATCGCACAATAACATACATATTTTCAGCTAAAAGTATGGCATAATTTGGTTTATTTTCATTTTCTCGGAAACTAGTAGGCCTAGAATTAAGATTTTTGGTTTAAAATGTTCGTAATGAATGCCTCTACAAATCTTGTTATGGTCAAAACCACGCCAGACTTACCGTTTTTGAGAAAAAATATGTGCATCGCACAATAACATACATATCTTCAGCTAAAAGTATGGCATAATTTGGTTTATTTTCATTTTCTCGGAAACTAGTAGGCCTAGAATTAAGATTTTTGGTTTAAAATGTTCGTAATGAATGCCTCTACAAATCTTGTTATGGTCAAAACCACGCCAGACTTACCGTTTTTGAGAAAAAATATGTGCATCGCACAATAACATACATATTTTCAGCTAAAAGTATGGCATAATTTGGTTTATTTTCATTTTCTCGGAAACTTGTAGGCCTAGAATTAAGATTTTTGGTTTAAAATGTTCGTAATGAATGCCTCTACAAATCTTGTTATGGTCAAAACCACACCAGACTTACCGTTTTTGAGAAAAAATATGTGCATCGCACAATAACATACATATTTTCAGCTAAAAGTATGGCATAATTTGGTTTATTTTCATTTTCTCGGAAACTAGTAGGCCTAGAATTAAGATTTTTGGTTTAAAATGTTCGTAATGAATGCCTCTACAAATCTTGTTATGGTCAAAACCACGCCAGACTTACCGTTTTTGAGAAAAAATATGTGCATCGCACAATAACATACATATTTTCAGCTAAAAGTATGGCATAATTTGGTTTATTTTCATTTTCTCGGAAACTAGTAGGCCTAGAATTAAGATTTTTGGTTTAAAATGTTCGTAATGAATGCCTCTACAAATCTTGTTATGGTCAAAACCACGCCAGACTTACCGTTTTTGAGAAAAAATATGTGCATCGCACAATAACATACATATTTTTACATATTTTCAGCTAAAAGTATGGCATAATTTGGTTTATTTTCATTTTCTCGGAAACTAGTAGGCCTAGAATTAAGATTTTTGGTTTAAAATGTTCGTAATGAATGCCTCTACAAATCTTTTTATGGTCAAAACCACGCCAGACTTACCGTTTTTGAGAAAAAATATGTGCATCGCACAATAACATACATATTTTTACATATTTTCAGCTAAAAGTATGGCATAATTTGGTTTATTTTCATTTTCTCGGAAACTAGTAGGCCTAGAATTAAGATTTTTGGTTTAAAATGTTCGTAATGAATGCCTCTACAAATCTTGTTATGGTCAAAACCACGCCAGACTTACCGTTTTTGAGAAAAAATATGTGCATCGCACAATAACATACATATTTTCAGCTAAAAGTATGGCATAATTTGGTTTATTTTCATTTTCTCGG
This sequence comes from Myathropa florea, assembly GCA_930367185.1. Classification (NCBI taxonomy): domain Eukaryota; kingdom Metazoa; phylum Arthropoda; class Insecta; order Diptera; family Syrphidae; genus Myathropa; species Myathropa florea. Next base: position 100,955 of record CAKNEX010000122.1, on the reverse strand, counting down.
AAACTAGTAGGCCTAGAATTAAGATTTTTGGTTTAAAATGTTCGTAATGAATGCCTCTGCAAATCTTGTTATGGTCAAAACCACGCCAGACTTACCGTTTTTGAGAAAAAATATGTGCATCGCACAATAACATACATATTTTCAGCTAAAAGTATGGCATAATTTGGTTTATTTTCATTTTCTCGGAAACTAGTAGGCCTAGAATTAAGATTTTTGGTTTAAAATGTTCGTAATGAATGCCTCTACAAATCTTGTTATGGTCAAAACCACGCCAGACTTACCGTTTTTGAGAAAAAATATGTGCATCGCACAATAACATACATATTTTCAGCTAAAAGTATGGCATAATTTGGTTTATTTTCATTTTCTCGGAAACTAGTAGGCCTAGAATTAAGATTTTTGGTTTAAAATGTTCGTAATGAATGCCTCTACAAATCTTGTTATGGTCAAAACCACGCCAGACTTACCGTTTTTGAGAAAAAATATGTGCATCGCACAATAACATACATATTTTCAGCTAAAAGTATGGCATAATTTGGTTTATTTTCATTTTCTCGGAAACTAGTAGGCCTAGAATTAAGATTTTTGGTTTAAAATGTTCGTAATGAATGCCTCTACAAATCTTGTTATGGTCAAAACCACGCCAGACTTACCGTTTTTGAGAAAAAATATGTGCATCGCACAATAACATACATATTTTCAGCTAAAAGTATGGCATAATTTGGTTTATTTTCATTTTCTCGGAAACTAGTAGGCCTAGAATTAAGATTTTTGGTTTAAAATGTTCGTAATGAATGCCTCTACAAATCTTGTTATGGTCAAAACCACGCCAGACTTACCGTTTTTGAGAAAAAATATGTGCATCGCACAATAACATACATATTTTCAGCTAAAAGTATGGCATAATTTGGTTTATTTTCATTTTCTCGGAAACTAGTAGGCCTAGAATTAAGATTTTTGGTTTAAAATGTTCGTAATGAATGCCTCTACAAATCTTGTTATGGTCAAAACCACGCCAGACTTACCGTTTTTGAGAAAAAATATGTGCATCGCACAATAACATACATATTTTCAGCTAAAAGTATGGCATAATTTGGTTTATTTTCATTTTCTCGGAAACTAGTAGGCCTAGAATTAAGATTTTTGGTTTAAAATGTTCGTAATGAATGCCTCTACAAATCTTGTTATGGTCAAAACCACGCCAGACTTACCGTTTTTGAGAAAAAATATGTGCATCGCACAAAAACATACATATTTTTACATATTTTCAGCTAAAAGTATGGCATAATTTGGTTTATTTTCATTTTCTCGGAAACTAGTAGGCCTAGAATTAAGATTTTTGGTTTAAAATGTTCGTAATGAATGCCTCTACAAATCTTGTTATGGTCAAAACCACGCCAGACTTACCGTTTTTGAGAAAAAATATGTGCATCGCACAATAACATACATATTTTCAGCTAAAAGTATGGCATAATTTGGTTTATTTTCATTTTCTCGGAAACTAGTAGGCCTAGAATTAAGATTTTTGGTTTAAAATGTTCGTAATGAATGCCTCTACAAATCTTGTTATGGTCAAAACCACGCCAGACTTACCGTTTTTGAGAAAAAATATGTGCATCGCACAATAACATACATATTTTCAGCTAAAAGTATGGCATAATTTGGTTTATTTTCATTTTCTCGGAAACTAGTAGGCCTAGAATTAAGATTTTTGGTTTAAAATGTTCGTAATGAATGCCTCTACAAATCTTGTTATGGTCAAAACCACGCCAGACTTACCGTTTTTGAGAAAAAATATGTGCATCGCACAATAACATACATATTTTCAGCTAAAAGTATGGCATAATTTGGTTTATTTTCATTTTCTCGGAAACTAGTAGGCCTAGAATTAAGATTTTTGGTTTAAAATGTTCGTAATGAATGCCTCTACAAATCTTGTTATGGTCAAAACCACGCCAGACTTACCGTTTTTGAGAAAAAATATGTGCATCGCACAATAACATACATATTTTCAGCTAAAAGTATGGCATAATTTGGTTTATTTTCATTTTCTCGGAAACTAGTAGGCCTAGAATTAAGATTTTTGGTTTAAAATGTTCGTAATGAATGCCTCTAAAAATCTTATTATGGTCAGAACCACGCCAGACTTACCGTTTTTGAGAAAAAATATGTGCATCGCACAATAACATACATATTTTCAGCTAAAAGTATGGCATAATTTGGTTTATTTTCATTTTCTCGGAAACTAGTAGGCCTAGAATTAAGATTTTTGGTTTAAAATGTTCGTAATGAATGCCTCTACAAATCTTGTTATGGTCAAAACCACGCCAGACTTACCGTTTTTGAGAAAAAATATGTGCATCGCACAATAACATACATATTTTCAGCTAAAAGTATGGCATAATTTGGTTTATTTTCATTTTCTCGGAAACTAGTAGGCCTAGAATTAAGATTTTTGGTTTAAAATGTTCGTAATGAATGCCTCTACAAATCTTGTTATGGTCAAAACCACGCCAGACTTACCGTTTTTGAGAAAAAATATGTGCATCGCACAATAACATACATATTTTCAGCTAAAAGTATGGCATAATTTGGTTTATTTTCATTTTCTCGGAAACTAGTAGGCCTAGAATTAAGATTTTTGGTTTAAAATGTTCGTAATGAATGCCTCTACAAATCTTGTTATGGTCAAAACCACGCCAGACTTACCGTTTTTGAGAAAAAATATGTGCATCGCACAATAACATACATATTTTCAGCTAAAAGTATGGCATAATTTGGTTTATTTTCATTTTCTCGGAAACTAGTAGGCCTAGAATTAAGATTTTTGGTTTAAAATGTTCGTAATGAATGCCTCTACAAATCTTGTTATGGTCAAAACCACGCCAGACTTACCGTTTTTGAGAAAAAATATGTGCATCGCACAATAACATACATATTTTCAGCTAAAAGTATGGCATAATTTGGTTTATTTTCATTTTCTCGGAAACTAGTAGGCCTAGAATTAAGATTTTTGGTTTAAAATGTTCGTAATGAATGCCTCTACAAATCTTGTTATGGTCAAAACCACGCCAGACTTACCGTTTTTGAGAAAAAATATGTGCATCGCACAATAACATACATATTTTTACATATTTTCAGCTAAAAGTATGGCATAATTTGGTTTATTTTCATTTTCTCGGAAACTAGTAGGCCTAGAATTAAGATTATTGGTTTAAAATGTTCGTAATGAATGCCTCTACAAATCTTGTTATGGTCAAAACCACGCCAGACTTACCGTTTTTGAGAAAAAATATGTGCATCGCACAATAACATACATATTTTCAGCTAAAAGTATGGCATAATTTGGTTTATTTTCATTTTCTCGGAAACTAGTAGGCCTAGAATTAAGATTTTTGGTTTAAAATGTTCGTAATGAATGCCTCTACAAATCTTGTTATGGTCAAAACCACGCCAGACTTACCGTTTTTGAGAAAAAATATGTGCATCGCACAATAACATACATATTTTTACATATTTTCAGCTAAAAGTATGGCATAATTTGGTTTATTTTCATTTTCTCGGAAACTAGTAGGCCTAGAATTAAGATTTTTGGTTTAAAATGTTCGTAATGAATGCCTCTACAAATCTTGTTATGGTCAAAACCACGCCAGACTTACCGTTTTTGAGAAAAAATATGTGCATCGCACAATAACATACATATTTTTACATATTTTCAGCTAAAAGTATGGCATAATTTGGTTTATTTTCATTTTCTCGGAAACTAGTAGGCCTAGAATTAAGATTTTTGGTTTAAAATGTTCGTAATGAATGCCTCTACAAATCTTGTTATGGTCAAAACCACGCCAGACTTACCGTTTTTGAGAAAAAATATGTGCATCGCACAATAACATACATATTTTCAGCTAAAAGTATGGCATAATTTGGTTTATTTTCATTTTCTCGGAAACTAGTAGGCCTAGAATTAAGATTTTTGGTTTAAAATGTTCGTAATGAATGCCTCTACAAATCTTGTTATGGTCAAAACCACGCCAGACTTACCGTTTTTGAGAAAAAATATGTGCATCGCACAATAACATACATATTTTTACATATTTTCAGCTAAAAGTATGGCATAATTTGGTTTATTTTCATTTTCTCGGAAACTAGTAGGCCTAGAATTAAGATTTTTGGTTTAAAATGTTCGTAATGAATGCCTCTACAAATCTTGTTATGGTCAAAACCACGCCAGACTTACCGTTTTTGAGAAAAAATATGTGCATCGCACAATAACATACATATTTTCAGCTAAAAGTATGGCATAATTTGGTTTATTTTCATTTTCTCGGAAACTAGTAGGCCTAGAATTAAGATTTTTGGTTTAAAATGTTCGTAATGAATGCCTCTAAAAATCTTATTATGGTCAGAACCACGCCAGACTTACCGTTTTTGAGAAAAAATATGTGCATCGCACAATAACATACATATTTTCAGCTAAAAGTATGGCATAATTTGGTTTATTTTCATTTTCTCGGAAACTAGTAGGCCTAGAATTAAGATTTTTGGTTTAAAATGTTCGTAATGAATGCCTCTACAAATCTTGTTATGGTCAAAACCACGCCAGACTTACCGTTTTTGAGAAAAAATATGTGCATCGCACAATAACATACATATTTTCAGCTAAAAGTATGGCATAATTTGGTTTATTTTCATTTTCTCGGAAACTAGTAGGCCTAGAATTAAGATTTTTGGTTTAAAATGTTCGTAATGAATGCCTCTACAAATCTTGTTATGGTCAAAACCACGCCAGACTTACCGTTTTTGAGAAAAAATATGTGCATCGCACAATAACATACATATTTTTACATATTTTCAGCTAAAAGTATGGCATAATTTGGTTTATTTTCATTTTCTCGGAAACTAGTAGGCCTAGAATTAAGATTTTTGGTTTAAAATGTTCGTAATGAATGCCTCTACAAATCTTGTTATGGTCAAAACCACGCCAGACTTACCGTTTTTGAGAAAAAATATGTGCATCGCACAATAACATACATATTTTCAGCTAAAAGTATGGCATAATTTGGTTTATTTTCATTTTCTCGGAAACTAGTAGGCCTAGAATTAAGATTTTTGGTTTAAAATGTTCGTAATGAATGCCTCTACAAATCTTGTTATGGTCAAAACCACGCCAGACTTACCGTTTTTGAGAAAAAATATGTGCATCGCACAATAACATACATATTTTCAGCTAAAAGTATGGCATAATTTGGTTTATTTTCATTTTCTCGGAAACTAGTAGGCCTAGAATTAAGATTTTTGGTTTAAAATGTTCGTAATGAATGCCTCTACAAATCTTGTTATGGTCAAAACCACGCCAGACTTACCGTTTTTGAGAAAAAATATGTGCATCGCACAATAACATACATATTTTTACATATTTTCAGCTAAAAGTATGGCATAATTTGGTTTATTTTCATTTTCTCGGAAACTAGTAGGCCTAGAATTAAGATTATTGGTTTAAAATGTTCGTAATGAATGCCTCTACAAATCTTGTTATGGTCAAAACCACGCCAGACTTACCGTTTTTGAGAAAAAATATGTGCATCGCACAATAACATACATATTTTCAGCTAAAAGTATGGCATAATTTGGTTTATTTTCATTTTCTCGGAAACTAGTAGGCCTAGAATTAAGATTTTTGGTTTAAAATGTTCGTAATGAATGCCTCTACAAATCTTGTTATGGTCAAAACCACGCCAGACTTACCGTTTTTGAGAAAAAATATGTGCATCGCACAATAACATACATATTTTTACATATTTTCAGCTAAAAGTATGGCATAATTTGGTTTATTTTCATTTTCTCGGAAACTAGTAGGCCTAGAATTAAGATTTTTGGTTTAAAATGTTCGTAATGAATGCCTCTACAAATCTTGTTATGGTCAAAACCACGCCAGACTTACCGTTTTTGAGAAAAAATATGTGCATCGCACAATAACATACATATTTTTACATATTTTCAGCTAAAAGTATGGCATAATTTGGTTTATTTTCATTTTCTCGGAAACTAGTAGGCCTAGAATTAAGATTTTTGGTTTAAAATGTTCGTAATGAATGCCTCTACAAATCTTGTTATGGTCAAAACCACGCCAGACTTACCGTTTTTGAGAAAAAATATGTGCATCGCACAATAACATACATATTTTCAGCTAAAAGTATGGCATAATTTGGTTTATTTTCATTTTCTCGGAAACTAGTAGGCCTAGAATTAAGATTTTTGGTTTAAAATGTTCGTAATGAATGCCTCTACAAATCTTGTTATGGTCAAAACCACGCCAGACTTACCGTTTTTGAGAAAAAATATGTGCATCGCACAATAACATACATATTTTCAGCTAAAAGTATGGCATAATTTGGTTTATTTTCATTTTCTCGGAAACTAGTAGGCCTAGAATTAAGATTTTTGGTTTAAAATGTTCGTAATGAATGCCTCTACAAATCTTGTTATGGTCAAAACCACGCCAGACTTACCGTTTTTGAGAAAAAATATGTGCATCGCACAATAACATACATATTTTCAGCTAAAAGTATGGCATAATTTGGTTTATTTTCATTTTCTCGGAAACTAGTAGGCCTAGAATTAAGATTTTTGGTTTAAAATGTTCGTACTGAATGCCTCTACAAATCTTGTTATGGTCAAAACCACGCCAGACTTACCGTTTTTGAGAAAAAATATGTGCATCGCACAATAACATACATATTTTTACATATTTTCAGCTAAAAGTATGGCATAATTTGGTTTATTTTCATTTTCTCGGAAACTAGTAGGCCTAGAATTAAGATTTTTGGTTTAAAATGTTCGTAATGAATGCCTCTACAAATCTTGTTATGGTCAAAACCACGCCAGACTTACCGTTTTTGAGAAAAAATATGTGCATCGCACAATAACATACATATTTTTACATATTTTCAGCTAAAAGTATGGCATAATTTGGTTTATTTTCATTTTCTCGGAAACTAGTAGGCCTAGAATTAAGATTTTTGGTTTAAAATGTTCGTAATGAATGCCTCTACAAATCTTGTTATGGTCAAAACCACGCCAGACTTACCGTTTTTGAGAAAAAATATGTGCATCGCACAATAACATACATATTTTCAGCTAAAAGTATGGCATAATTTGGTTTATTTTCATTTTCTCGGAAACTAGTAGGCCTAGAATTAAGATTTTTGGTTTAAAATGTTCGTAATGAATGCCTCTACAAATCTTGTTATGGTCAAAACCACGCCAGACTTACCGTTTTTGAGAAAAAATATGTGCATCGCACAATAACATACATATTTTCAGCTAAAAGTATGGCATAATTTGGTTTATTTTCATTTTCTCGGAAACTAGTAGGCCTAGAATTAAGATTTTTGGTTTAAAATGTTCGTAATGAATGCCTCTACAAATCTTGTTATGGTCAAAACCACGCCAGACTTACCGTTTTTGAGAAAAAATATGTGCATCGCACAATAACATACATATTTTTACATATTTTCAGCTAAAAGTATGGCATAATTTGGTTTATTTTCATTTTCTCGGAAACTAGTAGGCCTAGAATTAAGATTATTGGTTTAAAATGTTCGTAATGAATGCCTCTACAAATCTTGTTATGGTCAAAACCACGCCAGACTTACCGTTTTTGAGAAAAAATATGTGCATCGCACAATAACATACATATTTTCAGCTAAAAGTATGGCATAATTTGGTTTATTTTCATTTTCTCGGAAACTAGTAGGCCTAGAATTAAGATTTTTGGTTTAAAATGTTCGTAATGAATGCCTCTACAAATCTTGTTATGGTCAAAACCACGCCAGACTTACCGTTTTTGAGAAAAAATATGTGCATCGCACAATAACATACATATTTTTACATATTTTCAGCTAAAAGTATGGCATAATTTGGTTTATTTTCATTTTCTCGGAAACTAGTAGGCCTAGAATTAAGATTTTTGGTTTAAAATGTTCGTAATGAATGCCTCTACAAATCTTGTTATGGTCAAAACCACGCCAGACTTACCGTTTTTGAGAAAAAATATGTGCATCGCACAATAACATACATATTTTTACATATTTTCAGCTAAAAGTATGGCATAATTTGGTTTATTTTCATTTTCTCGGAAACTAGTAGGCCTAGAATTAAGATTTTTGGTTTAAAATGTTCGTAATGAATGCCTCTACAAATCTTGTTATGGTCAAAACCACGCCAGACTTACCGTTTTTGAGAAAAAATATGTGCATCGCACAATAACATACATATTTTCAGCTAAAAGTATGGCATAATTTGGTTTATTTTCATTTTCTCGGAAACTAGTAGGCCTAGAATTAAGATTTTTGGTTTAAAATGTTCGTAATGAATGCCTCTACAAATCTTGTTATGGTCAAAACCACGCCAGACTTACCGTTTTTGAGAAAAAATATGTGCATCGCACAATAACATACATATTTTCAGCTAAAAGTATGGCATAATTTGGTTTATTTTCATTTTCTCGGAAACTAGTAGGCCTAGAATTAAGATTTTTGGTTTAAAATGTTCGTAATGAATGCCTCTACAAATCTTGTTATGGTCAAAACCACGCCAGACTTACCGTTTTTGAGAAAAAATATGTGCATCGCACAATAACATACATATTTTCAGCTAAAAGTATGGCATAATTTGGTTTATTTTCATTTTCTCGGAAACTAGTAGGCCTAGAATTAAGATTTTTGGTTTAAAATGTTCGTAATGAATGCCTCTACAAATCTTGTTATGGTCAAAACCACGCCAGACTTACCGTTTTTGAGAAAAAATATGTGCATCGCACAATAACATACATATTTTTACATATTTTCAGCTAAAAGTATGGCATAATTTGGTTTATTTTCATTTTCTCGGAAACTAGTAGGCCTAGAATTAAGGTTTTTGGTTTAAAATGTTCGTAATGAATGCCTCTACAAATCTTGTTATGGTCAAAACCACGCCAGACTTACCGTTTTTGAGAAAAAATATGTGCATCGCACAATAACATACATATTTTCAGCTAAAAGTATGGCATAATTTGGTTTATTTTCATTTTCTCGGAAACTAGTAGGCCTAGAATTAAGATTTTTGGTTTAAAATGTTCGTAATGAATGCCTCTACAAATCTTGTTATGGTCAAAACCACGCCAGACTTACCGTTTTTGAGAAAAAATATGTGCATCGCACAATAACATACATATTTTCAGCTAAAAGTATGGCATAATTTGGTTTATTTTCATTTTCTCGGAAACTAGTAGGCCTAGAATTAAGATTTTTGGTTTAAAATGTTCGTAATGAATGCCTCTACAAATCTTGTTATGGTCAAAACCACGCCAGACTTACCGTTTTTGAGAAAAAATATGTGCATCGCACAATAACATACATATTTTCAGCTAAAAGTATGGCATAATTTGGTTTATTTTCATTTTCTCGGAAACTAGTAGGCCTAGAATTAAGATTTTTGGTTTAAAATGTTCGTAATGAATGCCTCTACAAATCTTGTTATGGTCAAAACCACGCCAGACTTACCGTTTTTGAGAAAAAATATGTGCATCGCACAATAACATACATATTTTTACATATTTTCAGCTAAAAGTATGGCATAATTTGGTTTATTTTCATTTTCTCGGAAACTAGTAGGCCTAGAATTAAGATTTTTGGTTTAAAATGTTCGTAATGAATGCCTCTACAAATCTTGTTATGGTCAAAACCACGCCAGACTTACCGTTTTTGAGAAAAAATATGTGCATCGCACAATAACATACATATTTTCAGCTAAAAGTATGGCATAATTTGGTTTATTTTCATTTTCTCGGAAACTAGTAGGCCTAGAATTAAGATTTTTGGTTTAAAATGTTCGTAATGAATGCCTCTACAAATCTTGTTATGGTCAAAACCACGCCAGACTTACCGTTTTTGAGAAAAAATATGTGCATCGCACAATGACATACATATTTTCAGCTAAAAGTATGGCATAATTTGGTTTATTTTCATTTTCTCGGAAACTAGTAGGCCTAGAATTAAGATTTTTGGTTTAAAATGTTCGTAATGAATGCCTCTACAAATCTTGTTATGGTCAAAACCACGCCAGACTTACCGTTTTTGAGAAAAAATATGTGCATCGCACAATAACATACATATTTTCAGCTAAAAGTATGGCATAATTTGGTTTATTTTCATTTTCTCGGAAACTAGTAGGCCTAGAATTAAGATTTTTGGTTTAAAATGTTCGTAATGAATGCCTCTACAAATCTTGTTATGGTCAAAACCACGCCAGACTTACCGTTTTTGAGAAAAAATATGTGCATCGCACAATAACATACATATTTTTACATATTTTCAGCTAAAAGTATGGCATAATTTGGTTTATTTTCATTTTCTCGGAAACTAGTAGGCCTAGAATTAAGGTTTTTGGTTTAAAATGTTCGTAATGAATGCCTCTACAAATCTTGTTATGGTCAAAACCACGCCAGACTTACCGTTTTTGAGAAAAAATATGTGCATCGCACAATAACATACATATTTTCAGCTAAAAGTATGGCATAATTTGGTTTATTTTCATTTTCTCGGAAACTAGTAGGCCTAGAATTAAGATTTTTGGTTTAAAATGTTCGTAATGAATGCCTCTACAAATCTTGTTATGGTCAAAACCACGCCAGACTTACCGTTTTTGAGAAAAAATATGTGCATCGCACAATAACATACATATTTTCAGCTAAAAGTATGGCATAATTTGGTTTATTTTCATTTTCTCGGAAACTAGTAGGCCTAGAATTAAGATTTTTGGTTTAAAATGTTCGTAATGAATGCCTCTACAAATCTTGTTATGGTCAAAACCACGCCAGACTTACCGTTTTTGAGAAAAAATATGTGCATCGCACAATAACATACATATTTTCAGCTAAAAGTATGGCATAATTTGGTTTATTTTCATTTTCTCGGAAACTAGTAGGCCTAGAATTAAGATTTTTGGTTTAAAATGTTCGTAATGAATGCCTCTACAAATCTTGTTATGGTCAAAACCACGCCAGACTTACCGTTTTTGAGAAAAAATATGTGCATCGCACAATAACATACATATTTTTACATATTTTCAGCTAAAAGTATGGCATAATTTGGTTTATTTTCATTTTCTCGGAAACTAGTAGGCCTAGAATTAAGATTTTTGGTTTAAAATGTTCGTAATGAATGCCTCTACAAATCTTGTTATGGTCAAAACCACGCCAGACTTACCGTTTTTGAGAAAAAATATGTGCATCGCACAATAACATACATATTTTCAGCTAAAAGTATGGCATAATTTGGTTTATTTTCATTTTCTCGGAAACTAGTAGGCCTAGAATTAAGATTTTTGGTTTAAAATGTTCGTAATGAATGCCTCTACAAATCTTGTTATGGTCAAAACCACGCCAGACTTACCGTTTTTGAGAAAAAATATGTGCATCGCACAATAACATACATATTTTCAGCTAAAAGTATGGCATAATTTGGTTTATTTTCATTTTCTCGGAAACTAGTAGGCCTAGAATTAAGATTTTTGGTTTAAAATGTTCGTAATGAATGCCTCTACAAATCTTGTTATGGTCAAAACCACGCCAGACTTACCGTTTTTGAGAAAAAATATGTGCATCGCACAATAACATACATATTTTCAGCTAAAAGTATGGCATAATTTGGTTTATTTTCATTTTCTCGGAAACTAGTAGGCCTAGAATTAAGATTTTTGGTTTAAAATGTTCGTAATGAATGCCTCTACAAATCTTGTTATGGTCAAAACCACGCCAGACTTACCGTTTTTGAGAAAAAATATGTGCATCGCACAATAACATACATATTTTCAGCTAAAAGTATGGCATAATTTGGTTTATTTTCATTTTCTCGGAAACTAGTAGGCCTAGAATTAAGATTTTTGGTTTAAAATGTTCGTAATGAATGCCTCTACAAATCTTGTTATGGTCAAAACCACGCCAGACTTACCGTTTTTGAGAAAAAATATGTGCATCGCACAATAACATACATATTTTCAGCTAAAAGTATGGCATAATTTGGTTTATTTTCATTTTCTCGGAAACTAGTAGGCCTAGAATTAAGATTTTTGGTTTAAAATGTTCGTAATGAATGCCTCTACAAATCTTGTTATGGTCAAAACCACGCCAGACTTACCGTTTTTGAGAAAAAATATGTGCATCGCACAATAACATACATATTTTCAGCTAAAAGTATGGCATAATTTGGTTTATTTTCATTTTCTCGGAAACTAGTAGGCCTAGAATTAAGATTTTTGGTTTAAAATGTTCGTAATGAATGCCTCTACAAATCTTGTTATGGTCAAAACCACGCCAGACTTACCGTTTTTGAGAAAAAATATGTGCATCGCACAATAACATACATATTTTCAGCTAAAAGTATGGCATAATTTGGTTTATTTTCATTTTCTCGGAAACTAGTAGGCCTAGAATTAAGATTTTTGGTTTAAAATGTTCGTAATGAATGCCTCTACAAATCTTGTTATGGTCAAAACCACGCCAGACTTACCGTTTTTGAGAAAAAATATGTGCATCGCACAATAACATACATATTTTTACATATTTTCAGCTAAAAGTATGGCATAATTTGGTTTATTTTCATTTTCTCGGAAACTAGTAGGCCTAGAATTAAGATTTTTGGTTTAAAATGTTCGTAATGAATGCCTCTACAAATCTTGTTATGGTCAAAACCACGCCAGACTTACCGTTTTTGAGAAAAAATATGTGCATCGCACAATAACATACATATTTTCAGCTAAAAGTATGGCATAATTTGGTTTATTTTCATTTTCTCGGAAACTAGTAGGCCTAGAATTAAGATTTTTGGTTTAAAATGTTCGTAATGAATGCCTCTACAAATCTTGTTATGGTCAAAACCACGCCAGACTTACCGTTTTTGAGAAAAAATATGTGCATCGCACAATAACATACATATTTTTACATATTTTCAGCTAAAAGTATGGCATAATTTGGTTTATTTTCATTTTCTCGGAAACTAGTAGGCCTAGAATTAAGATTTTTGGTTTAAAATGTTCGTAATGAATGCCTCTACAAATCTTGTTACGGTCAAAACCACGCCAGACTTACCGTTTTTGAGAAAAAATATGTGCATCGCACAATAACATACATATTTTCAGCTAAAAGTATAGCATAATTTGGTTTATTTTCATTTTCTCGGAAACTAGTAGGCCTAGAATTAAGATTTTTGGTTTAAAATGTTCGTAATGAATGCCTCTACAAATCTTGTTATGGTCAAAACCACGCCAGACTTACCGTTTTTGAGAAAAAATATGTGCATCGCACAATAACATACATATTTTCAGCTAAAAGTATGGCATAATTTGGTTTATTTTCATTTTCTCGGAAACTAGTAGGCCTAGAATTAAGATTTTTGGTTTAAAATGTTCGTAATGAATGCCTCTACAAATCTTGTTATGGTCAAAACCACGCCAGACTTACCGTTTTTGAGAAAAAATATGTGCATCGCACAATAACATACATATTTTCAGCTAAAAGTATGGCATAATTTGGTTTATTTTCATTTTCTCGGAAACTAGTAGGCCTAGAATTAAGATTTTTGGTTTAAAATGTTCGTAATGAATGCCTCTACAAATCTTGTTATGGTCAAAACCACGCCAGACTTACCGTTTTTGAGAAAAAATATGTGCATCGCACAATAACATACATATTTTCAGCTAAAAGTATGGCATAATTTGGTTTATTTTCATTTTCTCGGAAACTAGTAGGCCTAGAATTAAGATTTTTGGTTTAAAATGTTCGTAATGAATGCCTCTACAAATCTTGTTATCGTCAAAACCACGCCAGACTTACCGTTTTTGAGAAAAAATATGTGCATCGCACAATAACATACATATTTTCAGCTAAAAGTATGGCATAATTTGGTTTATTTTCATTTTCTCGGAAACTAGTAGGCCTAGAATTAAGATTTTTGGTTTAAAATGTTCGTAATGAATGCCTCTACAAATCTTGTTATGGTCAAAACCACGCCAGACATACCGTTTTTGAGAAAAAATATGTGCATCGCACAATAACATACATATTTTCAGCTAAAAGTATGGCATAATTTGGTTTATTTTCATTTTCTCGGAAACTAGTAGGCCTAGAATTAAGATTTTTGGTTTAAAATGTTCGTAATGAATGCCTCTACAAATCTTGTTATGGTCAAAACCACGCCAGACTTACCGTTTTTGAGAAAAAATATGTGCATCGCACAATAACATACATATTTTCAGCTAAAAGTATGGCATAATTTGGTTTATTTTCATTTTCTCGGAAACTAGTAGGCCTAGAATTAAGATTTTTGGTTTAAAATGTTCGTAATGAATGCCTCTACAAATCTTGTTATGGTCAAAACCACGCCAGACTTACCGTTTTTGAGAAAAAATATGTGCATCGCACAATAACATACATATTTTCAGCTAAAAGTATGGCATAATTTGGTTTATTTTCATTTTCTCGGAAACTAGTAGGCCTAGAATTAAGATTTTTGGTTAAAAATGTTCGTAATGAATGCCTCCACAAATCTTGTTATGGTCAAAACCACGCCAGACTTACCGTTTTTGAGAAAAAATATGTGCATCGCACAATAACATACATATCTTCAGCTAAAAGTATGGCATAATTTGGTTTATTTTCATTTTCTCGGAAACTAGTAGGCCTAGAATTAAGATTTTTGGTTTAAAATGTTCGTAATGAATGCCTCTACAAATCTTGTTATGGTCAAAACCACGCCAGACTTACCGTTTTTGAGAAAAAATATGTGCATCGCACAATAACATACATATTTTTACATATTTTCAGCTAAAAGTATGGCATAATTTGGTTTATTTTCATTTTCTCGGAAACTAGTAGGCCTAGAATTAAGATTTTTGGTTTAAAATGTTCGTAATGAATGCCTCTACAAATCTTGTTATGGTCAAAACCACGCCAGACTTACCGTTTTTGAGAAAAAATATGTGCATCGCACAATAACATACATATTTTCAGCTAAAAGTATGGCATAATTTGGTTTATTTTCATTTTCTCGGAAACTAGTAGGCCTAGAATTAAGATTTTTGGTTTAAAATGTTCGTAATGAATGCCTCTACAAATCTTGTTATGGTCAAAACCACGCCAGACTTACCGTTTTTGAGAAAAAATATGTGCATCGCACAATAACATACATATTTTTACATATTTTCAGCTAAAAGTATGGCATAATTTGGTTTATTTTCATTTTCTCGGAAACTAGTAGGCCTAGCATTAAGATTTTTGGTTTAAAATGTTCGTAATGAATGCCTCTACAAATCTTGTTATGGTCAAAACCACGCCAGACTTACCGTTTTTGAGAAAAAATATGTGCAACGCACAATAACATACATATTTTTACATATTTTCAGCTAAAAGTATGGCATAATTTGGTTTATTTTCATTTTCTCGGAAACTAGTAGGCCTAGAATTAAGATTTTTGGTTTAAAATGTTCGTAATGAATGCCTCTACAAATCTTGTTATGGTCAAAACCACGCCAGACTTACCGTTTTTGAGAAAAAATATGTGCATCGCACAATAACATACATATTTTTACATATTTTCAGCTAAAAGTATGGCATAATTTGGTTTATTTTCATTTTCTCGGAAACTAGTAGGCCTAGCATTAAGATTTTTGGTTTAAAATGTTCGTAATGAATGCCTCTACAAATCTTGTTATGGTCAAAACCACGCCAGACTTACCGTTTTTGAGAAAAAATATGTGCATCGCACAATAACATACATATTTTTACATATTTTCAGCTAAAAGTATGGCATAATTTGGTTTATTTTCATTTTCTCGGAAACTAGTAGGCCTAGAATTAAGATTTTTGGTTTAAAATGTTCGTAATGAATGCCTCTACAAATCTTGTTATGGTCAAAACCACGCCAGACTTACCGTTTTTGAGAAAAAATATGTGCATCGCACAATAACATACATATTTTCAGCTAAAAGTATGGCATAATTTGGTTTATTTTCATTTTCTCGGAAACTAGTAGGCCTAGAATTAAGATTTTTGGTTTAAAATGTTCGTAATGAATGCCTCTACAAATCTTGTTATGGTCAAAACCACGCCAGACTTACCGTTTTTGAGAAAAAATATGTGCATCGCACAATAACATACATATTTTCAGCTAAAAGTATGGCATAATTTGGTTTATTTTCATTTTCTCGGAAACTAGTAGGCCTAGAATAAAGATTTTTGGTTTAAAATGTTCGTAATGAATGCCTCTACAAATCTTGTTATGGTCAAAACCACGCCAGACTTACCGTTTTTGAGAAAAAATATGTGCATCGCACAATAACATACATATTTTCAGCTAAAAGTATGGCATAATTTGGTTTATTTTCATTTTCTCGGAAACTAGTAGGCCTAGAATTAAGATTTTTGGTTTAAAATGTTCGTAATGAATGCCTCTACAAATCTTGTTATGGTCAAAACCACGCCAGACTTACCGTTTTTGAGAAAAAATATGTGCATCGCACAATAACATACATATTTTTACATATTTTCAGCTAAAAGTATGGCATAATTTGGTTTATTTTCATTTTCTCGGAAACTAGTAGGCCTAGAATTAAGATTTTTGGTTTAAAATGTTCGTAATGAATGCCTCTACAAATCTTGTTATGGTCAAAACCACGCCAGACTTACCGTTTTTGAGAAAAAATATGTGCATCGCACAATAACATACATATTTTTACATATTTTCAGCTAAAAGTATGGCATAATTTGGTTTATTTTCATTTTCTCGGAAACTAGTAGGCCTAGAATTAAGATTTTTAGTTTAAAATGTTCGTAATGAATGCCTCTACAAATCTTGTTATGGTCAAAACCACGCCAGACTTACCGTTTTTGAGAAAAAATATGTGCATCGCACAATAACATACATATTTTTACATATTTTCAGCTAAAAGTATGGCATAATTTGGTTTATTTTCATTTTCTCGGAAACTAGTAGGCCTAGAATTAAGATTTTTGGTTTAAAATGTTCGTAATGAATGCCTCTACAAATCTTGTTATGGTCAAAACCACGCCAGACTTACCGTTTTTGAGAAAAAATATGTGCATCGCACAATAACATACATATTTTCAGCTAAAAGTATGGCATAATTTGGTTTATTTTCATTTTCTCGGAAACTAGTAGGCCTAGAATTAAGATTTTTGGTTTAAAATGTTCGTAATGAATGCCTCTACAAATCTTGTTATGGTCAAAACCACGCCAGACTTACCGTTTTTGAGAAAAAATATGTGCATCGCACAATAACATACATATTTTTACATATTTTCAGCTAAAAGTATGGCATAATTTGGTTTATTTTCATTTTCTCGGAAACTAGTAGGCCTAGAATTAAGATTTTTGGTTTAAAATGTTCGTAATGAATGCCTCTACAAATCTTGTTATGGTCAAAACCACGCCAGACTTACCGTTTTTGAGAAAAAATATGTGCATCGCACAATAACATACATATTTTCAGCTAAAAGTATGGCATAATTTGGTTTATTTTCATTTTCTCGGAAACTAGTAGGCCTAGAATTAAGATTTTTGGTTTAAAATGTTCGTAATGAATGCCTCTACAAATCTTGTTATGGTCAAAACCACGCCAGACTTACCGTTTTTGAGAAAAAATATGTGCATCGCACAATAACATACATATTTTCAGCTAAAAGTATGGCATAATTTGGTTTATTTTCATTTTCTCGGAAACTAGTAGGCCTAGAATTAAGATTTTTGGTTTAAAATGTTCGTAATGAATGCCTCTACAAATCTTGTTATGGTCAAAACCACGCCAGACTTACCGTTTTTGAGAAAAAATATGTGCATCGCACAATAACATACATATTTTTACATATTTTCAGCTAAAAGTATGGCATAATTTGGTTTATTTTCATTTTCTCGGAAACTAGTAGGCCTAGAATTAAGATTTTTGGTTTAAAATGTTCGTAATGAATGCCTCTACAAATCTTGTTATGGTCAAAACCACGCCAGACTTACCGTTTTTGAGAAAAAATATGTGCATCGCACAATAACATACATATTTTCAGCTAAAAGTATGGCATAATTTGGTTTATTTTCATTTTCTCGGAAACTAGTAGGCCTAGAATTAAGATTTTTGGTTTAAAATGTTCGTAATGAATGCCTCTACAAATCTTGTTATGGTCAAAACCACGCCAGACTTACCGTTTTTGAGAAAAAGTATGTGCATCGCACAATAACATACATATTTTCAGCTAAAAGTATGGCATAATTTGGTTTATTTTCATTTTCTCGGAAACTAGTAGGCCTAGAATTAAGATTTTTGGTTTAAAATGTTCGTAATGAATGCCTCTACAAATCTTGTTATGGTCAAAACCACGCCAGACTTACCGTTTTTGAGAAAAAATATGTGCATCGCACAATAACATACATATTTTCAGCTAAAAGTATGGCATAATTTGGTTTATTTTCATTTTCTCGGAAACTAGTAGGCCTAGAATTAAGATTTTTGGTTTAAAATGTTCGTAATGAATGCCTCTACAAATCTTGTTATGGTCAAAACCACGCCAGACTTACCGTTTTTGAGAAAAAATATGTGCATCGCACAATAACATACATATTTTTACATATTTTCAGCTAAAAGTATGGCATAATTTGGTTTATTTTCATTTTCTCGGAAACTAGTAGGCCTAGAATTAAGATTTTTGGTTTAAAATGTTCGTAATGAATGCCTCTACAAATCTTGTTATGGTCAAAACCACGCCAGACTTACCGTTTTTGAGAAAAAATATGTGCATCGCACAATAACATACATATTTTCAGCTAAAAGTATGGCATAATTTGGTTTATTTTCATTTTCTCGGAAACTAGTAGGCCTAGAATTAAGATTTTTGGTTTAAAATGTTCGTAATGAATGCCTCTACAAATCTTGTTATGGTCAAAACCACGCCAGACTTACCGTTTTTGAGAAAAAATATGTGCATCGCACAATAACATACATATTTTTACATATTTTCAGCTAAAAGTATGGCATAATTTGGTTTATTTTCATTTTCTCGGAAACTAGTAGGCCTAGAATTAAGATTTTTGGTTTAAAATGTTCGTAATGAATGCCTCTACAAATCTTGTTATGGTCAAAACCACGCACAATAACATACATATTTTTACATATTTTCAGCTAAAAGTATGGCATAATTTGGTTTATTTTCATTTTCTCGGAAACTAGTAGGCCTAGAATTAAGATTTTTGGTTTAAAATGTTCGTAATGAATGCCTCTACAAATCTTGTTATGGTCAAAACCACGCCAGACTTACCGTTTTTGAGAAAAAATATGTGCATCGCACAATAACATACATATTTTTACATATTTTCAGCTAAAAGTATGGCATAATTTGGTTTATTTTCATTTTCTCGGAAACTAGTAGGCCTAGAATTAAGATTTTTGGTTTAAAATGTTCGTAATGAATGCCTCTACAAATCTTGTTATGGTCAAAACCACGCCAGACTTACCGTTTTTGAGAAAAAATATGTGCATCGCACAATAACATACATATTTTCAGCTAAAAGTATGGCATAATTTGGTTTATTTTCATTTTCTCGGAAACTAGTAGGCCTAGAATTAAGATTTTTGGTTTAAAATGTTCGTAATGAATGCCTCTACAAATCTTGTTATGGTCAAAACCACGCCAGACTTACCGTTTTTGAGAAAAAATATGTGCATCGCACAATAACATACATATTTTCAGCTAAAAGTATGGCATAATTTGGTTTATTTTCATTTTCTCGGAAACTAGTAGGCCTAGAATTAAGATTTTTGGTTTAAAATGTTCGTAATGAATGCCTCTACAAATCTTGTTATGGTCAAAACCACGCCAGACTTACCGTTTTTGAGAAAAAATATGTGCATCGCACAATAACATACATATTTTCAGCTAAAAGTATGGCATAATTTGGTTTATTTTCATTTTCTCGGAAACTAGTAGGCCTAGAATTAAGATTTTTGGTTTAAAATGTTCGTAATGAATGCCTCTACAAATCTTGTTATGGTCAAAACCACGCCAGACTTACCGTTTTTGAGAAAAAATATGTGCATCGCACAATAACATACATATTTTTACATATTTTCAGCTAAAAGTATGGCATAATTTGGTTTATTTTCATTTTCTCGGAAACTAGTAGGCCTAGAATTAAGATTTTTGGTTTAAAATGTTCGTAATGAATGCCTCTACAAATCTTGTTATGGTCAAAACCACGCCAGACTTACCGTTTTTGAGAAAAAATATGTGCATCGCACAATAACATACATATTTTTACATATTTTCAGCTAAAAGTATGGCATAATTTGGTTTATTTTCATTTTCTCGGAAACTAGTAGGCCTAGAATTAAGATTTTTAGTTTAAAATGTTCGTAATGAATGCCTCTACAAATCTTGTTATGGTCAAAACCACGCCAGACTTACCGTTTTTGAGAAAAAATATGTGCATCGCACAATAACATACATATTTTTACATATTTTCAGCTAAAAGTATGGCATAATTTGGTTTATTTTCATTTTCTCGGAAACTAGTAGGCCTAGAATTAAGATTTTTGGTTTAAAATGTTCGTAATGAATGCCTCTACAAATCTTGTTATGGTCAAAACCACGCCAGACTTACCGTTTTTGAGAAAAAATATGTGCATCGCACAATAACATACATATTTTCAGCTAAAAGTATGGCATAATTTGGTTTATTTTCATTTTCTCGGAAACTAGTAGGCCTAGAATTAAGATTTTTGGTTTAAAATGTTCGTAATGAATGCCTCTACAAATCTTGTTATGGTCAAAACCACGCCAGACTTACCGTTTTTGAGAAAAAATATGTGCATCGCACAATAACATACATATTTTTACATATTTTCAGCTAAAAGTATGGCATAATTTGGTTTATTTTCATTTTCTCGGAAACTAGTAGGCCTAGAATTAAGATTTTTGGTTTAAAATGTTCGTAATGAATGCCTCTACAAATCTTGTTATGGTCAAAACCACGCCAGACTTACCGTTTTTGAGAAAAAATATGTGCATCGCACAATAACATACATATTTTCAGCTAAAAGTATGGCATAATTTGGTTTATTTTCATTTTCTCGGAAACTAGTAGGCCTAGAATTAAGATTTTTGGTTTAAAATGTTCGTAATGAATGCCTCTACAAATCTTGTTATGGTCAAAACCACGCCAGACTTACCGTTTTTGAGAAAAAATATGTGCATCGCACAATAACATACATATTTTTACATATTTTCAGCTAAAAGTATGGCATAATTTGGTTTATTTTCATTTTCTCGGAAACTAGTAGGCCTAGAATTAAGATTTTTGGTTTAAAATGTTCGTAATGAATGCCTCTACAAATCTTGTTATGGTCAAAACCACGCCAGACTTACCGTTTTTGAGAAAAAATATGTGCATCGCACAATAACATACATATTTTCAGCTAAAAGTATGGCATAATTTGGTTTATTTTCATTTTCTCGGAAACTAGTAGGCCTAGAATTAAGATTTTTGGTTTAAAATGTTCGTAATGAATGCCTCTACAAATCTTGTTATGGTCAAAACCACGCCAGACTTACCGTTTTTGAGAAAAAATATGTGCATCGCACAATAACATACATATTTTCAGCTAAAAGTATGGCATAATTTGGTTTATTTTCATTTTCTCGGAAACTAGTAGGCCTAGAATTAAGATTTTTGGTTTAAAATGTTCGTAATGAATGCCTCTACAAATCTTGTTATGGTCAAAACCACGCCAGACTTACCGTTTTTGAGAAAAAATATGTGCATCGCACAATAACATACATATTTTTACATATTTTCAGCTAAAAGTATGGCATAATTTGGTTTATTTTCATTTTCTCGGAAACTAGTAGGCCTAGAATTAAGATTTTTGGTTTAAAATGTTCGTAATGAATGCCTCTACAAATCTTGTTATGGTCAAAACCACGCCAGACTTACCGTTTTTGAGAAAAAATATGTGCATCGCACAATAACATACATATTTTTACATATTTTCAGCTAAAAGTATGGCATAATTTGGTTTATTTTCATTTTCTCGGAAACTAGTAGGCCTAGAATTAAGATTTTTGGTTTAAAATGTTCGTAATGAATGCCTCTACAAATCTTGTTATGGTCAAAACCACGCCAGACTTACCGTTTTTGAGAAAAAATATGTGCATCGCACAATAACATACATATTTTCAGCTAAAAGTATGGCATAATTTGGTTTATTTTCATTTTCTCGGAAACTAGTAGGCCTAGAATTAAGATTTTTGGTTTAAAATGTTCGTAATGAATGCCTCTACAAATCTTGTTATGGTCAAAACCACGCCAGACTTACCGTTTTTGAGAAAAAATATGTGCATCGCACAATAACATACATATTTTCAGCTAAAAGTATGGCATAATTTGGTTTATTTTCATTTTCTCGGAAACTAGTAGGCCTAGAATAAAGATTTTTGGTTTAAAATGTTCGTAATGAATGCCTCTACAAATCTTGTTATGGTCAAAACCACGCCAGACTTACCGTTTTTGAGAAAAAATATGTGCATCGCACAATAACATACATATTTTCAGCTAAAAGTATGGCATAATTTGGTTTATTTTCATTTTCTCGGAAACTAGTAGGCCTAGAATTAAGATTTTTGGTTTAAAATGTTCGTAATGAATGCCTCTACAAATCTTGTTATGGTCAAAACCACGCCAGACTTACCGTTTTTGAGAAAAAATATGTGCATCGCACAATAACATACATATTTTTACATATTTTCAGCTAAAAGTATGGCATAATTTGGTTTATTTTCATTTTCTCGGAAACTAGTAGGCCTAGAATTAAGATTTTTGGTTTAAAATGTTCGTAATGAATGCCTCTACAAATCTTGTTATGGTCAAAACCACGCCAGACTTACCGTTTTTGAGAAAAAATATGTGCATCGCACAATAACATACATATTTTTACATATTTTCAGCTAAAAGTATGGCATAATTTGGTTTATTTTCATTTTCTCGGAAACTAGTAGGCCTAGAATTAAGATTTTTAGTTTAAAATGTTCGTAATGAATGCCTCTACAAATCTTGTTATGGTCAAAACCACGCCAGACTTACCGTTTTTGAGAAAAAATATGTGCATCGCACAATAACATACATATTTTCAGCTAAAAGTATGGCATAATTTGGTTTATTTTCATTTTCTCGGAAACTAGTAGGCCTAGAATTAAGATTTTTGGTTTAAAATGTTCGTAATGAATGCCTCTACAAATCTTGTTATGGTCAAAACCACGCCAGACTTACCGTTTTTGAGAAAAAATATGTGCATCGCACAATAACATACATATTTTCAGCTAAAAGTATGGCATAATTTGGTTTATTTTCATTTTCTCGGAAACTAGTAGGCCTAGAATTAAGATTTTTGGTTTAAAATGTTCGTAATGAATGCCTCTACAAATCTTGTTATGGTCAAAACCACGCCAGACTTACCGTTTTTGAGAAAAAATATGTGCATCGCACAATAACATACATATTTTTACATATTTTCAGCTAAAAGTATGGCATAATTTGGTTTATTTTCATTTTCTCGGAAACTAGTAGGCCTAGAATTAAGATTTTTGGTTTAAAATGTTCGTAATGAATGCCTCTACAAATCTTGTTATGGTCAAAACCACGCCAGACTTACCGTTTTTGAGAAAAAATATGTGCATCGCACAATAACATACATATTTTCAGCTAAAAGTATGGCATAATTTGGTTTATTTTCATTTTCTCGGAAACTAGTAGGCCTAGAATTAAGATTTTTGGTTTAAAATGTTCGTAATGAATGCCTCTACAAATCTTGTTATGGTCAAAACCACGCCAGACTTACCGTTTTTGAGAAAAAATATGTGCATCGCACAATAACATACATATTTTCAGCTAAAAGTATGGCATAATTTGGTTTATTTTCATTTTCTCGGAAACTAGTAGGCCTAGAATTAAGATTTTTGGTTTAAAATGTTCGTAATGAATGCCTCTACAAATCTTGTTATGGTCAAAACCACGCCAGACTTACCGTTTTTGAGAAAAAATATGTGCATCGCACAATAACATACATATTTTTACATATTTTCAGCTAAAAGTATGGCATAATTTGGTTTATTTTCATTTTCTCGGAAACTAGTAGGCCTAGAATTAAGATTTTTGGTTTAAAATGTTCGTAATGAATGCCTCTACAAATCTTGTTATGGTCAAAACCACGCCAGACTTACCGTTTTCAATAACATACATATTTTCAGCTAAAAGTATGGCATAATTTGGTTTATTTTCATTTTCTCGGAAACTAGTAGGCCTAGAATTAAGATTTTTGGTTTAAAATGTTCGTAATGAATGCCTCTACAAATCTTGTTATGGTCAAAACCACGCCAGACTTACCGTTTTTGAGAAAAAATATGTGCATCGCACAATAACATACATATTTTCAGCTAAAAGTATGGCATAATTTGGTTTATTTTCATTTTCTCGGAAACTAGTAGGCCTAGAATTAAGATTTTTGGTTTAAAATGTTCGTAATGAATGCCTCTACAAATCTTGTTATGGTCAAAACCACGCCAGACTTACCGTTTTTGAGAAAAAATATGTGCATCGCACAATAACATACATATTTTCAGCTAAAAGTATGGCATAATTTGGTTTATTTTCATTTTCTCGGAAACTAGTAGGCCTAGAATTAAGATTTTTGGTTTAAAATGTTCGTAATGAATGCCTCTACAAATCTTGTTATGGTCAAAACCACGCCAGACTTACCGTTTTTGAGAAAAAATATGTGCATCGCACAATAACATACATATTTTCAGCTAAAAGTATGGCATAATTTGGTTTATTTTCATTTTCTCGGAAACTAGTAGGCCTAGAATTAAGATTTTTGGTTTAAAATGTTCGTAATGAATGCCTCTACAAATCTTGTTATGGTCAAAACCACGCCAGACTTACCGTTTTTGAGAAAAAATATGTGCATCGCACAATAACATACATATTTTCAGCTAAAAGTATGGCATAATTTGGTTTATTTTCATTTTCTCGGAAACTAGTAGGCCTAGAATTAAGATTTTTGGTTTAAAATGTTCGTAATGAATGCCTCTACAAATCTTGTTATGGTCAAAACCACGCCAGACTTACCGTTTTTGAGAAAAAATATGTGCATCGCACAATAACATACATATTTTTACATATTTTCAGCTAAAAGTATGGCATAATTTGGTTTATTTTCATTTTCTCGGAAACTAGTAGGCCTAGAATTAAGATTTTTGGTTTAAAATGTTCGTAATGAATGCCTCTACAAATCTTGTTATGGTCAAAACCACGCCAGACTTACCGTTTTTGAGAAAAAATATGTGCATCGCACAATAACATACATATTTTTACATATTTTCAGCTAAAAGTATGGCATAATTTGGTTTATTTTCATTTTCTCGGAAACTAGTAGGCCTAGAATTAAGATTTTTGGTTTAAAATGTTCGTAATGAATGCCTCTACAAATCTTGTTATGGTCAAAACCACGCCAGACTTACCGTTTTTGAGAAAAAATATGTGCATCGCACAATAACATACATATTTTCAGCTAAAAGTATGGCATAATTTGGTTTATTTTCATTTTCTCGGAAACTAGTAGGCCTAGTATGGTCAAAACCACGCCAGACTTACCGTTTTTGAGAAAAAATATGTGCATCGCACAATAACATACATATTTTTACATATTTTCAGCTAAAAGTATGGCATAATTTGGTTTATTTTCATTTTCTCGGAAACTAGTAGGCCTAGAATTAAGATTTTTGGTTTAAAATGTTCGTAATGAATGCCTCTACAAATCTTGTTATGGTCAAAACCACGCCAGACTTACCGTTTTTGAGAAAAAATATGTGCATCGCACAATAACATACATATTTTTACATATTTTCAGCTAAAAGTATGGCATAATTTGGTTTATTTTCATTTTCTCGGAAACTAGTAGGCCTAGAATTAAGATTTTTGGTTTAAAATGTTCGTAATGCATGCCTCTACAAATCTTGTTATGGTCAAAACCACGCCAGACTTACCGTTTTTGAGAAAAAATATGTGCATCGCACAATAACATACATATTTTCAGCTAAAAGTATGGCATAATTTGGTTTATTTTCATTTTCTCGGAAACTAGTAGGCCTAGAATTAAGATTTTTGGTTTAAAATGTTCGTAATGAATGCCTCTACAAATCTTGTTATGGTCAAAACCACGCCAGACTTACCGTTTTTGAGAAAAAATATGTGCATCGCACAATAACATACATATTTTTACATATTTTCAGCTAAAAGTATGGCATAATTTGGTTTATTTTCATTTTCTCGGAAACTAGTAGGCCTAGAATTAAGATTTTTGGTTTAAAATGTTCGTAATGAATGCCTCTACAAATCTTGTTATGGTCAAAACCACGCCAGACTTACCGTTTTTGAGAAAAAATATGTGCATCGCACAATAACATACATATTTTCAGCTAAAAGTATGGCATAATTTGGTTTATTTTCATTTTCTCGGAAACTAGTAGGCCTAGAATTAAGATTTTTGGTTTAAAATGTTCGTAATGAATGCCTCTACAAATCTTGTTATGGTCAAAACCACGCCAGACTTACCGTTTTTGAGAAAAAATATGTGCATCGCACAATAACATACATATTTTCAGCTAAAAGTATGGCATAATTTGGTTTATTTTCATTTTCTCGGAAACTAGTAGGCCTAGAATTAAGATTTTTGGTTTAAAATGTTCGTAATGAATGCCTCTACAAATCTTGTTATGGTCAAAACCACGCCAGACTTACCGTTTTTGAGAAAAAATATGTGCATCGCACAATAACATACATATTTTTACATATTTTCAGCTAAAAGTATGGCATAATTTGGTTTATTTTCATTTTCTCGGAAACTAGTAGGCCTAGAATTAAGATTTTTGGTTTAAAATGTTCGTAATGAATGCCTCTACAAATCTTGTTATGGTCAAAACCACGCCAGACTTACCGTTTTTGAGAAAAAATATGTGCATCGCACAATAACATACATATTTTTACATATTTTCAGCTAAAAGTATGGCATAATTTGGTTTATTTTCATTTTCTCGGAAACTAGTAGGCCTAGAATTAAGATTTTTGGTTTAAAATGTTCGTAATGAATGCCTCTACAAATCTTGTTATGGTCAAAACCACGCCAGACTTACCGTTTTTGAGAAAAAATATGTGCATCGCACAATAACATACATATTTTCAGCTAAAAGTATGGCATAATTTGGTTTATTTTCATTTTCTCGGAAACTAGTAGGCCTAGAATTAAGATTTTTGGTTTAAAATGTTCGTAATGAATGCCTCTACAAATCTTGTTATGGTCAAAACCACGCCAGACTTACCGTTTTTGAGAAAAAATATGTGCATCGCACAATAACATACATATTTTTACATATTTTCAGCTAAAAGTATGGCATAATTTGGTTTATTTTCATTTTCTCGGAAACTAGTAGGCCTAGAATTAAGATTTTTGGTTTAAAATGTTCGTAATGAATGCCTCTACAAATCTTGTTATGGTCAAAACCACGCCAGACTTACCGTTTTTGAGAAAAAATATGTGCATCGCACAATAACATACATATTTTCAGCTAAAAGTATGGCATAATTTGGTTTATTTTCATTTTCTCGGAAACTAGTAGGCCTAGAATTAAGATTTTTGGTTTAAAATGTTCGTAATGAATGCCTCTACAAATCTTGTTATGGTCAAAACCACGCCAGACTTACCGTTTTTGAGAAAAAATATGTGCATCGCACAATAACATACATATTTTCAGCTAAAAGTATGGCATAATTTGGTTTATTTTCATTTTCTCGGAAACTAGTAGGCCTAGAATTAAGATTTTTGGTTTAAAATGTTCGTAATGAATGCCTCTACAAATCTTGTTATGGTCAAAACCACGCCAGACTTACCGTTTTTGAGAAAAAATATGTGCATCGCACAATAACATACATATTTTCAGCTAAAAGTATGGCATAATTTGGTTTATTTTCATTTTCTCGGAAACTAGTAGGCCTAGAATTAAGATTTTTGGTTTAAAATGTTCGTAATGAATGCCTCTACAAATCTTGTTATGGTCAAAACCACGCCAGACTTACCGTTTTTGAGAAAAAATATGTGCATCGCACAATAACATACATATTTTTACATATTTTCAGCTAAAAGTATGGCATAATTTGGTTTATTTTCATTTTCTCGGAAACTAGTAGGCCTAGAATTAAGATTTTTGGTTTAAAATGTTCGTAATGAATGCCTCTACAAATCTTGTTATGGTCAAAACCACGCCAGACTTACCGTTTTTGAGAAAAAATATGTGCATCGCACAATAACATACATATTTTTACATATTTTCAGCTAAAAGTATGGCATAATTTGGTTTATTTTCATTTTCTCGGAAACTAGTAGGCCTAGAATTAAGATTTTTGGTTTAAAATGTTCGTAATGAATGCCTCTACAAATCTTGTTATGGTCAAAACCACGCCAGACTTACCGTTTTTGAGAAAAAATATGTGCATCGCACAATAACATACATATTTTCAGCTAAAAGTATGGCATAATTTGGTTTATTTTCATTTTCTCGGAAACTAGTAGGCCTAGAATTAAGATTTTTGGTTTAAAATGTTCGTAATGAATGCCTCTACAAATCTTGTTATGGTCAAAACCACGCCAGACTTACCGTTTTTGAGAAAAAATATGTGCATCGCACAATAACATACATATTTTCAGCTAAAAGTATGGCATAATTTGGTTTATTTTCATTTTCTCGGAAACTAGTAGGCCTAGAATTAAGATTTTTGGTTTAAAATGTTCGTAATGAATGCCTCTACAAATCTTGTTATGGTCAAAACCACGCCAGACTTACCGTTTTTGAGAAAAAATATGTGCATCGCACAATAACATACATATTTTTACATATTTTCAGCTAAAAGTATGGCATAATTTGGTTTATTTTCATTTTCTCGGAAACTAGTAGGCCTAGAATTAAGATTTTTGGTTTAAAATGTTCGTAATGAATGCCTCTACAAATCTTGTTATGGTCAAAACCACGCCAGACTTACCGTTTTTGAGAAAAAATATGTGCATCGCACAATAACATACATATTTTTACATATTTTCAGCTAAAAGTATGGCATAATTTGGTTTATTTTCATTTTCTCGGAAACTAGTAGGCCTAGAATTAAGATTTTTGGTTTAAAATGTTCGTAATGAATGCCTCTACAAATCTTGTTATGGTCAAAACCACGCCAGACTTACCGTTTTTGAGAAAAAATATGTGCATCGCACAATAACATACATATTTTTACATATTTTCAGCTAAAAGTATGGCATAATTTGGTTTATTTTCATTTTCTCGGAAACTAGTAGGCCTAGAATTAAGATTTTTGGTTTAAAATGTTCGTAATGAATGCCTCTACAAATCTTGTTATGGTCAAAACCACGCCAGACTTACCGTTTTTGAGAAAAAATATGTGCATCGCACAATAACATACATATTTTTACATATTTTCAGCTAAAAGTATGGCATAATTTGGTTTATTTTCATTTTCTCGGAAACTAGTAGGCCTAGAATTAAGATTTTTGGTTTAAAATGTTCGTAATGAATGCCTCTACAAATCTTGTTGTGGTCAAAACCACGCCAGACTTACCGTTTTTGAGAAAAAATATGTGCATCGCACAATAACATACATATTTTCAGCTAAAAGTATGGCATAATTTGGTTTATTTTCATTTTCTCGGAAACTAGTAGGCCTAGAATTAAGATTTTTGGTTTAAAATGTTCGTAATGAATGCCTCTACAAATCTTGTTATGGTCAAAACCACGCCAGACTTACCGTTTTTGAGAAAAAATTTGTGCATCGCACAATAACATACATATTTTCAGCTAAAAGTATGGCATAATTTGGTTTATTTTCATTTTCTCGGAAACTAGTAGGCCTAGAATTAAGATTTTTGGTTAAAAATGTTCGTAATGAATGCCTCTACAAATCTTGTTATGGTCAAAACCACGCCAGACTTACCGTTTTTGAGAAAAAATATGTGCATCGCACAATAACATACATATTTTTACATATTTTCAGCTAAAAGTATGGCATAATTTGGTTTATTTTCATTTTCTCGGAAACTAGTAGGCCTAGAATTAAGATTTTTGGTTTAAAATGTTCGTAATGAATGCCTCTACAAATCTTGTTATGGTCAAAACCACGCCAGACTTACCGTTTTTGAGAAAAAATATGTGCATCGCACAATAACATACATATTTTCAGCTAAAAGTATGGCATAATTTGGTTTATTTTCATTTTCTCGGAAACTAGTAGGCCTAGAATTAAGATTTTTGGTTTAAAATGTTCGTAATGAATGCCTCTACAAATCTTGTTATGGTCAAAACCACGCCAGACTTACCGTTTTTGAGAAAAAATATGTGCATCGCACAATAACATACATATTTTTACATATTTTCAGCTAAAAGTATGGCATAATTTGGTTTATTTTCATTTTCTCGGAAACTAGTAGGCCTAGAATTAAGATTTTTGGTTTAAAATGTTCGTAATGAATGCCTCTACAAATCTTGTTATGGTCAAAACCACGCCAGACTTACCGTTTTTGAGAAAAAATATGTGCATCGCACAATAACATACATATTTTTACATATTTTCAGCTAAAAGTATGGCATAATTTGGTTTATTTTCATTTTCTCGGAAACTAGTAGGCCTAGAATTAAGATTTTTGGTTTAAAATGTTCGTAATGAATGCCTCTACAAATCTTGTTATGGTCAAAACCACGCCAGACTTACCGTTTTTGAGAAAAAATATGTGCATCGCACAATAACATACATATTTTCAGCTAAAAGTATGGCATAATTTGGTTTATTTTCATTTTCTCGGAAACTAGTAGGCCTAGAATTAAGATTTTTGGTTTAAAATGTTCGTAATGAATGCCTCTACAAATCTTGTTATGGTCAAAACCACGCCAGACTTACCGTTTTTGAGAAAAAATATGTGCATCGCACAATAACATACATATTTTTACATATTTTCAGCTAAAAGTATGGCATAATTTGGTTTATTTTCATTTTCTCGGAAACTAGTAGGCCTAGAATTAAGATTTTTGGTTTAAAATGTTCGTAATGAATGCCTCTACAAATCTTGTAATGGTCAAAACCACGCCAGACTTACCGTTTTTGAGAAAAAATATGTGCATCGCACAATAACATACATATTTTCAGCTAAAAGTATGGCATAATTTGGTTTATTTTCATTTTCTCGGAAACTAGTAGGCCTAGAATTAAGATTTTTGGTTTAAAATGTTCGTAATGAATGCCTCTACAAATCTTGTTATGGTCAAAACCACGCCAGACTTACCGTTTTTGAGAAAAAATATGTGCATCGCACAATAACATACATATTTTCAGCTAAAAGTATGGCATAATTTGGTTTATTTTCATTTTCTCGGAAATTAGTAGGCCTAGAATTAAGATTTTTGGTTTAAAATGTTCGTAATGAATGCCTCTACAAATCTTGTTATGGTCAAAACCACGCCAGACTTACCGTTTTTGAGAAAAAATATGTGCATCGCACAATAACATACATATTTTCAGCTAAAAGTATGGCATAATTTGGTTTATTTTCATTTTCTCGGAAACTAGTAGGCCTAGAATTAAGATTTTTGGTTTAAAATGTTCGTAATGAATGCCTCTACAAATCTTGTTATGGTCAAAACCACGCCAGACTTACCGTTTTTGAGAAAAAATATGTGCATCGCACAATAACATACATATTTTCAGCTAAAAGTATGGCATAATTTGGTTTATTTTCATTTTCTCGGAAACTAGTAGGCCTAGAATTAAGATTTTTGGTTTAAAATGTTCGTAATGAATGCCTCTACAAATCTTGTTATGGTCAAAACCACGCCAGACTTACCGTTTTTGAGAAAAAATATGTGCATCGCACAATAACATACATATTTTTACATATTTTCAGCTAAAAGTATGGCATAATTTGGTTTATTTTCATTTTCTCGGAAACTAGTAGGCCTAGAATTAAGATTTTTGGTTTAAAATGTTCGTAATGAATGCCTCTACAAATCTTGTTATGGTCAAAACCACGCCAGACTTACCGTTTTTGAGAAAAAATATGTGCATCGCACAATAACATACATATTTTTACATATTTTCAGCTAAAAGTATGGCATAATTTGGTTTATTTTCATTTTCTCGGAAACTAGTAGGCCTAGAATTAAGATTTTTGGTTTAAAATGTTCGTAATGAATGCCTCTACAAATCTTGTTATGGTCAAAACCACGCCAGACTTACCGTTTTTGAGAAAAAATATGTGCATCGCACAATAACATACATATTTTTACATATTTTCAGCTAGAAGTATGGCATAATTTGGTTTATTTTCATTTTCTCGGAAACTAGTTGGCCTAGAATTAAGATTTTTGGTTTAAAATGTTCGTAATGAATGCCTCTACAAATCTTGTTATGGTCAAAACCACGCCAGACTTACCGTTTTTGAGAAAAAATATGTGCATCGCACAATAACATACATATTTTCAGCTAAAAGTATGGCATAATTTGGTTTATTTTCATTTTCTCGGAAACTAGTAGGCCTAGAATTAAGATTTTTGGTTTAAAATGTTCGTAATGAATGCCTCTACAAATCTTGTTATGGTCAAAACCACGCCAGACTTACCGGTTTTGAGAAAAAATATGTGCATCGCACAATAACATACATATTTTTACATATTTTCAGCTAAAAGTATGGCATAATTTGGTTTATTTTCATTTTCTCGGAAACTAGTAGGCCTAGAATTAAGATTTTTGGTTTAAAATGTTCGTAATGAATGCCTCTACAAATCTTGTTATGGTCAAAACCACGCCAGATTTACCGTTTTTGAGAAAAAATATGTGCATCGCACAATAACATACATATTTTTACATATTTTCAGCTAAAAGTATGGCATAATTTGGTTTATTTTCATTTTCTCGGAAACTAGTAGGCCTAGAATTAAGATTTTTGGTTTAAAATGTTCGTAATGAATGCCTCTACAAATCTTGTTATGGTCAAAACCACGCCAGACTTACCGTTTTTGAGAAAAAATATGTGCATCGCACAATAACATACATATTTTTACATATTTTCAGCTAAAAGTATGGCATAATTTGGTTTATTTTCATTTTCTCGGAAACTAGTAGGCCTAGAATTAAGATTTTTGGTTTAAAATGTTCGTAATGAATGCCTCTACAAATCTTGTTATGGTCAAAACCACGCCAGACTTACCGTTTTTGAGAAAAAATATGTGCATCGCACAATAACATACATATTTTCAGCTAAAAGTATGGCATAATTTGGTTTATTTTCATTTTCTCGGAAACTAGTAGGCCTAGAATTAAGATTTTTGGTTTAAAATGTTCGTAATGAATGCCTCTACAAATCTTGTTATGGTCAAAACCACGCCAGACTTACCGTTTTTGAGAAAAAATATGTGCATCGCACAATAACATACATATTTTCAGCTAAAAGTATGGCATAATTTGGTTTATTTTCATTTTCTCGGAAACTAGTAGGCCTAGAATTAAGATTTTTGGTTTAAAATGTTCGTAATGAATGCCTCTACAAATCTTGTTATGGTCAAAACCACGCCAGACTTACCGTTTTTGAGAAAAAATATGTGCATCGCACAATAACATACATATTTTCAGCTAAAAGTATGGCATAATTTGGTTTATTTTCATTTTCTCGGAAACTAGTAGGCCTAGAATTAAGATTTTTGGTTTAAAATGTTTGTAATGAATGCCTCTACATATCTTGTTATGGTCAAAACCACGCCAGACTTACCGTTTTTGAGAAAAAATATGTGCATCGCACAATAACATACATATTTTCAGCTAAAAGTATGGCATAATTTGGTTTATTTTCATTTTCTCGGAAACTAGTAGGCCTAGAATTAAGATTTTTGGTTTAGAATGTTCGTAATGAATGCCTCTACAAATCTTGTTATGGTCAAAACCACGCCAGACTTACCGTTTTTGAGAAAAAATATGTGCATCGCACAATAACATACATATTTTCAGCTAAAAGTATGGCATAATTTGGTTTATTTTCATTTTCTCGGAAACTAGTAGGCCTAGAATTAAGATTTTTGGTTTAAAATGTTCGTAATGAATGCCTCTACAAATCTTGTTATGGTCAAAACCACGCCAGACTTACCGTTTTTGAGAAAAAATATGTGCATCGCACAATAACATACATATTTTCAGCTAAAAGTATGGCATAATTTGGTTTATTTTCATTTTCTCGGAAACTAGTAGGCCTAGAATTAAGATTTTTGGTTTAAAATGTTCGTAATGAATGCCTCTACAAATCTTGTTATGGTCAAAACCACGCCAGACTTACCGTTTTTGAGAAAAAATATGTGCATCGCACAATAACATACATATTTTTACATATTTTCAGCTAAAAGTATGGCATAATTTGGTTTATTTTCATTTTCTCGGAAACTAGTAGGCCTAGAATTAAGATTTTTGGTTTAAAATGTTCGTAATGAATGCCTCTACAAATCTTGTTATGGTCAAAGCCACGCCAGACTTACCGTTTTTGAGAAAAAATATGTGCATCGCACAATAACATACATATTTTTACATATTTTCAGCTAAAAGTATGGCATAATTTGGTTTATTTTCATTTTCTCGGAAACTAGTAGGCCTAGAATTAAGATTTTTGGTTTAAAATGTTCGTAATGAATGCCTCTACAAATCTTGTTATGATCAAAACCACGCCAGACTTACCGTTTTTGAGAAAAAATATGTGCATCGCACAATAACATACATATTTTTACATATTTTCAGCTAAAAGTATGGCATAATTTGGTTTATTTTCATTTTCTCGGAAACTAGTAGGCCTAGAATTAAGATTTTTGGTTTAAAATGTTCGTAATGAATGCCTCTACAAATCTTGTTATGGTCAAAACCACGCCAGACTTACCGTTTTTGAGAAAAAATATGTGCATCGCACAATAACATACATATTTTTACATATTTTCAGCTAAAAGTATGGCATAATTTGGTTTATTTTCATTTTCTCGGAAACTAGTAGGCCTAGAATTAAGATTTTTGGTTTAAAATGTTCGTAATGAATGCCTCTACAAATCTTGTTATGGTCAAAACCACGCCAGACTTACCGTTTTTGAGAAAAAATATGTGCATCGCACAATAACATACATATTTTCAGCTAAAAGTATGGCATAATTTGGTTTATTTTCATTTTCTCGGAAACTAGTAGGCCTAGAATTAAGATTTTTGGTTTAAAATGTTCGTAATGAATGCCTCTACAAATCTTGTTATGGTCAAAACCACGCCAGAATTACCGTTTTTGAGAAAAAATATGTGCATCGCACAATAACATACATATTTTCAGCTAAAAGTATGGCATAATTTGGTTTATTTTCATTTTCTCGGAAACTAGTAGGCCTAGAATTAAGATTTTTGGTTTAAAATGTTCGTAATGAATGCCTCTACAAATCTTGTTATGGTCAAAACCACGCCAGACTTACCGTTTTTGAGAAAAAATATGTGCATCGCACAATAACATACATATTTTCAGCTAAAAGTATGGCATAATTTGGTTTATTTTCATTTTCTCGGAAACTAGTAGGCCTAGAATTAAGATTTTTGGTTTAAAATGTTCGTAATGAATGCCTCTACAAATCTTGTTATGGTCAAAACCACGCCAGACTTACCGTCTTTGAGAAAAAATATGTGCATCGCACAATAACATACATATTTTCAGCTAAAAGTATGGCATAATTTGGTTTATTTTCATTTTCTCGGAAACTAGTAGGCCTAGAATTAAGATTTTTGGTTTAAAATGTTCGTAATGAATGCCTCTACAAATCTTGTTATGGTCAAAACCACGCCAGACTTACCATTTTTGAGAAAAAATATGTGCATCGCACAATAACATACATATTTTTACATATTTTCAGCTAAAAGTATGGCATAATTTGGTTTATTTTCATTTTCTCGGAAACTAGTAGGCCTAGAATTAAGATTTTTGGTTTAAAATGTTCGTAATGAATGCCTCTACAAATCTTGTTATGGTCAAAACCACGCCAGACTTACCGTTTTTGAGAAAAAATATGTGCATCGCACAATAACATACATATTTTTACATATTTTCAGCTAAAAGTATGGCATAATTTGGTTTATTTTCATTTTCTCGGAAACTAGTAGGCCTAGAATTAAGATTTTTGGTTTAAAATGTTCGTAATGAATGCCTCTACAAATCTTGTTATGGTCAAAACCACGCCAGACTTACCGTTTTTGAGAAAAAATATGTGCATCGCACAATAACATACATATTTTCAGCTAAAAGTATGGCATAATTTGGTTTATTTTCATTTTCTCGGAAACTAGTAGGCCTAGAATTAAGATTTTTGGTTTAAAATGTTCGTAATGAATGCCTCTACAAATCTTGTTATGGTCAAAACCACGCCAGACTTACCGTTTTTGAGAAAAAATATGTGCATCGCACAATAACATACATATTTTCAGCTAAAAGTATGGCATAATTTGGTTTATTTTCATTTTCTCGGAAACTAGTAGGCCTAGAATTAAGATTTTTGGTTTAAAATGTTCGTAATGAATGCCTCTACAAATCTTGTTATGGTCAAAACCACGCCAGACTTACCGTTTTTGAGAAAAAATATGTGCATCGCACAATAACATACATATTTTTACATATTTTCAGCTAAAAGTATGGCATAATTTGGTTTATTTTCATTTTCTCGGAAACTAGTAGGCCTAGAATTAAGATTTTTGGTTTAAAATGTTCGTAATGAATGCCTCTACAAATCTTGTTATGGTCAAAACCACGCCAGACTTACCGTTTTTGAGAAAAAATATGTGCATCGCACAATAACATACATATTTTTACATATTTTCAGCTAAAAGTATGGCATAATTTGGTTTATTTTCATTTTCTCGGAAACTAGTAGGCCTAGAATTAAGATTTTTGGTTTCAAATGTTCGTAATGAATGCCTAGTAGGCCTAGAATTAAGATTTTTGGTTTAAAATGTTCGTAATGAATGCCTCTACAAATCTTGTTATGGTCAAAACCACGCCAGACTTACCGTTTTTGAGAAAAAATATGTGCATCGCACAATAACATACATATTTTCAGCTAAAAGTATGGCATAATTTGGTTTATTTTCATTTTCTCGGAAACTAGTAGGCCTAGAATTAAGATTTTTGGTTTAAAATGTTCGTAATGAATGCCTCTACAAATCTTGTTATGGTCAAAACCACGCCAGACTTACCGTTTTTGAGAAAAAATATGTGCATCGCACAATAACATACATATTTTCAGCTAAAAGTATGGCATAATTTGGTTTATTTTCATTTTCTCGGAAACTAGTAGGCCTAGAATTAAGATTTTTGGTTTAAAATGTTCGTAATGAATGCCTCTACAAATCTTGTTATGGTCAAAACCACGCCAGACTTACCGTTTTTGAGAAAAAATATGTGCATCGCACAATAACATACATATTTTCAGCTAAAAGTATGGCATAATTTGGTTTATTTTCATTTTCTCGGAAACTAGTAGGCCTAGAATTAAGATTTTTGGTTTAAAATGTTTGTAATGAATGCCTCTACATATCTTGTTATGGTCAAAACCACGCCAGACTTACCGTTTTTGAGAAAAAATATGTGCATCGCACAATAACATACATATTTTCAGCTAAAAGTATGGCATAATTTGGTTTATTTTCATTTTCTCGGAAACTAGTAGGCCTAGAATTAAGATTTTTGGTTTAGAATGTTCGTAATGAATGCCTCTACAAATCTTGTTATGGTCAAAACCACGCCAGACTTACCGTTTTTGAGAAAAAATATGTGCATCGCACAATAACATACATATTTTCAGCTAAAAGTATGGCATAATTTGGTTTATTTTCATTTTCTCGGAAACTAGTAGGCCTAGAATTAAGATTTTTGGTTTAAAATGTTCGTAATGAATGCCTCTACAAATCTTGTTATGGTCAAAACCACGCCAGACTTACCGTTTTTGAGAAAAAATATGTGCATCGCACAATAACATACATATTTTCAGCTAAAAGTATGGCATAATTTGGTTTATTTTCATTTTCTCGGAAACTAGTAGGCCTAGAATTAAGATTTTTGGTTTAAAATGTTCGTAATGAATGCCTCTACAAATCTTGTTATGGTCAAAACCACGCCAGACTTACCGTTTTTGAGAAAAAATATGTGCATCGCACAATAACATACATATTTTTACATATTTTCAGCTAAAAGTATGGCATAATTTGGTTTATTTTCATTTTCTCGGAAACTAGTAGGCCTAGAATTAAGATTTTTGGTTTAAAATGTTCGTAATGAATGCCTCTACAAATCTTGTTATGGTCAAAGCCACGCCAGACTTACCGTTTTTGAGAAAAAATATGTGCATCGCACAATAACATACATATTTTTACATATTTTCAGCTAAAAGTATGGCATAATTTGGTTTATTTTCATTTTCTCGGAAACTAGTAGGCCTAGAATTAAGATTTTTGGTTTAAAATGTTCGTAATGAATGCCTCTACAAATCTTGTTATGATCAAAACCACGCCAGACTTACCGTTTTTGAGAAAAAATATGTGCATCGCACAATAACATACATATTTTTACATATTTTCAGCTAAAAGTATGGCATAATTTGGTTTATTTTCATTTTCTCGGAAACTAGTAGGCCTAGAATTAAGATTTTTGGTTTAAAATGTTCGTAATGAATGCCTCTACAAATCTTGTTATGGTCAAAACCACGCCAGACTTACCGTTTTTGAGAAAAAATATGTGCATCGCACAATAACATACATATTTTTACATATTTTCAGCTAAAAGTATGGCATAATTTGGTTTATTTTCATTTTCTCGGAAACTAGTAGGCCTAGAATTAAGATTTTTGGTTTAAAATGTTCGTAATGAATGCCTCTACAAATCTTGTTATGGTCAAAACCACGCCAGACTTACCGTTTTTGAGAAAAAATATGTGCATCGCACAATAACATACATATTTTCAGCTAAAAGTATGGCATAATTTGGTTTATTTTCATTTTCTCGGAAACTAGTAGGCCTAGAATTAAGATTTTTGGTTTAAAATGTTCGTAATGAATGCCTCTACAAATCTTGTTATGGTCAAAACCACGCCAGAATTACCGTTTTTGAGAAAAAATATGTGCATCGCACAATAACATACATATTTTCAGCTAAAAGTATGGCATAATTTGGTTTATTTTCATTTTCTCGGAAACTAGTAGGCCTAGAATTAAGATTTTTGGTTTAAAATGTTCGTAATGAATGCCTCTACAAATCTTGTTATGGTCAAAACCACGCCAGACTTACCGTTTTTGAGAAAAAATATGTGCATCGCACAATAACATACATATTTTCAGCTAAAAGTATGGCATAATTTGGTTTATTTTCATTTTCTCGGAAACTAGTAGGCCTAGAATTAAGATTTTTGGTTTAAAATGTTCGTAATGAATGCCTCTACAAATCTTGTTATGGTCAAAACCACGCCAGACTTACCGTCTTTGAGAAAAAATATGTGCATCGCACAATAACATACATATTTTCAGCTAAAAGTATGGCATAATTTGGTTTATTTTCATTTTCTCGGAAACTAGTAGGCCTAGAATTAAGATTTTTGGTTTAAAATGTTCGTAATGAATGCCTCTACAAATCTTGTTATGGTCAAAACCACGCCAGACTTACCATTTTTGAGAAAAAATATGTGCATCGCACAATAACATACATATTTTTACATATTTTCAGCTAAAAGTATGGCATAATTTGGTTTATTTTCATTTTCTCGGAAACTAGTAGGCCTAGAATTAAGATTTTTGGTTTAAAATGTTCGTAATGAATGCCTCTACAAATCTTGTTATGGTCAAAACCACGCCAGACTTACCGTTTTTGAGAAAAAATATGTGCATCGCACAATAACATACATATTTTTACATATTTTCAGCTAAAAGTATGGCATAATTTGGTTTATTTTCATTTTCTCGGAAACTAGTAGGCCTAGAATTAAGATTTTTGGTTTAAAATGTTCGTAATGAATGCCTCTACAAATCTTGTTATGGTCAAAACCACGCCAGACTTACCGTTTTTGAGAAAAAATATGTGCATCGCACAATAACATACATATTTTCAGCTAAAAGTATGGCATAATTTGGTTTATTTTCATTTTCTCGGAAACTAGTAGGCCTAGAATTAAGATTTTTGGTTTAAAATGTTCGTAATGAATGCCTCTACAAATCTTGTTATGGTCAAAACCACGCCAGACTTACCGTTTTTGAGAAAAAATATGTGCATCGCACAATAACATACATATTTTCAGCTAAAAGTATGGCATAATTTGGTTTATTTTCATTTTCTCGGAAACTAGTAGGCCTAGAATTAAGATTTTTGGTTTAAAATGTTCGTAATGAATGCCTCTACAAATCTTGTTATGGTCAAAACCACGCCAGACTTACCGTTTTTGAGAAAAAATATGTGCATCGCACAATAACATACATATTTTTACATATTTTCAGCTAAAAGTATGGCATAATTTGGTTTATTTTCATTTTCTCGGAAACTAGTAGGCCTAGAATTAAGATTTTTGGTTTAAAATGTTCGTAATGAATGCCTCTACAAATCTTGTTATGGTCAAAACCACGCCAGACTTACCGTTTTTGAGAAAAAATATGTGCATCGCACAATAACATACATATTTTTACATATTTTCAGCTAAAAGTATGGCATAATTTGGTTTATTTTCATTTTCTCGGAAACTAGTAGGCCTAGAATTAAGATTTTTGGTTTCAAATGTTCGTAATGAATGCCTCTACAAATCTTGTTATGGTCAAAACCACGCCAGACTTACCGTTTTTGAGAAAAAATATGTGCATCGCACAATAACATACATATTTTCAGCTAAAAGTATGGCATAATTTGGTTTATTTTCATTTTCTCGGAAACTAGTAGGCCTAGAATTAAGATTTTTGGTTTAAAATGTTCGTAATGAATGCCTCTACAAATCTTGTTATGGTCAAAACCACGCCAGACTTACCGTTTTTGAGAAAAAATATGTGCATCGCACAATAACATACATATTTTTACATATTTTCAGCTAAAAGTATGGCATAATTTGGTTTATTTTCATTTTCTCTGAAACTAGTAGGCCTAGAATTAAGATTTTTGGTTTAAAATGTTCGTAATGAATGCCTCTACAAATCTTGTTATGATCAAAACCACGCCAGACTTACCGTTTTTGAGAAAAAATATGTGCATCGCACAATAACATACATATTTTTACATATTTTCAGCTAAAAGTATGGCATAATTTGGTTTATTTTCATTTTCTCGGAAACTAGTAGGCCTAGAATTAAGATTTTTGGTTTAAAATGTTCGTAATGAATGCCTCTACAAATCTTGTTATGGTCAAAACCACGCCAGACTTACCGTTTTTGAGAAAAAATATGTGCATCGCACAATAACATACATATTTTTACATATTTTCAGCTAAAAGTATGGCATAATTTGGTTTATTTTCATTTTCTCGGAAACTAGTAGGCCTAGAATTAAGATTTTTGGTTTCAAATGTTCGTAATGAATGCCTCTACAAATCTTGTTATGGTCAAAACCACGCCAGACTTACCGTTTTTGAGAAAAAATATGTGCATCGCACAATAACATACATATTTTCAGCTAAAAGTATGGCATAATTTGGTTTATTTTCATTTTCTCGGAAACTAGTAGGCCTAGAATTAAGATTTTTGGTTTAAAATGTTCGTAATGAATGCCTCTACAAATCTTGTTATGGTCAAAACCACGCCAGAATTACCGTTTTTGAGAAAAAATATGTGCATCGCACAATAACATACATATTTTCAGCTAAAAGTATGGCATAATTTGGTTTATTTTCATTTTCTCGGAAACTAGTAGGCCTAGAATTAAGATTTTTGGTTTAAAATGTTCGTAATGAATGCCTCTACAAATCTTGTTATGGTCAAAACCACGCCAGACTTACCGTTTTTGAGAAAAAATATGTGCATCGCACAATAACATACATATTTTCAGCTAAAAGTATGGCATAATTTGGTTTCTTTTCATTTTCTCGGAAACTAGTAGGCCTAGAATTAAGATTTTTGGTTTAAAATGTTCGTAATGAATGCCTCTACAAATCTTGTTATGGTCAAAACCACGCCAGACTTACCGTCTTTGAGAAAAAATATGTGCATCGCACAATAACATACATATTTTCAGCTAAAAGTATGGCATAATTTGGTTTATTTTCATTTTCTCGGAAACTAGTAGGCCTAGAATTAAGATTTTTGGTTTAAAATGTTCGTAATGAATGCCTCTACAAATCTTGTTATGGTCAAAACCACGCCAGACTTACCATTTTTGAGAAAAAATATGTGCATCGCACAATAACATACATATTTTTACATATTTTCAGCTAAAAGTATGGCATAATTTGGTTTATTTTCATTTTCTCGGAAACTAGTAGGCCTAGAATTAAGATTTTTGGTTTAAAATGTTCGTAATGAATGCCTCTACAAATCTTGTTATGGTCAAAACCACGCCAGACTTACCGTTTTTGAGAAAAAATATGTGCATCGCACAATAACATACATATTTTTACATATTTTCAGCTAAAAGTATGGCATAATTTGGTTTATTTTCATTTTCTCGGAAACTAGTAGGCCTAGAATTAAGATTTTTGGTTTAAAATGTTCGTAATGAATGCCTCTACAAATCTTGTTATGGTCAAAACCACGCCAGACTTACCGTTTTTGAGAAAAAATATGTGCATCGCACAATAACATACATATTTTCAGCTAAAAGTATGGCATAATTTGGTTTATTTTCATTTTCTCGGAAACTAGTAGGCCTAGAATTAAGATTTTTGGTTTAAAATGTTCGTAATGAATGCCTCTACAAATCTTGTTATGGTCAAAACCACGCCAGACTTACCGTTTTTGAGAAAAAATATGTGCATCGCACAATAACATACATATTTTCAGCTAAAAGTATGGCATAATTTGGTTTATTTTCATTTTCTCGGAAACTAGTAGGCCTAGAATTAAGATTTTTGGTTTAAAATGTTCGTAATGAATGCCTCTACAAATCTTGTTATGGTCAAAACCACGCCAGACTTACCGTTTTTGAGAAAAAATATGTGCATCGCACAATAACATACATATTTTTACATATTTTCAGCTAAAAGTATGGCATAATTTGGTTTATTTTCATTTTCTCGGAAACTAGTAGGCCTAGAATTAAGATTTTTGGTTTAAAATGTTCGTAATGAATGCCTCTACAAATCTTGTTATGGTCAAAACCACGCCAGACTTACCGTTTTTGAGAAAAAATATGTGCATCGCACAATAACATACATATTTTTACATATTTTCAGCTAAAAGTATGGCATAATTTGGTTTATTTTCATTTTCTCGGAAACTAGTAGGCCTAGAATTAAGATTTTTGGTTTAAAATGTTCGTAATGAATGCCTCTACAAATCTTGTTATGGTCAAAACCACGCCAGACTTACCGTTTTTGAGAAAAAATATGTGCATCGCACAATAACATACATATTTTCAGCTAAAAGTATGGCATAATTTGGTTTATTTTCATTTTCTCGGAAACTAGTAGGCCTAGAATTAAGATTTTTGGTTTAAAATGTTCGTAATGAATGCCTCTACAAATCTTGTTATGGT
Source organism: Myathropa florea (assembly GCA_930367185.1). NCBI lineage: Eukaryota > Metazoa > Arthropoda > Insecta > Diptera > Syrphidae > Myathropa > Myathropa florea. Next base: position 57,056 of record CAKNEX010000122.1, on the reverse strand, counting down.
CAAAACCACGCCAGACTTACCGTTTTTGAGAAAAAATATGTGCATCGCACAATAACATACATATTTTTACATATTTTCAGCTAAAAGTATGGCATAATTTGGTTTATTTTCATTTTCTCGGAAACTAGTAGGCCTAGAATTAAGATTTTTGGTTTAAAATGTTCGTAATGAATGCCTCTACAAATCTTGTTATGGTCAAAACCACGCCAGACTTACCGTTTTTGAGAAAAAATATGTGCATCGCACAATAACATACATATTTTTACATATTTTCAGCTAAAAGTATGGCATAATTTGGTTTATTTTCATTTTCTCGGAAACTAGTAGGCCTAAAATTAAGATTTTTGGTTTAAAATGTTCGTAATGAATGCCTCTACAAATCTTGTTATGGTCAAAACCACGCCAGACTTACCGTTTTTGAGAAAAAATATGTGCATCGCACAATAACATACATATTTTTACATATTTTCAGCTAAAAGTATGGCATAATTTGGTTTATTTTCATTTTCTCGGAAACTAGTAGGCCTAGAATTAAGATTTTTGGTTTAAAATGTTCGTAATGAATGCCTCTACAAATCTTGTTATGGTCAAAACCACGCCAGACTTACCGTTTTTGAGAAAAAATATGTGCATCGCACAATAACATACATATTTTTACATATTTTCAGCTAAAAGTATGGCATAATTTGGTTTATTTTCATTTTCTCGGAAACTAGTAGGCCTAGAATTAAGATTTTTGGTTTCAAATGTTCGTAATGAATGCCTCTACAAATCTTGTTATGGTCAAAACCACGCCAGACTTACCGTTTTTGAGAAAAAATATGTGCATCGCACAATAACATACATATTTTCAGCTAAAAGTATGGCATAATTTGGTTTATTTTCATTTTCTCGGAAACTAGTAGGCCTAGAATTAAGATTTTTGGTTTAAAATGTTCGTAATGAATGCCTCTACAAATCTTGTTATGGTCAAAACCACGCCAGACTTACCGTTTTTGAGAAAAAATATGTGCATCGCACAATAACATACATATTTTTACATATTTTCAGCTAAAAGTATGGCATAATTTGGTTTATTTTCATTTTCTCGGAAACTAGTAGGCCTAGAATTAAGATTTTTGGTTTCAAATGTTCGTAATGAATGCCTCTACAAATCTTGTTATGGTCAAAACCACGCCAGACTTACCGTTTTTGAGAAAAAATATGTGCATCGCACAATAACATACATATTTTCAGCTAAAAGTATGGCATAATTTGGTTTATTTTCATTTTCTCGGAAACTAGTAGGCCTAGAATTAAGATTTTTGGTTTAAAATGTTCGTAATGAATGCCTCTACAAATCTTGTTATGGTCAAAACCACGCCAGACTTACCGTTTTTGAGAAAAAATATGTGCATCGCACAATAACATACATATTTTCAGCTAAAAGTATGGCATAATTTGGTTTATTTTCATTTTCTCGGAAACTAGTAGGCCTAGAATTAAGATTTTTGGTTTAAAATGTTCGTAATGAATGCCTCTACAAATCTTGTTATGGTCAAAACCACGCCAGACTTACCGTTTTTGAGAAAAAATATGTGCATCGCACAATAACATACATATTTTTACATATTTTCAGCTAAAAGTATGGCATAATTTGGTTTATTTTCATTTTCTCGGAAACTAGTAGGCCTAGAATTAAGATTTTTGGTTTCAAATGTTCGTAATGAATGCCTCTACAAATCTTGTTATGGTCAAAACCACGCCAGACTTACCGTTTTTGAAAAAAAATATGTGCATCGCACAATAACATACATATTTTCAGCTAAAAGTATGGCATAATTTGGTTTATTTTCATTTTCTCGGAAACTAGTAGGCCTAGAATTAAGATTTTTGGTTTAAAATGTTCGTAATGAATGCCTCTACAAATCTTGTTATGGTCAAAACCACGCCAGACTTACCGTTTTTGAGAAAAAATATGTGCATCGCACAATAACATACATATTTTCAGCTAAAAGTATGGCATAATTTGGTTTATTTTCATTTTCTCGGAAACTAGTAGGCCTAGAATTAAGACTTTTGGTTTAAAATGTTCGTAATGAATGCCTCTACAAATCTTGTTATGGTCAAAACCACGCCAGACTTACCGTTTTTGAGAAAAAATATGTGCATCGCACAATAACATACATATTTTCAGCTAAAAGTATGGCATAATTTGGTTTATTTTCATTTTCTCGGAAACTAGTAGGCCTAGAATTAAGATTTTTGGTTTAAAATGTTCGTAATGAATGCCTCTACAAATCTTGTTATGGTCAAAACCACGCCAGACTGACCGTTTTTGAGAAAAAATATGTGCATCGCACAATAACATACATATTTTCAGCTAAAAGTATGGCATAATTTGGTTTATTTTCATTTTCTCGGAAACTAGTAAGCCTAGAATTAAGATTTTTGGTTTAAAATGTTCGTAATGAATGCCTCTACAAATCTTGTTATGGTCAAAACCACGCCAGACTTACCGTTTTTGAGAAAAAATATGTGCATCGCACAATAACATACATATTTTTACATATTTTCAGCTAAAAGTATGGCATAATTTGGTTTATTTTCATTTTCTCTGAAACTAGTAGGCCTAGAATTAAGATTTTTGGTTTAAAATGTTCGTAATGAATGCCTCTACAAATCTTGTTATGGTCAAAACCACGCCAGACTTACCTTTTTTGAGAAAAAATATGTGCATCGCACAATAACATACATATTTTCAGCTAAAAGTATGGCATAATTTGGTTTATTTTCATTTTCTCGGAAACTAGTAGGCCTAGAATTAAGATTTTTGGTTTAAAATGTTCGTAATGAATGCCTCTACAAATCTTGTTATGGTCAAAACCACGCCAGACTTACCGTTTTTGAGAAAAAATATGTGCATCGCACAATAACATACATATTTTCAGCTAAAAGTATGGCATAATTTGGTTTATTTTCATTTTCTCGGAAACTAGTAGGCCTAGAATTAAGATTTTTGGTTTAAAATGTTCGTAATGAATGCCTCTACAAATCTTGTTATAGTCAAAACCACGCCAGACTTACCGTTTTTGAGAAAAAATATGTGCATCGCACAATAACATACATATTTTTACATATTTTCAGCTAAAAGTATGGCATAATTTGGTTTATTTTCATTTTCTCGGAAACTAGTAGGCCTAGAATTAAGATTTTTGGTTTCAAATGTTCGTAATGAATGCCTCTACAAATCTTGTTCTGGTCAAAACCACGCCAGACTTACCGTTTTTGAAAAAAAATATGTGCATCGCACAATAACATACATATTTTTACATATTTTCAGCTAAAAGTATGGCATAATTTGGTTTATTTTCATTTTCTCGGAAACTAGTAGGCCTAGAATTAAGATTTTTGGTTTAAAATGTTCGTAATGAATGCCTCTACAAATCTTGTTATGGTCAAAACCACGCCAGACTTACCGCTTTTGAGAAAAAATATGTGCATCGCACAATAACATACATATTTTCAGCTAAAAGTATGGCATAATTTGGTTTATTTTCATTTTCTCGGAAACTAGTAGGCCTAGAATTAAGACTTTTGGTTTAAAATGTTCGTAATGAATGCCTCTACAAATCTTGTTATGGTCAAAACCACGCCAGACTTACCGTTTTTGAGAAAAAATATGTGCATCGCACAATAACATACATATTTTTACATATTTTCAGCTAAAAGTATGGCATAATTTGGTTTATTTTCATTTTCTCGGAAACTAGTAGGCCTAGAATTAAGATTTTTGGTTTAAAATGTTCGTAATGAATGCCTCTACAAATCTTGTTATGGTCAAAACCACGCCAGACTTACCGTTTTTGAGAAAAAATATGTGCATCGCACAATAACATACATATTTTCAGCTAAAAGTATGGCATAATTTGGTTTATTTTCATTTTCTCGGAAACTAGTAAGCCTAGAATTAAGATTTTTGGTTTAAAATGTTCGTAATGAATGCCTCTACAAATCTTGTTATTGTCAAAACCACGCCAGACTTACCGTTTTTGAGAAAAAATATGTGCATCGCACAATAACATACATATTTTCAGCTAAAAGTATGGCATAATTTGGTTTATTTTCATTTTCTCGGAAACTAGTAGGCCTAGAATTAAGATTTTTGGTTTAAAATGTTCGTAATGAATGCCTCTACAAATCTTGTTATGGTCAAAACCACGCCAGACTTACCGTTTTTGAGAAAAAATATGTGCATCGCACAATAACATACATATTTTCAGCTAAAAGTATGGCATAATTTGGTTTATTTTCATTTTCTCGGAAACTAGTAGGCCTAGAATTAAGATTTTTGGTTTAAAATGTTCGTAATGAATGCCTCTACAAATCTTGTTATGGTCAAAACCACGCCAGACTTACCGTTTTTGAGAAAAAATATGTGCATCGCACAATAACATACATATTTTTACATATTTTCAGCTAAAAGTATGGCATAATTTGGTTTATTTTCATTTTCTCGGAAACTAGTAGGCCTAGAATTAAGATTTTTGGTTTCAAATGTTCGTAATGAATGCCTCTACAAATCTTGTTATGGTCAAAACCACGCCAGACTTACCGTTTTTGAAAAAAAATATGTGCATCGCACAATAACATACATATTTTCAGCTAAAAGTATGGCATAATTTGGTTTATTTTCATTTTCTCGGAAACTAGTAGGCCTAGAATTAAGATTTTTGGCTTAAAATGTTCGTAATGAATGCCTCTACAAATCTTGTTATGGTCAAAACCACGCCAGACTTACCGTTTTTGAGAAAAAATATGTGCATCGCACAATAACATACATATTTTCAGCTAAAAGTATGGCATAATTTGGTTTATTTTCATTTTCTCGGAAACTAGTAGGCCTAGAATTAAGATTTTTGGTTTAAAATGTTCGTAATGAATGCCTCTACAAATCTTGTTATGGTCAAAACCACGCCAGACTTACCGTTTTTGAGAAAAAATATGTGCATCGCACAATAACATACATATTTTTACATATTTTCAGCTAAAAGTATGGCATAATTTGGTTTATTTTCATTTTCTCGGAAACTAGTAGGCCTAGAATTAAGATTTTTGGTTTAAAATGTTCGTAATGAATGCCTCTACAAATCTTGTTATGGTCAAAACCACGCCAGACTTACCGTTTTTGAGAAAAAATATGTGCATCGCACAATAACATACATATTTTCAGCTAAAAGTATGGCATAATTTGGTTTATTTTCATTTTCTCGGAAACTAGTAAGCCTAGAATTAAGATTTTTGGTTTAAAATGTTCGTAATGAATGCCTCTACAAATCTTGTTATGGTCAAAACCACGCCAGACTTACCGTTTTTGAGAAAAAATATGTGCATCGCACAATAACATACATATTTTCAGCTAAAAGTATGGCATAATTTGGTTTATTTTCATTTTCTCGGAAACTAGTAGGCCTAGAATTAAGATTTTTGGTTCAAAATGTTCGTAATGAATGCCTCTACAAATCTTGTTATGGTCAAAACCACGCCAGACTTACCGTTTTTGAGAAAAAATATGTGCATCGCACAATAACATACATATTTTTACATATTTTCAGCTAAAGGTATGGCATAATTTGGTTTATTTTCATTTTCTCGGAAACTAGTAGGCCTAGAATTAAGATTTTTGGTTTAAAATGTTCGTAATGAATGCCTCTACAAATCTTGTTATGGTCAAAACCACGCCAGACTTACCGTTTTTGAGAAAAAATATGTGCATCGCACAATAACATACATATTTTCAGCTAAAAGTATGGCATAATTTGGTTTATTTTCATTTTCTCGGAAACTAGTAGGCCTAGAATTAAGATTTTTGGTTTAAAATGTTCGTAATGAATGCCTCTACAAATCTTGTTATGGTCAAAACCACGCCAGACTTACCGTTTTTGAGAAAAAATATGTGCATCGCACAATAACATACATATTTTCAGCTAAAAGTATGGCATAATTTGGTTTATTTTCATTTTCTCGGAAACTAGTAGGCCTAGAATTAAGATTTTTAGTTTAAAATGTTCGTTATGAATGCCTCTACAAATCTTGTTATGGTCAAAACCACGCCAGACTTACCGTTTTTGAGAAAAAATATGTGCATCGCACAATAACATACATATTTTCAGCTAAAAGTATGGCATAATTTGGTTTATTTTCATTTTCTCGGAAACTAGTAGGCCTAGAATTAAGATTTTTGGTTTAAAATGTTCGTAATGAATGCCTCTACAAATCTTGTTATGTTCAAAACCACGCCAGACTTACCGTTTTTGAGAAAAAATATGTGCATCGCACAATAACATACATATTTTTACATATTTTCAGCTAAAAGTATGGCATAATTTGGTTTATTTTCATTTTCTCGGAAACTAGTAGGCCTAGAATTAAGATTTTTGGTTTAAAATGTTCGTAATGAATGCCTCTACAAATCTTGTTATGGTCAAAACCACGCCAGACTTACCGTTTTTGAGAAAAAATATGTGCATCGCACAATAACATACATATTTTTACATATTTTCAGCTAAAAGTATGGCATAATTTGGTTTATTTTCATTTTCTCGGAAACTAGTAGGCCTAGAATTAAGATTTTTGGTTTAAAATGTTCGTAATGAATGCCTCTACAAATCTTGTTATGGTCAAAACCACGCCAGACTTACCGTTTTTGAGAAAAAATATGTGCATCGCACAATAACATACATATTTTTACATATTTTCAGCTAAAAGTATGGCATAATTTGGTTTATTTTCATTTTCTCGGAAACTAGTAGGCCTAGAATTAAGATTTTTGGTTTAAAATGTTCGTAATGAATGCCTCTACAAATCTTGTTATGGTCAAAACCACGCCAGACTTACCGTTTTTGAGAAAAAATATGTGCATCGCACAATAACATACATATTTTCAGCTAAAAGTATGGCATAATTTGGTTTATTTTCATTTTCTCGGAAACTAGTAGGCCTAGAATTAAGATTTTTGGTTTAAAATGTTCGTAATGAATGCCTCTACAAATCTTGTTATGGTCAAAACCACGCCAGACTTACCGTTTTTGAGAAAAAATATGTGCATCGCACAATAACATACATATTTTCAGCTAAAAGTATGGCATAATTTGGTTTATTTTCATTTTCTCGGAAACTAGTAGGCCTAGAATTAAGATTTTTGGTTTAAAATGTTCGTAATGAATGCCTCTACAAATCTTGTTATGGTCAAAACCACGCCAGACTTACCGTTTTTGAGAAAAAATATGTGCATCGCACAATAACATACATATTTTCAGCTAAAAGTATGGCATAATTTGGTTTATTTTCATTTTCCCGGAAACTAGTAGGCCTAGAATTAAGATTTTTGGTTTAAAATGTTCGTAATGAATGCCTCTACAAATCTTGTTATGGTCAAAACCACGCCAGACTTACCGTTTTTGAGAAAAAATATGTGCATCGCACAATAACATACATATTTTCAGCTAAAAGTATGGCATAATTTGGTTTATTTTCATTTTCTCGGAAACTAGTAGGCCTAGAATTAAGATTTTTGGTTTAAAATGTTCGTAATGAATGCCTCTACAAATCTTGTTATGGTCAAAACCACGCCAGACTTACCGTTTTTGAGAAAAAATATGTGCATCGCACAATAACATACATATTTTCAGCTAAAAGTATGACATAATTTGGTTTATTTTCATTTCCTCGGAAACTAGTAGGCCTAGAATTAAGATTTTTGGTTTAAAATGTTCGTAATGAATGCCTCTACAAATCTTGTTATGGTCAAAACCACGCCAGACTTACCGTTTTTGAGAAAAAATATGTGCATCGCACAATAACATACATATTTTCAGCTAAAAGTATGGCATAATTTGGTTTATTTTCATTTTCTCGGAAACTAGTAGGCCTAGAATTAAGATTTTTGGTTTAAAATGTTCGTAATGAATGCCTCTACAAATCTTGTTATGGTCAAAACCACGCCAGACTTACCGTTTTTGAGAAAAAATATGTGCATCGCACAATAACATACATATTTTTACATATTTTCAGCTAAAGGTATGGCATAATTTGGTTTATTTTCATTTTCTCGGAAACTAGTAGGCCTAGAATTAAGATTTTTGGTTTAAAATGTTCGTAATGAATGCCTCTACAAATCTTGTTATGGTCAAAACCACGCCAGACTTACCTTTTTTAAAAAAAAATATGTGCATCGCACAATAACATACATATTTTTACATATTTTCAGCTAAAAGTATGGCATAATTTGGTTTATTTTCATTTTCTCGGAAACTAGTAGGCCTAGAATTAAGATTTTTGGTTTCAAATGTTCGTAATGAATGCCTCTACAAATCTTGTTATGGTCAAAACCACGCCAGACTTACCGTTTTTGAGAAAAAATATGTGCATCGCACAATAACATACATATTTTCAGCTAAAAGTATGGCATAATTTGGTTTATTTTCATTTTCTCGGAAACTAGTAGGCCTAGAATTAAGATTTTTGGTTTAAAATGTTCGTAATGAATGCCTCTACAAATCTTGTTGTGGTCAAAACCACGCCAGACTTACCGTTTTTGAGAAAAAATATGTGCATCGCACAATAACATACATATTTTCAGCTAAAAGTATGGCATAATTTGGTTTATTTTCATTTTCTCGGAAACTAGTAGGCCTAGAATTAAGATTTTTGGTTTAAAATGTTCGTAATGAATGCCTCTACAAATCTTGTTATGGTCAAAACCACGCCAGACTTACCGTTTTTGAGAAAAAATATGTGCATCGCACAATAACATACATATTTTTACATATTTTCAGCTAAAAGTATGGCATAATTTGGTTTATTTTCATTTTCTCGGAAACTAGTAGGCCTAGAATTAAGATTTTTGGTTTAAAATGTTCGTAATGAATGCCTCTACAAATCTTGTTATGGTCAAAACCACGCCAGACTTACCGTTTTTGAGAAAAAATATGTGCATCGCACAATAACATACATATTTTCAGCTAAAAGTATGGCATAATTTGGTTTATTTTCATTTTCTCGGAAACTAGTAGGCCTAGAATTAAGATTTTTGGTTTAAAATGTTCGTAATGAATGCCTCTACAAATCTTGTTATGGTCAAAACCACGCCAGACTTACCGTTTTTGAGAAAAAATATGTGCATCGCACAATAACATACATATTTTCAGCTAAAAGTATGGCATAATTTGGTTTATTTTCATTTTCTCGGAAACTAGTAGGCCTAGAATTAAGATTTTTGGTTTAAAATGTTCGTAATGAATGCCTCTACAAATCTTGTTATGGTCAAAACCACGCCAGACTTACCGTTTCCGAGAAAAAATATGTGCATCGCACAATAACATACATATTTTCAGCTAAAAGTATGGCATAATTTGGTTTATTTTCATTTTCTCGGAAACTAGTAGGCCTAGAATTAAGATTTTTGGTTTAAAATGTTCGTAATGAATGCCTCTACAAATCTTGTTATGGTCAAAACCACGCCAGACTTACCGTTTTTGAGAAAAAATATGTGCATCGCACAATAACATACATATTTTCAGCTAAAAGTATGGCATAATTTGGTTTATTTTCATTTTCTCGGAAACTAGTAGGCCTAGAATTAAGATTTTTGGTTTAAAATGTTCGTAATGAATGCCTCTACAAATCTTGTTATGGTCAAAACCACGCCAGACTTACCGTTTTTGAGAAAAAATATGTGCATCGCACAATAACATACATATTTTTACATATTTTCAGCTAAAAGTATGGCATAATTTGGTTTATTTTCATTTTCTCGGAAACTAGTAGGCCTAGAATTAAGATTTTTGGTTTAAAATGTTCGTAATGAATGCCTCTACAAATCTTGTTATGGTCAAAACCACGCCAGACTTACCGTTTTTGAGAAAAAATATGTGCATCGCACAATAACATACATATTTTCAGCTAAAAGTATGGCATAATTTGGTTTATTTTCATTTTCTCGGAAACTAGTAGGCCTAGAATTAAGATTTTTGGTTTAAAATGTTCGTAATGAATGCCTCTACAAATCTTGTTATGGTCAAAACCACGCCAGACTTACCGTTTTTGAGAAAAAATATGTGCATCGCACAATAACATACATATTTTCAGCTAAAAGTATGGCATAATTTGGTTTATTTTCATTTTCTCGGAAACTAGTAGGCCTAGAATTAAGTTTTTTGGTTTAAAATGTTCGTAATGAATGCCTCTACAAATCTTGTTATGGTCAAAACCACGCCAGACTTACCGTTTTTGAGAAAAAATATGTGCATCGCACAATAACATACATATTTTCAGCTAAAAGTATGGCATAATTTGGTTTATTTTCATTTTCTCGGAAACTAGTAGGCCTAGAATTAAGATTTTTGGTTTAAAATGTTCGTAATGAATGCCTCTACAAATCTTGTTACGGTCAAAACCACGCCAGACTTACCGTTTTTGAGAAAAAATATGTGCATCGCACAATAACATACATATTTTCAGCTAAAAGTATGGCATAATTTGGTTTATTTTCATTTTCTCGGAAACTAGTAGGCCTAGAATTAAGATTTTTGGTTTAAAATGTTCGTAATGAATGCCTCTACAAATCTTGTTGTGGTCAAAACCACGCCAGACTTACCGTTTTTGAGAAAAAATATGTGCATCGCACAATAACATACATATTTTTACATATTTTCAGCTAAAAGTATGGCATAATTTGGTTTATTTTCATTTTCTCGGAAACTAGTAGGCCTAGAATTAAGATTTTTGGTTTAAAATGTTCGTAATGAATGCCTCTACAAATCTTGTTATGGTCAAAACCACGCCAGACTTACCGTTTTTGAGAAAAAATATGTGCATCGCACAATAACATACATATTTTCAGCTAAAAGTATGGCATAATTTGGTTTATTTTCATTTTCTCGGAAACTAGTAGGCCTAGAATTAAGATTTTTGGTTTAAAATGTTCGTAATGAATGCCTCTACAAATCTTGTTATGGTCAAAACCACGCCAGACTTACCGTTTTTGAGAAAAAATATGTGCATCGCACAATAACATACATATTTTTACATATTTTCAGCTAAAAGTATGGCATAATTTGGTTTATTTTCATTTTCTCGGAAACTAGTAGGCCTAGAATTAAGATTTTTGGTTTAAAATGTTCGTAATGAATGCCTCTACAAATCTTGTTATGGTCAAAACCACGCCAGACTTACCGTTTTTGAGAAAAAATATGTGCATCGCACAATAACATACATATTTTCAGCTAAAAGTATGGCATAATTTGGTTTATTTTCATTTTCTCGGAAACTAGTAGGCCTAGAATTAAGATTTTTGGTTTAAAATGTTCGTAATGAATGCCTCTACAAATCTTGTTATGGTCAAAACCACGCCAGACTTACCGTTTTTGAGAAAAAATATGTGCATCGCACAATAACATACATATTTTCAGCTAAAAGTATGGCATAATTTGGTTTATTTTCATTTTCTCGGAAACTAGTAGGCCTAGAATTAAGATTTTTGGTTTAAAATGTTCGTAATGAATGCCTCTACAAATCTTGTTACGGTCAAAACCACGCCAGACTTACCGTTTTTGAGAAAAAATATGTGCATCGCACAATAACATACATATTTTCAGCTAAAAGTATGGCATAATTTGGTTTATTTTCATTTTCTCGGAAACTAGTAGGCCTAGAATTAAGATTTTTGGTTTAAAATGTTCGTAATGAATGCCTCTACAAATCTTGTTGCGGTCAAAACCACGCCAGACTTACCGTTTTTGAGAAAAAATATGTGCATCGCACAATAACATACATATTTTTACATATTTTCAGCTAAAAGTATGGCATAATTTGGTTTATTTTCATTTTCTCGGAAACTAGTAGGCCTAGAATTAAGATTTTTGGTTTAAAATGTTCGTAATGAATGCCTCTACAAATCTTGTTATGGTCAAAACCACGCCAGACTTACCGTTTTTGAGAAAAAATATGTGCATCGCACAATAACATACATATTTTCAGCTAAAAGTATGGCATAATTTGGTTTATTTTCATTTTCTCGGAAACTAGTAGGCCTAGAATTAAGATTTTTGGTTTAAAATGTTCGTAATGAATGCCTCTACAAATCTTGTTATGGTCAAAACCACGCCAGACATACCGTTTTTGAGAAAAAATATGTGCATCGCACAATAACATACATATTTTTACATATTTTCAGCTAAAAGTATGGCATAATTTGGTTTATTTTCATTTTCTCGGAAACTAGTAGGCCTAGAATTAAGATTTTTGGTTTAAAATGTTCGTAATGAATGCCTCTACAAATCTTGTTATGGTCAAAACCACGCCAGACTTACCGTTTTTGAGAAAAAATATGTGCATCGCACAATAACATACATATTTTCAGCTAAAAGTATGGCATAATTTGGTTTATTTTCATTTTCTCGGAAACTAGTAGGCCTAGAATTAAGATTTTTGGTTTAAAATGTTCGTAATGAATGCCTCTACAAATCTTGTTATGGTCAAAACCACGCCAGACTTACCGTTTTTGAGAAAAAATATGTGCATCGCACAATAACATACATATTTTCAGCTAAAAGTATGGCATAATTTGGTTTATTTTCATTTTCTCGGAAACTAGTAGGCCTAGAATTAAGATTTTTGGTTTAAAATGTTCGTAATGAATGCCTCTACAAATCTTGTTATGGTCAAAACCACGCCAGACTTACCGTTTTTGAGAAAAAATATGTGCATCACACAATAACATACATATTTTTACATATTTTCAGCTAAAAGTATGGCATAATTTGGTTTATTTTCATTTTCTCGGAAACTAGTAGGCCTAGAATTAAGATTTTTGGTTTAAAATGTTCGTAATGAATGCCTCTACAAATCTTGTTATGGTCAAAACCACGCCAGACTTACCGTTTTTGAGAAAAAATATGTGCATCGCACAATAACATACATATTTTTACATATTTTCAGCTAAAAGTATGGCATAATTTGGTTTATTTTCATTTTCTCGGAAACTAGTAGGCCTAGAATTAAGATTTTTGGTTTAAAATGTTCGTAATGAATGCCTCTACAAATCTTGTTATGGTCAAAACCACGCCAGACTTACCGTTTTTGAGAAAAAATATGTGCATCGCACAATAACATACATATTTTCAGCTAAAAGTATGGCATAATTTGGTTTATTTTCATTTTCTCGGAAACTAGTAGGCCTAGAATTAAGATTTTTGGTTTAAAATGTTCGTAATGAATGCCTCTACAAATCTTGTTATGGTCAAAACCACGCCAGACTTACCGTTTTTGAGAAAAAATATGTGCATCGCACAATAACATACATATTTTTACATATTTTCAGCTAAAGGTATGGCATAATTTGGTTTATTTTCATTTTCTCGGAAACTAGTAGGCCTAGAATTAAGATTTTTGGTTTAAAATGTTCGTAATGAATGCCTCTACAAATCTTGTTATGGTCAAAACCACGCCAGACTTACCGTTTTTGAGAAAAAATATGTGCATCGCACAATAACATACATATTTTCAGCTAAAAGTATGGCATAATTTGGTTTATTTTCATTTTCTCGGAAACTAGTAGGCCTAGAATTAAGATTTTTGGTTTAAAATGTTCGTAATGAATGCCTCTACAAATCTTGTTATGGTCAAAACCACGCCAGACTTACCGTTTTTGAGAAAAAATATGTGCATCGCACAATAACATACATATTTTCAGCTAAAAGTATGGCATAATTTGGTTTATTTTCATTTTCTCGGAAACTAGTAGGCCTAGAATTAAGATTTTTGGTTTAAAATGTTCGTAATGAATGCCTCTACAAATCTTGTTATGGTCAAAACCACGCCAGACTTACCGTTTTTGAGAAAAAATATGTGCATCACACAATAACATACATATTTTTACATATTTTCAGCTAAAAGTATGGCATAATTTGGTTTATTTTCATTTTCTCGGAAACTAGTAGGCCTAGAATTAAGATTTTTGGTTTAAAATGTTCGTAATGAATGCCTCTACAAATCTTGTTATGGTCAAAACCACGCCAGACTTACCGTTTTTGAGAAAAAATATGTGCATCGCACAATAACATACATATTTTTACATATTTTCAGCTAAAAGTATGGCATAATTTGGTTTATTTTCATTTTCTCGGAAACTAGTAGGCCTAGAATTAAGATTTTTGGTTTAAAATGTTCGTAATGAATGCCTCTACAAATCTTGTTATGGTCAAAACCACGCCAGACTTACCGTTTTTGAGAAAAAATATGTGCATCGCACAATAACATACATATTTTTACATATTTTCAGCTAAAAGTATGGCATAATTTGGTTTATTTTCATTTTCTCGGAAACTAGTAGGCCTAGAATTAAGATTTTTGGTTTAAAATGTTCGTAATGAATGCCTCTACAAATCTTGTTATGGTCAAAACCACGCCAGACTTACCGTTTTTGAGAAAAAATATGTGCATCGCACAATAACATACATATTTTCAGCTAAAAGTATGGCATAATTTGGTTTATTTTCATTTTCTCGGAAACTTGTAGGCCTAGAATTAAGATTTTTGGTTTAAAATGTTCGTAATGAATGCCTCTACAAATCTTGTTATGGTCAAAACCACGCCAGACTTACCGTTTTTGAGAAAAAATATGTGCATCGCACGATAACATACATATTTTCAGCTAAAAGTATGGCATAATTTGGTTTATTTTCATTTTCTCGGAAACTAGTAGGCCTAGAATTAAGATTTTTGGTTTAAAATGTTCGTAATGAATGCCTCTACAAATCTTGTTATGGTCAAAACCACGCCAGACTTACCGTTTTTGAGAAAAAATATGTGCATCGCACAATAACATACATATTTTCAGCTAAAAGTATGGCATAATTTGGTTTATTTTCATTTTCTCGGAAACTAGTAGGCCTAGAATTAAGATTTTTGGTTTAAAATGTTCGTAATGAATGCCTCTACAAATCTTGTTATGGTCAAAACCACGCCAGACTTACCGTTTTTGAGAAAAAATATGTGCATCGCACAATAACATACATATTTTTACATATTTTCAGCTAAAAGTATGGCATAATTTGGTTTATTTTCATTTTCTCGGAAACTAGTAGGCCTAGAATTAAGATTTTTGGTTTAAAATGTTCGTAATGAATGCCTCTACAAATCTTGTTACGGTCAAAACCACGCCAGACTTACCGTTTTTGAGAAAAAATATGTGCATCGCACAATAACATACATATTTTCAGCTAAAAGTATGGCATAATTTGGTTTATTTTCATTTTCTCGGAAACTAGTAGGCCTAGAATTAAGATTTTTGGTTTAAAATGTTCGTAATGAATGCCTCTACAAATCTTGTTATGGTCAAAATCACGCAAGACTTACCGTTTTTGAGAAAAAATATGTGCATCGCACAATAACATACATATTTTCAGCTAAAAGTATGGCATAATTTGGTTTATTTTCATTTTCTCGGAAACTAGTAGGCCTAGAATTAAGATTTTTGGTTTAAAATGTTCGTAATGAATGCCTCTACAAATCTTGTTATGGTCAAAACCACGCCAGACTTACCGTTTTTGAGAAAAAATATGTGCATCGCACAATAACATACATATTTTCAGCTAAAAGTATGGCATAATTTGGTTTATTTTCATTTTCTCGGAAACTAGTAGGCCTAGAATTAAGATTTTTGGTTTAAAATGTTCGTAATGAATGCCTCTACAAATCTTGTTATGGTCAAAACCACGCCAGACTTACCGTTTTTGAGAAAAAATATGTGCATCACACAATAACATACATATTTTTACATATTTTCAGCTAAAAGTATGGCATAATTTGGTTTATTTTCATTTTCTCGGAAACTAGTAGGCCTAGAATTAAGATTTTTGGTTTAAAATGTTCGTAATGAATGCCTCTACAAATCTTGTTATGGTCAAAACCACGCCAGACTTACCGTTTTTGAGAAAAAATATGTGCATCGCACAATAACATACATATTTTTACATATTTTCAGCTAAAAGTATGGCATAATTTGGTTTATTTTCATTTTCTCGGAAACTAGTAGGCCTAGAATTAAGATTTTTGGTTTAAAATGTTCGTAATGAATGCCTCTACAAATCTTGTTATGGTCAAAACCACGCCAGACTTACCGTTTTTGAGAAAAAATATGTGCATCGCACAATAACATACATATTTTTACATATTTTCAGCTAAAAGTATGGCATAATTTGGTTTATTTTCATTTTCTCGGAAACTAGTAGGCCTAGAATTAAGATTTTTGGTTTAAAATGTTCGTAATGAATGCCTCTACAAATCTTGTTATGGTCAAAACCACGCCAGACTTACCGTTTTTGAGAAAAAATATGTGCATCGCACAATAACATACATATTTTCAGCTAAAAGTATGGCATAATTTGGTTTATTTTCATTTTCTCGGAAACTTGTAGGCCTAGAATTAAGATTTTTGGTTTAAAATGTTCGTAATGAATGCCTCTACAAATCTTGTTATGGTCAAAACCACGCCAGACTTACCGTTTTTGAGAAAAAATATGTGCATCGCACGATAACATACATATTTTCAGCTAAAAGTATGGCATAATTTGGTTTATTTTCATTTTCTCGGAAACTAGTAGGCCTAGAATTAAGATTTTTGGTTTAAAATGTTCGTAATGAATGCCTCTACAAATCTTGTTATGGTCAAAACCACGCCAGACTTACCGTTTTTGAGAAAAAATATGTGCATCGCACAATAACATACATATTTTCAGCTAAAAGTATGGCATAATTTGGTTTATTTTCATTTTCTCGGAAACTAGTAGGCCTAGAATTAAGATTTTTGGTTTAAAATGTTCGTAATGAATGCCTCTACAAATCTTGTTATGGTCAAAACCACGCCAGACTTACCGTTTTTGAGAAAAAATATGTGCATCGCACAATAACATACATATTTTTACATATTTTCAGCTAAAAGTATGGCATAATTTGGTTTATTTTCATTTTCTCGGAAACTAGTAGGCCTAGAATTAAGATTTTTGGTTTAAAATGTTCGTAATGAATGCCTCTACAAATCTTGTTATGGTCAAAACCACGCCAGACTTACCGTTTTTGAGAAAAAATATGTGCATCGCACAATAACATACATATTTTCAGCTAAAAATATGGCATAATTTGGTTTATTTTCATTTTCTCGGAAACTAGTAGGCCTAGAATTAAGATTTTTGGTTTAAAATGTTCGTAATGAATGCCTCTACAAATCTTGTTATGGTCAAAATCACGCAAGACTTACCGTTTTTGAGAACAAATATGTGCATCGCACAATAACATACATATTTTCAGCTAAAAGTATGGCATAATTTGGTTTATTTTCATTTTCTCGGAAACTAGTAGGCCTAGAATTAAGATTTTTGGTTTAAAATGTTCGTAATGAATGCCTCTACAAATCTTGTTATGGTCAAAACCACGCCAGACTTACCGTTTTTGAGAAAAAATATGTGCATCGCACAATAACATACATATTTTCAGCTAAAAGTATGGCATAATTTGGTTTATTTTCATTTTCTCGGAAACTAGTAGGCCTAGAATTAAGATTTTTGGTTTAAAATGTTCGTAATGAATGCCTCTACAAATCTTGTTATGGTCAAAACCACGCCAGACTTACCGTTTTTGAGAAAAAATATGTGCATCACACAATAACATACATATTTTTACATATTTTCAGCTAAAAGTATGGCATAATTTGGTTTATTTTCATTTTCTCGGAAACTAGTAGGCCTAGAATTAAGATTTTTGGTTTAAAATGTTCGTAATGAATGCCTCTACAAATCTTGTTATGGTCAAAACCACGCCAGACTTACCGTTTTTGAGAAAAAATATGTGCATCGCACAATAACATACATATTTTTACATATTTTCAGCTAAAAGTATGGCATAATTTGGTTTATTTTCATTTTCTCGGAAACTAGTAGGCCTAGAATTAAGATTTTTGGTTTAAAATGTTCGTAATGAATGCCTCTACAAATCTTGTTATGGTCAAAACCACGCCAGACTTACCGTTTTTGAGAAAAAATATGTGCATCGCACAATAACATACATATTTTTACATATTTTCAGCTAAAAGTATGGCATAATTTGGTTTATTTTCATTTTCTCGGAAACTAGTAGGCCTAGAATTAAGATTTTTGATTTAAAATGTTCGTAATGAATGCCTCTACAAATCTTGTTATGGTCAAAACCACGCCAGACTTACCGTTTTTGAGAAAAAATATGTGCATCGCACAATAACATACATATTTTTACATATTTTCAGCTAAAAGTATGGCATAATTTGGTTTATTTTCATTTTCTCGGAAACTAGTAGGCCTAGAATTAAGATTTTTGGTTTAAAATGTTCGTAATGAATGCCTCTACAAATCTTGTTATGGTCAAAATCACGCAAGACTTACCGTTTTTGAGAACAAATATGTGCATCGCACAATAACATACATATTTTCAGCTAAAAGTATGGCATAATTTGGTTTATTTTCATTTTCTCGGAAACTAGTAGGCCTAGAATTAAGATTTTTGGTTTAAAATGTTCGTAATGAATGCCTCTACAAATCTTGTTATGGTCAAAACCACGCCAGACTTACCGTTTTTGAGAAAAAATATGTGCATCGCACAATAACATACATATTTTCAGCTAAAAGTATGGCATAATTTGGTTTATTTTCATTTTCTCGGAAACTAGTAGGCCTAGAATTAAGATTTTTGGTTTAAAATGTTCGTAATGAATGCCTCTACAAATCTTGTTATGGTCAAAACCACGCCAGACTTACCGTTTTTGAGAAAAAATATGTGCATCGCACAATAACATACATATTTTTACATATTTTCAGCTAAAAGTATGGCATAATTTGGTTTATTTTCATTTTCTCGGAAACTAGTAGGCCTAGAATTAAGATTTTTGGTTTAAAATGTTCGTAATGAATGCCTCTACAAATCTTGTTATGGTCAAAACCACGCCAGACTTACCGTTTTTGAGAAAAAATATGTGCATCGCACAATAACATACATATTTTTACATATTTTCAGCTAAAAGTATGGCATAATTTGGTTTATTTTCATTTTCTCGGAAACTAGTAGGCCTAGAATTAAGATTTTTGGTTTAAAATGTTCGTAATGAATGCCTCTACAAATCTTGTTATGGTCAAAACCACGCCAGACTTACCGTTTTTGAGAAAAAATATGTGCATCGCACAATAACATACATATTTTCAGCTAAAAGTATGGCATAATTTGGTTTATTTTCATTTTCTCGGAAACTAGTAGGCCTAGAATTAAGATTTTTGGTTTAAAATGTTCGTAATGAATGCCTCTACAAATCTTGTTATGGTCAAAACCACGCCAGACTTACCGTTTTTGAGAAAAAATATGTGCATCGCACAATAACATACATATTTTTACATATTTTCAGCTAAAAGTATGGCATAATTTGGTTTATTTTCATTTTCTCGGAAACTAGTAGGCCTAGAATTAAGATTTTTGGTTTAAAATGTTCGTAATGAATGCCTCTACAAATCTTGTTATGGTCAAAACCACGCCAGACTTACCGTTTTTGAGAAAAAATATGTGCATCGCACAATAACATACATATTTTTACATATTTTCAGCTAAAAGTATGGCATAATTTGGTTTATTTTCATTTTCTCGGAAACTAGTAGGCCTAGAATTAAGATTTTTGATTTAAAATGTTCGTAATGAATGCCTCTACAAATCTTGTTATGGTCAAAACCACGCCAGACTTACCGTTTTTGAGAAAAAATATGTGCATCGCACAATAACATACATATTTTCAGCTAAAAGTATGGCATAATTTGGTTTATTTTCATTTTCTCGGAAACTAGTAGGCCTAGAATTAAGATTTTTGGTTTAAAATGTTCGTAATGAATGCCTCTACAAATCTTGTTATGGTCAAAACCACGCCAGACTTACCGTTTTTGAGAAAAAATATGTGCATCGCACAATAACATACATATTTTCAGCTAAAAGTATGGCATAATTTGGTTTATTTTCATTTTCTCGGAAACTAGTAGGCCTAGAATTAAGATTTTTGGTTTAAAATGTTCGTAATGAATGCCTCTACAAATCTTGTTATGGTCAAAACCACGCCAGACTTACCGTTTTTGAGAAAAAATATGTGCATCGCACAATAACATACATATTTTCAGCTAAAAGTATGGCATAATTTGGTTTATTTTCATTTTCTCGGAAACTAGTAGGCCTAGAATTAAGATTTTTGGTTTAAAATGTTCGTAATGAATGCCTCTACAAATCTTGTTATGGTCAAAAAAACGCCAGACTTACCGTTTTTGAGAAAAAATATGTGCATCGCACAATAACATACATATTTTTACATATTTTCAGCTAAAAGTATGGCATAATTTGGTTTATTTTCATTTTCTCGGAAACTAGTAGGCCTAGAATTAAGATTTTTGGTTTAAAATGTTCGTAATGAATGCCTCTACAAATCTTGTTATGGTCAAAACCACGCCAGACTTACCGTTTTTGAGAAAAAATATGTGCATCGCACAATAACATACATATTTTTACATATTTTCAGCTAAAAGTATGGCATAATTTGGTTTATTTTCATTTTCTCGGAAACTAGTAGGCCTAGAATTAAGATTTTTGGTTTAAAATGTTCGTAATGAATGCCTCTACAAATCTTGTTATGGTCAAAACCACGCCAGACTTACCGTTTTTGAGAAAAAATATGTGCATCGCACAATAACATACATATTTTTACATATTTTCAGCTAAAAGTATGGCATAATTTGGTTTATTTTCATTTTCTCGGAAACTAGTAGGCCTAGAATTAAGATTTTTGATTTAAAATGTTCGTAATGAATGCCTCTACAAATCTTGTTATGGTCAAAACCACGCCAGACTTACCGTTTTTGAGAAAAAATATGTGCATCGCACAATAACATACATATTTTTACATATTTTCAGCTAAAAGTATGGCATAATTTGGTTTATTTTCATTTTCTCGGAAACTAGTAGGCCTAGAATTAAGATTTTTGGTTTAAAATGTTCGTAATGAATGCCTCTACAAATCTTGTTATGGTCAAAATCACGCAAGACTTACCGTTTTTGAGAACAAATATGTGCATCGCACAATAACATACATATTTTCAGCTAAAAGTATGGCATAATTTGGTTTATTTTCATTTTCTCGGAAACTAGTAGGCCTAGAATTAAGATTTTTGGTTTAAAATGTTCGTAATGAATGCCTCTACAAATCTTGTTATGGTCAAAACCACGCCAGACTTACCGTTTTTGAGAAAAAATATGTGCATCGCACAATAACATACATATTTTCAGCTAAAAGTATGGCATAATTTGGTTTATTTTCATTTTCTCGGAAACTAGTAGGCCTAGAATTAAGATTTTTGGTTTAAAATGTTCGTAATGAATGCCTCTACAAATCTTGTTATGGTCAAAACCACGCCAGACTTGCCGTTTTTGAGAAAAAATATGTGCATCGCACAATAACATACATATTTTCAGCTAAAAGTATGGCATAATTTGGTTTATTTTCATTTTCTCGGAAACTAGTAGGCCTAGAATTAAGATTTTTGGTTTAAAATGTTCGTAATGAATGCCTCTACAAATCTTGTTATGGTCAAAAAAACGCCAGACTTACCGTTTTTGAGAAAAAATATGTGCATCGCACAATAACATACATATTTTTACATATTTTCAGCTAAAAGTATGGCATAATTTGGTTTATTTTCATTTTCTCGGAAACTAGTAGGCCTAGAATTAAGATTTTTGGTTTAAAATGTTCGTAATGAATGCCTCTACAAATCTTGTTATGGTCAAAACCACGCCAGACTTACCGTTTTTGAGAAAAAATATGTGCATCGCACAATAACATACATATTTTTACATATTTTCAGCTAAAAGTATGGCATAATTTGGTTTATTTTCATTTTCTCGGAAACTAGTAGGCCTAGAATTAAGATTTTTGATTTAAAATGTTCGTAATGAATGCCTCTACAAATCTTGTTATGGTCAAAACCACGCCAGACTTACCGTTTTTGAGAAAAAATATGTGCATCGCACAATAACATACATATTTTTACATATTTTCAGCTAAAAGTATGGCATAATTTGGTTTATTTTCATTTTCTCGGAAACTAGTAGGCCTAGAATTAAGATTTTTGGTTTAAAATGTTCGTAATGAATGCCTCTACAAATCTTGTTATGGTCAAAATCACGCAAGACTTACCGTTTTTGAGAACAAATATGTGCATCGCACAATAACATACATATTTTCAGCTAAAAGTATGGCATAATTTGGTTTATTTTCATTTTCTCGGAAACTAGTAGGCCTAGAATTAAGATTTTTGGTTTAAAATGTTCGTAATGAATGCCTCTACAAATCTTGTTATGGTCAAAACCACGCCAGACTTACCGTTTTTGAGAAAAAATATGTGCATCGCACAATAACATACATATTTTCAGCTAAAAGTATGGCATAATTTGGTTTATTTTCATTTTCTCGGAAACTAGTAGGCCTAGAATTAAGATTTTTGGTTTAAAATGTTCGTAATGAATGCCTCTACAAATCTTGTTATGGTCAAAACCACGCCAGACTTACCGTTTTTGAGAAAAAATATGTGCATCGCACAATAACATACATATTTTCAGCTAAAAGTATGGCATAATTTGGTTTATTTTCATTTTCTCGGAAACTAGTAGGCCTAGAATTAAGATTTTTGGTTTAAAATGTTCGTAATGAATGCCTCTACAAATCTTGTTATGGTCAAAAAAACGCCAGACTTACCGTTTTTGAGAAAAAATATGTGCATCGCACAATAACATACATATTTTTACATATTTTCAGCTAAAAGTATGGCATAATTTGGTTTATTTTCATTTTCTCGGAAACTAGTAGGCCTAGAATTAAGATTTTTGGTTTAAAATGTTCGTAATGAATGCCTCTACAAATCTTGTTATGGTCAAAACCACGCCAGACTTACCGTTTTTGAGAAAAAATATGTGCATCGCACAATAACATACATATTTTCAGCTAAAAGTATGGCATAATTTGGTTTATTTTCATTTTCTCGGAAACTAGTAGGCCTAGAATTAAGATTTTTGGTTTAAAATGTTCGTAATGAATGCCTCTACAAATCTTGTTATGGTCAAAAAAACGCCAGACTTACCGTTTTTGAGAAAAAATATGTGCATCGCACAATAACATACATATTTTTACATATTTTCAGCTAAAAGTATGGCATAATTTGGTTTATTTTCATTTTCTCGGAAACTAGTAGGCCTAGAATTAAGATTTTTGGTTTAAAATGTTCGTAATGAATGCCTCTACAAATCTTGTTATGGTCAAAACCACGCCAGACTTACCGTTTTTGAGAAAAAATATGTGCATCGCACAATAACATACATATTTTCAGCTAAAAGTATGGCATAATTTGGTTTATTTTCATTTTCTCGGAAACTAGTAGGCCTAGAATTAAGATTTTTGGTTTAAAATGTTCGTAATGAATGCCTCTACAAATCTTGTTATGGTCAAAACCACGCCAGACTTACCGTTTTTGAGAAAAAATATGTGCATCGCACAATAACATACATATTTTTACATATTTTCAGCTAAAAGTATGGCATAATTTGGTTTATTTTCATTTTCTCGGAAACTAGTAGGCCTAGAATTAAGATTTTTGATTTAAAATGTTCGTAATGAATGCCTCTACAAATCTTGTTATGGTCAAAACCACGCCAGACTTACCGTTTTTGAGAAAAAATATGTGCATCGCACAATAACATACATATTTTTACATATTTTCAGCTAAAAGTATGGCATAATTTGGTTTATTTTCATTTTCTCGGAAACTAGTAGGCCTAGAATTAAGATTTTTGGTTTAAAATGTTCGTAATGAATGCCTCTACAAATCTTGTTATGGTCAAAATCACGCAAGACTTACCGTTTTTGAGAACAAATATGTGCATCGCACAATAACATACATATTTTCAGCTAAAAGTATGGCATAATTTGGTTTATTTTCATTTTCTCGGAAACTAGTAGGCCTAGAATTAAGATTTTTGGTTTAAAATGTTCGTAATGAATGCCTCTACAAATCTTGTTATGGTCAAAACCACGCCAGACTTACCGTTTTTGAGAAAAAATATGTGCATCGCACAATAACATACATATTTTCAGCTAAAAGTATGGCATAATTTGGTTTATTTTCATTTTCTCGGAAACTAGTAGGCCTAGAATTAAGATTTTTGGTTTAAAATGTTCGTAATGAATGCCTCTACAAATCTTGTTATGGTCAAAACCACGCCAGACTTACCGTTTTTGAGAAAAAATATGTGCATCGCACAATAACATACATATTTTCAGCTAAAAGTATGGCATAATTTGGTTTATTTTCATTTTCTCGGAAACTAGTAGGCCTAGAATTAAGATTTTTGGTTTAAAATGTTCGTAATGAATGCCTCTACAAATCTTGTTATGGTCAAAAAAACGCCAGACTTACCGTTTTTGAGAAAAAATATGTGCATCGCACAATAACATACATATTTTTACATATTTTCAGCTAAAAGTATGGCATAATTTGGTTTATTTTCATTTTCTCGGAAACTAGTAGGCCTAGAATTAAGATTTTTGGTTTAAAATGTTCGTAATGAATGCCTCTACAAATCTTGTTATGGTCAAAACCACGCCAGACTTACCGTTTTTGAGAAAAAATATGTGCATCGCACAATAACATACATATTTTCAGCTAAAAGTATGGCATAATTTGGTTTATTTTCATTTTCTCGGAAACTAGTAGGCCTAGAATTAAGATTTTTGGTTTAAAATGTTCGTAATGAATGCCTCTACAAATCTTGTTATGGTCAAAACCACGCCAGACTTACCGTTTTTGAGAAAAAATATGTGCATCGCACAATAACATACATATTTTTACATATTTTCAGCTAAAAGTATGGCATAATTTGGTTTATTTTCATTTTCTCGGAAACTAGTAGGCCTAGAATTAAGATTTTTGATTTAAAATGTTCGTAATGAATGCCTCTACAAATCTTGTTATGGTCAAAACCACGCCAGACTTACCGTTTTTGAGAAAAAATATGTGCATCGCACAATAACATACATATTTTTACATATTTTCAGCTAAAAGTATGGCATAATTTGGTTTATTTTCATTTTCTCGGAAACTAGTAGTCCTAGAATTAAGATTTTTGGTTTAAAATGTTCGTAATGAATGCCTCTACAAATCTTGTTATGGTCAAAACCACGCCAGACTTACCGTTTTTGAGAAAAAATATGTGCATCGCACAATAACATACATATTTTCAGCTAAAAGTATGGCATAATTTGGTTTATTTTCATTTTCTCGGAAACTAGTAGGCCTAGAATTAAGATTTTTGGTTTAAAATGTTCGTAATGAATGCCTCTACAAATCTTGTTATGGTCAAAACCACGCCAGACTTACCGTTTTTGAGAAAAAATATGTGCATCGCACAATAACATACATATTTTTACATATTTTCAGCTAAAAGTATGGCATAATTTGGTTTATTTTCATTTTCTCGGAAACTAGTAGGCCTAGAATTAAGATTTTTGGTTTAAAATGTTCGTAATGAATGCCTCTACAAATCTTGTTATGGTCAAAACCACGCCAGACTTACCGTTTTTGAGAAAAAATATGTGCATCGCACAATAACATACATATTTTCAGCTAAAAGTATGGCATAATTTGGTTTATTTTCATTTTCTCGGAAACTAGTAGGCCTAGAATTAAGATTTTTGGTTTAAAATGTTCGTAATGAATGCCTCTACAAATCTTGTTATGGTCAAAACCACGC
Organism: Myathropa florea; assembly: GCA_930367185.1. NCBI lineage: Eukaryota > Metazoa > Arthropoda > Insecta > Diptera > Syrphidae > Myathropa > Myathropa florea. Next base: position 31,169 of record CAKNEX010000122.1, on the reverse strand, counting down.
CAGACTTACCGTTTTTGAGAAAAAATATGTGCATCGCACAATAACATACATATTTTTACATATTTTCAGCTAAAAGTATGGCATAATTTGGTTTATTTTCATTTTCTCGGAAACTAGTAGGCCTAGAATTAAGATTTTTGGTTTAAAATGTTCGTAATGAATGCCTCTACAAATCTTGTTATGGTCAAAACCACGCCAGACTTACCGTTTTTGAGAAAAAATATGTGCATCGCACAATAACATACATATTTTTACATATTTTCAGCTAAAAGTATGGCATAATTTGGTTTATTTTCATTTTCTCGGAAACTAGTAGGCCTAGAATTAAGATTTTTGGTTAAAAATTTTCGTAATGAATGCCTCTACAAATCTTGTTATGGTCAAAACCACGCCAGACTTACCGTTTTTGAGAAAAAATATGTGCATCGCACAATAACATACATATTTTTACATATTTTCAGCTAAAAGTATGGCATAATTTGGTTTATTTTCATTTTCTCGGAAACTAGTAGGCCTAGAAATAAGATTTTTGGTTTAAAATGTTCGTAATGAATGCCTCTACAAATCTTGTTATGGTCAAAACCACGCCAGACTTACCGTTTTTGAGAAAAAATATGTGCATCGCACAATAACATACATATTTTCAGCTAAAAGTATGGCATAATTTGGTTTATTTTCATTTTCTCGGAAACTAGTAGGCCTAGAATTAAGATTTTTGGTTTAAAATGTTCGTAATGAATGCCTCTACAAATCTTGTTATGGTCAAAACCACGCCAGACTTACCGTTTTTGAGAAAAAATATGTGCATCGCACAATAACATACATATTTTTACATATTTTCAGCTAAAAGTATGGCATAATTTGGTTTATTTTCATTTTCTCGGAAACTAGTAGGCCTAGAATTAAGATTTTTGGTTTAAAATGTTCGTAATGAATGCCTCTACAAATCTTGTTATGGTCAAAACCACGCCAGACTTACCGTTTTTGAGAAAAAATATGTGCATCGCACAATAACATACATATTTTCAGCTAAAAGTATGGCATAATTTGGTTTATTTTCATTTTCTCGGAAACTAGTAGGCCTAGAATTAAGATTTTTGGTTTTAAATGTTCGTAATGAATGCCTCTACAAATCTTGTTATGGTCAAAACCACGCCAGACTTACCGTTTTTGAGAAAAAATATGTGCATCGCACAATAACATACATATTTTCAGCTAAAAGTATGGCATAATTTGGTTTATTTTCATTTTCTCGGAAACTAGTAGGCCTAGAATTAAGATTTTTGGTTTAAAATGTTCGTAATGAATGCCTCTACAAATCTTGTTATGGTCAAAACCACGCCAGACTTACCGTTTTTGAGAAAAAATATGTGCATCGCACAATAACATACATATTTTCAGCTAAAAGTATGGCATAATTTGGTTTATTTTCATTTTCTCGGAAACTAGTAGGCCTAGAATTAAGATTTTTGGTTTAAAATGTTCATAATGAATGCCTCTACAAATCTTGTTATGGTCAAAACCACGCCAGACTTACCGTTTTTGAGAAAAAATATGTGCATCGCACAATAACATACATATTTTTACATATTTTCAGCTAAAAGTATGGCATAATTTGGTTTATTTTCATTTTCTCGGAAACTAGTAGGCCTAGAATTAAGATTTTTGGTTTAAAATGTTCGTAATGAATGCCTCTACAAATCTTGTTATGGTCAAAACCACGCCAGACTTACCGTTTTTGAGAAAAAATATGTGCATCGCACAATAACATACATATTTTCAGCTAAAAGTATGGCATAATTTGGTTTATTTTCATTTTCTCGGAAACTAGTAGGCCTAGAATTAAGATTTTTGGTTTAAAATGTTCGTAATGAATGCCTCTACAAATCTTGTTATGGTCAAAACCACGCCAGACTTACCGTTTTTGAGAAAAAATATGTGCATCGCACAATAACATACATATTTTCAGCTAAAAGTATGGCATAATTTGGTTTATTTTCATTTTCTCGGAAACTAGTAGGCCTAGAATTAAGATTTTTGGTTTAAAATGTTCGTAATGAATGCCTCTACAAATCTTGTTATGGTCAAAACCACGCCAGACTTACCGTTTTTGAGAAAAAATATGTGCATCGCACAATAACATACATATTTTCAGCTAAAAGTATGGCATAATTTGGTTTATTTTCATTTTCTCGGAAACTAGTAGGCCTAGAATTAAGATTTTTGGTTTAAAATTTTCGTAATGAATGCCTCTACAAATCTTGTTATGGTCAAAACCACGCCAGACTTACCGTTTTTGAGAAAAAATATGTGCATCGCACAATAACATACATATTTTTACATATTTTCAGCTAAAAGTATGGCATAATTTGGTTTATTTTCATTTTCTCGGAAACTAGTAGGCCTAGAATTAAGATTTTTGGTTTAAAATGTTCGTAATGAATGCCTCTACAAATCTTGTTATGGTCAAAACCACGCCAGACTTACCGTTTTTGAGAAAAAATATGTGCATCGCACAATAACATACATATTTTTACATATTTTCAGCTAAAAGTATGGCATAATTTGGTTTATTTTCATTTTCTCGGAAACTAGTAGGCCTAGAATTAAGATTTTTGGTTTAAAATGTTCGTAATGAATGCCTCTACAAATCTTGTTATGGTCAAAACCACGCCAGACTTACCGTTTTTGAGAAAAAATATGTGCATCGCACAATAACGTACATATTTTCAGCTAAAAGTATGGCATAATTTGGTTTATTTTCATTTTCTCGGAAACTAGTAGGCCTAGAATTAAGATTTTTGGTTTAAAATGTTCGTAATGAATGCCTCTACAAATCTTGTTATGGTCAAAACCACGCCAGACTTACCGTTTTTGAGAAAAAATATGTGCATCGCACAATAACATACATATTTTCAGCTAAAAGTATGGCATAATTTGGTTTATTTTCATTTTCTCGGAAACTAGTAGGCCTAGAATTAAGATTTTTGGTTTAAAATGTTCGTAATGAATGCCTCTACAAATCTTGTTATGGTCAAAACCACGCCAGACTTACCGTTTTTGAGAAAAAATATGTGCATCGCACAATAACATACATATTTTCAGCTAAAAGTATGGCATAATTTGGTTTATTTTCATTTTCTCGGAAACTAGTAGGCCTAGAATTAAGATTTTTGGTTTAAAATGTTCGTAATGAATGCCTCTACAAATCTTGTTATGGTCAAAACCACGCCAGACTTACCGTTTTTGAGAAAAAATATGTGCATCGCACAATAACATACATATTTTTACATATTTTCAGCTAAAAGTATGGCATAATTTGGTTTATTTTCATTTTCTCGGAAACTAGTAGGCCTAGAATTAAGATTTTTGGTTTAAAATGTTCGTAATGAATGCCTCTACAAATCTCGTTATGGTCAAAACCACGCCAAACTTACCGTTTTTGAGAAAAAATATGTGCATCGCACAATAACATACATATTTTTACATATTTTCAGCTAAAAGTATGGCATAATTTGGTTTATTTTCATTTTCTCGGAAACTAGTAGGCCTAGAATTAAGATTTTTGGTTTAAAATGTTCGTAATGAATGCCTCTACAAATCTTGTTATGGTCAAAACCACGCCAGACTTACCGTTTTTGAGAAAAAATATGTGCATCGCACAATAACATACATATTTCTACATATTTTCAGCTAAAAGTATGGCATAATTTGGTTTATTTTCATTTTCTCGGAAACTAGTAGGCCTAGAATTAAGATTTTTGGTTTAAAATGTTCGTAATGAATGCCTCTACAAATCTTGTTATGGTCAAAACCACGCCAGACTTACCGTTTTTGAGAAAAAATATGTGCATCGCACAATAACATACATATTTTCAGCTAAAAGTATGGCATAATTTGGTTTATTTTCATTTTCTCGGAAACTAGTAGGCCTAGAATTAAGATTTTTGGTTTAAAATGTTCGTAATGAATGCCTCTACAAATCTTGTTATGGTCAAAACCACGCCAGACTTACCGTTTTTGAGAAAAAATATGTGCATCGCACAATAACATACATATTTTCAGCTAAAAGTATGGCATAATTTGGTTTATTTTCATTTTCTCGGAAACTAGTAGGCCTAGAATTAAGATTTTTGGTTTAAAATGTTCGTAATGAATGCCTCTACAAATCTTGTTATGGTCAAAACCACGCCAGACTTACCGTTTTTGAGAAAAAATATGTGCATCGCACAATAACATACATATTTTTACATATTTTCAGCTAAAAGTATGGCATAATTTGGTTTATTTTCATTTTCTCGGAAACTAGTAGGCCTAGAATTAAGATTTTTGGTTTAAAATGTTCGCAATGAATGCCTCTACAAATCTTGTTATGGTCAAAACCACGCCAGACTTACCGTTTTTGAGAAAAAATATGTGCATCGCACAATAACATACATATTTTCAGCTAAAAGTATGGCATAATTTGGTTTATTTTCATTTTCTCGGAAACTAGTAGGCCTAGAATTAAGATTTTTGGTTTAAAATGTTCGTAATGAATGCCTCTGCAAATCTTGTTATGGTCAAAACCACGCCAGACTTACCGTTTTTGAGAAAAAATATGTGCATCGCACAATAACATACATATTTTCAGCTAAAAGTATGGCATAATTTGGTTTATTTTCATTTTCTCGGAAACTAGTAGGCCTAGAATTAAGATTTTTGGTTTAAAATGTTCGTAATGAATGCCTCTACAAATCTTGTTATGGTCAAAACCACGCCAGACTTACCGTTTTTGAGAAAAAATATGTGCATCGCACAATAACATACATATTTTTACATATTTTCAGCTAAAAGTATGGCATAATTTGGTTTATTTTCATTTTCTCGGAAACTAGTAGGCCTAGAATTAAGATTTTTGGTTTAAAATGTTCGCAATGAATGCCTCTACAAATCTTGTTATGGTCAAAACCACGCCAGACTTACCGTTTTTGAGAAAAAATATGTGCATCGCACAATAACATACATATTTTCAGCTAAAAGTATGGCATAATTTGGTTTATTTTCATTTTCTCGGAAACTAGTAGGCCTAGAATTAAGATTTTTGGTTTAAAATGTTCGTAATGAATGCCTCTGCAAATCTTGTTATGGTCAAAACCACGCCAGACTTACCGTTTTTGAGAAAAAATATGTGCATCGCACAATAACATACATATTTTCAGCTAAAAGTATGGCATAATTTGGTTTATTTTCATTTTCTCGGAAACTAGTAGGCCTAGAATTAAGATTTTTGGTTTAAAATGTTCGTAATGAATGCCTCTACAAATCTTGTTATGGTCAAAACCACGCCAGACTTACCGTTTTTGAGAAAAAATATGTGCATCGCACAATAACATACATATTTTCAGCTAAAAGTATGGCATAATTTGGTTTATTTTCATTTTCTCGGAAACTAGTAGGCCTAGAATTAAGATTTTTGGTTTAAAATGTTCGTAATGAATGCCTCTACAAATCTTGTTATGGTCAAAACCACGCCAGACTTACCGTTTTTGAGAAAAAATATGTGCATCGCACAATAACATACATATATCTACATATTTTCAGCTAAAAGTATGGCATAATTTGGTTTATTTTCATTTTCTCGGAAACTAGTAGGCCTAGAATTAAGATTTTTGGTTTAAAATGTTCGTAATGAATGCCTCTACAAATCTTGTTATGGTCAAAACCACGCCAGACTTACCGTTTTTGAGAAAAAATATGTGCATCGCACAATAACATACATATTTTCAGCTAAAAGTATGGCATAATTTGGTTTATTTTCATTTTCTCGGAAACTAGTAGGCCTAGAATTAAGATTTTTGGTTTAAAATGTTCGTAATGAATGCCTCTACAAATCTTGATATGGTCAAAACCACGCCAGACTTACCGTTTTTGAGAAAAAATATGTGCATCGCACAATAACATACATATTTTTACATATTTTCAGCTAAAAGTATGGCATAATTTGGTTTATTTTCATTTTCTCGGAAACTAGTAGGCCTAGAATTAAGATTTTTGGTTTAAAATGTTCGTAATGAATGCCTCTACAAATCTTGTTATGGTCAAAACCACGCCAGACTTACCGTTTTTGAGAAAAAATATGTGCATCGCACAATAACATACATATTTTTACATATTTTCAGCTAAAAGTATGGCATAATTTGGTTTATTTTCATTTTCTCGGAAACTAGTAGGCCTAGAATTAAGATTTTTGGTTTAAAATGTTCGTAATGAATGCCTCTACAAATCTTGTTATGGTCAAAACCACGCCAGACTTACCGTTTTTGAGAAAAAATATGTGCATCGCACAATAACATACATATTTTCAGCTAAAAGTATGGCATAATTTGGTTTATTTTCATTTTCTCGGAAACTAGTAGGCCTAGAATTAAGATTTTTGGCTTAAAATGTTCGTAATGAATGCCTCTACAAATCTTGTTATGGTCAAAACCACGCCAGACTTACCGTTTTTGAGAAAAAATATGTGCATCGCACAATAACATACATATTTTCAGCTAAAAGTATGGCATAATTTGGTTTATTTTCATTTTCTCGGAAACTAGTAGGCCTAGAATTAAGATTTTTGGTTTAAAATGTTCGTAATGAATGCCTCTACAAATCTTGTTATGGTCAAAACCACGCCAGACTTACCGTTTTTGAGAAAAATTATGTGCATCGCACAATAACATACATATTTTTACATATTTTCAGCTAAAAGTATGGCATAATTTGGTTTATTTTCATTTTCTCGGAAACCAGTAGGCCTAGAATTAAGATTTTTGGTTTAAAATGTTTGTAATGAATGCCTCTACAAATCTCGTTATGGTCAAAACCACGCCAGACTTACCGTTTTTGAGAAAAAATATGTGCATCGCACAATAACATACATATTTTCAGCTAAAAGTATGGCATAATTTGGTTTATTTTCATTTTCTCGGAAACTAGTAGGCCTAGAATTAAGATTTTTGGTTTAAAATGTTCGTAATGAATGCCTCTACAAATCTTGTTATGGTCAAAACCACGCCAGACTTACCGTTTTTGAGAAAAAATATGTGCATCGCACAATAACATACATATTTTTACATATTTTCAGCTAAAAGTATGGCATAATTTGGTTTATTTTCATTTTCTCGGAAACTAGTAGGCCTAGAATTAAGATTTTTGGTTTAAAATGTTCGTAATGAATGCCTCTACAAATCTTGTTATGGTCAAAACCACGCCAGACTTACCGTTTTTGAGAAAAAATATGTGCATCGCACAATAACATACATATTTTTACATATTTTCAGCTAAAAGTATGGCATAATTTGGTTTATTTTCATTTTCTCGGAAACTAGTAGGCCTAGAATTAAGATTTTTGGTTTAAAATGTTCGTAATGAATGCCTCTACAAATCTTGTTATGGTCAAAACCACGCCAGACTTACCGTTTTTGAGAAAAAATATGTGCATCGCACAATAACATACATATTTTCAGCTAAAAGTATGGCATAATTTGGTTTATTTTCATTTTCTCGGAAACTAGTAGGCCTAGAATTAAGATTTTTGGTTTAAAATGTTCGTAATGAATGCCTCTACAAATCTTGTTATGGTCAAAACCACGCCAGACTTACCGTTTTTGAGAAAAAATATGTGCATCGCACAATAACATACATATTTTCAGCTAAAAGTATGGCATAATTTGGTTTATTTTCATTTTCTCGGAAACTAGTAGGCCTAGAATTAAGATTTTTGGTTTAAAATGTTCGTAATGAATGCCTCTACAAATCTTGTTATGGCCAAAACCACGCCAGACTTACCGTTTTTGAGAAAAAATATGTGCATCGCACAATAACATACATATTTTCAGCTAAAAGTATGGCATAATTTGGTTTATTTTCATTTTCTCGGAAACTAGTAGGCCTAGAATTAAGATTTTTGGTTTAAAATGTTCGTAATGAATGCCTCTACAAATCTTGTTATGGTCAAAACCACGCCAGACTTACCGTTTTTGAGAAAAAATATGTGCATCGCACAATAACATACATATTTTCAGCTAAAAGTATGGCATAATTTGGTTTATTTTCATTTTCTCGGAAACTAGTAGGCCTAGAATTAAGATTTTTGGTTTAAAATGTTCGTAATGAATGCCTCTACAAATCTTGTTATGGTCAAAGCCACGCCAGACTTACCGTTTTTGAGAAAAAATATGTGCATCGCACAATAACATACATATTTTCAGCTAAAAGTATGGCATAATTTGGTTTATTTTCATTTTCTCGGAAACTAGTAGGCCTAGAATTAAGATTTTTGGTTTCAAATGTTCGTAATGAATGCCTCTATAAATCTTGTTATGGTCAAAACCACGCCAAACTTACCGTTTTTGAGAAAAAATATGTGCATCGCACAATAACATACATATTTTCAGCTAAAAGTATGGCATAATTTGGTTTATTTTCATTTTCTCGGAAACTAGTAGGCCTAGAATTAAGATTTTTGTTTAGAATGTTCGTAATGAATGCCTCTACAAATCTTGTTATGGTAAAAACCACGCCAGACTTACCGTTTTTGAGAAAAAATATGTGCATCGCACAATAACATACATATTTTCAGCTAAAAGTATGGCATAATTTGGTTTATTTTCATTTTCTCGGAAACTAGTAGGCCTAGAATTAAGATTTTTGGTTTAAAATGTTCGTAATGAATGCCTCTACAAATCTTGTTATGGTCAAAACCACGCCAGACTTACCGTTTTTGAGAAAAAATATGTGCATCGCACAATAACATACATATTTTCAGCTAAAAGTATGGCATAATTTGGTTTATTTTCATTTTCTCGGAAACTAGTAGGCCTAGAATTAAGATTTTTGGTTTAAAATGTTCGTAATGAATGCCTCTACAAATCTTGTTATGGTCAAAACCACGCCAGACTTACCGTTTTTGAGAAAAAATATGTGCATCGCACAATAACATACATATTTTCAGCTAAAAGTATGGCATAATTTGGTTTATTTTCATTTTCTCGGAAACTAGTAGGCCTAGAATTAAGATTTTTGGTTTAAAATGTTCGTAATGAATGCCTCTACAAATCTTGTTATGGTCAAAACCACGCCAGACTTACCGTTTTTCAGAAAAAATATGTGCATCGCACAATAACATACATATTTTCAGCTAAAAGTATGGCATAATTTGGTTTATTTTCATTTTCTCGGAAACTAGTAGGCCTAGAATTAAGATTTTTGGTTTAAAATGTTCGTAATGAATGCCTCTACAAATCTTGTTATGGTCAAAACCACGCCAGACTTACCGTTTTTGAGAAAAAATATGTGCATCGCACAATAACATACATATTTTCAGCTAAAAGTATGGCATAATTTGGTTTATTTTCATTTTCTCGGAAACTAGTAGGCCTAGAATTAAGATTTTTGGTTTAAAATGTTCGTAATGAATGCCTCTACAAATCTTGTTATGGTCAAAACCACGCCAGACTTACCGTTTTTGAGAAAAAATATGTGCATCGCACAATAACATACATATTTTTACATATTTTCAGCTAAAAGTATGGCATAATTTGGTTTATTTTCATTTTCTCGGAAACTAGTAGGCCTAGAATTAAGATTTTTGGTTTAAAATGTTCGCAATGAATGCCTCTACAAATCTTGTTATGGTCAAAACCACGCCAGACTTATCGTTTTTGAGAAAAAATATGTGCATCGCACAATAACATACATATTTTCAGCTAAAAGTATGGCATAATTTGGTTTATTTTCATTTTCTCGGAAACTAGTAGGCCTAGAATTAAGATTTTTGGTTTAAAATGTTCGTAATGAATGCCTCTACAAATCTTGTTATGGTCAAAACCACGCCAGACTTACCGTTTTTGAGAAAAAATATGTGCATCGCACAATAACATACATATTTTTACATATTTTCAGCTAAAAGTATGGCATAATTTGGTTTATTTTCATTTTCTCGGAAACTAGTAGGCCTAGAATTAAGATTTTTGGTTTAAAATGTTCGCAATGAATGCCTCTACAAATCTTGTTATGGTCAAAACCACGCCAGACTTACCGTTTTTGAGAAAAAATATGTGCATCGCACAATAACATACATATTTTCAGCTAAAAGTATGGCATAATTTGGTTTATTTTCATTTTCTCGGAAACTAGTAGGCCTAGAATTAATATTTTTGGTTTAAAATGTTCGTAATGAATGCCTCTACAAATCTTGTTATGGCCAAAACCACGCCAGACTTACCGTTTTTGAGAAAAAATATGTGCATCGCACAATAACATACATATTTTCAGCTAAAAGTATGGCATAATTTGGTTTATTTTCATTTTCTCGGAAACTAGTAGGCCTAGAATTAAGATTTTTGGTTTAAAATGTTCGTAATGAATGCCTCTACAAATCTTGTTATGGTCAAAACCACGCCAGACTTACCGTTTTTGAGAAAAAATATGTGCATCGCACAATAACATACATATTTTTACATATTTTCAGCTAAAAGTATGGCATAATTTGGTTTATTTTCATTTTCTCGGAAACTAGTAGGCCTAGAATTAAGATTTTTGGTTTAAAATGTTCGTAATGAATGCCTCTACAAATCTTGTTATGGTCAAAACCACGCCAGACTTACCGTTTTTGAGAAAAAATATGTGCATCGCACAATAACATACATATTTTCAGCTAAAAGTATGGCATAATTTGGTTTATTTTCATTTTCTCGGAAACTAGTAGGCCTAGAATTAAGATTTTTGGTTTAAAATGTTCGTAATGAATGCCTCTACAAATCTTGTTATGGTCAAAACCACGCCAGACTTACCGTTTTTGAGAAAAAATATGTGCATCGCACAATAACATACATATTTTCAGCTAAAAGTATGGCATAATTTGGTTTATTTTCATTTTCTCGGAAACTAGTAGGCCTAGAATTAAGATTTTTGGTTTAAAATGTTCGTAATGAATGCCTCTACAAATCTTGTTATGGTCAAAACCACGCCAGACTTACCGTTTTTGAGAAAAAATATGTGCATCGCACAATAACATACATATTTTTACATATTTTCAGCTAAAAGTATGGCATAATTTGGTTTATTTTCATTTTCTCGGAAACTAGTAGGCCTAGAATTAAGATTTTTGGTTTAAAATGTTCGTAATGAATGCCTCTACAAATCTTGTTATGGTCAAAACCACGCCAGACTTACCGTTTTTGAGAAAAAATATGTGCATCGCACAATAACATACATATTTTCAGCTAAAAGTATGGCATAATTTGGTTTATTTTCATTTTCTCGGAAACTAGTAGGCCTAGAATTAAGATTTTTGGTTTAAAATGTTCGTAATGAATGCCTCTACAAATCTTGTTATGGTCAAAACCACGCCAGACTTACCGTTTTTGAGAAAAAATATGTGCATCGCACAATAACATACATATTTTCAGCTAAAAGTATGGCATAATTTGGTTTATTTTCATTTTCTCGGAAACTAGTAGGCCTAGAATTAAGATTTTTGGTTTAAAATGTTCGTAATGAATGCCTCTACAAATCTTGTTATGGTCAAAACCACGCCAGACTTACCGTTTTTGAGAAAAAATATGTGCATCGCACAATAACATACATATTTTCAGCTAAAAGTATGGCATAATTTGGTTTATTTTCATTTTCTCGGAAACTAGTAGGCCTAGAATTAAGATTTTTGGTTTAAAATGTTCGTAATGAATGCCTCTACAAATCTTGTTATGGTCAAAACCACGCCAGACTTACCGTTTTTGAGAAAAAATATGTGCATCGCACAATAACATACATATTTTCAGCTAAAAGTATGGCATAATTTGGTTTATTTTCATTTTCTCGGAAACTAGTAGGCCTAGAATTAAGATTTTTGGTTTAAAATGTTCGTAATGAATGCCTCTACAAATCTTGTTATGGTCAAAACCACGCCAGACTTACCGTTTTTGAGAAAAAATATGTGCATCGCACAATAACATACATATTTTCAGCTAAAAGTATGGCATAATTTGGTTTATTTTCATTTTCTCGGAAACTAGTAGGCCTAGAATTAAGATTTTTGGTTTAAAATGTTCGTAATGAATGCCTCTACAAATCTTGTAATGGTCAAAACCACGCCAGACTTACCGTTTTTGAGAAAAAATATGTGCATCGCACAATAACATACATATTTTCAGCTAAAAGTATGGCATAATTTGGTTTATTTTCATTTTCTCGGAAACTAGTAGGCCTAGAATTAAGATTTTTGGTTTAAAATGTTCGTAATGAATGCCTCTACAAATCTTGTTATGGTCAAAACCACGCCAGACTTACCGTTTTTGAGAAAAAATATGTGCATCGCACAATAACATACATATTTTTACATATTTTCAGCTAAAAGTATGGCATAATTTGGTTTATTTTCATTTTCTCGGAAACTAGTAGGCCTAGAATTAAGATTTTTGGTTTAAAATGTTCGTAATGAATGCCTCTACAAATCTTGTTATGGTCAAAACCACGCCAGACTTACCGTTTTTGAGAAAAAATATGTGCATCGCACAATAACATACATATTTTCAGCTAAAAGTATGGCATAATTTGGTTTATTTTCATTTTCTCGGAAACTAGTAGGCCTAGAATTAAGATTTTTGGTTTAAAATGTTCGTAATGAATGCCTCTACAAATCTTGTTATGGTCAAAACCACGCCAGACTTACCGTTTTTGAGAAAAAATATGTGCATCGCACAATAACATACATATTTTTACATATTTTCAGCTAAAAGTATGGCATAATTTGGTTTATTTTCATTTTCTCGGAAACTAGTAGGCCTAGAATTAAGATTTTTGGTTTAAAATGTTCGTAATGAATGCCTCTACAAATCTTGTTATGGTCAAAACCACGCCAGACTTACCGTTTTTGAGAAAAAATATGTGCATCGCACAATAACATACATATTTTCAGCTAAAAGTATGGCATAATTTGGTTTATTTTCATTTTCTCGGAAACTAGTAGGCCTAGAATTAAGATTTTTGGTTTAAAATGTTCATAATGAATGCCTCTACAAATCTTGTTATGGTCAAAACCACGCCAGACTTACCGTTTTTGAGAAAAAATATGTGCATCGCACAATAACATACATATTTTTACATATTTTCAGCTAAAAGTATGGCATAATTTGGTTTATTTTCATTTTCTCGGAAACTAGTAGGCCTAGAATTAAGATTTTTGGTTTAAAATGTTCGTAATGAATGCCTCTACAAATCTTGTTATGGTCAAAACCACGCCAGACTTACCGTTTTTGAGAAAAAATATGTGCATCGCACAATAACATACATATTTTCAGCTAAAAGTATGGCATAATTTGGTTTATTTTCATTTTCTCGGAAACTAGTAGGCCTAGAATTAAGATTTTTGGTTTAAAATGTTCGTAATGAATGCCTCTACAAATCTTGTAATGGTCAAAACCACGCCAGACTTACCGTTTTTGAGAAAAAATATGTGCATCGCACAATAACATACATATTTTCAGCTAAAAGTATGGCATAATTTGGTTTATTTTCATTTTCTCGGAAACTAGTAGGCCTAGAATTAAGATTTTTGGTTTAAAATGTTCGTAATGAATGCCTCTACAAATCTTGTTATGGTCAAAACCACGCCAGACTTACCGTTTTTGAGAAAAAATATGTGCATCGCACAATAACATACATATTTTCAGCTAAAAGTATGGCATAATTTGGTTTATTTTCATTTTCTCGGAAACTAGTAGGCCTAGAATTAAGATTTTTGGTTTAAAATGTTCGTAATGAATGCCTCTACAAATCTTGTTATGGTCAAAACCACGCCAGACTTACCGTTTTTGAGAAAAAATATGTGCATCGCACAATAACATACATATTTTCAGCTAAAAGTATGGCATAATTTGGTTTATTTTCATTTTCTCGGAAACTAGTAGGCCTAGAATTAAGATTTTTGGTTTAAAATGTTCGTAATGAATGCCTCTACAAATCTTGTTATGGTCAAAACCACGCCAGACTTACCGTTTTTGAGAAAAAATATGTGCATCGCACAATAACATACATATTTTTACATATTTTCAGCTAAAAGTATGGCATAATTTGGTTTATTTTCATTTTCTCGGAAACTAGTAGGCCTAGAATTAAGATTTTTGGTTTAAAATGTTCGTAATGAATGCCTCTACAAATCTTGTTATGGTCAAAACCACGCCAGACTTACCGTTTTTGAGAAAAAATATGTGCATCGCACAATAACATACATATTTTCAGCTAAAAGTATGGCATAATTTGGTTTATTTTCATTTTCTCGGAAACTAGTAGGCCTAGAATTAAGATTTTTTGTTTAAAATGTTCATAATGAATGCCTCTACAAATCTTGTTGTGGTCAAAACCACGCCAGACTTACCGTTTTTGAGAAAAAATATGTGCATCGCACAATAACATACATATTTTTACATATTTTCAGCTAAAAGTATGGCATAATTTGGTTTATTTTCATTTTCTCGGAAACTAGTAGGCCTAGAATTAAGATTTTTTGTTTAAAATGTTCGTAATGAATGCCTCTACAAATCTTGTTATGGTCAAAACCACGCCAGACTTACCGTTTTTGAGAAAAAATATGTGCATCGCACAATAACATACATATTTTCAGCTAAAAGTATGGCATAATTTGGTTTATTTTCATTTTCTCGGAAACTAGTAGGCCTAGAATTAAGATTTTTGGTTTAAAATGTTCGTAATGAATGCCTCTACAAATCTTGTTATGGTCAAAACCACGCCAGACTTACCGTTTTTGAGAAAAAATATGTGCATCGCACAATAACATACATATTTTCAGCTAAAAGTATGGCATAATTTGGTTTATTTTCATTTTCTCGGAAACTAGTAGGCCTAGAATTAAGATTTTTGGTTTAAAATGTTCGTAATGAATGCCTCTACAAATCTTGTTATGGTCAAAACCACGCCAGACTTACCGTTTTTGAGAAAAAATATGTGCATCGCACAATAACATACATATTTTTACATATTTTCAGCTAAAAGTATGGCATAATTTGGTTTATTTTCATTTTCTCGGAAACTAGTAGGCCTAGAATTAAGATTTTTGGTTTAAAATGTTCGTAATGAATGCCTCTACAAATCTTGTTATGGTCAAAACCACGCCAGACTTACCGTTTTTGAGAAAAAATATGTGCATCGCACAATAACATACATATTTTCAGCTAAAAGTATGGCATAATTTGGTTTATTTTCATTTTCTCGGAAACTAGTAGGCCTAGAATTAAGATTTTTGGTTTAAAATGTTCGTAATGAATGCCTCTACAAATCTTGTTATGGTCAAAACCACGCCAGACTTACCGTTTTTGAGAAAAAATATGTGCATCGCACAATAACATACATATTTTCAGCTAAAAGTATGGCATAATTTGGTTTATTTTCATTTTCTCGGAAACTAGTAGGCCTAGAATTAAGATTTTTGGTTTAAAATGTTCGTAATGAATGCCTCTACAAATCTTGTTATGGTCAAAACCACGCCAGACTTACCGTTTTTGAGAAAAAATATGTGCATCGCACAATAACATACATATTTTCAGCTAAAAGTATGGCATAATTTGGTTTATTTTCATTTTCTCGGAAACTAGTAGGCCTAGAATTAAGATTTTTGGTTTAAAATGTTCGTAATGAATGCCTCTACAAATCTTGTTATGGTCAAAACCACGCCAGACTTACCGTTTTTGAGAAAAAATATGTGCATCGCACAATAACATACATATTTTCAGCTAAAAGTATGGCATAATTTGGTTTATTTTCATTTTCTCGGAAACTAGTAGGCCTAGAATTAAGATTTTTGGTTTAAAATGTTCATAATGAATGCCTCTACAAATCTTGTTATGGTCAAAACCACGCCAGACTTACCGTTTTTGAGAAAAAATATGTGCATCGCACAATAACATACATATTTTTACATATTTTCAGCTAAAAGTATGGCATAATTTGGTTTATTTTCATTTTCTCGGAAACTAGTAGGCCTAGAATTAAGATTTTTGGTTTAAAATGTTCGTAATGAATGCCTCTACAAATCTTGTTATGGTCAAAACCACGCCAGACTTACCGTTTTTGAGAAAAAATATGTGCATCGCACAATAACATACATATTTTCAGCTAAAAGTATGGCATAATTTGGTTTATTTTCATTTTCTCGGAAACTAGTAGGCCTAGAATTAAGATTTTTGGTTTAAAATGTTCGTAATGAATGCCTCTACAAATCTTGTTATGGTCAAAACCACGCCAGACTTACCGTTTTTGAGAAAAAATATGTGCATCGCACAATAACATACATATTTTCAGCTAAAAGTATGGCATAATTTGGTTTATTTTCATTTTCTCGGAAACTAGTAGGCCTAGAATTAAGATTTTTGGTTTAAAATGTTCGTAATGAATGCCTCTACAAATCTTGTTATGGTCAAAACCACGCCAGACTTACCGTTTTTGAGAAAAAATATGTGCATCGCACAATAACATACATATTTTTACATATTTTCAGCTAAAAGTATGGCATAATTTGGTTTATTTTCATTTTCTCGGAAACTAGTAGGCCTAGAATTAAGATTTTTGGTTTAAAATGTTCGTAATGAATGCCTCTACAAATCTTGTTATGGTCAAAACCACGCCAGACTTACCGTTTTTGAGAAAAAATATGTGCATCGCACAATAACATACATATTTTTACATATTTTCAGCTAAAAGTATGGTATAATTTGGTTTATTTTCATTTTCTCGGAAACTAGTAGGCCTAGAATTAAGATTTTTGGTTTAAAATGTTCGTAATGAATGCCTCTACAAATCTTGTTATGGTCAAAACCACGCCAGACTTACCGTTTTTGAGAAAAAATATGTGCATCGCACAATAACATACATATTTTCAGCTAAAAGTATGGCATAATTTGGTTTATTTTCATTTTCTCGGAAACTAGTAGGCCTAGAATTAAGATTTTTGGTTTAAAATGTTCGTAATGAATGCCTCTACAAATCTTGTTATGGTCAAAACCACGCCAGACTTACCGTTTTTGAGAAAAAATATGTGCATCGCACAATAACATACATATTTTCAGCTAAAAGTATGGCATAATTTGGTTTATTTTCATTTTCTCGGAAACTAGTAGGCCTAGAATTAAGATTTTTGGTTTAAAATGTTCGTAATGAATGCCTCTACAAATCTTGTTATGGTCAAAACCACGCCAGACTTACCGTTTTTGAGAAAAAATATGTGCATCGCACAATAACATACATATTTTCAGCTAAAAGTATGGCATAATTTGGTTTATTTTCATTTTCTCGGAAACTAGTAGGCCTAGAATTAAGATTTTTGGTTTAAAATGTTCGTAATGAATGCCTCTACAAATCTTGTTATGGTCAAAACCACGCCAGACTTACCGTTTTTGAGAAAAAATATGTGCATCGCACAATAACATACATATTTTTACATATTTTCAGCTAA
The DNA here is from genome assembly GCA_930367185.1 of Myathropa florea. Taxonomy (NCBI): domain Eukaryota; kingdom Metazoa; phylum Arthropoda; class Insecta; order Diptera; family Syrphidae; genus Myathropa; species Myathropa florea. The sequence continues at coordinate 13,675 of CAKNEX010000122.1, read as the reverse complement.
AAGTATGGCATAATTTGGTTTATTTTCATTTTCTCGGAAACTAGTAGGCCTAGAATTAAGATTTTTGGTTTAAAATGTTCGTAATGAATGCCTCTACAAATCTTGTTATGGTCAAAACCACGCCAGACTTACCGTTTTTGAGAAAAAATATGTGCATCGCACAATAACATACATATTTTTACATATTTTCAGCTAAAAGTATGGCATAATTTGGTTTATTTTCATTTTCTCGGAAACTAGTAGGCCTAGAATTAAGATTTTTGGTTTAAAATGTTCGTAATGAATGCCTCTACAAATCTTGTTATGGTCAAAACCACGCCAGACTTACCGTTTTTGAGAAAAAATATGTGCATCGCACAATAACATACATATTTTCAGCTAAAAGTATGGCATAATTTGGTTTATTTTCATTTTCTCGGAAACTAGTAGGCCTAGAATTAAGATTTTTGGTTTAAAATGTTCGTAATGAATGCCTCTACAAATCTTGTTATGGTCAAAACCACGCCAGACTTACCGTTTTTGAGAAAAAATATGTGCATCGCACAATAACATACATATTTTTACATATTTTCAGCTAAAAGTATGGCATAATTTGGTTTATTTTCATTTTCTCGGAAACTAGTAGGCCTAGAATTAAGATTTTTGGTTTAAAATGTTCGTAATGAATGCCTCTACAAATCTTGTTATGGTCAAAACCACGCCAGACTTACCGTTTTTGAGAAAAAATATGTGCATCGCACAATAACATACATATTTTCAGCTAAAAGTATGGCATAATTTGGTTTATTTTCATTTTCTCGGAAACTAGTAGGCCTAGAATTAAGATTTTTGGTTTAAAATGTTCGTAATGAATGCCTCTGCAAATCTTGTTATGGTCAAAACCACGCCAGACTTACCGTTTTTGAGAAAAAATATGTGCATCGCACAATAACATACATATTTTCAGCTAAAAGTATGGCATAATTTGGTTTATTTTCATTTTCTCGGAAACTAGTAGGCCTAGAATTAAGATTTTTAGTTTAAAATGTTCGTAATGAATGCCTCTACAAATCTTGTTATGGTCAAAACCACGCCAGACTTACCGTTTTTGAGAAAAAATATGTGCATCGCACAATAACATACATATTTTCAGCTAAAAGTATGGCATAATTTGGTTTATTTTCATTTTCTCGGAAACTAGTAGGCCTAGAATTAAGATTTTTGGTTTAAAATGTTCGTAATGAATGCCTCTACAAATCTTGTTATGGTCAAAGCCACGCCAGACTTACCGTTTTTGAGAAAAAATATGTGCATCGCACAATAACATACATATTTTTACATATTTTCAGCTAAAAGTATGGCATAATTTGGTTTATTTTCATTTTCTCGGAAACTAGTAGGCCTAGAATTAAGATTTTTGGTTTAAAATGTTCGTAATGAATGCCTCTACAAATCTTGTTATGGTCAAAACCACGCCAGACTTACCGTTTTTGAGAAAAAATATGTGCATCGCACAATAACATACATATTTTTACATATTTTCAGCTAAAAGTATGGCATAATTTGGTTTATTTTCATTTTCTCGGAAACTAGTAGGCCTAGAATTAAGATTTTTGGTTTAAAATGTTCGTAATGAATGCCTCTACAAATCTTGTTATGGTCAAAACCACGCCAGACTTACCGTTTTTGAGAAAAAATATGTGCATCGCACAATAACATACATATTTTCAGCTAAAAGTATGGCATAATTTGGTTTATTTTCATTTTCTCGGAAACTAGTAGGCCTAGAATTAAGATTTTTGGTTTAAAATGTTCGTAATGAATGCCTCTACAAATCTTGTTATGGTCAAAACCACGCCAGACTTACCGTTTTTGAGAAAAAATATGTGCATCGCACAATAACATACATATTTTCAGCTAAAAGTATGGCATAATTTGGTTTATTTTCATTTTCTCGGAAACTAGTAGGCCTAGAATTAAGATTTTTGGTTTAAAATGTTCGTAATGAATGCCTCTACAAATCTTGTTATGGTCAAAACCACGCCAGACTTACCGTTTTTGAGAAAAAATATGTGCATCGCACAATAACATACATATTTTCAGCTAAAAGTATGGCATAATTTGGTTTATTTTCATTTTCTCGGAAACTAGTAGGCCTAGAATTAAGATTTTTGGTTTAAAATGTTCGTAATGAATGCCTCTACAAATCTTGTTATGGTCAAAACCACGCCAGACTTACCGTTTTTGAGAAAAAATATGTGCATCGCACAATAACATACATATTTTTACATATTTTCAGCTAAAAGTATGGCATAATTTGGTTTATTTTCATTTTCTCGGAAACTAGTAGGCCTAGAATTAAGATTTTTGGTTTAAAATGTTCGTAATGAATGCCTCTACAAATCTTGTTATGGTCAAAACCACGCCAGACTTACCGTTTTTGAGAAAAAATATGTGCATCGCACAATAACATACATATTTTTACATATTTTCAGCTAAAAGTATGGCATAATTTGGTTTATTTTCATTTTCTCGGAAACTAGTAGGCCTAGAATTAAGATTTTTGGTTTAAAATGTTCGTAATGAATGCCTCTACAAATCTTGTTATGGTCAAAACCACGCCAGACTTACCGTTTTTGAGAAAAAATATGTGCATCGCACAATAACATACATATTTTTACATATTTTCAGCTAAAAGTATGGCATAATTTGGTTTATTTTCATTTTCTCGGAAACTAGTAGGCCTAGAATTAAGATTTTTGGTTTAAAATGTTCGTAATGAATGCCTCTACAAATCTTGTTATGGTCAAAACCACGCCAGACTTACCGTTTTTGAGAAAAAATATGTGCATCGCACAATAACATACATATTTTTACATATTTTCAGCTAAAAGTATGGCATAATTTGGTTTATTTTCATTTTCTCGGAAACTAGTAGGCCTAGAATTAAGATTTTTGGTTTAAAATGTTCGTAATGAATGCCTCTACAAATCTTGTTATGGTCAAAACCACGCCAGACTTACCGTTTTTGAGAAAAAATATGTGCATCGCACAATAACATACATATTTTCAGCTAAAAGTATGGCATAATTTGGTTTATTTTCATTTTCTCGGAAACTAGTAGGCCTAGAATTAAGATTTTTGGTTTAAAATGTTCGTAATGAATGCCTCTACAAATCTTGTTATGGTCAAAACCACGCCAGACTTACCGTTTTTGAGAAAAAATATGTGCATCGCACAATAACATACATATTTTCAGCTAAAAGTATGGCATAATTTGGTTTATTTTCATTTTCTCGGAAACTAGTAGGCCTAGAATTAAGATTTTTGGTTTAAAATGTTCGTAATGAATGCCTCTACAAATCTTGTTATGGTCAAAACCACGCCAGACTTACCGTTTTTGAGAAAAAATATGTGCATCGCACAATAACATACATATTTTCAGCTAAAAGTATGGCATAATTTGGTTTATTTTCATTTTCTCGGAAACTAGTAGGCCTAGAATTAAGATTTTTGGTTTAAAATGTTCGTAATGAATGCCTCTACAAATCTTGTTATGGTCAAAGCCACGCCAGACTTACCGTTTTTGAGAAAAAATATGTGCATCGCACAATAACATACATATTTTTACATATTTTCAGCTAAAAGTATGGCATAATTTGGTTTATTTTCATTTTCTCGGAAACTAGTAGGCCTAGAATTAAGATTTTTGGTTTAAAATGTTCGTAATGAATGCCTCTACAAATCTTGTTATGGTCAAAACCACGCCAGACTTACCGTTTTTGAGAAAAAATATGTGCATCGCACAATAACATACATATTTTCAGCTAAAAGTATGGCATAATTTGGTTTATTTTCATTTTCTCGGAAACTAGTAGGCCTAGAATTAAGATTTTTGGTTTAAAATGTTCGTAATGAATGCCTCTACAAATCTTGTTATGGTCAAAACCACGCCAGACTTACCGTTTTTGAGAAAAAATATGTGCATCGCACAATAACATACATATTTTTACATAATTTTCAGCTAAAAGTATGGCATATTTTCGTTTATTTTCATTTTCTCGGAAACTAGTAGGCCTAGAATTAAGATTTTTGGTTTAAAATGTTCGTAATGAATGCCTCTACAAATCTTGTTATGGTCAAAACCACGCCAGACTTACCGTTTTTGAGAAAAAATATGTGCATCGCACAATAACATACATATTTTTACATATTTTCAGCTAAAAGTATGGCATAATTTGGTTTATTTTCATTTTCTCGGAAACTAGTAGGCCTAGAATTAAGATTTTTGGTTTAAAATGTTCGTAATGAATGCCTCTACAAATCTTGTTATGGTCAAAACCACGCCAGACTTACCGTTTTTGAGAAAAAATATGTGCATCGCACAATAACATACATATTTTTACATATTTTCAGCTAAAAGTATGGCATAATTTGGTTTATTTTCATTTTCTCGGAAACTAGTAGGCCTAGAATTAAGATTTTTGGTTTAAAATGTTCGTAATGAATGCCTCTACAAATCTTGTTATGGTCAAAACCACGCCAGACTTACCGTTTTTGAGAAAAAATATGTGCATCGCACAATAACATACATATTTTTACATATTTTCAGCTAAAAGTATGGCATAATTTGGTTTATTTTCATTTTCTCGGAAACTAGTAGGCCTAGAATTAAGATTTTTGGTTTAAAATGTTCGTAATGAATGCCTCTACTAATCTTGTTATGGTCAAAACCACGCCAGACTTACCGTTTTTGAGAAAAAATATGTGCATCGCACAATAACATACATATTTTCAGCTAAAAGTATGGCATAATTTGGTTTATTTTCATTTTCTCGGAAACTAGTAGGCCTAGAATTAAGATTTTTGGTTTAAAATGTTCGTAATGAATGCCTCTACAAATCTTGTTATGGTCAAAACCACGCCAGACTTACCGTTTTTGAGAAAAAATATGTGCATCGCACAATAACATACATATTTTCAGCTAAAAGTATGGCATAATTTGGTTTATTTTCATTTTCTCGGAAACTAGTAGGCCTAGAATTAAGATTTTTGGTTTAAAATGTTCGTAATGAATGCCTCTACAAATCTTGTTATGGTCAAAACCACGCCAGACTTACCGTTTTTGAGAAAAAATATGTGCATCGCACAATAACATACATATTTTCAGCTAAAAGTATGGCATAATTTGGTTTATTTTCATTTTCTCGGAAACTAGTAGGCCTAGAATTAAGATTTTTGGTTTAAAATGTTCGTAATGAATGCCTCTACAAATCTTGTTATGGTCAAAACCACGCCAGACTTACCGTTTTTGAGAAAAAATATGTGCATCGCACAATAACATACATATTTTTACATATTTTCAGCTAAAAGTATGGCATAATTTGGTTTATTTTCATTTTCTCGGAAACTAGTAGGCCCTAGAATTAAGATTTTTGGTTTAAAATGTTCGTAATGAATGCCTCTACAAATCTTGTTATGGTCAAAACCACGCCAGACTTACCGTTTTTGAGAAAAAATATGTGCATCGCACAATAACATACATATTTTCAGCTAAAAGTATGGCATAATTTGGTTTATTTTCATTTTCTCGGAAACTAGTAGGCCTCAGAATTAAGATTTTTGGTTTAAAATGTTCGTAATGAATGCCTCTACAAATCTTGTTATGGTCAAAACCACGCCAGACTTACCGTTTTTGAGAAAAAAATATGTGCATCGCACAATAACATACATATTTTTACATATTTTCAGCTAAAAGTATGGCATAATTTGGTTTATTTTCATTTTCTCGGAAACTAGTAGGCCTAGAATTAAGATTTTTGGTTTAAAATGTTCGTAATGAATGCCTCTACAAATCTTGTTATGGTCAAAACCGCGCCAGACTTACCGTTTTTGAGAAAAAATATGTGCATCGCACAATAACATACATATTTTCAGCTAAAAGTATGGCATAATTTGGTTTATTTTCATTTTCTCGGAAACTAGTAGGCCTAGAATTAAGATTTTTGGTTTAAAATGTTCGTAATGAATGCCTCTACAATCTTGTTAAGGTCAAAACCACGCCAGACTTACCGTTTTTGAGAAAAAATATGTGCATCGCACAATAACATACATATTTTTACATATTTTCAGCTAAAAGTATGGCATAATTTGGTTTATTTTCATTTTCTCGGAAACTAGTAGGCCTAGAATTAAGATTTTTTGGTTTAAAATGTTCGTATGAATGCCTCTACAAATCTTGTTATGGTCAAAACCCACGCCAAGACTTACCGTTTTTGAGAAAAAATATGTGCATCGCACAATAACATACATATTTTCAGCTAAAAGTATGGCATAATTTGGTTTATTTTCATTTTCTCGGAAACTAGTAGGCCTAGAATTAAGATTTTTGGTTTAAAATGTTCGTAATGAATGCCTCTACAAATCTTGTTATGGTCAAAACCACGCCCAGACTTACCGTTTTTGAGAAAAAATATGTGCATCGCACAATAACATACATATTTTTACATATTTTCAGCTAAAAGTATGGCATAATTTGGTTTATTTTCATTTTCTCGGAAACTAGTAGGCCTAGAATTAAGATTTTTGGTTTAAAATGTTCGGTAATGAATGCCTCTACAAATCTTGTTATGGTCAAAACCACGCCAAGACTTACCGTTTTTGAGAAAAAATATGTGCATCGCACAATAACATACATATTTTCAGCTAAAAGTATGGCATAATTTGGTTTATTTTCATTTTTCTCGGAAACTAGTAGGCCTAGAATTAAGATTTTGGTTTAAAATGTTCGTAATGAATGCCTCTACAAATCTTGTTATGGTCAAAACCACGCCAGACTTACCGTTTTTGAGAAAAAATATGTGCATCGCACAATAACATACATATTTTTAGCTAAAAGTATGGCATAATTTGGTTTATTTTCATTTTCTCGGAAACTAGTAGGCCTAGAAATTAAGATTTTTGGTTTAAAATGTTCGTAATGAATGCCTCTACAAATCTTGTTATGGTCAAAACCACGCCAGACTTACCGTTTTTGAGAAAAAAATATGTGCATCGCACAATAACATACATATTTTTACATATTTTCAGCTAAAAGTATGGCATAATTTGGTTTATTTTCATTTTCTCGGAAACTAGTAGGCCTAGAATTAAGATTTTTGGTTTAAAATGTTCGTAATGAATGCCTCTACAAATCTTGTTATGGTCAAAACCACGCCAGACTTACCGTTTTTGAGAAAAAATATGTGCATCGCACAATAACATACATATTTTTACATATTTTCAGCTAAAAGTATGGCATAATTTGGTTTATTTTCATTTTTCTCGGAACTAGTAGGCCTAGAATTAAGATTTTTGGTTTAAAATGTTCGTAATGAATGCCTCTACAAATCTTGTTATGGTCAAAACCACGCCAGACTTACCGTTTTTGAGAAAAAATATGTGCATCGCACAATAAACATACATATTTTTACATATTTTCAGCCTAAAAGTATGGGCATAATTTGGTTTATTTTCATTTTCTCGGAAACTAGTAGGCCTAGAATTAAGATTTTTGGTTTAAAATGTTCGTAATGAATGCCTCTACAAATCTTGTTATGGTCAAAACCACGCCAGACTTACCGTTTTTGAGAAAAAAATATGTGCATCGCACAATAACATACATATTTTTACATATTTTCAGCTAAAAGTATGGCATAATTTGGTTTATTTTCATTTTCTCGGAAACTAGTAGGCCTAGAATTAAGATTTTTGGTTTAAAATGTTCGTAATGAATGCCTCTACAAATCTTGTTATGGTCAAAACCACGCCAGACTTACCGTTTTTGAGAAAAAATATGTGCATCGCACAATAACATACATATTTTCAGCTAAAAGTATGGCATAATTTGGTTTATTTTCATTTTCTCGGAAACTAGTAGGCCTAGAATTAAGATTTTTGGTTTAAAATGTTCGTAATGAATGCCTCTACAAATCTTGTTATGGTCAAAACCACGCCAGACTTACCGTTTTTGAGAAAAAATATGTGCATCGCACAATAACATACATATTTTCAGCTAAAAGTATGGCATAATTTGGTTTATTTTCATTTTCTCGGAAACTAGTAGGCCTAGAATTAAGATTTTTGGTTTAAAATGTTCGTAATGAATGCCTCTACAAATCTTGTTATGGTCAAAACCACGCCAGACTTACCGTTTTTGAGAAAAAATATGTGCATCGCACAATAACATACATATTTTCAGCTAAAAGTATGGCATAATTTGGTTTATTTTCATTTTCTCGGAAACTAGTAGGCCTAGAATTAAGATTTTTGGTTTAAAATGTTCGTAATGAATGCCTCTACAAATCTTGTTATGGTCAAAGCCACGCCAGACTTACCGTTTTTGAGAAAAAATATGTGCATCGCACAATAACATACATATTTTTACATATTTTCAGCTAAAAGTATGGCATAATTTGGTTTATTTTCATTTTCTCGGAAACTAGTAGGCCTAGAATTAAGATTTTTGGTTTAAAATGTTCGTAATGAATGCTCTACAAATCTTGTTATGGTCAAAACCACGCCAGACTTACCGTTTTGAGAAAAAATATGTGCATCGCACAATAACATACATATTTTTACATATTTTCAGCTAAAAGTATGGCATAATTTGGTTTATTTTCATTTTCTCGGAAACTAGTAGGCCTAGAATTAAGATTTTTGGTTTAAAATGTTCGTAATGAATGCCTCTACAAATCTTGTTATGGTCAAAACCACGCCAGACTTACCGTTTTGAGAAAAAATATGTGCATCGCACAATAACATACATATTTTCAGCTAAAAGTATGGCATAATTTGGTTTATTTTCATTTTCTCGGAAACTAGTAGGCCTAGAATTAAGATTTTTGGTTTAAAATGTTCGTAATGAATGCCTCTACAAATCTTGTTATGGTCAAAACCACGCCAGACTTACCGTTTTTGAGAAAAAAATATGTGCATCGCACAATAACATACATATTTTTACATATTTTCAGCTAAAAGTATGGCATAATTTGGTTTATTTTCATTTTCTCGGAAACTAGTAGGCCTAGAATTAAGATTTTTGGTTTAAAATGTTCGTAATGAATGCCTCTACAAATCTTGTTATGGTCAAAACCACGCCAGACTTACCGTTTTGAGAAAAAATATGTGCATCGCACAATAACATACATATTTTCAGCTAAAAGTATGGCATAATTTGGTTTATTTTCATTTCTCGGAAACTAGTAGGCCTAGAATTAAGATTTTTGGTTTAAAATGTTCGTAATGAATGCCTCTACAAATCTTGTTATGGTCAAAACCACGCCAGACTTACCGTTTTTGAGAAAAAATATGTGCATCGCACAATAACATACATATTTTCAGCTAAAAGTATGGCATAATTTGGTTTATTTTCATTTTCTCGGAAACTAGTAGGCCTAGAATTAAGATTTTTGGTTTAAAATGTTCGTAATGAATGCCTCTACAAATCTTGTTATGGTCAAAACCACGCCAGACTTACCGTTTTTGAGAAAAAATATGTGCATCGCACAATAACATACATATTTTTACATATTTTCAGCTAAAAGTATGGCATAATTTGGTTTATTTCATTTTCTCGGAAACTAGTAGGCCTAGAATTAAGATTTTTGGTTTAAAATGTTCGTAATGAATGCCTCTACAAATCTTGTTATGGTCAAAACCACGCCAGACTTACCGTTTTTGAGAAAAAATATGTGCATCGCACAATAACATACATATTTTCAGCTAAAAGTATGGCATAATTTGGTTTATTTTCATTTTCTCGGAAACTAGTAGGCCTAGAATTAAGATTTTTGGTTTAAAATGTTCGTAATGAATGCCTCTACAAATCTTGTTATGGTCAAAACCACGCCAGACTTACCGTTTTTGAGAAAAAATATGTGCATCGCACAATAACATACATATTTTTACATATTTTCAGCTAAAAGTATGGCATAATTTGGTTTATTGTCATTTTCTCGGAAACTAGTAGGCCTAGAATTAAGATTTTTGGTTTAAAATGTTCGTAATGAATGCCTCTACAAATCTTGTTATGGTCAAAACCACGCCAGACTTACCGTTTTTGAGAAAAAATATGTGCATCGCACAATAACATACATATTTTCAGCTAAAAGTATGGCATAATTTGGTTTATTTTCATTTTCTCGGAAACTAGTAGGCCTAGAATTAAGATTTTTGGTTTAAAATGTTCGTAATGAATGCCTCTACAAATCTTGTTATGGTCAAAACCACGCCAGACTTACCGTTTTTGAGAAAAAATATGTGCATCGCACAATAACATACATATTTTTACATATTTTCAGCTAAAAGTATGGCATAATTTGGTTTATTTTCATTTTCTCGGAAACTAGTAGGCCTAGAATTAAGATTTTTGGTTTAAAATGTTCGTAATGAATGCCTCTACAAATCTTGTTATGGTCAAAACCACGCCAGACTTACCGTTTTTGAGAAAAAATATGTGCATCGCACAATAACATACATATTTTTACATATTTTCAGCTAAAAGTATGGCTATAATTTGGTTTATTTTCATTTTCTCGGAAACTAGTAGGCCTAGAATTAAGATTTTTGGTTTAAAATGTTCGTAATGAATGCCTCTACAAATCTTGTTATGGTCAAAACCACGCCAGTCTTACCGTTTTTGAGAAAAAATATGTGCATCGCACAATAACATACATATTTTCAGCTAAAAGTATGGCATAATTTGGTTTATTTTCATTTTCTCGGAAACTAGTAGGCCTAGAATTAAGATTTTTGGTTTAAAATGTTCGTAATGAATGCCTCTACAAATCTTGTTATGGTCAAAACCACGCCAGACTTACCGTTTTTGAGAAAAAATATGTGCATCGCACAATAACATACATATTTTCAGCTAAAAGTATGGCATAATTTGGTTTATTTTCATTTTCTCGGAAACTAGTAGGCCTAGAATTAAGATTTTTGGTTTAAAATGTTCGTAATGAATGCCTCTACAAATCTTGTTATGGTCAAAACCACGCCAGACTTACCGTTTTTGAGAAAAAATATGTGCATCGCACAATAACATACATATTTTCAGCTAAAAGTATGGCATAATTTGGTTTATTTTCATTTTCTCGGAAACTAGTAGGCCTAGAATTAAGATTTTTGGTTTAAAATGTTCGTAATGAATGCCTCTACAAATCTTGTTATGGTCAAAACCACGCCAGACTTACCGTTTTTTGAGAAAAAATATGTGCATCGCACAATAACATACATATTTTCAGCTAAAAGTATGGCATAAATTTGGTTTATTTTCATTTTCTCGGAAACTAGTAGGCCTAGAATTAAGATTTTTGGTTTAAAATGTTCGTAATGAATGCCTCTACAAATCTTGTTATGGTCAAAACCACGCCAGGACTTACCGTTTTTGAGAAAAAATATGTGCATCGCACAATAACATACATATTTTCAGCTAAAAGTATGGCATAATTTGGTTTATTTTCATTTTCTCGGAAACTAGTAGGCCTAGAATTAAGATTTTTGGTTTAAAATGTTCGTAATGAATGCCTCTACAAATCTTGTTATGGTCAAAACCGCGCCAGACTTACCGTTTTTGAGAAAAAATATGTGCATCGCACAATAACATACATATTTTCAGCTAAAAGTATGGCATAATTTGGTTTATTTTCATTTTCTCGGAAACTAGTAGGCCTAGAATTAAGATTTTGGTTTAAAATGTTCGTAATGAATGCCTCTACAAATCTTGTTATGGTCAAAACCACGCCAGACTTACCGTTTTTGAGAAAAAATATGTGCATCGCACAATAACATACATATTTTTACATATTTTCAGCTAAAAGTATGGCATAATTTGGTTTATTTTCATTTTCTCGGAAACTAGTAGGCCTAGAATTAAGATTTTTGGTTTAAAATGTTCGTAATGAATGCCTCTACAATCTTGTTATGGTCAAAACCACGCCAGACTTACCGTTTTTGAGAAAAAATATGTGCATCGCACAATAACATACATATTTTCAGCTAAAAGTATGGCATAATTTGGTTTATTTTCATTTTCTCGGAAACTAGTAGGCCTAGAATTAAGATTTTTGGTTTAAAATGTTCGTAATGAATGCCTCTACAAATCTTGTTATGGTCAAAACCACGCCAGACTTACCGTTTTTTGAGAAAAAATATGTGCATCGCACAATAACATACATATTTTCAGCTAAAAGTATGGCATAATTTGGTTTATTTTCATTTTCTCGGAAACTAGTAGGCCTAGAATTAAGATTTTTTGGTTTTAAAATGTTCGTAATGAATGCCTCTACAAATCTTGTTATGGTCAAAACCACGCCAGACTTACCGTTTTTGAGAAAAAATATGTGCATCGCACAATAACATACATATTTTTACATATTTTCAGCTAAAAGTATGGCATAATTTGGTTTATTTTCATTTTCTCGGAAACTAGTAGGCCTAGAATTAAGATTTTTGGTTTAAAATGTTCGTAATGAATGCCTCTACAAATCTTGTTATGGTCAAAACCACGCCAGACTTACCGTTTTTGAGAAAAAATATGTGCATCGCACAATAACATACATATTTTCAGCTAAAAGTATGGCATAATTTGGTTTATTTTCATTTTCTCGGAAACTAGTAGGCCTAGAATTAAGATTTTTGGTTTAAAATGTTCGTAATGAATGCCTCTACAAATCTTGTTATGGTCAAAACCACGCCAGACTTACCGTTTTTGAGAAAAAATATGTGCATCGCACAATAACATACATATTTTCAGCTAAAAGTATGGCATAATTTGGCTTATTTTCATTTTCTCGGAAACTAGTAGGCCTAGAATTAAGATTTTTGGTTTAAAATGTTCGTAATGAATGCCTCTACAAATCTTGTTATGGTCAAAACCACGCCAGACTTACCGTTTTTGAGAAAAAATATGTGCATCGCACAATAACATACATATTTTCAGCTAAAAGTATGGCATAATTTGGTTTATTTTCATTTTCTCGGAAACTAGTAGGCCTAGAATTAAGATTTTTGGTTTAAAATGTTCGTAATGAATGCCTCTACAAATCTTGTTATGGTCAAAACCGCGCCAGACTTACCGTTTTTGAGAAAAAATATGTGCATCGCACAATAACATACATATTTTCAGCTAAAAGTATGGCATAATTTGGTTTATTTTCATTTTCTCGGAAACTAGTAGGCCTAGAATTAAGATTTTTGGTTTAAAATGTTCGTAATGAATGCCTCTACAAATCTTGTTATGGTCAAAACCACGCCAGACTTACCGTTTTTGAGAAAAAATATGTGCATCGCACAATAACATACATATTTTTACATATTTTCAGCTAAAAGTATGGCATAATTTGGTTTATTTTCATTTTCTCGGAAACTAGTAGGCCTAGAATTAAGATTTTTGGTTTAAAATGTTCGTAATGAATGCCTCTACAAATCTTGTTATGGTCAAAACCACGCCAGACTTACCGTTTTTGAGAAAAAAATATGTGCATCGCACAATAACATACATACTTTTACATATTTTTCAGATAAAAGTATGGCATAATTTGGTTTATTTTCATTTTCTCGGAAACTAGTAGGCCTAGAATTAAGATTTTTGGTTTAAAATGTTCGTAATGAATGCCTCTACAAATCTTGTTATGGTCAAAACCACGCCAGACTTACC